>OY970821.1:49503671-50126427 GCA_963853835.1 Calendula officinalis | reverse complement strand
CTCCATTTTCGGCCCGAACTTCAACCTCGGCCCGTACTTCAACCTCGGCCCGAACTCCGACCTCGGCCCGAACTTCAACCTCGGCCCGAACATCATCCTCGGCCCGAACACCGAACTTCGGCCCGAACACCACTTCGGCCCGAACAACACTTCGGCCCGAACATCCCACTTCGGCCCGAACACCACTTCGGCCCGAACATCCCACTTCGGCCCGAACTTCACTTCGGCCCGAACATCCCTCTTCGCCCGAACTCTTCAATATCCAAGATTGTGTGACAAAAGGTGTTATACTAAAACATTCATAACTTTCAGCTCGGGTGTCCGTTTCACGCCCACGAGTAACCAAAATAGCTGGTTCGTTCGTCACTGCCAAGAACAAGTTCGGCCCGAACTCTTCACTGTTCCCGGCACGAACTTCATTTTCGGCCCGAACTTCAACCTCGGCCTGAACTTCAACATCGGCCCGAACTCCGACCTCGGCCCGAACTTCAACCTCGGCCAGAACATCATCCTCGGCCCGAACACCGAACTTCGGCCCGAACACCACTTCGGCCCGAACACCACTTCGGCCCGAACATCGCACTTCGGCGTGAACACCACTTCGGCCCGAACATCCCTCTACGGCCCGAACTCTTCAATATCCAAGATTGTGTGACAAAAGGTGCTATACTAAAACATTCATAACTTTCAGCTCGGGTGTCCGTTTCACGCCCACGAGTAACCAAAATAGCTGGTTCGTTCGTCACTGCCAAGAATAAGTTTGACCCGAACTCTTCACTGTTCCCGGCCCGAACTTCATTTTCAGCCCGAACATCAACCTCGGCCCGAACTTCAACCTCGGCCCGAACTCCGACCTCGGCCCGAACTTCATCCTCGGCCCGAACACCGAACTTCGGCCCGAACACCACTTTGGCCCGAACACCACTTCGGCCCGAACATCGCACTTCGGCCCGAACACCACTTCGGCCCGAACATCCCTCTTCGGCCCGAACTCTTCAATATCCAAGATTGTGTGACAAAAGGTGCTATACTAAAACATTCATAACTTTCAGCTCGGGTGTCCGTTTCACGCCCACGAGTAACCAAAATAGCTGGTTCGTTCGTCACTGCCAAGAACAAGTTCGGCCCGAACTCTTCACTGTTCCCGGCCCGAACTTCATTTTCGGCCCGAACTTCAACCTCGGCCCGAACTCCAACCTCGGCTCGAACTCCAACCTCGGCCCGAACTCCAACCTCGTCCCGAACATCATCCTCGGCCCGAACACCGAACTTCGGCCCGAACACCACTTCGGCCCGAACACCACTTGGGCCCGAACATCCCACTTCGGCCCGAACACCACTTCGGCCCGAACATCCCTCTTCGGCCCGAACAACCCTCTTCGGCCCGAACTCTTCAATATCCAAGATTGTGTGACAAAAGGTGCTATACTAAAACATTCATAACTTTCCGCTCGGGTGTCCGTTTCACGCCCACGAGTAACCAAAAGAGCTGGTTCGTTCGTCACTGCCAAGAACATGTTCGGCCCGAACTCTTCACTGTTCCCGGCCCGAACTTCATTTTTGGCCCGAACTTCATTGTCGGCCCGAACTTCAACCTCGGCCCGAACTCCGACCTCGGCCCGAACTTCAACCTCGGCCCGAACATCATCCTCGGCCCGAACACCGAACTTCGGCCCGAACACCACTTCGGCCCGAACACCACTTCGGCCCGAACATCGCACTTCGGCCCGAACACCACTTCGGCCCGAACATCCCTTTTCGGCCCGAACTATTCAATATCCAAGATTGTGTGACAAAAGGTGCTATACTAAAACATTCATAACTTTCAGCTCGGGTGTCCATTTCACGCCCACGAGTAACCAAAATAGCTGGTTCGTTCGTCACTGCCAAGAACAAGTTCGGCCCGAACTCTTCACTGTTCCCGGCTCGAACTTCATTTTCGGCCGGAACTTCAACCTCGGCCCGAACTCTGACCTCGGCCCGAACTTCAACCTCGGCCCGAACATCATCCTCGGCCCGAACACCGAACTTCGGCCCGAACACCACTTCGGCCCGAACATCCCTCTTCGGCCCGAACTCTTCAATATCCAAGATTGTGTGACAAAAGGTGCTATACTAAAACATTCATAACTTTCAGCTCGGGTGTCCATTTCACGCCCACGAGTAACCAAAATAGCTGGTTCGTTCATCACTGCCAAGAACAAGTTCGGCCCGAACTCTTCACTGTTCCCGACTCGAACTTCATTTTCGGCCGGACCTTCAACCTCGGCCCGAACTCCGACCTCGGCCCGAACTTCAACCTCGGCCCGAACATCATCCTCGGCCCGAACACCGAACTTCGGCCGAACACCACTTCGGCCCGAACATCCCTCTTCGGCCCGAACTCTTCAATATCCAAGATTGTGTGACAAAAGGTTCTATACTAAAACATTCATAACTTTCAGCTCGGGTGTTCGTTTCACGCCCACGAGTAACCAAAATAGCTGGTTCGTTCGTCACTGCCAAGAACAAGTTCGGCCCGAACTCTTCACTGTTCCCGGCCCGAACTTCATTTTCGGCCCGAACTGCAACCTCCGCCCGAACTCCGACCTCGGCCCGAACTCCAACCTCGGCCCGAACATCATCCTCGGCCCGAACACCGAACTTCGGCCCGAACACCACTTCGGCCCGAACACCACTTCGGCCCGAACATCCCACTTCGGCCCGAACACCACTTCGGCCAGAACATCCCTCTTCGGCCCGAACTCTTCAATATCCAAGATTGTGTGACAAAAGGTGCTATACTAAAACATTCATAACTTTCAGCTCGGGTGTCCGTTTCACGCCCACGAGTAACCAAAATAGCTGGTTCGTTCGTCACTGCCAAGAACAAGTTCGGCCCGAACTCTTCACTGTTCCCGGCCCGAACTTCATTTTCGGCCCGAACTTCAACCTCGGCCCGAACTCCAACCTCGGCTCGAACTCCAACCTCGGCCCGAACTCCAACCTCGTCCCGAACATCATCCTCGGCCCGAACACCGAACTTCGGCCCGAACACCACTTTGGCCCGAACATCCCACTTCGGCCCGAACACCACTTCGGCCCGAACATCCCTCTTCAGCCCGAACATCCCTCTTCGGCCCGAACTCTTCAATATCCAAGATTGTGTGACAAAAGGTGCTATACTAAAACATTCATAACTTTCAGCTCGGGTGTCCGTTTCACGCCCACGAGTAACCAAAAGAGCTGGTTCATTCGTCACTGCCAAGAACAAGTTCGGCCCGAACTCTTCACTGTTCCCGGCCCGAACTTCATTTTCGGCCCGAACTTCATTGTCGGCCCGAACTTCAACCTCGGCCCGAACTCCGACCTCGGCCCGAACTGCGACCTCGGCCCGAACATCATCCTCGGCCCGAACACCGAACTTCGGCCCGAACACCACTTCGGCCCGAACACCACTTCGGCCCGAACATCGCACTTCGGCCCGAACACCACTTCGGCCCGAACATCCCTCTTCGGCCCGAACTCTTCAATATCAAAGATTGTGTGACAAAAGGTGCTATACTAAAACATTCATAACTTTCAGCTCGGGTGTCCGTTTCACGCCCACGAGTAACCAAAATAGCTGGTTCGTTCGTCACTGCCAAGAACAAGTTCGGCCCAAACTCTTCACTGTTCCCGGCCCGAACTTCATTTTCGGGCGAACTGCAACCTCGGCCCGAACTCCGACCTCGGCCCGAACTCCAACCTCGGCCCGAACATCATCCTCGGCCCGAACACCGAACTTCGGCCCGAACACCACTTCGGCCCGAACACCACTTCGGCCCGAACATCCCACTTCGGCCCGAACACCACTTCGGCCAGAACATCCCTCTTCGGCCCGAACTCTTCAATATCCAAGATTGTGTGACAAAAGGTGCTATACTAAAACATTCATAACTTTCAGCTCGGGTGTCCGTTTCACGCCCACGAGTAACCAAAATAGCTGGTTCGTTCGTCACTGCCAAGAACAAGTTCGGCCCGAACTCTTCACTGTTCCCGGCCCGAACTTCATTTTCGGCCCGAACTTCAACCTCGGCCCGAACTCCAACCTCGGCTCGAACTCCAACCTCGGCCCGAACTCCAACCTCGTCCCGAACATCATCCTCGGCCCGAACACCGAACTTCGGCCCGAACACCACTTCGGCCCGAACACCACTTGGGCCCGAACATCCCACTTCGGCCCGAACACCACTTCGGCCCGAACATCCCTCTTCGGCCCGAACATCCCTCTTCGGCCCGAACTCTTCAATATCCAAGATTGTGTGACAAAAGGTGCTATACTAAAACATTCATAACTTTCCGCTCGGGTGTCCGTTTCACGCCCACGAGTAACCAAAAGAGCTGGTTCGTTCGTCACTGCCAAGAACAAGTTCGGCCCGAACTCTTCACTGTTCCCGGCCCGAACTTCATTTTTGGCCCGAACTTCATTGTCGGCCCGAAGTTCAACCTCGGCCCGAACTCCGACCTCGGCCCGAACTTCAACCTCGGCCCGAACATCATCCTCGGCCCGAACACCGAACTTCGGCCCGAACACCACTTCGGCCCGAACACCACTTCGGCCCGAACATCGCACTTCGGCCCGAACACCACTTCGGCCCGAACATCCCTTTTCGGCCCGAACTATTCAATATCCAAGATTGTGTGACAAAAGGTGCTATACTAAAACATTCATAACTTTCAGCTCGGGTGTCCATTTCACGCCCACGAGTAACCAAAATAGCTGGTTCGTTCGTCACTGCCAAGAACAAGTTCGGCCCGAACTCTTCACTGTTCCCGGCTCGAACTTTATTTTCGGCCGGAACTTCAACCTCGGCCCGAACTCTGACCTCGGCCCGAACTTCAACCTCGGCCCGAACATCATCCTCGGCCCGAACACCGAACTTCGGCCCGAACACCACTTCGGCCCGAACATCCCTCTTCGGCCCGAACTCTTCAATATCCAAGATTGTGTGACAAAAGGTGCTATACTAAAACATTCATAACTTTCAGCTCGGGTGTCCATTTCACGCCCACGAGTAACCAAAATAGCTGGTTCGTTCATCACTGCCAAGAACAAGTTCGGCCCGAACTCTTCACTGTTCCCGGCTCGAACTTCATTTTCGGCCGGACCTTCAACCTCGGCCCGAACTCCGACCTCGGCCCGAACTTCAACCTCGGCCCGAACATCATCCTCGGCCCGAACACCGAACTTCGGCCCGAACACCACTTCGGCCCGAACATCCCTCTTCGGCCCGAACTCTTCAATATCCAAGATTGTGTGACAAAAGGTTCTATACTAAAACATTCATAACTTTCAGCTCGGGTGTCCGTTTCACGTCCACGAGTAACCAAAATAGTTGGTTCGTTCGTCACTGCCAAGAACAAGTTCGGCCCGAACTCTTCACTGTTCCCGGCCCGAACTTCATTTTCGGCCCGAACTTCAACCTCGGCCCGAACATCAACCTCGGCCCGAACTCCGACCTCGGCCCGAACTTCAACCTCGGCCCGAACATCATCCTCGGCCCGAACACCGAACTTCGGCCCGAACACCACTTCGGCCCGAACACCACTTCGGCCCGAACACCACTTCGGCCTGAACATCCCACTTCGGCCCGAACACCAATTCGACCTAAACATCCCTCTTCGGCCCGAACTCTTCAATATCCAAGATTGTGTGACAAAAGGTGCTATACTAAAACATTCATAACTTTCAGCTCGGGTGTCCATTTCACGCCCACGAGTAACCAAAAGAGCTGGTTCGTTCGTCACTGCCAAGAACAAGTTCGGCCCGAACTCTTCACTGTTCCCGGCCCGAACTTCATTTTCGGCCCGAACTTCATTGTCGGCCCGAACTTCAACCTCGGCCCGAACTCCGACCTCGGCCCGAACTGCGACCTCGGCCCGAATATCATCCTCGGCCCGAACACCGAACTTCGGCCCGAAGACCACTTCGGCCCGAACACCACTTCGGCCCGAACATCGCACTTCGGCCCGAACACCACTTCGGCCCGAACATCCCTCTTCGGCCCGAACTCTTCAATATCCAAGATTGTGAGACAAAAGGTGCTATACTAAAACATTCATAACTTTCAGCTCGGGTGTCCGTTTCACGCCCACGAGTAACCAAAATAGCTGGTTCGTTCGTCACTGCCAAGAACAAGTTCGGCCCGAACTCTTCACTGTTCCCGGCCCGAACTTCATTTTCGGGCGAACTGCAACCTCGGCCCGAACTCCGACCTCGGCCCGAACTCCAACCTCGGCCCGAACATCATCCTCGGCCCGAACACCGAACTTCGGCCCGAACACCACTTCGGCCCGAACACCACTTCGGCCCGAACACCACTTCGGCCAGAACATCCCTCTTCGGCCCGAACTCTTCAATATCCAAGATTGTGTGACAAAAGGTGCTATACTAAAACATTCATAACTTTCAGCTCGGGTGTCCGTTTCACGCCCACGAGTAACCAAAATAGCTGGTTCGTTCGTCACTGCCAAGAACAAGTTCGGCCCGAACTCTTCACTGTTCCCGGCCCGAACTTCATTTTCGGCCCGAACTTCAACCTCGGCCCGAACTCCAACCTCGGCTCGAACTCCAACCTCGGCCCGAACTCCAACCTCGTCCAGAACATCATCCTCGGCCCGAACACCGAACTTCGGCCCGAACACCACTTCGGCCCGAACACCACTTTGGCCCGAACATCCCACTTCGGCCCGAACACCACTTCGGCCCGAACATCCCTCTTCAGCCCGAACATCCCTCTTCGGCCCGAACTCTTCAATATCCAAGATTGTGTGACAAAAGGTGCTATACTAAAACATTCATAACTTTCAGCTCGGGTGTCCGTTTCACGCCCACGAGTAACCAAAAGAGCTGGTTCGTTCGTCACTGCCAAGAACAAGTTCGGCCCGAACTCTTCACTGTTCCCGGCCCGAACTTCATTTTCGGCCCGAACTTCATTGTCGGCCCGAACTTCAACCTCGGCCCGAACTCCGACCTCGGCCCGAACTGCGACCTCGGCCCGAACATCATCCTCGGCCCGAACACTGAACTTCGGCCCGAAGACCACTTCGGCCCGAACACCACTTCGGCCCGAACATCGCACTTCGGCCCGAACACCACTTCGGCCCGAACATCCCTCTTCGGCCCGAACTCTTCAATATCCAAGATTGTGTGACAAAAGGTGCTATACTAAAACATTCATAACTTTCAGCTCGGGTGTCCGTTTCACGCCCACGAGTAACCAAAATAGCTGGTTCGTTCGTCACTGCCAAGAACAAGTTCGGCCCAAACTCTTCACTGTTCCCGGCCCGAACTTCATTTTCGGGCGAACTGCAACCTCGGCCCGAACTCCGACCTCGGCCCGAACTCCAACCTCGGCCCGAACATCATCCTCGGCCCGAACACCGAACTTCGGCCCGAACACCACTTCGGCCCGAACACCACTTCGGCCCGAACACCACTTCGGCCAGAACATCCCTCTTCGGCCCGAACTCTTCAATATCCAAGATTGTGTGACAAAAGGTGCTGTACTAAAACATTCATAACTTTCAGCTCGGGTGTCCGTTTCACGCCCACGAGTAACCAAAATAGCTGGTTCGTTCGTCACTGCCAAGAACAAGTTCGGCCCGAACTCTTCACTGTTCCCGGCCCGAACTTCATTTTCGGCCCGAACTTCAACCTCGGCCCGAACTCCAACCTCGGCTCGAACTCCAACCTCGGCCCGAACTCCAACCTCGTCCAGAACATCATCCTCGGCCCGAACACCGAACTTCGGCACGAACACCACTTCGGCCCGAACACCACTTTGGCCCGAACATCCCACTTCGGCCCGAACACCACTTCGTCCCGAACATCCCTCTTCAGCCCGAACATCCCTCTTCGGCCCGAACTCTTCAATATCCAAGATTGTGTGACAAAAGGTGCTATACTAAAACATTCATAACTTTCAGCTCGGGTGTCCGTTTCACGCCCACGAGTAACCAAAAGAACTGGTTCGTTCGTCACTGCCAAGAACAAGTTCGGCCCGAACTCTTCACTGTTCCCGGCCCGAACTTCATTTTCGGCCCGAACTTCATTGTCGGCCCGAACTTCAACCTCGGCCCGAACTGCGACCTCGGCCCGAACTGCGACCTCGGCCCGAACATCATCCTCGGCCCGAACACCGAACTTCGGCCCGAAGACCACTTCGGCCCGAACACCACTTCGGCCCGAACATCGCACTTCGGCCCGAACACCACTTCGGCCCGAACATCCCTCTTCGGCCCGAACTCTTCAATATCCAAGATTGTGTGACAAAAGGTGCTATACTAAAACATTCATAACTTTCAGCTCGGGTGTCCGTTTCACGCCCACGAGTAACCAAAATAGCTGGTTCGTTCGTCACTGCCAAGAACAAGTTCGGCCCGAACTCTTCACTGTTCCCGGCCCGAACTTCATTTTCGGGCGAACTGCAACCTCGGCCCGAACTCCGACCTCGGCCCGAACTCCAACCTCGGCCCGAACATCATCCTCGGCCCGAACACCGAACTTCGGCCCGAACACCACTTCGGCCCGAACACCACTTCGGCCCGAACACCACTTCGGCCAGAACATCCCTCTTCGGCCCGAACTCTTCAATATCCAAGATTGTGTGACAAAAGGTGCTATACTAAAACATTCATAACTTTCAGCTCGGGTGTCCGTTTCACGCCCACGAGTAACCAAAATAACTGGTTCGTTCGTCACTGCCAAGAACAAGTTCGGCCCGAACTCTTCACTGTTCCCGGCCCGAACTTCATTTTCGGCCCGAACTTCAACCTCGGCCCGAACTCCAACCTCGGCTCGAACTCCAACCTCGGCCCGAACTCCAACCTCGTCCCGAACATCATCCTCGGCCCGAACACCGAACTTCGGCCCGAACACCACTTCGGCCCGAACACCACTTTGGCCCGAACATCCCACTTCGGCCCGAACACCACTTCGGCCCGAACATCCCTCTACGGCCCGAACATCCCTCTTCGGCCCGAACTCTTCAATATCCAAGATTGTGTGACAAAAGGTGCTATACTAAAACATTCATAACTTTCCGCTCGGGTGTCCGTTTCACGCCCACGAGTAACCAAAAGAGCAGGTTCGTTCGTCACTGCCAAGAACAAGTTCGGCACGAACTCTTCACTGTTCCCGGCCCGAACTTCATTTTTGGCCCGAACTTCATTGTCGGCCCGAACTTCAACCTCGGCCCGAACTTCAACCTCGGCCCGAACTCCGACCTCGGCCCGAACTTCAACCTCGGCCCGAACATCATCCTCGGCCCGAACACCGAACTTCGGCCCGAAGACCACTTCGGCCCGAACACCACTTCGGCCCGAACATCGCACTTCGGCCCGAACACCACTTCGGCCCGAACATCCCTCTTCGGCCCGAACTCTTCAATAACCAAGATTGTGTGACAAAAGGTGCTATACTAAAACATTCATAACTTTCAGCTCGGGTGTCCGTTTCACGCCCACGAGTAACCAAAATAGCTGGTTCGTTCGTCACTGCCAAGAACAAGTTCGGCCCGAACTCTTCACTGTTCCCGGCCCGAACTTCATTTTCGGGCGAACTGCAACCTCGGCCCGAACTCCGACCTCGGCCCGAACTCCAACCTCGGCCCGAACATCATCCTCGGCCCGAACACCGAACTTCGGCCCGAACACCACTTCGGCCCGAACACCACTTCGGCCCGAACACCACTTCGGCCAGAACATCCCTCTTCGGCCCGAACTCTTCAATATCCAAGATTGTGTGACAAAAGGTGCTATACTAAAACATTCATAACTTTCAGCTCGGGTGTCCGTTTCACGCCCACGAGTAACCAAAATAACTGGTTCGTTCGTCACTGCCAAGAACAAGTTCGGCCCGAACTCTTCACTGTTCCCGGCCCGAACTTCATTTTCGGCCCGAACTTCAACCTCGGCCCGAACTCCAACCTCGGCTCGAACTCCAACCTCGGCCCGAACTCCAACCTCGTCCCGAACATCATCCTCGGCCCGAACACCGAACTTCGGCCCGAACACCACTTCGGCCCGAACACCACTTTGGCCCGAACATCCCACTTCGGCCCGAACACCACTTCGGCCCGAACATCCCTCTTCGGCCCGAACATCCCTCTTCGGCCCGAACTCTTCAATATCCAAGATTGTGTGACAAAAGGTGCTATACTAAAACATTCATAACTTTCCGCTCGGGTGTCCGTTTCACGCCCACGAGTAACCAAAAGAGCTGGTTCGTTCGTCACTGCCAAGAACAAGTTCGGCCCGAACTCTTCACTGTTCCCGGCCCGAACTTCATTTTTGGCCCGAACTTCATTGTCGGCCCGAACTTCAACCTCGGCCCGAACTTCAACCTCGGCCCGAACTCCGACCTCGGCCCGAACTTCAACCTCGGCCCGAACATCATCCTCGGCCCGAACACCGAACTTCGGCCCGAACACCACTTCCGCCCGAACACCACTTCGGCCCGAACATCGCACTTCGGCCCGAACACCACTTCGGCCCGAACATCCCTCTTCGGCCCGAACTCTTCAATATCCAAGATTGTGTGACAAAAGGTGCTATACTAAAACATTCATAACTTTCAGCTCGGGTGTCCATTTCACGCCCACGAGTAACCAAAATAGCTGGTTCGTTCATCACTGCCAAGAACAAGTTCGGCCCGAACTCTTCACTGTTCCCGGCTCGAACTTCATTTTCGGCCGGACCTTCAACCTCGGCCCGAACTCCGACCTCGGCCCGAACTTCAACCTCGGCCCGAACATCATCCTCGGCCCGAACACCGAACTTCGGCCCGAACACCACTTCGGCCCGAACATCCCTCCTCGGCCCGAACTCTTCAATATCCAAGATTGTGTGACAAAAGGTGCTATACTAAAACATTTATAACTTTCAGCTCGGGTGTCCATTTCACGCCCACGAGTAACCAAAATAGCTGGTTCGTTCGTCACTGCCAAGAACAAGTTCGGCCCGAACTCTTCACTGTTCCCGGCCCGAAATTCATTTTCGGCCCGAACTTCAACCTCGGCCCGAACTTCAACCTCGGCCCGAACTCCGACCTCGGCCCGAGTTTCAACCTCGGCCCGAACATCATCCTCGGCCCGAACACCGAACTTCGGCCCGAACACCACTTTAGCCCGAACACCACCTCGGCCTGATTTTCAACCTCGGCCCGAACATCATCCTCGGCCCAAACACCGAACTTCGGCCCGAACACCACTTCGGCCCGAACATCCCACTTCGGCCCGAACACCACTTCGGCCCGCACATCCCACTTCGGCCCGAACTCTTCAATATCCAAGATTGTGTGACAAAAGGTTCTATACTAAAACATTCATAACTTTCAGCTCGGGTGTCCGTTTCACGTCCACGAGTAACCAAAATAGTTGGTTCGTTCGTCACTGCCAAGAACAAGTTCGGCCAGAACTCTTCACTGTTCCCGGCCCGAACTTCATTTTCGGCCCGAACTTCAACCTCGGCCCGAACATCAACCTCGGCCCGAACTCCGTCCTCGGCCCGAACTTCAACCTCGGCCCGAACATCATCCTCGGCCCGAACACCGAACTTCGGCCCGAACACCACTTCGGCCCGAACACCACTTCGGCCCGAACACCACTTCGGCCCGAACACCACTTCGGCCTGAACATCCCACTTCGGCCCGAACACCAATTCGACCTGAACATCCCTCTTCGGCCCGAACACTTCAATATCCAAGATTGTGTGACAAAAGGTGCTATACTAAAACATTCATAACTTTCAGCTCGGTGTCCGTTTCACGCCCACGAGTAACCAAAATAGCTGGTTCGTTCGTCACTGCCAAGAACAAGTTCGGCCCGAACTCTTCACTGTTCCCGGCCCGAACTTCATTTTCGGCCCGAACTGCAACCTCGGCCCGAACTCCGACCTCGGCCCGAACTCCAACCTCGGCCCGAACATCATCCTCGGCCCGAACACCGAACTTCGGCCTGAACACCACTTCGGCCCGAACACCACTTCGGCCCGAACATCCCACTTCGGCCCGAACACCACTTCGGCCAGAACATCCCTCTTCGGCCCCAACTCTTCAATATCCAAGATTGTGTGACAAAAGGTGCTATACTAAAACATTCATAACTTTCAGCACGGGTGTCCGTTTCACGCCCACGAGTAACCAAAATAGCTGGTTCGTTCGTCACTGCCAAGAACAAGTTCGGCCCGAACTCTTCACTGTTCCCGGCCCGAACTTCATTTTCGGCCCGAACTTCAACCTCGGCCCGAACTCCAACCTCGGCTCGAACTCCAACCTCGGCCCGAACTCCAACCTCGTCCCGAACATCATCCTCGGCCCGAACACCGAACTTCGGCACGAACACCACTTCGGCCCGAACACCACTTGGGCCCGAACATCCAACTTCGGCCCGAACACCACTTCGGCCCGAACATCCCTCTTCAGCCCGAACATCCCTCTTCGGCCCGAACTCTTCAATATCCAAGATTGTGTGACAAAAGGTGCTATACTAAAACATTCATAACTTTCAGCTCGGGTGTCCGTTTCACGCCCACGAGTAACCAAAAGAGCTGGTTCGTTCGTCACTGCCAAGAACAAGTTCGGCCCGAACTCTTCACTGTTACCGGCCCGAACTTCATTTTCGGCCCGAACTTCATTGTCGGCCCGAACTTCAACCTCGGCCCGAACTCCGACCTCGGCCCGAACTGCGACCTCGGCCCGAACATCATCCTCGGCCCGAACACCGAACTTCGGCCCGAACACCACATCGGCCCGAACACCACTTCGGCCCGAACATCGCACTTCGGCCCGAACACCACTTCGGCCCGAACATCCCTCTTCGGCCCGAACTCTTCAATATCCAAGATTGTGTGACAAAAGGTGCTATACTAAAACATTCATAACTTTCAGCTCGGGTGTCCGTTTCACGCCCACGAGTAACCAAAATAGCTGGTTCGTTCGTCACTGCCAAGAACAAGTTCGGCCCGAACTCTTCACTGTTCCCGGCCCGAACTTCATTTTCGGCCCGAACTTCAACCTCGGCCCGAACTCCAACCTCGGCTCGAACTCCAACCTCGGCCCGAACTCCAACCTCG
This sequence comes from Calendula officinalis, assembly GCA_963853835.1. Taxonomy (NCBI): domain Eukaryota; kingdom Viridiplantae; phylum Streptophyta; class Magnoliopsida; order Asterales; family Asteraceae; genus Calendula; species Calendula officinalis. The sequence continues at coordinate 50,113,332 of OY970821.1, read as the reverse complement.
TCCCGAACATCATCCTCGGCCCGAACACCGAACTTCGGCCCGAACACCACTTCGGCCCGAACACCACTTTGGCCCGAACATACCACTTCGGCCCGAACACCACTTCGGCCCGAACATCCCTCTTCTGCCCGAACATCCCTCTTCGGCCCGAACTCTTCAATATCCAAGATTGTGTGACAAAAGGTGCTATACTAAAACATTCATAACTTTCCGCTCGGGTGTCCGTTTCACGCCCACGAGTAACCAAAAGAGCTGGTTCGTTCGTCACTGCCAAGAACAAGTTCGGCCCGAACTCTTCAGTGTTCCCGGCCCGAACTTCATTTTTGGCCCGAACTTCATTGTCGGCCCGAACTTCAACCTAGGCCCGAACTTCAACCTCGGCCCGAACTCCACCTCGGCCCGAACTTCAACCTCGGCCCGAACATCATCCTCGGCCCGAACACCGAACTTCGGCCCGAACACCACTTCGGCCCGAACACCACTTCGGCCCGAACACCACTTTGGCCCGAACATCGCACTTCGGCCCGAACACCACTTCGGCCCGAACATCCCCCTTCGGCCCGAACTATTCAATATCCAAGATTGTGTGACAAAAGGTGCTATACTAAAACATTCATAACTTTCAGCTCGGGTGTCCATTTCACGCCCACGAGTAACCAAAATAGCTGGTTCGTTCGTCACTGCCAAGAACAAGTTCAGCCCGAACTCTTCACTGTTCCCGGCTCGAACTTCATTTTCGGCCGGAACTTCAACCTCGGCCCGAACTCTGACCTCGGCCCGAACTTCAACCTCGGACCGAACATCATCCTCGGCCCGAACACCGAACTTCGGCCCGAACACCATTTCGGCCCGAACATCCCTCTTCGGCCCGAACTCTTCAATATCCAAGATTGTGTGACAAAAGGTGCTATACTAAAACATTCATAACTTTCAGCTCGGGTGTCCATTTCACGCCCACGAGTAACCAAAATAGCTGGTTCGTTCATCACTGCCAAGAACAAGTTCGGCCCGAACTCTTCACTGTTCCCGGCTCGAACTTCATTTTCGGCCGGACCTTCAACCTCGGCCCGAACTCCGACCTCGGCCCGAACTTCAACCTCGGCCCGAACATCATCCTCGGCCCGAACACCGAACTTCGGCCCGAACACCACTTCGGCCCGAACATCCCTCTTCGGCCCGAACTCTTCAATATCCAAGATTGTGTGACAAAAGGTGCTATACTAAAACATTTATAACTTTCAGCTCGGGTGTCCATTTCACGCCCACGAGTAACCAAAATAGCAGGTTCGTTCGTCACTGCCAAGAACAAGTTCGGCCCGAACTCTTCACTGTTCCCGGCCCGAAATTCATTTTCGGCCCGAACTTCAACCTCGGCCCGAACTTCAACCTCGGCCCGAACTCCGACCTCGGCCCGAACTCCGACCTCGGCCCGAGTTTCAACCTCGGCCCGAACATCATCCTCGGCCCAAACACCGAACTTCGGCCCGAACACCACTTCAGCCCGAACACCACCTCGGCCTGAGTTTCAACCTCGGCCCGAACATCATCCTCGGCCCGAACACCGAACTTCGGCCCGAACACCACTTCGGCCCGAACACCACTTCGGCCCGAACATCCCACTTCGGCCCGAACACCACTTTGGCCCGAACATACCACTTCGGCCCGAACACCACTTCGGCCCGAACATCCCTCTTCGGCCCGAACATCCCTCTTCGGCCCGAACTCTTCAATATCCAAGATTGTGTGACAAAAGGTGCTATACTAAAACATTCATAACTTTCCGCTCAGGTGTCCGTTTCACGCCCACGAGTAACCAAAAGAGCTGGTTCGTTCGTCACTGCCAAGAACAAGTTCGGCCCGAACTCTTCACTGTTCCCGGCCCGAACTTCATTTTTGGCCCGAACTTCATTGTCGGCCCGAACTTCAACCTCGGCCCGAACTTCAACCTCGGCCCGAACTCCGACCTCGGCCCGAACTTCAACCTCGGCCCGAACATCATCCTCGGCCCGAACACCGAACTGCGGCCCGAACACCACTTCGCCCCGAACACCACTTCGGCCCGAACACCACTTCGGCCCGAACATCGCACTTCGGCCCGAACACCACTTCGGCCCGAACATCCCTCTTCGGCCCAAACTATTCAATATCCAAGATTGTGTGACAAAAGGTGCTATACTAAAACATTCATAACCTTCAGCTCGGGTGTCCATTTCACGCCCACGAGTAACCAAAATAGATGATTCGTTCGTCACTGCCAAGAACAAGTTCGGCCCGAACTCTTCACTGTTCCCGGCTCGAACTTCATTTTCGGCCGGAAATTCAACCTCGGCCCGAACTCTGACCTCGCCCGAACTTCAACCTCGGCCCGAACATCATCCTCGGCCCGAACACCGAACTTCGGCCCGAACACCACTTCGGCCCGAACATACCTCTTCGGCCCGAACTCTTCAATATCCAAGATTGTGTGACAAAAGGTGCTATACTAAAACATTCATAACTTTCAGCTCGGGTGTCCATTTCACGCCCACGAGTAACCAAAATAGCTGGTTCGTTCATCACAGCAAAGAACAAGTTCGGCCCGAACTCTTCACTGTTCCCGGCTCGAACTTCATTTTCGGCCGGACCTTCAACCTCGGCCCGAACTCCGACCTCGGCCCGAACTTCAACCTCGGCCCGAACATCATCCTCGGCCCGAACACCGAACTTCGGCCCGAACACCACTTCGGCCCGAACATCCCTCTTCTGCCCGAACTCTTCAATATCCAAGATTGTGTGACAAAAGGTGCTATACTAAAACATTTATAACTTTCAGCTCGGGTGTCCATTTCACGCCCACGAGTAACCAAAATAGCTGGTTCGTTCGTCACTGCCAAGAACAAGTTCGGCCCGAACTCTTCACTGTTCCCGGCCCGAAATTCATTTTCGGCCCGAACTTCAACCTCGGCCCGAACTTCAACCTCGGCCCGAACTCTGACCTCGGCCCGAACTTCAACCTCGGCCCGAACATCATCCTCAGCCCGAACACCGAACTTCGGCCCGAACACCACTTCGGCACGAACATCCCTCTTCGGCCCGAACATCCCTCTTCGGCCCGAACTCTTCAATATCCAAGATTGTGTGACAAAAGGTGCTATACTAAAACATTCATAACTTTCCGCTCGGGTGTCCGTTTCACGCCCACGAGTAACCAAAAGAGCTGGTTCGTTCGTCACTACCAAGAACAAGTTCGGCCCGAACTCTTCACTGTTCCCGGCCCGAACTTCATTTTTGGCCCGAACTTCATTGTCGGCCCGAACTTCAACCTCGGCCCGAACTTCAACCTCGGCCCGAACTCCGACCTCGGCCCGAACTTCAACCTCGGCCCGAACATCATCCTCGGCCCGAACACCGAACTTCGGCCCGAACACCACTTCGGCCCGAACACCACTTCTGCCCGAACACCACTTCGGCCCGAACATCGCACTTCGGCCCGAACACCACTTCGGCCCGAACATCCCTCTTCGGCCCGAACTATTCAATATCCAAGATTGTGTGACAAAAGGTGCTATACTAAAACATTCATAACTTTCAGCTCGGGTGTCCATTTCACGCCCACGAGTAACCAAAATAGCTGGTTCGTTCGTCACTGCCAAGAACAAGTTCGGCCCGAACTCTTCACTGTTCCCGGCTCGAACTTCATTTTCGGCCGGAACTTCAACCTCGGCCCGAACTCTGACCTCGGCCCGAACTTCAACCTCGGCCCGAACATCATCCTCAGCCCGAACACCGAACTTCGGCCCGAACACCACTTCGGCCCGAACATCCCTCTTCGGCCCGAACTCTTCAATATCCAAGATTGTGTGACAAAAGGTGCTATACTAAAACATTCATAACTTTCAGCTCGGGTGTCCATTTCACGCCCACGAGTAACCAAAATAGCTGGTTCGTTCATCACTGCAAAGAACAAGTTCGGCCCGAACTCTTCACTGTTCCCGGCTCGAACTTCATTTTCGGCCGGACCTTCAACCTCGGCCCGAACTCCGACCTCGGCCCGAACTTCAACCTCGGCCCGAACATCATCCTCGGCCCGAACACCGAACTTCGGCCCGAACACCACTTCGGCCCGAACATCCCTCTTCGGCCCGAACTCTTCAATATCCAAGATTGTGTGACAAAAGGTGCTATACTAAAACATTTATAACTTTCAGCTCGGGTGTCCATTTCACGCCCACGAGTAACCAAAATAGCTGGTTCGTTCGTCACTGCCAAGAACAAGTTCGGCCCGAACTCTTCACTGTTCCCGGCCCGAAATTCATTTTCGGCCCGAACTTCAACCTCGGCCCGAACTCCGACCTCGGCCCGAACTCCGACCTCGGCCCGAGTTTCAACCTCGGCCCGAACATCATCCTCGGCCCGAACACCGAACTTCGGCCCGAACACCACTTCAGCCCGAACACCACCTCGGCCTGAGTTTCAACCTCGGCCCGAACATCATCCTCGGCCCGAACACCGAACTTCGGCCCGAACACCACTTCGGCCCGAACACCACTTCGGCCCGAACATCCCACTTCGGCACGAACACCACTTCGGACCGCACATCCCACTTCGGCCCGAACTCTTCAATATCCAAGATTGTGTGACAAAAGGTTCTATACTAAAACATTCATAACTTTTTGCTCGGGTGTCCGTTTCACGTCCACGAGTAACCAAAATAGTTGGTTCGTTCGTCACTGCCAAGAACAAGTTCGGCCCGAACTCTTCACTGTTCCCGGCCCGAATTTCATTTTCGGCCCGAACTTTAACCTCGGCCTGAACATCAACCTCGGCCCGAACTCCGACCTCGACCCGAACTTCAACCTCGTCCCGAACATCATCCTCGGCCCGAACACCGAACTTCGGCCCGAACACCACTTCGGCCCGAACACCACTTCGGCCTGAACATCCCACTTCGGCCCGAACACCACTTCGGCCTGAACATCCCTCTTCGGCCCGAACACTTCAATATCCATGATTGTGTGACAAAAGGTGCTATACTAAAACATTCATAACTTTCAGCTCGGGTGTCCGTTTCACGCCCACGAGTAACCAAAATAGCTGGTTCGTTCGTCACTGCCAAGAACAAGTTCGGCCCGAACTCTTCACTGTTCCCGGCCCGAACTTCATTTTCGGCCCGAACTGCAACCTCGGCCCGAACTCCGACCTCGGCCCGAACTCCAACCTCGGCCCGAACATCATCCTCGGCCCGAACACCGAACTTCGGCCCGAACACCACTTCGGCCTGAACACCACTTCGGCCCGAACATCCCACTTCGGCCCGAACACCACTTCGGCCAGAACATCCCTCTTCGGCCCGAACTCTTCAATATCCAAGATTGTGTGACAAAAGGTGCTATACTAAAACATTCATAACTTTCAGCTCGGGTGTCCGTTTCACGCGCACGAGTAACCAAAATAGCTGGTTCGTTCGTCACTGCCAAGAACAAGTTCGGCCCGAACTCTTCACTGTTCCCGGCCCGAACTTCATTTTCGGCCCGAACTTCAACCTCGGCCCGAACTCCAACCTCGGCTCGAACTCCAACCTCGGCCCGAACTCCAACCTCGTCCCGAACATCATCCTCGGCCCGAACACCGAACTTCGGCCCGAACACCACTTCGGCCCGAACACCACTTTGGCCCGAACATCCCACTTCGGCCCGAACACCACTTCGGCCCGAACATCCCTCTTCGGCCCGAACTCTTCAATATCCAAGATTGTGTGACAAAAGGTGCTATACTAAAACATTCATAACTTTCAGCTCGGGTGTCCGTTTCACGCCCACGAGTAACCAAAATAGCTGGTTCGTTCGTCACTGCCAAGAACAAGTTCGGCCCGAACTCTTCACTGTTCCCGGCCCGAACTTCATTTTCGGCCCGAACTTCATTTTCGGCCCAAACTTCAACCTCGGCCCGAACTTCAACCTCGGCCCGAACTCCGACCTCGGCCCGAACTTCAACCTCGGCCCGAACACCACTTCGGCCCGAACACCACTTCGGCCCGAACATCGCACTTCGGCCCGAACACCACTTCGGCCCGAACATCCCTCTTCGGCCTGAACTCTTCAATATCCAAGATTGTGTGACAAAAGGTGCTATACTAAAACATTCATAACTTTCAGATCGGGTGTCCATTTCACGCCCACGAGTAACCAAAATAGCTGGTTCGTTCGTCACTGCCAAGAACAAGTTCGGCCCGAACTCTTCACTGTTCCCGGCCCGAAATTCATTTTCGGCCCGAACTTCAACCTCGGCCCGAACTTCAACCTCGGCCCGAACTCCGACCTCGGCCCGAGTTTCAACCTCGGCCCGAACATCATCCTCGGCCCGAACACCGAACTTCGGCCCGAACACCACTTCAGCCCGAACACCACTTCGGCCCGACCATCCCACTTCGGCCCGAACACCACTTCGGCCCGCACATCCCACTTCGGCCCGAACTCTTCAATATCCAAGATTGTGTGACAAAAGGTGCTATACTAAAACATTCATAACTTTCAGCTCGGGTGTCCGTTTCACGTCCACGAGTAACCAAAATAGTTGGTTCGTTCGTCACTACCAAGAACAAGTTCGGCCCGAACTCTTCACTGTTCCCGGCCCGAACTTCATTTTCGGCCCGAACTTCAACCTCGGCCCGAACATCAACCTCGGCCCGAACTCCGACCTCCCCCCGAACTTCAACCTCGGCCCGAACATCATCCTCGGCCCGAACACCAAACTTCGGCCCGAACACCACTTCGGCCTGAACATCCCTCTTCGGCCCGAACACTTCAATATCCAAGATTGTGTGACAAAAGGTGCTATACTAAAACATTCATAACTTTCAGCTCGGGTGTCCGTTCCACGCCCACGAGTAACCAAAATAGCTGGTTCGTTCGTCACTGCCAAGAACAACTTCGGCCCGAACTCTTCACTGTTCCCGGCCCGAACTTCATTTTCGGCCCGAACTTCAACCTCGGCCCGAACTGCAACCTCGGCCCGAACTCCGACCTCGGTCCGAACTCCAACCTCGGCCCGAACATCATCCTCGGCCCGAACACCGAACTTCGGCCCGAACACCACTTCGGCCCGAACACCACTTCGGCCCGAACACCACTTCGGCCCGAACATCCCACTTCGGCCCGAACACCACTTCTGCCAGAACATCCCTCTTCGGCCCGAACTCTTCAATATCCAAGATTGTGTGACAAAAGGTGCTATACAAAAACATTCATTACTTTCAGCTCGGGTGTCCGTTTCACGCCCACGAGTAACCAAAATATCTGGTTCGTTCGTCACTGCCAAGAACAAGTTCGGCCCGAACTCTTCACTGTTCCCGGCCCAAACTTCATTTTCGGCCCGAACTTCAACCTCGGCCCGAACTCCAACATCGGCTCGAACTCCAACCTCGGCCCGAACTCTAACCTCGTCCCGAACATCATCCTCGGCCCGAACACCACTTCGGCCCGAACATCATCCTCGGCCCGAACATCCCACTTCGGCCCGAACACCACTTCGGCCCGAACACCACTTCGGCCCGACCATCCCACTTCGGCCCGAACACCACTTCGGCCCGCACATCCCACTTCGGCCCGAACTCTTCAATATCCAAGATTGTGTGACAAAAGGTGCTATACTAAAACATTCATAACTTTCAGCTCGGGTGTCCGTTTCACGTCCACGAGTAACCAAAATAGTTGGTTCGTTCGTCACTGCCAAGAACAAGTTCGGCCCGAACTCTTCACTGTTCCCGGCCCGAACTTCATTTTCGGCCCGAACTTCAACCTCGGCCCGAACATCAACCTCGGCCCGAACTCCACCTCCCCCCGAACTTCAACCTCGGCCCGAACATCATCCTCGGCCCGAACACCGAACTTCGGCCCGAACACCACTTCGGCCCGAACACCACTTCGGCCTGAACATCCCTCTTCGGCCCGAACACTTCAATATACAAGATTGTGTGACAAAAGGTGCTATACTAAAACATTCATAACTTTCAGCTCGGGTGTCCGTTCCACGCCCACGAGTAACCAAAATAGCTGGTTCGTTCGTCATTGCCAAGAACAAGTTCGGCCCGAACTCTTCACTGTTCCCGACCCGAACTTCATTTTCGGCCCGAACTTCAACCTCGGCCCGAACTGCAACCTCGGCCCGAACTCCGACCTCGGCCCGAACTCCAACCTCGGCCCGACCATCATCCTCAGCCCGAACACCGAACTTCGGCCCGAACACCACTTCGGCCCGAACACCACTTCGGCCCGAACATCCCACTTCGGCCCGAACACCACTTCTGCCAGAACATCCCTCTTCGGCCCGAACTCTTCAATATCCAAGATTGTGTGACAAAAGGTGCTATACTAAAACATTCATAACTTTCAGCTCAGGTGTCCGTTTCACGCCCACGAGTAACCAAAATTTCTGGTTCGTTCGTCACTGCCAAGAACAAGTCCGGCCCGAACTCTTCACTGTTCCCGGCCCGAACTTCATTTTCGGCCCGAACTTCAACCTCGGCCCGAACTCCAACCTCGGCTCGAACTCCAACCTCGGCCCGAACTCTAACCTCGTCCCGAACATCATCCTCGGCCCGAACACCACTTCGGCCCGAACACCACTTCGGCCCGAACACCACTTCGGCCCGAACATCCCTCTTCGGCCCGAACTCTTCAATATCAAAGATTGTGGCACAAAAGGTGCTATACTAAAATATTCATAACTTTCAGCTCGGGTGTCCGTTTCACGCCCACGAGTAACCAAAATAGCTGGTTCGTTCGTCACTGCCAAGAACAAGTTCGGCCCGAACTCTTCACTGTTCCCGGCCCGAACTTCATTTTCGGCCCGAACTTCATTTTCGGCCCGAACTTCAACCTCGGCCCGAACTTCAACCTCGGCCCGAACTCCGACCTCGGCCCGAACTTCAACCTCGGCCCGAACATCATCCTCGGCCCGAACACCGAACTTCGGCCCGAACACCACTTCGGCCCGAACACCACTTCGGCCCGAACACCACTTCGGCCCGAACATCGCACTTCGGCCCGAACACCACTTCGGCCCGAACATCCCTCTTCGGCCCGAACTCTTCAATATCCAAGATTGTGTGACAAAAGGTGCTATACTAAAACATTCATAACTTTCAGCTCGGGTGTCCGTTACACGCCCACGAGTAACCAAAATAGCTGGTTCGTTCGTCACTGCCAAGAACAAGTTCGGCCCGAACTCTTCACTGTTCCCGACCCGAAATTCATTTTCGGCCCGAACTTCATTTTCGGCCCGAACTTCAACCTCGGCCCGAACTTCAACCACGGCCCGAACTCCGACCTCGGCCCGAGTTTCAACCTCGGCCCGAACATCATCCTCGGCCCGAACACCGAACTTCGGCCCGAACACCACTTCAGCCCGAACACCACTTCGGCCCGAACATCCCACTTCGGCCCGAACACCACTTCGGCCCGCACATCCCACTTCGGCCCGAACTCTTCAATATCCAAGATTGTGTGACAAAAGGTGCTATACTAAAACATTCATAACTTTCAGCTCGGGTGTCCGTTTCACGTCCACGAGTAACCAAAATAGTTGGTTCGTTCGTCACTGCCAAGAACAAGTTCGGCCCGAACTCTTCACTGTTCCCGGCCCGAACTTCATTTTCGGCCCGAACTTCAACCTCGGCCCGAACATCAACCTCGGCCCGAACTCCGACCTCCGCCCGAACTTCAACCTCGGCCCGAACATCATCCTCGGCCCGAACACCGAACTTCGGCCCGAACACCACTTCGGCCTGAACATCCCTCTTCGGCCCGAACACTTCAATATCCAAGATTGTGTGACAAAAGGTGCTATACTAAAACATTCATAACTTTCAGCTCGGGTGTCCGTTCCACGCCCACGAGTAACCAAAATAGCTGGTTCGTTCGTCACTGCCAAGAACAAGTTCGGCCCGAACTCTTCACTGTTCCCGGCCCGAAATTCATTTTCGGCCCGAACTTCAACCTCGGCCCGAACTGCAACCTCGGCCCGAATTCCGACCTCGGCCCGAACTCCAACCTCGGCCCGAACATCATCCTCGGCCCGAACACCGAACTTCGGCCCGAACACCACTTCAGCCCGAACACCACTTCGGCCCGAACATCCCACTTCGGCCCGAACACCACTTCGGCCAGAACATCCCTCTTCGGCCCGAACTCTTCAATATCCAAGATTGTGTGACAAAAGGTGTTATACTAAAACATTCATAACTTTCAGCTCGGGTGTCCGTTTCACGCCCACGAGTAACCAAAATATATGGTTCGTTCGTCACTGCCAAGAACAAGTTCGGCCCGAACTCTTCACTGTTCCCGGCCCGAACTTCATTTTCGGCCCGAACTGCAACCTCGGCCCGAACTCCAACCTCGGCTCGAACTCCAACCTCGGCCCGAACTCCAACCTCGTCCCGAACATCATCCTCGGCCCGAACACCACTTCAGCCCGAACACCACTTCGGCCCGAACATCCCACTTCGGCCCGAACACCACTTCGGCCCGAACATCCCTCTTCGGCCCGAACTCTTCAATATCCAAGATTGTGGGACAAAAGGTGCTATACTAAAACATTCATAACTTTCAGCTCGGGTGTCCGTTTCACGCCCACGAGTAACCAAAATAGCTGGTTCGTTCGTCACTGCCAAGAACAAGTTCGGCCCGAACTCTTCACTGTTCCCGGCCCGAACTTCATTTTCGGCCCGAACTTCAACCTCGGCCCGAACTTCAACCTCGGACCGAACTCCGACCTCGGCCCGAACTTCAACCTCGGCCCGAACATCATCCTCGGCCCGAACACCGAACTTCGGCCCGAACACCACTTCGGCCCGAACACCACTTCGGCCCGAACATCGCACTTCGGCCCGAACACCACTTCGGCCCGAACATCCCTCTTCGGCCCGAACTCTTCAATATCCAAGATTGTGTGACAAAAGGTGCTATACTAAAACATTCATAACTTTCAGCTCGGGTGTCCGTTTCACGCCCACGAGTAACCAAAATAGCTGGTTCGTTCGTCACTGCCAAGAACAAGTTCGGCCCGAACTCTTCAGTGTTCTCGGCCCGAACTTCTTTTTCAGCCCGAACTTCAACCTCGGCCCGAACTTCAACCTCGGCCCGAACATCATCCTCGGCCCGAACACCGAACTTCGGCCCGAACACCACTTCGGCCCGAACATCCCTCTTGGGCCCGAACTCTTCAATATCCAATATTGTGTGACAAAAGGTGCTATACTAAAACATTCATAACTTTCAGCTCGAGTGTCCGTTTCACGCCCACGAGTAACCAAAATAGCTGGTTCGTTCGTCACTGCCAAGAACAAGTTCGGCCCGAATCTCTTCACTGTTCCCGGCCCGAACTTCATTTTCGGCCCGAACTTCAACCTCGGCCCGAACTTCAACCTCTGCCCGAACTCCGACCTCGGCCCGAACTTCAACCTCGGCCCGAACATCATCCTCGGCCCGAACACCGAACTTCGGCCCGAACACCAAACCAGCTATTTTGGTTACTCGTGGGCGTGAAACGGACACCAGAGCTGAAAGTTATGAATGTTTTAGTATAGCACCTTTTGTCACACAATCTTGGATATTGAAGAGTTCGGGCCGAAGAGCGATGTTCGGGCCGAAGTGGTGTTCGGACCGAAGTGGGATGTTCGGGCCGAAGTGGTGTTCGGGCCGAAGTGGTGTTCGGGCCGAAGTTCGGTGTTCGGCCCGAGGATGATGTTCGGGCCGAGGTTGAAGTTCGGGCCGAGGTCGGAGTTCGGGCCGAGGTTGAAGTTCGGGCAGAGGTTGAAGTTCGGGCCGAAAATGAAGTTCGGGCCGGGAATAGTGAAGCGTTCGGGCCGCACTTGTTCTTGGCAGTGACGAACGAACCAGCTATTTTGGTTACTCGTGGGCGTGAAACGGACACCCGAGCTGAAAGTTATGAATGTTTTAGTATAGCACCTTTTGTCACACAATCTTGGATATTGAAGAGTTCGGGCCGAAGAGGGATGTTCTGGCCGAAGTGGTGTTCGGGCCGAAGTGGGATTTTCGGGCCGAAGTGGTGTTATGGCCGAAGTGCTGTTCGGGCCGAAGTTCGGTGTTCGGGCCGAGGATGATGTTCGGGCCGAGGTTGAAGTTCGGGCCGAGGTCGGAGTTCGGGCCGAGGTTGAAGTTCGAGCCGAGGTTGAAGTTCGGGCTGAAAATGAAGTTCGGGCCGGGAACAGTGAAGAGTTCGGGCCGAACTTGTTCTTGGCAGTGACGAACGAACCAGGTATTTTGGTTACACGTGGATATTGAAGAGTTCGGGCCGAAGAGGGATGTTCGGGCCGAAGTGGTGTTCGGGCCGAAGTGGGATGTTCGGGTCGAAGTGGTGTTCGGGCCGAAGTGGTGTTCGGGCCGAAGTTCGGTGTTCGGGCCGAGGATGATGTTCGGGTCGAAGTGGTGTTCGGGCCGAAGTGGTGTTCGGGCCGAAGTTCGGTGTTCGGGCCGAGGATGATGTTCGGGCCGAGGTTGAAGTTCGGGCCGAGAACAGTGAAGCGTTCGGGCCGAACTTGTTCTTGGCAGTGACGAACGAACCAGCTATTTTGGTTACTCGTGGGCGTGAAACGGACACCCGAGTTGAATGTTATGAATGTTTTAGTTTAGCTCCTTTTGTCACACAATCTTGGATATTGAAGAGTTCGGGCCGAAGAGGGATGTTAGGGCCGAAGTGGTGTTCGGGCCGAAGTGGGATGTTCGGGCCAAAGTGGTGTTCGGGCAGAAGTTCGGTGTTCGGGCCGAGGATGATTTTCGGGCCGAGGTTGAAGTTCGGGCCGAGGTCGGAGTTCGAGCCGAGGTTGAAGTTTGGGCCGAAAATGAAGTTCGGGCCGGGAACAGTGAAGATTTCGGGCTGAACTTGTTCTTGGCAGTGACGAACGAACCAGCTATATTGGTTACTCGTGGGCGTGAAACGGACACCCGTGCTGAAAGTTATGAATGTTTTAATATAGCACCTTTTGTCACACAATCTTGGATATTGAAGAGTTCGGGCCGAAGAGCGATGTTCGGGCCGAAGTGGTGTTCGGGCCGAAATGGGATGTTCGGGCCGAAGTGGTGTTCGGGCCGAAGTTCGGTGTTCGAGCCGAGGATGATTTTCGGGCCGAGGTTGAAGTTCGGGCCGAGGTCGGAGTTCGGGCCGAGGTTGAAGTTCGGGCCGAAAATGAAGTTCGGGCCGGGAACAGTGAAGATTTCGGGCTGAACTTGTTCTTGGCAATGACGAACGAACCAGCTATTTTGGTTACTCGTGGGCGTGAAACGGACACCCGTGCTGAAAGTTATGAATGTTTTAGTATAGCACCTTTTGTCACACAATCTTGGATATTGAAGAGTTCGGGCCGAAGAGGGATGTTCGGGCCGAAGTGGTGTTCGGGCCGAAATGGGATGTTCGGGCCGAAGTTCGGTGTTCGGCCCAAGGATGATGTTCGGGCCGAGGTTGAAGTTCGGGCCGAGGTCGGAGTTCGGGCCGAGGTTGAAGTTCGAGCCGAGGTTGAAGTTCGGGCCGAAAATGAAGTTCGGGCCGGGAACAGTGAAGAGTTCGGGCCGAACTTGTTCTTCGCAGTGACGAACGAACCAGCTATTTTGGTTACTCGTGGGCGTGAAACGGACACCCGAGTTGAAAGTTATGAATGTTTTAGTATAGCACGTTTTGTCACACAATCTTGGATATTGAAGAGTTCGGGCCGAAGAGGGATGTTCTGGCCGAAGTGGTGTTCGGGCCGAAGTGGGATGTTCGGGCCGAAGTGGTGTTAGGGCCGAAGTGGTGTTCGGGCCGAAGTTCGGTGTTCGGGCCGAGGATGATGTTCGGGCCGAGGTTGAAGTTCGGGCCGAGGTCGGAGTTCGGGCCGAGGTTGAAGTTCGAGCCGAGGTTGAAGTTCGGGCTGAAAATGAAGTTCGGGCCGGGAACAGTGAAGAGTTCGGGCCGAACTTGTTCTTGGCAGTGACGAACGAACCAGCTATTTTGGTTACTCGTGGGCGTGAAACAGACACCCGAGCTGAAAGTTATGAATGTTTTAGTATAGTACCTTTTGTCACACAATCTTGGATATTGAAGAGTTCGGGTCGAAGAGGGATGTTCGGGCCGAAGTGGTGTTCGGGCCGAAGTGGGATGTTCGGGTCGAAGTGGTGTTCGGGCCGAAGTGGTGTTCGGGCCGAAGTTCGGTGTTCGGGCCGAGGATGATGTTCGGGCCGAGGTTGAAGTTCGGGCCGAGGTCGGAGTTCGGGCCGAGGTTGAAGTTCGGGCCGAGGGTGAAGTTCGGGCCGAAAATGAAGTTCGGGCCGGGAACAGTGAAGCGTTCCGGCCGAACTTGTTCTTGGCAGTGACGAACGAACCAGCTATTTTGGTTACTCGTGGGCGTGAAACGGACACCCGAGCTGAATGTTATGAATGTTTTAGTTTAGCACCTTTTGTCACACAATCTTGGATATTGAAGAGTTCGGCCCGAAGAGGGATGTTAGGGCCGAAGTGGTGTTCGGGCCGAAGTGGGATGTTCGGGCCAAAGTGGTGTTCGGGCAGAAGTTCGGTGTTCGGGCCGAGGATGATTTTCGGGCCGAGGTTGAAGTTCGGGCCGAGGTCGGAGTTCGGGCCAAAAATGAAGTTCGGGCCGGGAACAGTGAAGATTTCGGGCTGAACTTGTTCTTGGCAGTGACGAACGAACCAGCTATTTTGGTTACTCGTGGGCGTGAAACGGACACCCGAGCTGAAAGTTATGAATGTTTTAGTATAGCACCTTTTGTCACACAATCTTGGATATTGAAGAGTTCGGGCCGAAGAGCGATGTTCGGGCCGAAGTGGTGTTCGGGCCGAAATGGGATGTTCGGGCCGAAGTGGTGTTCGGGCCGAAGTTCGGTGTTCGAGCCGAGGATGATTTTCGGGCCGAGGTTGAAGTTCGGGCCGACGTCGGAGTTCGGGCCGAGGTTGAAGTTCGGGCCGAAAATGAAGTTCGGGCCGGGAACAGTGAAGATTTTGGGCTGAACTTGTTCTTGGCAGTGACGAACGAACCAGCTATTTTGGTTACTCGTGGGCGTGAAACGGACACCCGAGCTGAAAGTTATGAATGTTTTAGTATAGCACCTTTTGTCACACAATCTTGGATATTGAAGAGTTCGGGCCGAAGAGCGATGTTCGGGCCGAAGTGGTGTTCGGGCCGAAATGGGATGTTCGGGCCGAAGTGGTGTTCGGGCCGAAGTTCGGTGTTCGAGCCGAGGATGATTTTCGGGCCGAGGTTGAAGTTCGGGCCGAAAATGAAGTTCGGGCCGGGAACAGTGAAGATTTCGGGCTGAACTTGTTCTTGGCAGTGACGAACGAACCAGCTATTTTGGTTACTCGTGGGCGTGAAACGGACACCCGTGCTGAAAGTTATGAATGTTTTAGTATAGCACCTTTTGTCACACAATCTTGGATATTGAAGAGTTCGGGCCGAAGAGGGATGTTCGGGCCGAAGTGGTGTTCGGGCCGAAATGGGATGTTCGGGCAGAAGTGATGTTCGGGCCGAAGTTCGGTGTTCGGCCCAAGGATGATGTTCGGGCCGAGGTTGAAGTTCGGGCCGAGGTCGGAGTTCGGGCCGGGGTTGAAGTTCGAGCCGAGGTTGAAGTTCGGGCCGAAAATGAAGTTCAGGCCGGGAACAGTGAAGAGTTCGGGCCGAACTTGTTCTTGGCAGTGACGAACGAACCAGCTATTTTGGTTAATCGTGGGCGTGAAACGGACACCCGAGCTGAAAGTTATGAATGTTTTAGTATAGCACCTTTTGTCACACAATCTTGGATATTGAAGAGTTCGGGCCGAAGAGGGATGTTCTGGCCGAAGTGGTGTTCGGGCCGAAGTGGGATGTTCGGGCCGAAGTGGTGTTATGGCCGAAGTGCTGTTCGGGCCGAAGTTCGGTGTTCGGGCCGAGGATGATGTTCGGGCCGAGGTTGAAGTTCGGGCCGAGGTCGGAGTTCGGGCCGAGGTTGAAGTTCGAGCCGAGGTTGAAGTTCGGGCTGAAAATGAAGTTCGGGCCGGGAACAGTGAAGAGTTCGGGCCGAACTTGTTCTTGGCAGTGACGAACGAACCAGGTATTTTGGTTACACGTGGATATTGAAGAGTTCGGGCCGAAGAGGGATGTTCGGGCCGAAGTGGTGTTCGGGCCGAAGTGGGATGTTCGGGTCGAAGTGGTGTTCGAGCCGAAGTGGTGTTCGGGCCGAAGTTCGGTGTTCGGGCCGAGGATGATGTTCGGGTCGAAGTGGTGTTCGGGCCGAAGTGGTGTTCGGGCCGAAGTTCGGTGTTCGGGCCGAGGATGATGTTCGGGCCGAGGTTGAAGTTCGGGCCGAGAACAGTGAAGCGTTCGGGCCGAACTTGTTCTTGGCAGTGACGAACGAACCAGCTATTTTGGTTACTCGTGGGCGTGAAACGGACACCCGAGCTGAATGTTATGAATGTTTTAGTTTAGCTCCTTTTGTCACACAATCTTGGATATTGAAGAGTTCGGGCCGAAGAGGGATGTTAGGGCCGAAGTGGTGTTCGGGCCGAAGTGGGATGTTCGGGCCAAAGTGGTGTTCGGGCAGAAGTTCGGTGTTCGGGCCGAGGATGATTTTCGGGCCGAGGTTGAAGTTCGGGCCGAGGTCGGAGTTCGAGCCGAGGTTGAAGTTCGGGCCGAAAATGAAGTTCGGGCCGGGAACAGTGAAGATTTCGGGCTGAACTTGTTCTTGGCAGTGACGAACGAACCAGCTATATTGGTTACTCGTGGGCGTGAAACGGACACCCGTGCTGAAAGTTATGAATGTTTTAATATAGCACCTTTTGTCACACAATCTTGGATATTGAAGAGTTCGGGCCGAAGAGCGATGTTCGGGCCGAAGTGGTGTTCGGGCCGAAATGGGATGTTCGGGCCGAAGTGGTGTTCGGGCCGAAGTTCGGTGTTCGAGCCGAGGATGATTTTCGGGCCGAGGTTGAAGTTCGGGCCGAGGTCGGAGTTCGGGCCGAGGTTGAAGTTCGGGCCGAAAATGAAGTTCGGGCCGGGAACAGTGAAGATTTCGGGCTGAACTTGTTCTTGGCAATGACGAACGAACCAGCTATTTTGGTTACTCGTGGGCGTGAAACGGACACCCGTGCTGAAAGTTATGAATGTTTTAGTATAGCACCTTTTGTCACACAATCTTGGATATTGAAGAGTTCGGGCCGAAGAGGGATGTTCGGGCCGAAGTGGTGTTCGGGCCGAAATGGGATGTTCGGGCAGAAGTGGTGTTCGGGCCGAAGTTCGGTGTTCGGCCCAAGGATGATGTTCGGGCCGAGGTTGAAGTTCGGGCCGAGGTCGGAGTTCGGGCCGAGGTTGAAGTTCGAGCCGAGGTTGAAGTTCGGGCCGAAAATGAAGTTCGGGCCGGGAACAGTGAAGAGTTCGGGCCGAACTTGTTCTTCGCAGTGACGAACGAACCAGCTATTTTGGTTACTCGTGGGCGTGAAACGGACACCCGAGTTGAAAGTTATGAATGTTTTAGTATAGCACGTTTTGTCACACAATCTTGGATATTGAAGAGTTCGGGCCGAAGAGGGATGTTCTGGCCGAAGTGGTGTTCGGGCCGAAGTGGGATGTTCGGGCCGAAGTGGTGTTAGGGCCGAAGTGGTGTTCGGGCCGAAGTTCGGTGTTCGGGCCGAGGATGATGTTCGGGCCGAGGTTGAAGTTCGGGCCGAGGTCGGAGTTCGGGCCGAGGTTGAAGTTCGAGCCGAGGTGGAAGTTCGGGCTGAAAATGAAGTTCGGGCGGGGAACAGTGAAGAGTTCGGGCCGAACTTGTTCTTGGCAGTGACGAACGAACCAGCTATTTTGGTTACTCGTGGGCGTGAAACAGACACCCGAGCTGAAAGTTATGAATGTTTTAGTATAGTACCTTTTGTCACACAATCTTGGATATTGAAGAGTTCGGGCCGAAGAGGGATGTTCGGGCCGAAGTGGTGTTCGGGCCGAAGTGGGATGTTCGGGTCGAAGTGGTGTTCGGGCCGAAGTGGTGTTCGGGCCGAAGTTCGGTGTTCGGGCCGAGGATGTTGTTCGGGCCGAGGTTGAAGTTCGGGCCGAGGTCGGAGTTCGGGCCGAGGTTGAAGTTCGGGCCGAGGGTGAAGTTCGGGCCGAAAATGAAGTTCGGGCCGGGAACAGTGAAGCGTTCCGGCCGAACTTGTTCTTGGCAGTGACGAACGAACCAGCTATTTTGGTTACTCGTGGGCGTGAAACGGACACCCGAGCTGAATGTTATGAATGTTTTAGTTTAGCAGCTTTTGTCACACAATCTTGGATATTGAAGAGTTCGGGCCGAAGAGGGATGTTAGGGCCGAAGTGGTGTTCGGGCCGAAGTGGGATGTTCGGGCCAAAGTGGTGTTCGGGCAGAAGTTCGGTGTTCGGGCCGAGGATGATTTTCGGGCCGAGGTTGAAGTTCGGGCCGAGGTCGGAGTTCGGGCCAAAAATGAAGTTCGGGCCGGGAACAGTGAAGATTTCGGGCTGAACTTGTTCTTGGCAGTGACGAACGAACCAGCTATTTTGGTTACTCGTGGGCGTGAAACGGACACCCGAGCTGAAAGTTATGAATGTTTTAGTATAGCACCTTTTGTCACACAATCTTGGATATTGAAGAGTTCGGGCCGAAGAGCGATGTTCGGGCCGAAGTGGTGTTCGGGCCGAAATGGGATGTTCGGGCCGAAGTGGTGTTCGGGCCGAAGTTCGGTGTTCGAGCCGAGGATGATTTTCGGGCCGAGGTTGAAGTTCGGGCCGACGTCGGAGTTCGGGCCGAGGTTGAAGTTCGGGCCGAAAATGAAGTTCGGGCCGGGAACAGTGAAGATTTTGGGCTGAACTTGTTCTTGGCAGTGACGAACGAACCAGCTATTTTGGTTACTCGTGGGCGTGAAACGGACACCCGAGCTGAAAGTTATGAATGTTTTAGTATAGCACCTTTTGTCACACAATCTTGGATATTGAAGAGTTCGGGCCGAAGAGCGATGTTCGGGCCGAAGTGGTGTTCGGGCCGAAATGGGATGTTCGGGCCGAAGTGGTGTTCGGGCCGAAGTTCGGTGTTCGAGCCGAGGATGATTTTCGGGCCGAGGTTGAAGTTCGGGCCGAAAATGAAGTTCGGGCCGGGAACAGTGAAGATTTCGGGCTGAACTTGTTCTTGGCAGTGACGAACGAACCAGCTATTTTGGTTACTCGTGGGCGTGAAACGGACACCCGTGCTGAAAGTTATGAATGTTTTAGTATAGCACCTTTTGTCACACAATCTTGGATATTGAAGAGTTCGGGCCGAAGAGGGATGTTCGGGCCGAAGTGGTGTTCGGGCCGAAATGGGATGTTCGGGCAGAAGTGGTGTTCGGGCCGAAGTTCGGTGTTCGGCCCAAGGATGATGTTCGGGCCGAGGTTGAAGTTCGGGCCGAGGTCGGAGTTCGGGCCGGGGTTGAAGTTCGAGCCGAGGTTGAAGTTCGGGCCGAAAATGAAGTTCGGGCCGGGAACAGTGAAGAGTTCGGGCCGAACTTGTTCTTGGCAGTGACGAACGAACCAGCTATTTTGGTTAATCGTGGGCGTGAAACGGACACCCGAGCTGAAAGTTATGAATGTTTTAGTATAGCACCTTTTGTCACACAATCTTGGATATTGAAGAGTTCGGGCCGAAGAGGGATGTTCTGGCCGAAGTGGTGTTCGGGCCGAAGTGGGATGTTCGGGCCGAAGTGGTGTTAGGGCCGAAGTGGTGTTCGGGCCGAAGTTCGGTGTTCGGGCCGAGGATGATGTTTGGGCCGAGGTTGAAGTTCGGGCCGAGGTTGAAGTTCGAGCCGAGGTTGAAGTTCGGGCTGAAAATGAAGTTCGGGCCGGGAACAGTGAAGAGTTCGGGCCGAACTTGTTCTTGGCAGTGACGAACGAACCAGCTATTTTGGTTACTCGTGGGCGTGAAACAGACACCCGAGCTGAAAGTTATGAATGTTTTAGTATAGTACCTTTTGTCACACAATCTTGGATATTGAAGAGTTCGGGCCGAAGAGGGATGTTAGGGCCGAAGTGGTGTTCGGGCCGAAGTGGGATGTTCGGGCCAAAGTGGTGTTCGGGCAGAAGTTCGGTGTTCGGGCCGAGGATGATTTTCGGGCCGAGGTTGAAGTTCGGGCCGAGGTCGGAGTTCGGGCCGAGGTTGAAGTTCGGGCCAAAAATGAAGTTCGGGCCGGGAACAGTGAAGATTTTGGGCTGTACTTGTTCTTGGCAGTGACGAACGAACCAGCTATTTTGGTTACTCGTGGGCGTGAAACGGACACCCGAGCTGAAAGTTATGAATGTTTTAGTATAGCACCTTTTGTCACACAATCTTGGATATTGAAGAGTTCGGGCCGAAGAGCGATGTTCGGGCTGAAGTGGTGTTCGGGCCGAAATGGGATGTTCGGGCCGAAGTGGTGTTCGGGCCGAAGTTCGGTGTTCGAGCCGAGGATGATTTTCGGGCCGAGGTTGAAGTTCGGGGCGAAAATGAAGTTCGGGCCGGGAACAGTGAAGATTTCGGGCTGAACTTGTTCTTGGCAGTGACGAACGAACCAGCTATTTTGGTTACTCGTGGGCGTGAAACGGACACCCGAGCTGAAAGTTATGAATGTTTTAGTATAGCACCTTTTGTCACACAATCTTGGATATTGAAGAGTTCGGGCCGAAGAGGGATGTTCGGGCCGAAGTGGTGTTCGGGCCGAAATGGGATGTTCGGGCAGAAGTGGTGTTCGGGCCGAAGTTCGGTGTCCGGCCCAAGGATGATGTTCGGGCCGAGGTTGAAGTTCGGGCCGAGGTCGGAGTTCGGGCCGGGGTTGAAGTTCGAGCCGAGGTTGAAGTTCGGGCCGAAAATGAAGTTCGGGCCGGGAACAGTGAAGAGTTCGGGCCGAACTTGTTCTTGGCAGTGACGAACGAACCAGCTATTTTGGTTACTCGTGGGCGTGAAACGGACACCCGAGCTGAAAGTTATGAATGTTTTAGTATAGCACCTTTTGTCACACAATCTTGGATATTGAAGAGTTCGGGCCGAAGAGGGATGTTCTGGCCGAAGTGGTGTTCGGGCCGAAGTGGGATGTTCGGGCCGAAGTGGTGTTAGGGCCGAAGTGGTGTTCGGGCCGAAGTTCGGTGTTCGGGCCGAGGATGATGTTTGGGCCGAGGTTGAAGTTCGGGCCGAGGTCGGAGTTCGGGCCGAGGTTGAAGTTCGAGCCGAGGTTGAAGTTCGGGCTGAAAATGAAGTTCGGGCCGGGAACAGTGAAGAGTTCGGGCCGAACTTGTTCTTGGCAGTGACGAACGAACCAGCTATTTTGGTTACTCGTGGGCGTGAAACAGACACCCGAGCTGAAAGTTATGAATGTTTTAGTATAGTACCTTTTGTCACACAATCTTGGATATTGAAGAGTTCGGGCCGAAGAGGGATGTTCGGGCCGAAGTGGTGTTCGGGCCGAAGTGGGATGTTCGGGTCGAAGTGGTGTTCGGGCCGAAGTGGTGTTCGGGCCGAAGTTCGGTGTTCGGGCCGAGGATGATGTTCGGGCCGAGGTTGAAGTTCGGGCCGAGGTCGGAGTTCGGGCCGAGGTTGAAGTTCGGGCCGAGGTTGAAGTTCGGGCCGGGAACAGTGAAGCGTTCGGGCCGAACTTGTTCTTGGCAGTGACGAACGAACCAGCTATTTTGGTTACTCGTGGGCGTGAAACGGACACCCGAGCTGAATGTTATGAATGTTTTAGTTTAGCACCTTTTGTCACACAATCTTGGATATTGAAGAGTTCGGGCCGAAGAGGGATGTTAGGGCCGAAGTGGTGTTCGGGCCGAAGTGGGATGTTCGGGCCAAAGTGGTGTTCGGGCAGAAGTTCGGTGTTCGGGCCGAGGATGATTTTCGGGCCGAGGTTGAAGTTCGGGCCGAGGTCGGAGTTCGGGCCGAGGTTGAAGTTCGGGCCAAAAATGAAGTTCGGGCCGGGAACAGTGAGGATTTCGGGCTGAACTTGTTCTTGGCAGTGACGAACGAACCAGCTATTTTGGTTACTCGTGGGCGTGAAACGGACACCCGAGCTGAAAGTTATGAATGTTTTAGTATAGCACCTTTTGTCACACAATCTTGGATATTGAAGAGTTCGGGCCGAAGAGCGATGTTCGGGCCGAAGTGGTGTTCGGGCCGAAATGGGATGTTCGGGCCGAAGTGGTGTTCGGGCCGAAGTTCGGTGTTCGAGCCGAGGATGATTTTCGGGCCGAGGTTGCAGTTCGGGCCGAGGTCGGAGTTCGGGCCGAGGTTGAAGTTCGGGCCGAAAATGAAGTTCGGGCCGGGAACAGTGAAGATTTTGGGCTGAACTTGTTCTTGGCAGTGACGAACGAACCAGCTATTTTGGTTACTCGTGGGCGTGAAACGGACACCCGTGCTGAAAGTTATGAATGTTTTAGTATAGCACCTTTTGTCACACAATCTTGGATATTGAAGAGTTCGGGCCGAAGAGGGATGTTCGGGCCGAAGTGGTGTTCGGGCCGAAATGGGATGTTCGGGCCGAAGTGGTGTTCGGGCCGAAGTGGTGTTCGGGCCGAAGTTCGGTGTTCGGCCCAAGGATGATGTTCGGCCGAGGTTGAAGTTCGGGCCGAGGTCGGAGTTCGGGCCGAGGTTGAAGTTCGAGCCGAGTTTGAAGTTCGGGCCGAAAATGAAGTTCGGGCCGGGAACAGTGAAGAGTTCGGGCCGAAGAGGGATGTTCGGGCCGAAGTGGTGTTCGGGCCGAAATGGGATGTTCGGGCAGAAGTGGTGTTCGGGCCGAAGTTCGGTGTTCGGCCCAAGGATGATGTTCGGGCCGAGGTTGAAGTTCGGAACGAGGTCGGAGTTCGGGCCGGGGTTGAAGTTCGAGCCGAGGTTGAAGTTCGGGCCGAAAATGAAGTTCGGGCCGGGAACAGTGAAGAGTTCGGGCCGAACTTGTTCTTGGCAGTGACGAACGAACCTGCTATTTTGGTTACTCGTGGGCGTGAAACGGACACCCGAGCTGAAAGTTATGAATGTTTTAGTATAGCACCTTTTGTCACACAATCTTGGATATTGAAGAGTTCGGGCCGAAGAGGGATGTTCTGGCCGAAGTGGTGTACGGGCCGAAGTGGGATGTTCGGGCCGAAGTGGTGTTAGGGCCGAAGTGGTGTTCGGGCCGAAGTTCGGTGTTCGGGCCGAGGATGATGTTTGGGCCGAGGTTGAAGTTCGGGCCGAGGTCGGAGTTCGGGCCGAGGTTGAAGTTCGAGCCGAGGTTGAAGTTCGGGCTGAAAATGAAGTTCGGGCCGGGAACAGTGAAGAGTTCGGGCCGAACTTGTTCTTGGCAGTGACGAACGAACCAGCTATTTTGGTTACTCGTGGGCGTGAAACAGACACCCGAGCTGAAAGTTATGAATGTTTTAGTATAGTACCTTTTGTCACACAATCTTGGATATTGAAGAGTTCGGGCCGAAGAGGGATGTTCGGGCCGAAGTGGTGTTCGGGCCGAAGTGGGATGTTCGGGTCGAAGTGGTGTTCGGGCCGAAGTGGTGTTCGGGCCGAAGTTCGGTGTTCGGGCCGAGGATGATGTTCGGGCCGAGGTTGAAGTTCGGGCCGAGGTCGGAGTTCGGGCCGAGGTTGAAGTTCGGGCCGAGGTTGAAGTTCGGGCCGGGAACAGTGAAGCGTTCGGGCCGAACTTGTTCTTGGCAGTGACGAACGAACCAGCTATTTTGGTTACTCGTGGGCGTGAAACGGAAACCCGAGCTGAATGTTATGAATGTTTTAGTTTAGCAACTTTTGTCACACAATCTTGGATATTGAAGAGTTCGGGCCGAAGAGGGATGTTAGGGCCGAAGTGGTGTTCGGGCCGAAGTGGGATGTTCGGGCCAAAGTGGTGTTCGGGCAGAAGTTCGGTGTTCGGGCCGAGGATGATTTTCGGGCCGAGGTTGAAGTTCGGGCCGAGGTCGGAGTTCGGGCCGAGGTTGAAGTTCGGGCCAAAAATGAAGTTCGGGCCGGGAACAGTGAAGATTTCGGGCTGAACTTGTTCTTGGCAGTGACGAACGAACCAGCTATTTTGGTTACTCGTGGGCGTGAAACGGACACCCGAGCTGAAAGTTATGAATGTTTTAGTATAGCACCTTTTGTCACACAATCTCGGATATTGAAGAGTTCGGGCCGAAGAGCGATGTTCGGGCCGAAGTGGTGTTCGGGCCGAAATGGGATGTTCGGGCCGAAGTGGTATTCGGGCCGAAGTTCGGTGTTCGAGCCGAGGATGATTTTCGGGCCGAGGTTGCAGTTCGGGCCGAGGTCGGAGTTCGGGCCGAGGTTGAAGTTCGGGCCGAAAATGAAGTTCGGGCCGGGAACAGTGAAGATTTCGGGCTGAACTTGTTCTTGGCAGTGACGAACGAACCAACTATTTTGGTTACTCGTGGGCGTGAAACGGACACCCGTGCTGAAAGTTATGAATGTTTTAGTATAGCACCTTTTGTCACACAATCTTGGATATTGAAGAGTTCGGGCCGAAGAGGGATGTTCGGGCCGAAGTGGTGTTCGGGCCGAAATGGGATGTTCGGGCCGAAGTGGTGTTCGGGCCGAAGTGGTGTTCGGGCCGAAGTTCGGTGTTCGGCCCAAGGATGATGTTCGGCCGAGGTTGAAGTTCGGGCCGAGGTCGGAGTTCGGGCCGAGGTTGAAGTTCGAGCCGAGTTTGAAGTTCGGGCCGGGAACAGTGAAGAGTTCGGGCCGAAGAGGGATGTTCGGGCCGAAGTGGTGTTCGGGCCGAAATGGGATGTTCGGGCAGAAGTGGTGTTCGGGCCGAAGTTCGGTGTTCGGCCCAAGGATGATGTTCGGGCCGAGGTTGAAGTTCGGAACGAGGTCGGAGTTCGGGCCGGGGTTGAAGTTCGAGCCGAGGTTGAAGTTCGGGCCGATAATGAAGTTCGGGCCGGGAACAGTGAAGAGTTCGGGCCGAACTTGTTCTTGGCAGTGACGAACGAACCAGCTATTTTGGTTACTCGTGGGCGTGAAACGGACACCCGAGCTGAAAGTTATGAATGTTTTAGTATAGCACCTTTTGTCACACAATCTTGGATATTGAAGAGTTCGGGCCGAAGAGGGATGTTCTGGCCGAAGTGGTGTTCGGGCCGAAGTGGGATGTTCCGGCCGAAGTGGTGTTAGGGCCAAAGTGGTGTTCGGGCCGAAGTTCGGTGTTCGGGCCGAGGATGATGTTTGGGCCGAGGTTGAAGTTCGGGCCGAGGTCGGAGTTCGGGCCGAGGTTGAAGTTCGAGCCGAGGTTGAAGTTTGGGCTGAAAATGAAGTTCGGGCCGGGAACAGTGAAGAGTTCGGGCCGAACTTGTTCTTGGCAGTGACGAACGAACCAGCTATTTTGGTTACTCGTGGGCGTGAAACAGACACCCGAGCTGAAAGTTATGAATGTTTTAGTATAGTACCTTTTGTCACACAATCTTGGATATTGAAGAGTTCGGGCCGAAGAGGGATGTT
Source organism: Calendula officinalis (assembly GCA_963853835.1). Classification (NCBI taxonomy): domain Eukaryota; kingdom Viridiplantae; phylum Streptophyta; class Magnoliopsida; order Asterales; family Asteraceae; genus Calendula; species Calendula officinalis. Next base: position 50,087,890 of record OY970821.1, on the reverse strand, counting down.
CGGGCCGAAGTGGTGTTCGGGCCGAAGTGGGATGTTCGGGTCGAAGTGGTGTTCGGGCCGAAGTGGTGTTCGGGCCGAAGTTCGGTGTTCGGGCCGAGGATGATGTTCGGGCCGAGGTTGAAGTTCGGGCCGAGGTCGGAGTTCGGGCCGAGGTTGAAGTTCGGGCCGAGGTTGAAGTTCGGGCCGAAAATGAAGTTCAGGCCGGGAACAGTGAAGCGTTCGGGCCGAACTTGTTCTTGGCAGTGACGAACGAACCAGCTATTTTGGTTACTCGTGGGCGTGAAACGGAAACCCGAGCTGAATGTTATGAATGTTTTAGTTTAGCACCTTTTGTCACACAATCTTGGATATTGAAGAGTTCGGGCCGAAGAGGGATGTTAGGGCCGAAGTGGTGTTCGGGCCGAAGTGGGATGTTTGGGCCAAAGTGGTGTTCGGGCAGAAGTTCGGTGTTCGGGCCGAGGATGATTTTCGGGCCGAGGTTGAAGTTCGGGCCGAGGTCGGAGTTCGGGCCGAGGTTGAAGTTCGGGCCAAAAATGAAGTTCGGGCCGGGAACAGTGAAGATTTCGGGCTGAACTTGTTCTTGGCAGTGACGAACGAACCAGCTATTTTGGTTACTCGTGGGCGTGAAACGGACACCCGAGCTGAAAGTTATGAATGTTTTAGTATAGCACCTTTTGTCACACAATCTTGGATATTGAAGAGTTCGGGCCGAAGAGCGATGTTCGGGCCGAAGTGGTGTTCGGGCCGAAATGGGATGTTCGGGCCGAAGTGGTGTTCGGGCCGAAGTTCGGTGTTCGAGCCGAGGATGATTTTCGGGCCGAGGTTGCAGTTCGGGCCGAGGTCGGAGTTCGGGCCGAGGTTGAAGTTCGGGCCGAAAATGAAGTTCGGGCCGGGAACAGTGAAGATTTCGGGCTGAACTTGTTCTTGGCAGTGACGAACGAACCAGCTATTTTGGTTACTCGTGGGCGTGAAACGGACACCCGTGCTGAAAGTTATGAATGTTTTAGTATAGCACCTTTTGTCACACAATCTTGGATATTGAAGAGTTCGGGCCGAAGAGGGATGTTCGGGCCGAAGTGGTGTTCGGGCCGAAATGGGATGTTCGGGCCGAAGTGGTGTTCGGGCCGAAGTTCGGTGTTCGGCCCAAGGATGATGTTCGGCCGAGGTTGAAGTTCGGGCCGAGGTCGGAGTTCGGGCCGAGGTTGAAGTTCGAGCCGAGTTTGAAGTTCGGGCCGAAAATGAAGTTCGGGCCGGGAACAGTGAAGAGTTCGGGCCGAACTTGTTCTTGGCAGTGACGAACGAACCAGCTATTTTGGTTACTCGTGGGCGTGAAACGGACACCCGAGCTGAAAGTTATGAATGTTTTAGTATAGCACCTTTTGTCACACAATCTTGGATATTGAAGAGTTCGGGCCGAAGAGGGATGTTCGGGCCGAAGTGGTGTTCGGGTCGAAGTGGGATGTTCGGGCCGAAGTGGTGTTCGGGCCGAAGTGGTGTTCGGGCCGAAGTGGTGTTCGGGCCGAAGTTCGGTGTTCGGGCCGAGGATGATGTTCGGGCCGAGGTTGAAGTTCGGGCCGAGGTCGGAGTTCGGGCCGAGGTTGAAGTTCGAGCCGAGGTTGAAGTTCGGGCCAAAAATGAAGTTCGGGCCGGGAACAGTGAAGAGTTCGGGCCGAACTTGTTCTTGGCAGTGACGAACGAACCAGCTATTTTGGTTACTCGTGGGCGTGAAACGGACACCCGAGCTGAAAGTTATGAATGTTTTAGTATAGCACCTTTTGTCACACAATCTTGGATATTGAAGAGTTCGGGCCGAAGAGGGATGTTCTGGCCGAAGTGGTGTTCGGGCCGAAGTGGGATGTTCGGGCCGAAGTGGTGTTAGGGCCGAAGTGGTGTTCGGGCCGAAGTTCGGTGTTCGGGCCTAGGATGATGTTCGGGCCGAGGTTGAAGTTCGGGCCGAGGTCGGAGTTCGGGCCGAGGTTGAAGTTCGAGCCGAGGTTGAAGTTCGGGCTGAAAATGAAGTTCGGGCCGGGAACAGTGAAGAGTTCGGGCCGAACTTGTTCTTGGCAGTGACGAACGAACCTGCTATTTTGGTTACTCGTGGGCGTGAAACGGACACCCGAGCTGAAAGTTATGAATGTTTTAGTATAGTACCTTTGGTCACACAATCTTGGATATTGAAGAGTTCGGGCCGAAGAGGGATGTTCGGGCCGAAGTGGTGTTCGGGCCGAAGTGGGATGTTCGGGTCGAAGTGGTGTTCGGGCTGAAGTGGTGTTCGGGCCGAAGTTCGGTGTTCGGGCCGAGGATGATGTTCGGGCCGAGGTTGAAGTTCGGGCCGAGGTCGGAGTTCGGGCCGAGGTTGCAGTTCGGGCCGAGGTTGAAGTTCGGGCCGAAAATGAAGTTCGGGCCGGGAACAGTGAAGCGTTCGGGCCGAACTTGTTCTTGGCAGTGACGAACGAACCAGCTATTTTGGTTACTCGTGGGCGTGAAACGGACACCCGAGCTGAATGTTATGAATGTTTTAGTATAGCACCTTTTGTCACACAATCTTGGATATTGAAGAGTTCGGGCCGAAAAGGGATGTTCTGGCCGAAGTGGTGTTCGGGCCGAAGTGGGATGTTCGGGCCGAAGTGGTGTTAGGGCCGAAGTGGTGTTCGGGCCGAAGTTCGGTGTTCGGGCCTAGGATGATGTTCGGGCCGAGGTTGAAGTTCGGGCCGAGGTTGAAGTTCGGGCCGAAAATGAAGTTCGGGCCGGGAATAGTGAAGCGTTCGGGCCGCACTTGTTCTTGGCAAAGACGAACGAACCAGCTATTTTGGTTACTCGTGGGCGTGAAAGGGACACCCGAGCTGAAAGTTATGAATGTTTTAGTATAGCACCTTTTGTAACACAATCTTGGATATTGAAGAGTTCGGGCCGAAGAGTGATGTTCGGGCCGAAGTGGTGTTCTGGCCGAAATGGGATGTTCGGGCCGAAGTGGTGTTCGGGCCGAAGTGGTGTTCGGGCCGAAGTTCGGTGTTCGGCCCAAGGATGATGTTCGGCCGAGGTTGAAGTTCGGGCCGAGGTCGGAGTTCGGGCCGAGGTTGAAGTTCGAGCCGAGTTTGAAGTTCGGGCCGAAAATGAAGTTCGGGCCGGGAACAGTGAAGAGTTCGGGCCGAACTTGTTCTTGGCAGTGACGAACGAACCAGCTATTTTGGTTACTCGTGGGCGTGAAACGGACACCCGAGCTGAAAGTTATGAATGTTTTAGTATAGCACCTTTTGTCACACAATCTTGGATATTGAAGAGTTCGGGCCGAAGAGGGATGTTCGGGCCGAAGTGGTGTTCGGGTCGAAGTGGGATGTTCGGGCCGAAGTGGTGTTCGGGCCGAAGTGGTGTTCGGGCCGAAGTGGTGTTCGGGCCGAAGTTCGGTGTTCGGGCCGAGGATGATGTTCGGGCCGAGGTTGAAGTTCGGGCCGAGGTCGGAGTTCGGGCCGAGGTTGAAGTTCGAGCCGAGGTTGAAGTTCGGGCCAAAAATGAAGTTCGGGCCGGGAACAGTGAAGAGTTCGGGCCGAACTTGTTCTTGGCAGTGACGAACGAACCAGCTATTTTGGTTACTCGTGGGCGTGAAACGGACACCCGAGCTGAAAGTTATGAATGTTTTAGTATAGCACCTTTTGTCACACAATCTTGGATATTGAAGAGTTCGGGCCGAAGAGGGATGTTCTGGCCGAAGTGGTGTTCGGGCCGAAGTGGGATGTTCGGGCCGAAGTGGTGTTAGGGCCGAAGTGGTGTTCGGGCCGAAGTTCGGTGTTCGGGCCTAGGATGATGTTCGGGCCGATGTTGAAGTTCGGGCCGAGGTCGGAGTTCGGGCCGAGGTTGAAGTTCGAGCCGAGGTTGAAGTTCGGGCTGAAAATGAAGTTCGGGCCGGGAACAGTGAAGAGTTCGGGCCGAACTTGTTCTTGGCAGTGACGAACGAACCTGCTATTTTGGTTACTCGTGGGCGTGAAACGGACACCCGAGCTGAAAGTTATGAATGTTTAGTATAGTACCTTTGGTCACACAATCTTGGATATTGAAGAGTTCGGACCGAAGAGGGATGTTCGGGCCGAAGAGGGATGTTCGGGCCGAAGTGGTGTTCGGGCCGAAGTGGGATGTTCGGGTCGAAGTGGTGTTCGGGCTGAAGTGGTGTTCGGGCCGAAGTTCGGTGTTCGGGCCGAGGATGATGTTCGGGCCGAGGTTGAAGTTCGGGCCGAGGTCGGAGTTCGGGCCGAGGTTGAAGTTCGGGCCGAAAATGAAGTTCGGGCCGGGAACAGTGAAGCGTTCGGGCCGAACTTGTTCTTGGCAGTGACGAACGAACCAGCTATTTTGGTTACTCGCGGGCGTGAAACGGACACCCGAGCTGAATGTTATGAATGTTTTAGTTTAGCACCTTTTGTCACACAATCTTGGATATTGAAGAGTTCGGGCCGAAGAGGGATGTTAGGGCCGAAGTGGTGTTCGGGCTGAAGTGGGATGTTCGGGCCGAAGTGGTGTTCGGGCAGAAGTTCGGTGTTCGGGCCGAGGATGATTTTCGGGCCGTGGTTGAAGTTCGGGCCGAGGTTGAAGTTCGGGCCGAAAATGAAGTTCGGGCCGGGAACAGTGAAGATTTCAGGCTGAACTTGTTCTTGGCAGTGACGAACGAACCAGCTATTTTGGTTACTCGTGGGCGTGAAACGGACACCCGAGCTGAAAGTTATGAATGTTTTAGTATAGCACCTTTTGTCACACAATCTTGGATATTGAAGAGTTCGGGCCGAAGAGCGATGTTCGGGCCGAAGTGGTGTTCGGGCCGAAGTGGTGTTCGGGCCGAAGTTCGGTGTTCGGCCCGAGGATGATGTTCGGGCCGAGGTTGAAGTTCGGGCCGAGGTCGGAGTTCGGGCCGAGGTTGAAGTTCGGGCCGAGGTTGAAGTTCGGGCCGAAAATGAAGTTCGGGCCGGGAATAGTGAAGCGTTCGGGCCGCACTTGTTCTTGGCAAAGACGAACGAACCAGCTATTTTGGTTACTCGTGGGCGTGAAAGGGACACCCGAGCTGAAAGTTATGAATGTTTTAGTATAGCACCTTTTGTCACACAATCTTGGATATTGAAGAGTTCGGGCCGAAGAGTGATGTTCGGGCCGAAGTGGTGTTCTGGCCGAAGTGGGATGTTCGGGCTGAAGTGGTGTTCGGGCAGAAGTTCGGTGTTCGGGCCGAGGATGATTTTCGGGCCGAGGTTGAAGTTCGGGCCGTGGTCGGAGTTCGGGCCGAGGTTGAAGTTCGGGCCGAAAATGAAGTTCGGGCCGGGAACAGTGAAGATTTCGGGCTGAACTTGTTCTTGGCAGTGACGAACGAACCAGCTATTTTGGTTACTCGTGGGCGTGAAACGGACACCCGAGCTGAAAGTTATGAATGTTTTAGTATAGCACCTTTTGTCACACAATCTTGGATATTGAAGAGTTCGGGCCGAAGAGGGATGTTCGGGCCGAAGTGGTGTTCGGGCCGAAGTGGGATGTTCGGGTCGAAGTGGTGTTCGGGCTGAAGTGGTGTTCGGGCCGAAGTTCGGTGTTCGGGCCGAGGATGATGTTCGGGCCGAGGTTGAAGTTCGGGCCGAGGTCGGAGTTCGGGCCGAGGTTGAAGTTCGGGCCGAAAATGAAGTTCGGGCCGGGAACAGTGAAGCGTTCGGGCCGAACTTGTTCTTGGCAGTGACGAACGAACCAGCTATTTTGGTTACTCGCGGGCGTGAAACGGACACCCGAGCTGAATGTTATGAATGTTTTAGTTTAGCACCTTTTGTCACACAATCTTGGATATTGAAGAGTTCGGGCCGAAGAGGGATGTTCGGGCCGAAGTGGTGTTCGGGTCGAAGTGGGATGTTCGGGCCGAAGTGGTGTTCGGGCCGAAGTGGTGTTCGGGCCGAAGTTCGGTGTTCGGGCCGAGGATGATGTTCGGGCCGAGTTTGAAGTTCGGGCCGAGGTCGGAGTTCGGGCCGAGGTTGAAGTTCGAGCCGAGGTTGAAGTTCGGGCCAAAAATGAAGTTCGGGCCGGGAACAGTGAAGAGTTCGGGCCGAACTTGTTCTTGGCAGTGACGAACGAACCAGCTATTTTGGTTACTCGTGGGCGTGAAACGGACACCCGAGCTGAAAGTTATGAATGTTTTAGTATAGCACCTTTTGTCACACAATCTTGGATATTGAAGAGTTCGGGCCGAAGAGGGATGTTCTGGCCGAAGTGGTGTTCGGGCCGAAGTGGGATGTTCGGGCCGAAGTGGTGTTAGGGCCGAAGTGGTGTGCGGGCCGAAGTTCGGTGTTCGGGCCTATGATGATGTTCGGGCCGAGGTTGAAGTTCGGGCCGAGGTCGGAGTTCGGGCCGAGGTTGAAGTTCGAGCCGAGGTTGAAGTTCGGGCTGAAAATGAAGTTCGGGCCGGGAACAGTGAAGAATTCGGGCCGAACTTGTTCTTGGCAGTGACGAACGAACCTGCTATTTTGGTTACTCGTGGGCGTGAAACGGACACCCGAGCTGAAAGTTATGAATGTTTTAGTATAGTACCTTTGGTCACACAATCATGGATATTGAAGAGTTCGGGCCGAAGAGGGATGTTCGGGCCGAAGTGGTGTTCGGGCCGAAGTGGGATGTTCGGGTCGAAGTGGTGTTCGGGCTGAAGTGGTGTTCGGGCCGAAGTTCGGTGTTCGGGCCGAGGATGATGTTCGGGCCGAGGTTGAAGTTCGGGCCGAGGTCGGAGTTCGGGCCGAGGTTGAAGTTCGGGCCGAGGTTGAAGTTCGGGCCGAAAATGAAGTTCGGGCCGGGAACAGTGAAGCGTTCGGGCCGAACTTGTTCTTGGCAGTGACGAACGAACCAGCTATTTTGGTTACTCGCGGGCGTGAAACGGACACCCGAGCTGAATGTTATGAATGATTTAGTTTAGCACCTTTTGTCACACAATCTTGGATATTGAAGAGTTCGGGCCGAAGAGGGATGTTAGGGCCGAAGTGGTGTTCGGGCCGAAGTGGGATGTTCGGGCCGAAGTGGTGTTCGGGCAGAAGTTCGGTGTTCGGGCCGAGGATGATTTTCGGGCCGTGGTTGAAGTTCGGGCCGAGATTGAAGTTCGGGCCGAAAATGAAGTTCGGGCCGGGAACAGTGAAGATTTCAGGCTGAACTTGTTCTTGGCAGTGACGAACGAACCAGCTATTTTGGTTACTCGTGGGCGTGAAACGGACACCCGAGCTGAAAGTTATGAATGTTTTAGTATAGCACCTTTTGTCACACAATCTTGGATATTGAAGAGTTCGGGCCGAAGAGCGATGTTCGGGCCGAAGTGGTGTTCGGGCCGAAGTGGTGTTCGGTCCGAAGTTCGGTGTTCGGCCCGAGGATGATGTTCGGGCCGAGGTTGAAGTTCGGGCCGAGGTCGGAGTTCGGGCCGAGGTCGAAGTTCGGGCCGAGGTTGAAGTTCGGGCCGAAAATGAAGTTCGGGCCGGGAATAGTGAAGCGTTCGGGCCGCACTTGTTCTTGGCAAAGACGAACGAACCAGCTATTTTGGTTACTCGTTGGCGTGAAAGGGACACCCGAGCTGAAAGTTATGAATGTTTTAGTATAGCACCTTTTGTCACACAATCTTGGATATTGAAGAGTTCGGGCCGAAGAGTGATGTTCGGGCCGAGGTGGTGTTCTGGCCGAAGTGGGATGTTCGGGCTGAAGTGGTGTTCGGGCAGAAGTTCGGTGTTCGGGCCGAGGATGATTTTCGGGCCGAGGTTGAAGTTCGGGCCGAGGTCGGAGTTCGGGCCGAGGTTGAAGTTCGGGCCGAAAATGAAGTTCGGGCCGGGAACAGTGAAGATTTCGGGCTGAACTTGTTCTTGGCAGTGACGAACGAACCAGCTATTTTGGTTACTCGTGGGCGTGAAACGGACACCCGAGCTGAAAGTTATGAATGTTTTAGTATAGCACCTTTTGTCACACAATCTTGGATATTGAAGAGTTCGGGCCGAAGAGGGATGTTCGGGCCGAAGTGGTGTTCGGGCCGAAATGGGATGTTCGGGCCGAAGTGGTGTTCGGGCCGAAGTTCGGTGTTCGGCCCAAGGATGATGTTCGGCCGAGGTTGAAGTTCGGGCCGAGGTCGGAGTTCGGGCCGAGGTTGAAGTTCGAGCCGAGGTTGAAGTTCGGGCCGAAAATGAAGTTCGGGCCGGGAACAGTGAAGAGTTTGGGCCGAACTTGTTCTTGGCAGTGACGAACGAACCAGCTATTTTGGTTACTCGTGGGCGTGAAACGGACACCCGAGCTGAAAGTTATGAATGTTTTAGTATAGCAACTTTTGTCACACAATCTTGGATATTGAAGAGTTCGGGCCGAAGAGGGATGTTCGGGCCGAAGTGGTGTTCGGGTCGAAGTGGGATGTTCGGGCCGAAGTGGTGTTCGGGCCGAAGTGGTGTTCGGGCCGAAGTGGTGTTCGGGCCGAAGTGGTGTTCGGGCCGAGGATGATGTTTGGGCCGAGGTTGAAGTTCGGACCGAGGTCGGAGTTCGGGCCGAGGTCGGAGTTCGAGCCGAGGTTGAAGTTCGGGCCGAAAATGAAGTTCGGGCCGGGAACAGTGAAGAGTTCGGGCCGAACTTGTTCTTGGCAGTGACGAACGAACCAGCTATTTTGGTTACTTGTGGGCGTGAAACGGACACCCGAGCTGAAAGTTATGAATGTTTAGTATAGTACCTTTGGTCACACAATCTTGGATATTGAAGAGTTCGGGCCGAAGAGGGATGTTCGGGCCGAAGTGGTGTTCGGGCCGAAGTGGGATGTTCGGGTCGAAGTGGTTTCGGGCTGAAGTGGTGTTCGGGCCGAAGTTCGGTGTTCGGGCCGAGGATGATGTTCGGGCCGAGGTTGAAGTTCGGGCCGAGGTCGGAGTTCGGGCCGAGGTTGAAGTTCGGGCCGAAAATGAAGTTCGGGCCGGGAACAGTGAAGCGTTCGGGCCGAACTTGTTCTTGGCAGTGACGAACGAACCAACTATTTTGGTTACTCGCGGGCGTGAAACGGACACCCGAGCTGAATGTTATGAATGTTTTAGTTTAGCACCTTTTGTCACACAATCTTGGATATTGAAGAGTTCGGGCCGAAGAGGGATGTTAGGGCCGAAGTGGTGTTCGGGCTGAAGTGGGATGTTCGGGCCGAAGTGGTGTTCGGGCAGAAGTTCGGTGTTCGGGCCGAGGATGATTTTCGGGCCGTGGTTGAAGTTCGGGCCGAGGTTGAAGTTCGGGCCGAAAATGAAGTTCGGGCCGGGAACAGTGAAGATTTCAGGCTGAACTTGTTCTTGGCAGTGACGAACGAACCAGCTATTTTGGTTACTCGTGGGCGTGAAACGGACACCCGAGCTGAAAGTTATGAATGTTTTAGTATAGCACCTTTTGTCACACAATCTTGGATATTGAAGAGTTCGGGCCGAAGAGCGATGTTCGGGCCGAAGTGGTGTTCGGGCCGAAGTGGTGTTCGGGCCGAAGTTCGGTGTTCGGCCCGAGGATGATGTTCGGGCCGAGGTTGAAGTTCGGGCCGAGGTCGGAGTTCGGGCCGAGGTTGAAGTTCGGGCCGAGGTTGAAGTTCGGGCCGAAAATGAAGTTCGGGCCCGGAATAGTGAAGCGTTCGGGCCGCACTTGTTCTTGGCAAAGACGAACGAACCAGCTATTTTGGTTACTCGTGGGCGTGAAAGGGACACCCGAGCTAAAAGTTATGAATGTTTTAGTATAGCACCTTTTGTCACACAATCTTGGATATTGAAGAGTTCGGGCCGAAGAGTGATGTTCGGGCCGAAGTGGTGTTCTGGCCGAAGTGGGATGTTCGGGCTGAAGTGGTGTTCGGGCAGAAGTTCGGTGTTCGGGCCGAGGATGATTTTCGGGCCGAGGTTGAAGTTCGGGCCGAGGTCGGAGTTCGGGCCGAAAATGAAGTTCGGGCCGGGAACAGTGAAGATTTCGGGCTGAACTTGTTCTTGGCAGTGACGAACGAACCAGCTATTTTGGTTACTCGTGGGCGTGAAACGGACACCCGAGCTGAAAGTTATGAATGTTTTAGTATAGCACCTTTTGTCACACAATCTTGGATATTGAAGAGTTCGGGCCGAAGAGGGATGTTCGGGCCGAAGTGGTGTTCGGGCCGAAATGGGATGTTCGGGCCGAAGTGGTGTTCGGGCCGAAGTGGTGTTCGGGCCGAAGTTCGGTGTTCGGCCCAAGGATGATGTTCGGCCGAGGTTGAAGTTCGGGCCGAGGTCGGAGTTCGGGCCGAGGTTGAAGTTCGAGCCGAGTTTGAAGTTCGGGCCGAAAATGAAGTTCGGGCCGGGAACAGTGAAGAGTTCGGGCCGAACTTGTTCTTGGCAGTGACGAACGAACCAGCTATTTTGGTTACTCGTGGGCGTGAAACGGACACCCGAGCTGAAAGTTATGAATGTTTTAGTATAGCACCTTTTGTCACACAATCTTGGATATTGAAGAGTTCGGGCCGAAGAGGGATGTTCGGGCCGAAGTGGTGTTCGGGTCGAAGTGGGATGTTCGGGCCGAAGTGGTGTTCGGGCCGAAGTGGTGTTCGGGCCGAAGTTCGGTGTTCGGGCCGAGGATGATGTTCGGGCCGAGGTTGAAGTTCGGGCCGAGGTCGGAGTTCGGGCCGAGGTTGAAGTTCGAGCCGAGGTTGAAGTTCGGGCCAAAAATGAAGTTCGGGCCGGGAACAGTCAAGAGTTCGGGCCGAACTTGTTCTTGGCAGTGACGAACGAACCAGCTATTTTGGTTACTCGTGGGCGTGAAACGGACACCCGAGCTGAAAGTTATGAATGTTTTAGTATAGCACCTTTTGTCACACAATCTTGGATATTGAAGAGTTCGGGCCGAAGAGGGATGTTCTGGCCGAAGTGGTGTTCGGGCCGAAGTGGGATGTTTGGGCCGAAGTGGTGTTAGGGCCGAAGTGGTGTTCGGGCCGAAGTTCGGTGTTCGGGCCTAGGATGATGTTCGGGCCGAGGTTGAAGTTCGGGCCGAGGTCGGAGTTCGGGCCGAGGTTGAAGTTCGAGCCGAGGTTGAAGTTCGGGCTGAAAATGAAGTTCGGGCCGGGAACAGTGAAGAATTCGGGCCGAACTTGTTCTTGGCAGTGACGAACGAACCTGCTATTTTGGTTACTCGTGGGCGTGAAACGGACACCCGAGCTGAAAGTTATGAATGTTTTAGTATAGTACCTTTGGTCACACAATCTTGGATATTGAAGAGTTCGGGCCGAAGAGGGATGTTCGGGCCGAAGTGGTGTTCGGGCCGAAGTGGGATGTTCGGGTCGAAGTGGTGTTCGGGCTGAAGTGGTGTTCGGGCCGAAGTTCGGTGTTCGGGCCGAGGATGATGTTCGGGCCGAGGTTGAAGTTCGGGCCGAGGTCGGAGTTCGGGCCGAGGTTGAAGTTCGGGCCGAGGTTGAAGTTCGGGCCGAAAATGAAGTTCGGGCCGGGAACAGTGAAGCGTTCGGGCCGAACTTGTTCTTGGCAGTGACGAACGAACCAGCTATTTTGGTTACTCGCGGGCGTGAAACGGACACCCGAGCTGAATGTTATGAATGTTTTAGTTTAGCACCTTTTGTCACACAATCTTGGATATTGAAGAGTTCGGGCCGAAGAGGGATGTTAGGGCCGAAGTGGTGTTCGGGCCGAAGTGGGATGTTCGGGCCGAAGTGGTGTTCGGGCAGAAGTTCGGTGTTCGGGCCGAGGATGATTTTCGGGCCGTGGTTGAAGTTCGGGCCGAGATTGAAGTTCGGGCCGAAAATGAAGTTCGGGCCGGGAACAGTGAAGATTTCAGGCTGAACTTGTTCTTGGCAGTGACGAACGAACCAGCTATTTTGGTTACTCGTGGGCGTGAAACGGACACCCGAGCTGAAAGTTATGAATGTTTTAGTATAGCACCTTTTGTCACACAATCTTGGATATTGAAGAGTTCGGGCCGAAGAGCGATGTTCGGGCCGAAGTGGTGTTCGGGCCGAAGTGGTGTTCGGTCCGAAGTTCGGTGTTCGGCCCGAGGATGATGTTCGGGCCGAGGTTGAAGTTCGGGCCGAGGTCGGAGTTCGGGCCGAGGTCGGAGTTCGGGCCGAGGTCGAAGTTCGGGCCGAGGTTGAAGTTCGGGCCGAAAATGAAGTTCGGGCCGGGAATAGTGAAGCGTTCGGGCCGCACTTGTTCTTGGCAAAGACGAACGAACCAGCTATTTTGGTTACTCGTGGGCGTGAAAGGGACACCCGAGCTGAAAGTTATGAATGTTTTAGTATAGCACCTTTTGTCACACAATCTTGGATATTGAAGAGTTCGGGCCGAAGAGTGATGTTCGGGCCGAGGTGGTGTTCTGGCCGAAGTGGGATGTTCGGGCTGAAGTGGTGTTCGGGCAGAAGTTCGGTGTTCGGGCCGAGGATGATTTTCGGGCCGAGGTTGAAGTTCGGGCCGAGGTCGGAGTTCGGGCCGAGGTTGAAGTTCGGGCCGAAAATGAAGTTCGGGCCGGGAACAGTGAAGATTTCGGGCTGAACTTGTTCTTGGCAGTGACGAACGAACCAGCTATTTTGGTTACTCGTGGGCGTGAAACGGACACCCGAGCTGAAAGTTATGAATGTTTTAGTATAGCACCTTTTGTCACACAATCTTGGATATTGAAGAGTTCGGGCCGAAGAGGGATGTTCGGGCCGAAGTGGTGTTCGGGTCGAAGTGGGATGTTCGGGCCGAAGTGGTGTTCGGGCCGAAGTGGTGTTCGGGCCGAAGTTCGGTGTTCGGGCCGAGGATGATGTTCGGGCCGAGGTTGAAGTTCGGGCCGAGGTCGGAGTTCGGGCCGAGGTTGAAGTTCGAGCCGAGGTTGAAGTTCGGGCCAAAAATGAAGTTCGGGCCGGGAACAGTCAAGAGTTCGGGCCGAACTTGTTCTTGGCAGTGACGAACGAACCAGCTATTTTGGTTACTCGTGGGCGTGAAACGGACACCCGAGCTGAAAGTTATGAATGTTTTAGTATAGCACCTTTTGTCACACAATCTTGGATATTGAAGAGTTCGGGCCGAAGAGGGATGTTCTGGCCGAAGTGGTGTTCGGGTCGAAGTGGGATGTTCGGGCCGAAGTGGTGTTAGGGCCGAAGTGGTGTTCGGGCCGAAGTTCGGTGTTCGGGCCTAGGATGATGTTCGGGCCGAGGTTGAAGTTCGGGCCGAGGTCGGAGTTCGGGCCGAGGTTGAAGTTCGAGCCGAGGTTGAAGTTCGGGCCAAAAATGAAGTTCGGGCCGGGAACAGTCAAGAGTTCGGGCCGAACTTGTTCTTGGCAGTGACGAACGAACCAGCTATTTTGGTTACTCGTGGGCGTGAAACGGACACCCGAGCTGAAAGTTATGAATGTTTTAGTATAGCACCTTTTGTCACACAATCTTGGATATTGAAGAGTTCGGGCCGAAGAGGGATGTTCTGGCCGAAGTGGTGTTCGGGCCGAAGTGGGATGTTTGGGCCGAAGTGGTGTTAGGGCCGAAGTGGTGTTCGGGCCGAAGTTCGGTGTTCGGGCCTAGGATGATGTTCGGGCCGAGGTTGAAGTTCGGGCCGAGGTCGGAGTTCGGGCCGAGGTTGAAGTTCGAGCCGAGGTTGAAGTTCGGGCTGAAAATGAAGTTCGGGCCGGGAACAGTGAAGAATTCGGGCCGAACTTGTTCTTGGCAGTGACGAACGAACCTGCTATTTTGGTTACTCGTGGGCGTGAAACGGACACCCGAGCTGAAAGTTATGAATGTTTTAGTATAGTACCTTTGGTCACACAATCTTGGATATTGAAGAGTTCGGGCCGAAGAGGGATGTTCGGGCCGAAGTGGTGTTCGGGCCGAAGTGGGATGTTCGGGTCGAAGTGGTGTTCGGGCTGAAGTGGTGTTCGGGCCGAAGTTCGGTGTTCGGGCCGAGGATGATGTTCGGGCCGAGGTTGAAGTTCGGGCCGAGGTCGGAGTTCGGGCCGAGGTTGAAGTTCGGGCCGAGGTTGAAGTTCGGGCCGAAAATGAAGTTCGGGCCGGGAACAGTGAAGCGTTCGGGCCGAACTTGTTCTTGGCAGTGACGAACGAACCAGCTATTTTGGTTACTCGCGGGCGTGAAACGGACACCCGAGCTGAATGTTATGAATGTTTTAGTTTAGCACCTTTTGTCACACAATCTTGGATATTGAAGAGTTCGGGCCGAAGAGGGATGTTAGGGCCGAAGTGGTGTTCGGGCCGAAGTGGGATGTTCGGGCCGAAGTGGTGTTCGGGCAGAAGTTCGGTGTTCGGGCCGAGGATGATTTTCGGGCCGTGGTTGAAGTTCGGGCCGAGATTGAAGTTCGGGCCGAAAATGAAGTTCGGGCCGGGAACAGTGAAGATTTCAGGCTGAACTTGTTCTTGGCAGTGACGAACGAACCAGCTATTTTGGTTACTCGTGGGCGTGAAACGGACACCCGAGCTGAAAGTTATGAATGTTTTAGTATAGCACCTTTTGTCACACAATCTTGGATATTGAAGAGTTCGGGCCGAAGAGCGATGTTCGGGCCGAAGTGGTGTTCGGGCCGAAGTGGTGTTCGGTCTGAAGTTCGGTGTTCGGCCCGAGGATGATGTTCGGGCCGAGGTTGAAGTTCGGGCCGAGGTCGGAGTTCGGGCCGAGGTCGGAGTTCGGGCCGAGGTCGAAGTTCGGGCCGAGGATGAAGTTCGGGCCGAAAATGAAGTTCGGGCCGGGAATAGTGAAGCGTTCGGGCCGCACTTGTTCTTGGCAAAGACGAACGAACCAGCTATTTTGGTTACTCGTGGGCGTGAAAGGGACACCCGAGCTGAAAGTTATGAATGTTTTAGTATAGCACCTTTTGTCACACAATCTTGGATATTGAAGAGTTCGGGCCGAAGAGTGATGTTCGGGCCGAGGTGGTGTTCTGGCCGAAGTGGGATGTTCGGGCTGAAGTGGTGTTCGGGCAGAAGTTCGGTGTTCGGGCCGAGGATGATTTTCGGGCCGAGGTTGAAGTTCGGGCCGAGGTCGGAGTTCGGGCCGAGGTTGAAGTTCGGGCCGAAAATGAAGTTCGGGCCGGGAACAGTGAAGATTTCGGGCTGAACTTGTTCTTGGCAGTGACGAACGAACCAGCTATTTTGGTTACTCGTGGGCGTGAAACGGACACCCGAGCTGAAAGTTATGAATGTTTTAGTATAGCACCTTTTGTCACACAATCTTGGATATTGAAGAGTTCGGGCCGAAGAGGGATGTTCGGGCCGAAGTGGTGTTCGGGCCGAAATGGGATGTTCGGGCCGAAGTGGTGTTCGGGCCGAAGTGGTGTTCGGGCCGAAGTTCGGTGTTCGGCCCAAGGATGATGTTCGGCCGAGGTTGAAGTTCGGGCCGAGGTCAGAGTTCGGGCCGAGGTTGAAGTTCGAGCCGAGGTTGAAGTTCGGGCCGAAAATGAAGTTCGGGCCGGGAACAGTGAAGAGTTTGGGCCGAACTTGTTCTTGGCAGTGACGAACGAACCAGCTATTTTGGTTACTCGTGGGCGTGAAACGGACACCCGAGCTGAAAGTTATGAATGTTTTAGTATAGCACCTTTTGTCACACAATCTTGGATATTGAAGAGTTCGGGCCGAAGAGGGATGTTCGGGCCGAAGTGGTGTTCGGGTCGAAGTGGGATGTTCGGGCCGAAGTGGTGTTCGGGCCGAAGTGGTGTTCGGGCCGAAGTGGTGTTCGGGCCGAAGTGGTGTTCGGGCCGAGGATGATGTTTGGGCCGAGGTTGAAGTTCGGGCCGAGGTCGGAGTTCGGGCCGAGGTCGGAGTTCGAGCCGAGGTTGAAGTTCGGGCCGAAAATGAAGTTCGGGCCGGGAACAGTGAAGAGTTCGGGCCGAACTTGTTCTTGGCAGTGACGAACGAACCAGCTATTTTGGTTACTTGTGGGCGTGAAACGGACACCCGAGCTGAAAGTTATGAATGTTTTAGTATAGCACCTTTTGTCACAAAATCTTGGATATTGAAGAGTTCGGGCCGAAGAGGGATGTTCGGGCCGAAGTGGTGTTCGGGCCGAAGTGGTGTTCGGGCCGAAGTTCGGTGTTCGGGCCGAGGATGATTTTCGGGCCGAGGTTGAAGTTCGGGCCGAGGTCGGAGTTCGGGCCGAGGTTGAAGTTCGGGCCGGGTACAGTGAAGCGTTCGGGCCGAACTTGTTCTTGGCAGTGACGAACGAACCAGCTATTTTGGTTACTCGTGGGCGTGAAACGGACACCCGAGCTGAAAGTTATGAATGTTTTAGTATAGCACATTTTGTCACACAATCTTGGATATTGAAGAGTTCGGGCCGAAGAGGGATGTTCTGGCCGAAGTGGTGTTCGGGCCGAAGTGGGATGTTCGGGCCGAAGTGGTGTTCGGGCAGAAGTTCGGTGTTCGGGCCGAGGATGATTTTCGGGCCGAGGTTGAAGTTCGGGCCGAGGTCGGAGTTCGGGCCGAGGTTGAAGTTCGGGCCGAAAATGAAGTTCGGGCCGGGAACAGTGAAGATTTCGGGTTGAACTTGTTCTTGGCAATGACGAACGAACCAGCTATTTTGGTTACTCGTGGGCGTGAAACGGACAACCGAGCTGAAAGTTATGAATGTTTTAGTATAGCACCTTTTGTCACACAATCTTGGATATTGAAGAGTTCGGGCCGAAGAGGGATGTTCGGGCCGAAGTGGTGTTCGGGCCGAAATGGGATGTTCGGGCCGAAGTGGTGTTCGGGCCGAAGTTCGGTGTTCGGCCCAAGGATGATGTTCGGCCCGAGGTTGAAGTTCGGGCCGAGGTCGGAGTTCGGGCCGAGGTTGAAGTTCGAGCCGAGGTTGAAGTTCGGGCCGAAAATGAAGTTCGGGCCGGGAACAGTGAAGAGTTCGGGCCGAACTTGTTCTTGGCAGTGACGAATGAACCAGCTATTTTGGTTACTCGTGGGCGTGAATCGGACACCCGAGCTGAAAGTTATGAATGTTTTAGTATAGTACCTTTTGTCACACAATCTTGGATATTGAAGAGTTCGGGCCGAAGAGGGATGTTCGGGCCGAAGTGGTGTTCGGGCCGAAGTGGGATGTTCGGGTCGAAGTGGTGTTCGGGCCGAAGTGGTGTTCGGGCCGAAGTGGTGTTCGGGCCGAAGTTCGGTGTTCGGGCCGAGGATGATGTTCGGGCCGAGGTTGAAGTTCGGGCCGAGGTTGGAGTTCGGGCCGAGGTTGAAGTTCGGGCCGAGGTTGAAGTTCGGGCCGTAAATGAAGTTCGGGCCGGGAACAGTGAAGCGTTCGGGCCGAACTTGTTCTTGGCAGTGACGAACGAACCAGCTATTTTGGTTACTCGTGGGCGTGAAACGGACACCCGAGCTGAATGTTATGAATGTTGTAGTTTAGCACCTTTTGTCACACAATCTTGGATATTGAAGAGTTCGGGCCGAAGAGGGATGTTAGGGCCGAAGTGGTGTTCGGGCCGAAGTGGGATGTTCGGGCCGAAGTGGTGTTCGGGCAGAAGTTCGGTGTTCGGGCCGAGGATGATTTTCGGGCCGAGGTTGAAGTTCGGGCCGAGGTCGGAGTTCGGACCGAGGTTGAAGTTCGGGCCGAAAATGAAGTTCGGGCCGGGAACAGTGAAGATTTCGGGCTGAACTTGTTCTTGGCAGTGACGAACGAACCAGCTATTTTGGTTACTCGTGGGCGTGAAACGGACACCCGAGCTGAAAGTTATGAATGTTTTAGTATAGCACCTTTTGTCACACAATCTTGGATATTGAAGAGTTCGGGCCGAAGAGCGATGTTCGGGCCGAAGTGGTGTTCGGGCCGAAATGGGATGTTCGGGCCGAAGTGGTGTTCGGGCCGAAGTGGTGTTCGGGCCGAAGTTCGGTGTTCGGCCCGAGGATGATGTTCGGGCCGAGGTTGAAGTTCGGGCCGAGGTCGGAGTTCGGGCCGAGGTTGAAGTTCGGGCCGAGGTTGAAGTTCGGGCCGAAAATGAAGTTCGGGCCGGGAACAGTGAAGCGTTCGGGCTGAACTTGTTCTTGGCAGAGACGAACGAACCAGGTATTTTGGTTACTCGTGGGCGTGGAACGGACACCCGAGCTGAAAGTTATGAATGTTTTAGTATAGCACCTTTTGTCACACAATCTTGTATATTGAAGAGTTCGGGACGAAGAGGGATGTTCGTGTCGAAGTGGTGTTCGGGCCGAAGTGGGATGTTCGGGCCGAAGTGGTGTTCGGGCCGAAGTTCGGTGTTCGGGCCGAGGATGATGTTCGGGCCGAAGTTGAAGTTCGGGCCGAGGTCGGAGTTCGGGCCGAGGTTGAAGTGTGGGCCGAGGTTGAAGTTCGGGCCGAAAATGAAGTTCGGGCGGGGAACAGTGAAGAGTTCGGGCCGAACTTGTTCTTGGCAGTGACGAACGAACCAGCTATTTTGGTTACTCGTGGGCGTGAAACGGACACCCGAGCTGTAAGTTATGAATGTTTTAGTATAGCACCTTTTGACACACAATCTTGGATATTGAAGCGTTCGGGCCGAAGAGGTAATTACGGGAGATCTGCTCATGATGAACCCTTTGTGTTTGCAATCCGTTTAAAAGCTCAATGGTGCTCAGAAAGCCAGCTTTAGCCTTCAAAATGGCCTCGTTACTAAGAGTGGTGACAGTTGTCTCAACAAGCGGAGTTGCATGGCGGGTGGTCATAACGGTGCCAACAGTGGGGATACTTTCGGTCCGGGGCACTAAGCTTTCAGGATCTGGAGTTTGTGAATTCACCACGGTCGCCGCTATGACAGGCCCGGTACTAACAACCAAAGTTTCTGCAAACAACAAACGAAGGAACAACAATTAAAACCCTCATATACGCACAGAAAGATAAATATATGGTCCGCTCATACCTGCCAGTGTGGGTTTGGGGCAAGGTGATCGACTTTTGGTGGAACGAGCAGAATGGGAACTCATAACAGGTGAGGATGCTTGTTTTCCGCCACTGAACAAGCGACTACTGAACATCGCAACAGCGGATGTACCGATAGACATAACGGGAAGCTTCCAAGAGGATCCAGAAGTAACCGACGGAGCGGGACGCTCGGTAATAATGGGTGCAGCAAGGGTTGTAACAATCGGAGCACGAAGGGTGGTGTTAACTGGAACAATTGAAGAAGTAGTTTCTAACGTGACAGACAAGGGTGGAATCGACACAGGGATGTTAAGGGTGGTTGTATCCACAACCACAGAACGCTCTGCAGGTCCTGCATCGTAAGGAATGTTATGACGGAGAGAGATATATATATATATATAAAAGAAACAGAAAGACAGAGAGTATGTCAAGCAAAGTAATACCTCCGTGAGGAATTCTCGGACGTTTCCTGGGTAGATAAGAAGATTCATCTCTTTTCTTTCTTCGGCGAGTGCTTTTGTCAGATTCCCAGGATGCCAGAGCATCTATGGATCGAAGTTTTGGGGGTCTGTTAAGATCAGCTTGGGAATCAGGGATCATGGTATTTTCAGAAGTAAACCCTTCGTTAATTGGTGAGTCAAGGTTAATGGGGGAAGAAACTCCTTCGCTTCGGCTACGGGGAGTTTGGGGAACGTCCTCTTCAACGGTACCTTCGCGAGAAAGGGTTCGTTCAGAGCTAAGGGTTTGCTCAGGGGGGGCTACGAAAGGAACGATCGCACCATCATCCACAGAAATGATACCCTCAGTAGGATAGCTCTTCAACAAACGATGAAGTAGTGGTATGGGCTGCCCGTCTATTTTCTATATAGGGCGAACTCCTTTGGAATGATAGAACGGACTAAGGTCAGCCATCCCGAGTAACACCTCATCCGGATCCTCCCACTCTATTGTATACCCAGATAGCTGACGAACGTGCTCCGCCTCGTCGGCTGATAGGTCCGGAAGAGGATCCGAAGACCTTCCAGTAACTTTCCCCCAACCCAAGTTAACATCCCGAAAGGCGGAACGACTGACGTAAAAGAATTTGAATTTCCAGTCATGTATTGAGTCTCGCAGACCAGAGATTAGCTCGTTCCGTCCAGGGCGTAAGGTGAACACTGCCCAGTCACCTCGACCGGTGACAGCATAAAAATGTCGGAATAATTTTGACGAAAGAGGAATTCCTAGCGCCCGACAAAGCATGACAAACCCGATGATTTTGAGTAAAGAATTAGGAACAAGCTGAGCAACGTGGATCCCCAGATCCTGAAGAACGGCAAGTATGAAATCATCGATTGGGAAGCGTAGACCCCCATGCAGATAGTGAAGATAGACGGGTTCGAAACCGTCAGGAGGAGAGGCGACGGTGTCCGTCTCACTAGGCAGACGGAGAGGATAGCGAGGGTCGATGTGAAATTCGTTTATGATTTTGGGAAGATCTGCGGGTGAAAGGGTACTAAGGGTGTTTAGTGCTGTTCTTTTCTCTCGCACAGATTTGTCACCTTTTGTTTTATCTTTCCTCATGATACTTAGCGATTATCAAGATCAAGGATTAAGGGGGAAGGAGAGAGGTTGTAGTAAGGATTAATAGTAGAACGGAGTAAAAGGAAGGGGTATTTGCAAGTGAATATATAGGCAAGTAAGGGAGTTTGAAAGGCCAGGAATTGAGGCGACGCTCAACGGTCAAATCCGACTATGACGCCTAACGGTAACTTTCCTAACAAGTAAAAGAAGGAAACAGCAAGAGATAAATAAAAGACCGTTGGAAGACGGAGCAGGTCAAGTTAGAACGAATCAATATTTGTCGTTATGATTCGTCACTAACTTAGGGGACTTAATGAACAATAGTAGCATCCTGCGGCAGGATCAGGATGACGAACCTGCGCGGTCAGGGATAATTCGAGGAAAGAGACAAAGCGAACATAGTTCAACACATACGACACGGCTCATCGATCGGATTTCAAGGGGAGCATTAAATGCGAACGGAGCCCGAAGGCGGCTCGCACAGAGAAGCACTCTTCAATACGCAGGACAAAAGCCTTCCGTCAAGGCTAATACCCGCAGGACAATAGGAGGCGACGTGTCAAAGGTAGAGTCACGGTTTTCCCGCTCTTTCCGTTCGTCCATAAATACAAGCGTCTAAACGGTAAACAGAGGTATTCGGTCATCACATTTAGTACACATTGCATTTATTACTCTCACAACCTCACGTCTAAATAACGTTACTGACTTAATCTTCGGAGGGTCCGCCCGGGATTGCATCCCGGTGGTCACCTGACGTTAGGTTTTCTTTTTGGTTGTAGGACGTCCATCCATACGGAGGATACGAAATCAGGAAGCAACAGGAAGTATTTGAGACTTTTGGAAAGCGGGTGCAAGATTAAGATCTAGACTCATGACAGGATCGTGTAGTAATCGGTGATGATCGGGTTCGTCTTCGATATCGACCCACTTCAAAACTCCGGGTCTATGGTAACCGGTCATTTCTTTTTCAGAGTCATGATATATCAAAAGGCCTTCATGCGATCCAGAGAGATGAAGATTAGCAACGTAAGGGTCCAAAACTAGATTCCGCCATTTCTTGCATACACACTTGCAGTGGATGATTGTTTTGACCGGAAGTCTTGAGAAAATATCGAGCATGACGTGTGTCGGTAAGGCTTCCATGGATAGGTTGAGGAAAGACATAATCTTTTTGATAAAAAGGGCTAGATTTTGTTTGGGATGTGGTTTTTGTGGGTGTGTATATATGTTTGTGGTGTGTCTTTGTTATATAATGGAGAAAAATAAGAAAAGTCTTGTACTTGGAAGACCAGTAAACTTGACTTGAATTCCTTTTAAGCTGCCATCTTTGACCAGGAGTGGAATAGCAACATCGGGCCTAATCGACATGATTATCAACATCTCTTATCATTCGAGTTGTAATCGGAATAAACGGGCCAAGTTAACAATGTTAGCTCCTCACGTGCGCATCTTTATAAAATTTTATCCAGTTAAAAAAA
The DNA here is from genome assembly GCA_963853835.1 of Calendula officinalis. Classification (NCBI taxonomy): domain Eukaryota; kingdom Viridiplantae; phylum Streptophyta; class Magnoliopsida; order Asterales; family Asteraceae; genus Calendula; species Calendula officinalis. The sequence goes on along the minus strand of OY970821.1, from coordinate 50,066,052 downwards.
TGATAGATATGAAATTTGAACTATCATTGATTTTGAAGCATAAGAATGAAACTTAAATTTGTATGGGCATTACCTACTTTGTAACACATTAAATTATGTAATAATATATTATATAAAATATGTGCTATGTACTTTATAAAGTATGTGTGAAATGGTTCGGGCCATGATTTCTCTATCGTGAAGGTGCTAAATGTTGGTGTTTATCATTATCGTTTTGTTATTGACGGGCAATGGACTTATGCTTCTGATCTACCACACGAGTGTGATAATTTAAGGAAGAGAAATGATATTTAGTCCAACCATTTAGACATACTCATAGGCCTACCCACTTGATAGGATGACATGTGTATTCCATTAATTCTCTCTTCAAATATTATCCCTTGATTTTGACACGTGTCTTCATCTAATGAGTAGGTCTATTAGTAGGTCTAAATAATAGGCCTAAATACCATCACTCTTTAAGGAATGTTTTCAATATTTTGGATTTACACGTATGCTACATTAGTTACACTTTTGTCGTGTTTCTCTGTTTTAATTAATGCATAATTTAATGTCACACCTTCACGTTCTGGATCACATATGTTCATGTTCAATAGGATACGGAATCTTGGTTTCTTCTTATATTTACGTTGTATCTTTTATTATGGGTCAGAAGCCGATACAAGAAAGGTCATATTGGGTTGACCTCTCCGCTGAAAAAAGATTATCTTATTACTTTATAAAACATTTAGGCCTTCTAAAAAAGGTAAGTCTTAATTCAGGCTTTCCGTTTTGGAAGGTCTTAAATTGAAGAAATCAAAATAAAATAAGGCAGACGGGTTTCAAACTATAGACCCGGGGTACAGAAATTCAAGGTTTTACCATCTAATCTACAACAATATTGGGTATTATCTCGAAAATACCTCATAATAAACACCACTTTATCAGCAGCTCAAAACTAACAAAATAAATGCTAATAACGGATTAAATGCATTGACTAAACACATTTATACAATTAGGTTGTCCTATTGAACCTAGATCTTGGGATCTCCAGTCAACTAGGTTAGGTTTCCTTCGCATAAACTTTATTCCACGGGCTGTAGTCACATTCCTTTATAACTAACTCTCTACTTAAGCCTTTTCATAAGCGGATCCGCAATGTTATCATTTAACTTTTATAGTCAATCATGATAACTTCACTTGAGAGTAGTTGTCATATCATATTATGTCTTACCATTATACATTGTACAATTGACTAATGTAAATGTAAGACAATACCAATATATACATCAATTATTTATAATATCTTCTTTAATTGATGTAACTTTTATGAAGATGAATGAGTACCTTAGCAAGGTACCCCGACATTCGTATGTATTTCTAAGACGGTTTTCTTTCAAACCAAAATCCGTACAATGATTCATCTAACCTTAACTAGGTATCTTATATAGAAGATAAGTAGTCGACACACGACATACCCTCACATTTGTACAACTTAGTAAATTAATTGCTTCAGTTTTACTTATCATTAAGTAAAATTAACAATATAATTTAATTCGTACATATCACTATGTAGTATAATCATCAATATACATTATGATATACTTGTGACCACCTTTAAAAGTTGATTTCAAATCACACGCTTTTGTATGAGTCATATCAAGGAGTTTGGTTATTTCTTTCAACCATATGGAATGATGAATTTGTTACATTTGTTACATTTGTGAGTTGAATCAATATGGAATGTTGGTGGTATGCAATTAAATTTATTTAAAACCAAATTTAATTAAATTTATATGGCATATTCAACCATGTTAAATATTTAACAATTCAAAATAAATGAAGAACTATATTAGCAATTATTAAAATCGCGGTTAGAAGTTGTCACATTTAATTTTAACATTTTTACCAACAACAATTCCACATTTTGATAACATAATTCCTTTAGATTCAATCACAATCCGAGTAACAAACTTAGTAAGCAACCATCTAGACACACGATTCTTACGAATCTCCGGAACATACAAAACATTGCTTAATGTAACATCATTTCCGGAATTCATCCTTAAGATAACATTTTCTTCATCTTTGATATATGTGGTAGTCAACTTTTCAATAAAAGCTTTTGCTCATTTTCAACATCTTTGAAAATGATAAACATGCTTTTATAGAAACACACATGACGAGTAGCACCCGTATCCACTTTAATTGGTTCCCACAAATTCAATTTCGACAAATCGAAATTCATGGCCACAATATGCACATCTTACTTCATGTGCATTACCATGTTAGGCATTGTCACAATATTTGTCATTTTTACCAAATAAAAAATGCAAATTTAACCAATACGCCTCAACAATCTATAAGTTTCAAAAAGAAACACACTTTAATTAGTTGTAAGATTTCTTTCATTTATACTTTCAAAATGAAAGTTCACTCAAGAAACACAAAGCTATCTTGAATCTTACAAACTACTATAAATAAAAAAGGTACCAAGTCTCGCAATTTGAAAGTAAAATTCTAGATGCCAAAGCAATCCATAGATATAAAATCCGAAGAATTTAACCTTTATCAAATTTGAGAAAATTCAAGTAACCAAAGTTAACTTGAAAGCTTAAGACAACAACCCATCAATGAGACACAAAGGATCCCACAATAGGGAATCTGGACAAATGATTCCATTATCTTCAATCTCCAACTTCTTGTGCCAAGATTTATTAGTCCCGTGTTCTTTCATCATCCATGTTAGGATTAAATATCTTGTATCAAATAGTATAGGGACTAGTTGTGTAACATTGTCTAAATGTTAAACTAGTCATAAGCCTAAAATAATGTAATTAGGCTTAGGTAGTGATTAATTAAGCATGTTTAGAAGGGAGGTATAAATACCTATCATGTTGACTTAATGTGTAAGCTTTCCTCACATAACAGAGAAATTATCATTTGAAAGCTACTTCTTCCCTCCATCTTTCTCTCTCAATTTACACATAGTGAAACACCAAGAACACACACACTTAATTCTTCAATCTCACTTGAATCTTCATGGATTAGCTCTTATTGTATTACGATCTAACAATTGGTATCAGAGCGAAATCTCTCTGCGAGAAGATCCAAATTCGAGCTAAAATGATCAAGATCTGAGAAAAATTGAAGAAAAATTCGTTCGTCACTTGAAATTTAATGTTGTAAGTATTTATCTTTATAATAAGAACTCCTGTAATATTTTCTCCCCCTCATGATGAATATGATTTATCGGAATCATCATGTAAAATTTGAAGTTCTTCGAGGTAGAAGCAGAAACAATCTTTGAAGTCAATGATAAAATTGTGTTGAATAATGATATATTCATATTTTGAATGAATCAATATATAACACATTTTATCAGATAAACCAGATCGTCGTTTGAATATGAAGAAATACGATCAAATCTTTTATCGTTTAATATCAACGACCGTTGTAGATGACATAACAGAACAGTCTCGTGTTTATCATTTGATATTCCGACTGTTGTTGAAAACGTTGGAGTACAGTCATCATAAATGTACATGGAATCAGAATAGGGTAAACCGGGATCACTTAGATTACCCGTTAACACAACAGTTACACAAACTGTGTGACCTACGTTCAGTGTTGGAATAGATGTTAGCACTGGTAGGATTTCCATTCAATCATCGTGGAATACCAAGAATGTTGGTATCACTATGAATGATCCGGCTTTATCACAAAGATAAGCTTAGTATTATTCCTTGTGTCCTAAAAGTGTATTGCGGTTCTAGACTCAATTAGTGGACAAACAAAGGCGAGGACTGAAGAGGCTTGTCCTCTATTTCAATATCAACAATCTCCAAGTGAGATGTCGATAGCATATGAGATAGTCTCCGTGGAAATGAAACAAGTACTTGTGAAGAAATACTTGAGTGGCTGGGGGGTTGTGCAATGCATCACTGGGTCCATGATGTCTATTTCAATATCAGAGAGCAACACATGCAATCTGATAGAGACGTGGCAACCCGGCTTTTTATCAGTTTGGAAAGGGTTTTTCATTTTCTTTAACCCTATCACACCATCCTCACTTAAGTTTACTTTATCATTTTTCGACTACTCCCTCATTTCATTTTACCATGTTTAGCTGAATTGCACCCCATACGACATTCCCCCTCTCAAATTTTATCTCAACGCACCCCAATCAAGATCCCGTGATACTTGATTCTGCTCACCTAGACCTATGTACCCTTACATTTTGTCCTATATTGTAGGTGGCTCCTTGGGAAGATAACGCCGGTTATAGCAGATCATTGGAGTAATTTGAGAGTGAACTATAACCCTCATGTGCAATTTATCAGCATATATGATGTTACTTTGTAGTAATAACATGGATTTTTCATCGGAAAAAGTATGTGTTTCCGGCATAAGTTGTTGCCTTTAAGATATCAAATTTAGGCACAGCAACTTGAACAATTAAGGAAATACCGGACTCACATAGAGTATCCGTTAACACACGGTATGAATCGATAGTCGTTTGCACAACCGTTGATTCAAATGTGTGACCTGCGTGTAGAGTTGGCGCGTTTTTTAGCTCTAGCAGGATTTCCACTCAATCCTCGTGAAACACCAGATTGTGATGCCACTATGAGTGTTCCGATGAATTCACGGAGATTCATATTCAATAGTGTATGTATCCTAAATTGGAAAAATTTGTCGGTGAGATCTAGACACATTGTGCATTCAATTGAAGACGTAACCCGGGGCAGAAGGTTAATGATTTCAATACCAACATACTCTGAATGAGCAGTCGATAGATTATGTGCTACGTCCCCTGATGAATTGAAACAAATTCCTTTTGAGAGGAATCTGAGTGGTTGGTGGTGGAGTGCAAATGCTTGATTGGGCCAGTTAAGTCTAGTGAATCATTCAACACATGAAGGATCACAAATTTGTGAGGTTGCCCGGTTTATAGTCGGTTTGGAAGCACTCAAAGGTGTGTTTTCTTGATATTATCATGTTTTCACATCACCTTGCACTCACCTAAATCTATACCCTAGACTTATACCCTCTCATTTACCAATTTTGGCAAAAAAGTATTTCCTTGGAAGGTAAGGCCGGTTCTGGCAAACCATAGGAAGGTATTGTCGTTTAAAAAAATTTGTTCGATTAAAAAACAAATTCAAACGGGTATAAAAGTATTGATATAAGAAAGTTTCTCCCCCTGGAAATACTAATTCTCCCCCTAGAATTAATATTTCTCCCCCTCGACAAAATAAAGGTAATGAAAAATATACAGTTTAAGAGGGGTGGGAAAGAGTTTTTACATTTATGTGTAAAACTTGTTAAGAGCGGGTTTCAAATCTTCAATTTCTCATCTAAACATCATGGATTAGCTTGATTTTAGCATCATTCGATCTTTCAATTGGTATATCAGAGCGAAATCTCTCTGCGAGAAGATCCAAAATCGAGCTAAAATGATCAAGATCTGAGAAAATATGAAGAAAAGTTCGTTCGTCACTTGAAATTTAATGTTGTAAATTTTCTGTTCAAATTGAAGATTTGATTGAAGAATCATGTTTCTCCTTCAATTCTAAGCAGGATAGAATCAAAATTCGATCCATTCCGTCAACAAATCACTTCAATTTCGTGATTTTTGTGAAAAACTGAAAAAGTTCAAAAACTTACTGAAAATCGAAGAATTGAAGCTATTGTGTTATGGATTGAAGAAAGTGATCGGATCAAAGTGTTAGCAAATTGATTTCGAGCATTTAGCAAAAAGAATCAATGAAATCGGTCAAGTTTTGAGCAAAATCGGATCAGAAAGGTGAAGAAAAAGAACGTACCGTCGTGAGTACAAGTGTTCGAGCTCAACGACATGAAGAACAAGTTCGGCCACTTGTAGTTCGGCCCAAGTTCGGCCCGAAGTAAGTAAGTAGTTCGGCCCGAGGACTTTAAACTCATAAGTTCGGCCCGAAGTAAAAAGCAAGTAGTTCGGCCCAGTTAAACTTCGGCCCAAGTTCGGCCCGAACTTAATAAAACCTAATGCTCAGCCCGAATTTAAGCCCAATTGCAACATAGTTCGGCCATCAATTCTTCGGCTCATATTTGTTCGTCCAGAATCATCATAAACAAACAATTCCTTTATCGTCTACACAAGAATCCATTCCTTAAATCAATTCCTTAAATCAATGGAATCTCGGCAATTAACAATTAACAATCTTAAGTCAATTAACAATGCAATTTCACAATCTTCACAATCTTCGGCAATAGTTAAACGATCAAAATAGCTCGGCTTCAAACAATCAACCTGATTCCGACCCTGATTCGATTCGATCCAATTGCTCAATTGTGCCTGATTCGATTCCTGATTAGAATTCGATTCCGTCAATTGCTCAATTGTGCCTGATTCGATTCCTGATTCGAATCCGATTCCGTCAATTTCTCAATTGTTTATACATGATTCGATTCCTTCAATTGCTCAATTGTGCCTGATTCGATTCGACCCTGAGCCAATTGCTCGTAAAGTTGTATTCAATCCACGATCGTATTCAGTCTGCTTCTGCGTCCGCCTTTGCTAATTCACGATACAGACTGAATTTTTTTTTGGGCCAATATCACATGACAGCCCAAACCCAAAGTGTTTTTAGCCCAATAACTTGTCTCAATTCGGTAAGCTAGAAGCTCTACAACACGATTTTTTTTTTCAAAACTGATTTATTTTTTTTGTGGGCCATCAATATTGATTACATTTAAAATCAATTTGTGTCAATTTGTGTCAATCAATTACGTAGATTTTAAAATCAATTTGTTATCAACCAATTACGTAGATAACAATAATTTTTTTTTTTAAAATCAATTTGTGTCAAGTCTAATAAAATTCCTATATTTAAAAGACCAATAAACTAGTTGTTTTTAAAATCGTGTATTAAACAAATTCCACAATCTGTTACTAATCATACAATTTGTCACTTGACAGTTTCATCTAGTAATTTGTCACAACAAATTTTTTTTAGTTTCATACTTCAAGTGTTAATTGAAGAGTCAATTGGACGAATTTTCATCAAATAAACATTTGACCACAAAAATTTTGAAATCAAACACCAATTTTTGTCAAATAAACCTAATTTTTAATTGCTAGAATTTTTAGGTCCAAAATATTTTGTCATATCACTTTCACTTGATATTTGCACATTTTGAAAATAAAAGAGCTAAAATGGATGACAATTTAATAAAATCACTTCAAAATAAAAACAGGGAGCTAAAAGAGCAAATGTCTAGATTACAAACTCATCAATTACAATATCAAAAAGAAATTTCTGAATTAAAAGAATCCGTTGAGTTGTGGGAAACTACAAGTACACACAATTATGCTTTATTTGAAAAATCGTTTTATGATAATGTTAAGAATCTCCGATTAAGTAACGACTACAAAGAAAAATTGGAGAAAAGTGAGAAACTAAATGAATATTTCAGAAATTGCAAAGTTGATATTTTAATTGATAAAGTTCAAACTCTAGAATCTGAAAATGCAAATTTCAAATCAAAAATAACAACTTTTGAAACAGATTCTGAGAAATTGAAAATTCAGATTGCTGAATTAACAACACAACTTCATGACACAAATACTATTAATAGTTTGAACATCGAAAAATATGCTTCTGTTTGTGCTGAAAATTGTCTTTTGACTGATAAAATCAAACTACTTGAATGTAATTTTGGAACTGATTTACAAAAACAAATCAATATTTTTAATATTGAAAAAACAAAATTGCTAGATAAAATTACATCTCTTGAAACAGATCTTTCTTTGTCTCAAAATAAAAACGAAGGTTTGTTAATTAAGCTAGAAGAAAATTCTAAAATCTTTGACAACGACAAATCAATTTTACAAACCAAAATTTTTGAATTAGAAAATAAAATTGATGAGTCACATAAATCTTTTGATGAAGAGAAACTAAAGTTGCAAATACAAATTCAAAATTTAAAATCTAAATCATCTCATCCTCAAAAGTTTAAGAAGTCGAGTCCATCTATGAATAAATGTAATAACACAAGAATGTTTTCTCCTGTAATGACATATCGTGATTTATATACAATCAAACAATCCGAGGTATATAGAGGAAATTCTAAACCTAAACCGAAATCACAAGTAAGTTCCTCTACCACACCTAAGCCTAGGAGATTCACGGTTCCACCAAACTCTGATAAGAAATTGAATGCTCTCAAACAAGTTAATAGAGGAAATTCCGCACCTAAAACTCCAAATAAATTAGGTTCCTCTTCTCGACTTAAGCATTCTCAAATGGATAAAAATCAACCGTGTTAAAACATTCTACTCCATCAAAGAAAATCTTTTCAAAAACTATATCTTTAAAATACTCGAGAAAAGATTTACTTTCCTTGGCACCTAAAACGAATTTTACACAAATGCCAAAAACATCTCCTGTTTATGTTTACAAAACATCCTCGATCTTAAAAGCTAAATGGGTTCCCAAAACTCCAACATCTCAAATAATTCCCCGGAAATTATTTGAAAGTGAAACATCAAGTTTCAGTTTTTCTTGGAATTCTCAATCTTTAAATCAAATTTTCATTCCCACGCTAACATTGTCGGACCCAAACAAAAATGGGTACCAAAAGTTGTTTGAATTGTTTTGCAGGAGAATAACTTATACACAATTCAGTGTATAACTCGCATTTCAACACAATGACTTATACACAATTCAGTGTATAACTCGAGCTTCATCAGATGGCTTATGCACACATCAGTGTATAACCCGTTCCTAACTGTTATATGGCTTTCAAGTAAATTCGCTTGAAACCCGTTCCTCAAAGATATTATTGGTTGAGGGGGAGAAAATTGCTATTCATTGGTTGAGGGGAAGAATTCCTATATTCACTTGTTACGAGGGAGAAAATCGACATTCATTCGTCAAGGGGGAGCATTTTTCTGAAACTTCATAGGTAAAGGGGGAGCATACTCATTGTTAACCCACTTTCTATTCATTTTTCAAATTTTTCAGAAACTCAATCTCAAAATGTTAAAATTTTAATAACTTGAGTTTCATTGTTTCTGTTCAAAAAATGTTTTCCTCACTCATATGTTGCCAACGTAGGATATAAGTTTCTGTCAAATTCGTCGATCTCTCTACTAATTTCGATTAGTATTGATTGCATCTGTTTATGACACACTCTTGTCTCTTGCGTTGATGACATCACTTTCTATTTTTTTCCTCCAAACAACAAATTCAAATCTTTCACCGGTTTTTCATTATTTGAGTTTAGTTGATGCCACACAATTTGGCATGCTTTTGATCATAATCAAAACTTTTTTCTCACAATGAGTTGTTATCTACGTAGGATACAATTTTTTGTCAAATTCGTCGATCTCTCTACTAATTTCGATTAGTATGGATTGCATCTGTATATGACAAACTTTTGTCTCTTGCGTTGATGACATCATCTTCTCAGTTTTGCTTTCAAATTTAATCTCAATATCTTTCAAATTCTATTTGAGTTTTGTTGTTGTCATACCTTAGACAACTTCCACTAAATTCTAAATTTTTTACTCGAACTCAAATGTTACCAATGTAGGAAACAAATTATTGACAAATTCGTCGATCTCTTTACTAATCTAATTAGTAAAGATTACATCTGTTTATGACAACCTTTTGTCTCTTGCATTGTTGACATCACACTCTTCTTTTTCATATTACGTTGAAACTCAAATTTTTCTACATAATTCAACACTTTGAGTTTCGTTGTTGCCACAACTTTGGCACAACTCAGTCTTAACTGTTAAATTTTTTTTTACTCAACACCATGTGTTAACTACGTAGGATATAAGTTTTTGGCAAATTCGTCGATCTCTTTACTAATCTAATTAGTAAAGATTGCATCTGTTTATGTCAAGCTCTTTTCTCTTGCGTTGTTGACCTCATTTTCTCATACAGAGTTGACATTATATGCTCAATATCTGTATATTCCTCACAAAAATTTTACTCATACTTTGTGCTCACAATGATGTGTTCACAACATAGGATATAAATTTTGGTAAAATTCGTCGATCTCTTTACTAATCTGATTAGTAAAGATTGCATATGTTTATGACCAACTTTTTTCTCTTGCGTTGCTGATATAATTTTTCAAACCTCATTCTGATTTTGCACGACTTTTTAATTTTTCAAATACTTGTTTGCAACACTCAACACAAGCTGTTGTTAAATTCGTCGATCTCTTTACTAATTTCGATTAGTACTGATTGCATTTGTTTATAACAACTTCTTGGATTGATTGTTCTTACCATCTTTCAAACAATTTTTACAACCCTTTATCAATGGAGAAATTCTTTTAATTTTTCTCCAAATGGTTCAAATTTAATTCTGAATTCTTCATATGATCTCACACACAAAATCGTTTTTGTGCATTGATCTTTGATCCACTTCAAATTGATTTCTTTTAAACCTCAAATATTTTCTTAACAATGTCTTCAATCATCCTGTCTGTCAAATTCGTCGATCTCTTTACTGAAGTTCTTCTAGTAAAGATTGCATCTGTTTATGACTTCAGGTGATTCTTGACACTGTTATTCTCTATTTTTCAAAAAAATTTCTCCAAGATTCTTGGCTAAAATCAATTTTTATCTGGGTACTAATTGAGTACTACATGTTCCTGGTTCTTGATTCCGATATGCAACGTACAACTATCGATTCATGGCTCTTGTATTACAACGACATATAATTTCCTCTCTCAGTTTCAACATTAGCATGAGGCTCCTGGTCATGATCCTCATGAGGGGGAGAAATGAGCAAGAAATGTACAACATTAAGAAGAATCACAAAAATCTCATCAATGAAGAAAATTCATGTCTCTCGTACTCAAATCATCGGCAAAATCAGAAATAGTTTATATCAAGTATTTCAGAGAAAGAGAAGGTGATAAACAACGTGTTAAAAGGAAAAACAAGTGAAGAAGAAGAAATCGACATATTTACAGAAATCTCTCTCAAAGATCTCACCCATGACATTAAAAACTCAACCAGTTCAAACTGAAACTTAATCGTATAAATCTTTCTGTCCAAACTACAAAACATCCATATTAATCCAAAATTCCAAATTCCGTAACAACCACATACATTCAAAAGCTTAACCGTTTAAATCATTCTTTCCAAATTCCATAACAACCATATCCATACAAAAGCTTAACCGTTTAAATCCATATTTCCATACCGAATACAAAATTATCCACATTCATCCAAATCCTAAATGCACATATCATTCTTTCATACATACATACATACATACTTATCCAAAACTTTTAACTTTCAAATCATTCTTACTAAATCAAACGCACACATTCAAAACCTTGACTGACAAATCATTCAAAAACATTATCTTTATATCCTCAATATAATCATCTACCACAAAATTCCAAAAACAACCTCTCAATAATTTGAAAACCCAGTCAAATCCTTACTTAACTGATATTCCCTTTCCCAAAATTTTCAAATCTTTAGGAAGGCAGTTATAGGATTTTCTCACTCAAACAGTATCAACGAAAAACATATCCTCTTTGAGTATCTTAAACTACCAGATTTCTGAAATGTTTTGTTCTTGAAATTAAGAAAAACATTTTCTTGCCAAAGACAGATTATGAGAAGAATCTGAAGTCTGAAGACTGGGATGACGTATTAAAGATCAAAAAGGGGGAGATTGTTAGGACCAATATTGTAATAGATTTTGACCTTTAAGTCCGTTAGTTAATAATTTCCTTGTTAAGTGGTAGATGGTATAAATACTTGTATGTTTGTCTTTCATTGTAAGCTTTCCCTCACTTTTACAGATATACAATACTGAAAGTTTCATCTCCATCGTTCTCTCTCTTTACACACACTAACACCAAGAACACACACACACTCAAATCTTCAATTTCTCATCTAAACATCATGGATTAGCTTGATTTTAGCCTCATTCGATCTCTCAATCCAAGTAGTAAATGCAATATAAGTCCAAGAAAATCGACTAATGCAACCCTTTAAGATTCCCAAAATTTAAAATCTCTCTTTTCCTTGTTGAGGAAGTGATCCAAATAATTCAATTGTCTCCTTATCTAAATCAAATGCATAAATAATATGTCCATGCATCCAACGAACATAGCCATTTAAATATAACCCATCGATTACCCATCCACGACATCTAACATAGTGAGGACATTGGCCAATATTTCTCCATTGACGATCTGTACCAATGGTGAAAACCTCGATTTCAACCGGATTTGGGATTTCAGACCGTTGAAAGATCCTTATTACTTTGTATTCACCGCCATTGAAACCCCAAAGCCCCAATTTCCTAGATTTAATTGTGGTTTAGGAAGGACTATATAATGTTCGATGATTGGATTGAATATGTAAGTGGTATCACCAATAAGACGACGATACTCCCGCAAGCAAATCAAACCATTAACTGAGCCCACCATGCGTGCTATTGTTTCCTTTGTGAAAATAGCAGCAGCATCAAGATCAAGGTTCAAAACGGAGTCATGGAGCAAACGTTGGTGATTAATTTCATCTTCTGTCTCCACAAAGTTCAAAAATCCTGGTTTACACTACAAGAAAAAGAAGCTTTAGTGAGGAAAAAAGTCCTCACCCAAAGTCTAAAAATCCTCACTAAAGATTAACGGTGAGGACATGTCCTCACCTTAAAGTCCTCACTATAGCCCCGAGACAATATGTCTTTCGTGAGGACCATTTTTTCTATAATGAGGACATCTGACTACTATAAAATAAATGGAAAAGAAATTGATATTAAATATAGTGAGGACATGTCCACACAATAGTTAATTGAATTATACGGTATATTTCTACTTATTATACATAGTTATTATATAATAATTAGATATAATTAATATTTGTGAGGATATACGGAGTATAATACGGTTACCAATCGGTATATATTGTATAATATAATTAGATATGGTGAGGACACGTCCTCACCATAAGGTAATTTATAATTGTTTTAATACAGCTGTATTTGCTATTTCCAGCCCATTTTCTAGGCTTTTTACATGCTTTCGGCAAGCCAAAAAATTCAAACAACATTAGTAACAACATCCTTAACAATATTATCAATAATACAAAAATATCATCGAAGTTTGACAAAAATAAGTATCGATGCAATAATCTTATATAGTTTTATAACTAGAAAACCTACAATTCAACCCTCGTCCTAGTCCTCCAAAATCACATGCATTTCCTCATCCCCCGTGACAACGTCTTCAAACTCAAAATCTATGTCGTAGTGGGCTTACTACCATGGTAACTCGGATATTGTTGCATAGCCTTATTAGCAGAATTGACCTCTGCTCTATGAATGTTGTCTTCTTTAGTGTAGTAGTCAAGAAGTTCATTCCAACTTTCAGAAGACATATCAGACGGTGGTTTTTGGCGGAGTGCTTCCACACACCTATGCCCACCTCTGTTCGTGAAATATTTGTTCTTAAATTTATATTTGCTACTTGAATACAGTTTCGCACAAAGCGTCGACACCCCGGTCACAATGTTTATAGCGAGTGTCTGGCAGCCATCAAGGTGCGGTTTCATATTAAAGTACGTCTGCAATTTATAAAAAAATAATTAGCGATGTATATTTTAAAGTTTCAATATATATTAGACAATGTCAACCTCGATTTGGGGCCATATAGTGGTCTTGTACTTTGCAGGGACTTTCTCCCAAGTATCGAAAGTAAAAGGCACACTATTCCTCAAAGTTACCCCAAGCAAGCTTTTGAAATCTTTAGCTAATGGACCAACCGGACGAAATGTATGTTGGTCTGTCACGTCAAAGTTAATGTCTAATGGCTTATGATTGCCAATTTCCCATAGCTTATTAAGCTTGCAACTTTTGGACTTTCCACGAGTTTTTTTCGAACCTACAAATTCAAGACAAAAAAAAAAGTTACAAGTAAAGAAAATTCAAGTAAACAAAGTATTCCATAATTTTCTTACCTGTAGTTGCACAACCCGAAACAGAAGTCATCTAGAAAATCAAATACAAGAATAAAATCCTACAAGATAAGCATAAAATGTTTGATAAAATCAGCAACTACAACACTTGTGAACTGCACGATTCTTCAATTTGGACCAAATCTTCACTGTTTTAAATATAAACATATCAAATATGTTTTAAATAACCAAACAACATCATGTAATTTAAACTTTAATTACCAAAAACTTACCTGAGATTGAGGATAGCAGGGGCCAAAGAACTCCAAATATGTGCGGTGATACACGTAAAGAAAAGTCAAGTAAATGAAATATTACAGAATTGCTTACCCGAAACAGATGTCATCTCATAAATCAAGTACAAGAATACAATCCTACAAAGTGAGCATAAAATGTTTGATTAGTTTTGCAATATCACATATGACATACCTGTAATACAAAGGATTTCCAAAATTCAAGCAATTTCACATTTCATAAACTATGACACACAAAATAAGCAATTAACAAAAGCTTAATATGAAACTTATTCATAAATTTTCAAACTGTGAATGCATATTCATAATATTTCAACTTATTCATAATTTGAACTTATTCCCAAATTTCAACTTATTCATAATTTCAACTTAATCACAAATTATGAATGCATATTCACAGTAGCTTAATATGAAGCTTAATATGAAACTTATTCCCAAGTTTCAACTTATTCATAATTTCTAACCTTTGGTGATGTTATAGCACACAAAAGAGATAAAAGATACCAATTGTTTATAGGAGGAAACGAGAACTGAACTGTTAAACGAGAACTAATCTCTTCTGAAACGTTGCAACCAACGAACTCTGTAACAATGGTTGTTGTTAGACGATTTCAATCTGCCAGAGTGAATCGATATGCCGTGTGGACGAGAAATCGAAAGAAATAGAGAACTAAAAGAGGAATGTGATTACCGTTTGATGTCCACCGAAGAAGATGGTGATTCTGGTAGCTGTTCGCCGGAGAATAAGAAGGATTGAGAGATGAATTTTGCTGCGTATGGTTGTTGTCTGTGTTGGAGACTTGGAGGTGTAGGGCTAAATTAAAATGAAAGTGATAAGGGATTAAGGGTTAAAGGGTTAAAGGGTTAAAGGGTACAAGGAATAACATTTGGGTTGCACATTATGCTTCTATACTTGTACACTCTTCTAACAAAATAGAAAACTAAATTAATTAAATATATATATGAAACTGACCCGCGATTTTTTTGTTTTAGAGGGAAATCAAATTTTTTTAAATCTATTTAACTTTTGGAAGGAAAAATCAAAAGTTAAAAGTGAAATACATGAAAAACTTTTGGTGAGGACGTATCCTCACTAAAAATAACCCGCGATCATATTTATACTGGAGGGAAATTATAAAAATTTTAAAATTTTATTTAATTTAGTAAGAAAAATTAAAAATTAAAAGTAAAATATTAAATTGACATATGGTGAGGACATGTCCACTCTATAAAGTTGATCAAAGTAAAAAAGTCAATAAAGTCAATTGTTCTGAATCCTTTTAATTTTGTTGGAGAAAGAAAAATCAAAAATAAAATCTAAAAGACGTATTGTGAGAATATGTCCTCACAATAGAGTAAGTCAATCTATGTTTTCAATAAAATAATATGATTTTGTCTTTTAGTGACCTATGGTGAGGACTTTTAGTCCTCACTAAAAAGTTTGGTGACTATAGCTCTTTTTTCTTGTAGTGTTATCGGAGGTGAATGAACGATGAATCATTAGGCCCTGATGTGACCTTGAGAGATGAAGATTAGCAAAGTAAGGATCCATAACTAAATTTCGCAAGGTTTTGCATACGCACTTGCAGTGGATTATTGTTTTAACTGGAAGGCTTGATAATATACTGAACATGACATTCTCAGGTAAGTCTTCTAGGGTTGGATGACGGCAAGAAGACATAATTTCTAGCAATTTCAATTCAGAAAAAAGAAACAAAGAAAATTAGCTGTAGTTCAACATATAAGTGTGTTAATACATTTTCGAATCACAGAAAATTATGCATGCAGATTAAAGATGAAAAGATTGTGTTGTGTAAAGTGTGTAATCTGTGTCGTATGATTTTAGTAACAGTTTTAATTAGATGTTGTTCAACATATGAGTGTACGTACATGTATATCAAACAAACTCTGAATGCACAGAGACCGGAAAAGGGAGCAGCGGTGATGGAGAGTGAGCTACGAACGGAGGAGGTCCAACGCACGAGAAGGAGATTTGATCGCCATGAACGGCTAGGGTTTTAAGTTTTTTCAAGAAAATAAAAAACTTATTTACGTGGTTTGCTTATTATATACATGGATACACCTTATTAATTTTTTTTTGTGAATCAAAAGAATTAATATAAGGGGATTATAAGTGTGTGTTGTCACATATATAATCTTGGGATAATTGCTTTTATATCATTGTAAAACACATTAATTATTTCTATATCCTTCTCAAATTCACAAATTATCTCTATGTCCTTCTAAACTTTGTAATTATATTCATATCCTTCAAAATCTTTAAAACTCTCTTTTATGTTTAAAAATCTATTTTAATATTTATTAAGTCATTATAATATCAATAATTATCAAATAAGTATGCAATATATATGTTGATTATGTATTAAAAATCTTGTTTATTTGCATATATTATAGACATTATCATTATTTAATAAATAATAAAATAGGTTTTTGGACATAAAAAAAAGAGTTTTAAAGGTTTGGAAGGATATGAAGGTAATTATAAAGTTTAGAATGATATAGAGATAATTTATGCATTTGAGAATGATATAGAAATAATTAATGAGTTTTATAAGGATATAAAAGCAATTATCCCTATAATCTTAGGTGTGGAACCAAACAAAACTACCTAGTTTTGGTTAAAATAGTTCAAGAGTAATGATATTTAGGCTTACTATTTAGACTTTCTCATAGGCCACTTATTAGATGAAACACGTGTCAAAATTAAAAGATAATATTATAACAGTAAACGAAAGCCCATCCCCCAACAACTAGGCTCGCCTCTACTCTTTTCCATGTGCACATATCGATCAATTAACACATAGCCAGTTAATTTTCATTAAACCATACTGTATAAATAACGGGAGATGATTTATGTACCACATAAATTACTTCCTTCATCACAACCTGTGCTTTGTTATGCTTGTACAACCTGCTTTAATTTTTGTACATTGTGGTAAGTGACGTAACTTATGTGGTACATAAATCATCACCCATAAATAACACCACAAAGTTTTGCAGTCAAACAGCAAGTTCGTGTCGCGAACTGCTTCATATGGTCAAAATCCTGCACTTTTTCAGCTCAACAATTTCCAAAACCAAACCTAACAAAATGCAACCTAAACAATTGCAATTAAACAGTACGTACAAAGGTTATAAATCCACTCACCTTTGCACTATCGATGATCACTCAGTCGTCTTATAACACTGAGTCTTCTCCTTCCCTTTTCCTGGTAACCGAAACAATAACCGAATTAGTATCATTTTAAATCAAAATGTGCATAAGCTTAAAACTCAACTTGAAAGCAATTCTTACATTTATTACCAAACAATTTCTGCACATATAACATCTTTGACTTACTCAAAGTCAAATTCAAACTAATAACTTGTAATTACACAATTAAGGTACTATTTTGACCCAAACGGATCAAAACCCAACTTTTAACTTACAACCAACCAAATGTGTGTTCTTTAACCACAACTGCTATTATTTTGCATCTTCTACAATTATACATAATCAACACAATACAATTTCCAGATTTGACTTTAGAAAAGTCAAACTATACCATTGCCAACTTACTAACGTTCGTCCATATACCATCAATCAATTTGATGTTATAACTAGTTTCTAACATACTTTTATACTAATTAAAACAACAACAACAAACAACCCTTATTAATACAATTATCACATAAATCATAATCCCCAAAATTAGGGTTCTTGACCCAAAATCACCAACTATGAATTAGGTTCAAATTAGGTGTTTCAATCATTCATATAGTGTCTAAAACACTTCACTAAGGTAACCAAATCAACAGAAATCATCAATTTCGAGTTTTCACATAAAACCCACCAAGAACCCTAACCCTAGTTCTTCAATTAAGCAAGAACACTCAAGAAGTACTAACCCTAATCAAAAGCGAAGATTACTTACTGGCTGGAAGCTTCATTTTCGAAATTCACCACAGATTGTAAGAAAGATTCAAGCTCAAATGAAATTTCACCTTAGTGTGTGTGTTTTGTGTGTGACTGAAACAAGAGGAGAGAGGTGAGATAGAGATTGAGAAAAATCTGATTTTTCTCTTCATGACACACATGTATCACTTGTCCAACATTCTAAGGGCTAATTTAATTTTTTTAAACACATTATAATACAAAATATGATGTTTAATTTGGAACCATAAACGAACTATGTTTTGAAAACTAAAAATACCACTAGAACCCTGATTCAAAAATGAACCCAGATTTATAAAAAAATCATACTAATATATATCAATCTCAGTTTTGCTAATTTTTAACCCCGTGGTTAAAAGTACAAATAATCCAAAATCAACAAACCAACAAAATGACTAAGAATACACTGCTTAGTCAAAATCAGACAAACAACCAAAATGACTATAAAGACACTGCTTAGTCAAAATCAGACAAATAAACAAAATGACTATGAAGACACTGCTTAGTCAAAATCAGACAAATAAACTTACCGACAACCTCAAAATGCTAGGCATGGTCTCGGGGTGTTACAATAAGTGTAATATATAGCTATAGTTTATAGGTTTATTTTTTGAGATATTGTAAGAATTTTGCCAATCATTTAAGTGCAAAATCAGAATAATAAAAATACTCATTAATGGAATGAAAAAAAAAAATACATGGGTCATATGAAATAGAAAATATGAATTTTTATATAATGAGATATTTAATGTAATTAATTATTGCATTACCAAATATGTAACAAATAAATTTTTTTTTTTTTACATTTGAATAACTGATTCAATTCCTTCTTTGATTAAGCCATACCTAATGACAGGGGTGCCCAAAGGGTCAACCTAACCCGAACCCGATTATGCTAGTCGGGTCGGGATTTTTCAGGTCTCATGTTGATATCGGGGTTTTTCAACACAACCCGACAATTCCGACTCCTTATCGGGTCGGGGGTCGGGTTAGAATTCTTAGCTTTGTCGGGTTTCGGGTTGACTGGATTATACCCGATTCAGTTAATAAGTATAAATCATTCAATAAGAATCAATTAACAATTATAAGTGATAAATCAAAACCTATAAACTTCAATATATTAGATACTTTTCTATTCTTTTATCTAAAACCATAGCTTAGGTGTAACCCGACTAACCCGATCAAGTCAAACCAACAAACCCGAAACCCGAACAACCCGAACCCGACTAACCTGATTCCTTGTTGGGTCGGGTTTCGAGTTAGTATTTTCTTAGATTACAACCTGACGGATTTGACCCGATAAGAGCTGAAACCGACCTGATAACCCGATGAACACTCGTACCTAAAGGTTATGAGTTAAATCACTCTTTTAATTATGTCGCCATGCATAACTCGAGCATTATGTGAAGCCATTTTAAATAGAAAGACGTTTTAACAAAGAAACATAATAATTTATAAAAATCATTTTGATAATTAGAAAAACATAATTTTTTATTTTTATAACATAACAAGCACACTAGACAAATAAGTTTTATCCTGCAAAAGCTGTTGGAACTAATTCAATGCATAACCATTGAATTCATGGCTAGATTTGAAGATGGATAGATTCAAGTGAGGGTTTGAGAGAGAGAGAGAGAGATCTAGAGAGAAGGAGGAGCGAATTGCACACACTTTCTGAATTGTGATTAGGTTAAAATGAGAAAGGTTACATCATCATGGTTAAGTTGACCCTTATATACCCTCACCAATAATCTAGCTAATTATCTCTAATTACATCGATTAAGCCCATAAATATCCTTAATACTATGATTAAGCCCAAACCTCCCTAGGACTACGCTAATTACATTAATTAAGTACAAAACTAATCCTAACAATCTCCCCCTTTTTGTGCTTAATGCACCCCATCCCTGTCTTCATTCTTCGATTTCTTCTGTTGGCCTGTTGTCCTCTTCACATGTACTGAGTAGGTTCATGCTCTTATTTCAAACTCTTGTACTGACCAAATGTTGTTAGAGAGTTGCGTATCTTTGTGGAAGAGAGAACATGATTTGACGTTTCGTATACTCAGAAGTTTTCTGAGTGGCTTGAGAAGCAAATCAGAGTTCTGCCTTTGACATGGAAGTGTTTTTCTGAACTTCAAAAATATACCATAACATAATTCTTTGAGTGGGTTGGTGTAATGAAGACTTAAAAGAATTGTTCGGTTAAGATTGATTGTTTTTGGGAATGGAATATCAGTTGGGAAAGATTTGTTTGGGGTACCAGTTTAGCTAGGTTTTTGTTTTGGATTTTAGAGGTGGAGGTTTTAGAGGGAAAAGATGATGATGTTTTCGGTTAAGGAAGGAATGATTTGTAATTTTAGAGAAAATGATTTAAACGATTAAGTTTCAGATTGAAATGGTTGAGTATTTGTGAGAGAACTTTAATGTATCGGTTTCTTCTTCTTCTTTACAAATGTAAATCGACGAAATGTAGACCCATAGATAGAGCGGTTAGCAGCGGAAGTCTTTTCTTCAAGTTGTGGCTTTGTCGATTTGTGATCCTTGATAATTGTTGTTAGGGTAAAATGTTGATAGAGTTTACGGTCCCCCTCAAACATACAATTATTTCTTAGCGGGAGTTGGATTGCCTACTCCCCGTTAGATTTTTTTCTCCTCCTTAACCAGTGCTTATCGAAAAACTCCTTAATATTCTCCCCCTCATGATGAACAAGATGTATCTGAATCATCATGTAAACTGGGAAGACCCGTGCGGTGGAATTAGGAAGACATTTCGAAGCACATTAATAACCATGTGTTGAATAATGATATATTCATATTTTGAATGAATCAATATATAACACATGTTATCAGTTAGATCCAGATCGTAGTTGATAAACATTTGGCGTCTTTATCATGCTTTATGGTGTAGGAACACGGTCTAATATTTTATCGTTAAATTCTAGTTGACCGTTGTTGATGACATGAAAGAATTCGATCGTTCATTTATCATTTGAGCTTTTGACCGATATTGATGATGTTGTACTGCGGTCATCCATTCCTTGCACCATATTCCAGTATGGTAACCCGGGATCACATAGATTTCCCGTTAACACAACAGTTACAAAAACTGTGTGACCTACATTCAGTGTTGGCTTTGATGTTAGCACTGGTAGGATTTCCATTCAATCATCGTGGAATACCAATATTTTGTGTATCACTATGAATGTTCCGGCAATATCACAAAGATATGCTTGGTGGTATGCCTGTGTCCTAATGGTGTTTGATATAACAGTTCTAGACTCACTTGTGGACAAACGAAGGCGAGGACTGGAGAGGTGTCCTCTTTTTCAATATCAACGATCTCCAATTGAGATGTCGATAGCATATGTGCTTATCTCCGTGATTTTGAAACAAGTACTTTTTGTACTTGAGTGGCTTGGGGGGTGTGCATTGCATCACTGGGTCCATGATGTCTTTTTCAAAATCAGAGAGCAACGTATGCAATCTGATAGAGACGTGGCGAACCGGCTTTTAATCGGTTTGTTAAGGGTTTTTCGTTTTCTTTAACCCTGTCACACCCTCCTCACTCAAGCTTACTTTTTAAATTTTCAACTACACCCTCGTTTCATTTTACCATGTATTTAGCTGAATTGCACCCCATACTTCATTACCCCTCTCAAATTTTACCTCTGTGCACTCAATCAAGATCCCGTGATACTTGATTCTGCTCACCTAGACCTATGGACCCTCACAGTATGTCATATGTTGTAGGTGGCTCCTAGGGAAGATCATGCTGGTTATAGCAGATCATAGGAGTTATTTGAGAGTGAACTATAACGATCATGTGCAATTGATCATCATTTATTATGCAACGTTTGTAAGAATGATTTACATGGATTTTTCATCAGAAATGTATGTGTTTCCGGCATAAGTTGTTGCCTTTATGATTGAAAATTTTAAGCACATCCACTTGAAAAATTTAGGTAATACCGGTCTCACATAGAGTAACTGTTAACACATCGTATGAATCGGTAGTCGTTTGCACAACCGTTGATTCAAATGTGTGACATGCATTTAGAGTTGGCGCAATTTTAGCTCTAGCGGATTTCCACTCAATCCTCGTGAAGCATCAGATTGTATGCCACCATGAGTGTTCCGATGAATTCACGGAGATTCATTTTAACAGTGTATGTGTCTTATATTGGAAATATTTGACGGTGAGATCTAGACACACTGTGCATTAAATTAAGACGTAACCCAGGGCAGGAGGTTAAAGATTTCAATACCAACATACTCCGAATGAGTAGTCGATAGATTATGTGCTACATCCCCTAATGAATTGAAACAAATTCCTGTTGAGAGGAATCTGAGTGGTTGGTGGTGGAGTGCAGATGCTTTACTAGGCCAGTTAAGTATAGTGAAATATTCAACTCATGAATGATCACCTTTTTGTATGATTGCCCGGTTTGGTGGCTGTTTTGATGCACTCAAAGGTGTGTTTTCTTAATGTTATCATGTTTACACATCACCTTGCACTCACCTAAATCTATACCCTAGACCTATACCCTCACATTTACCAATCGACTGAAAAGTATTTCCCTTGGAAGGTAAGGTCGGTTCTGGCAAACCATGGGAAGGTATTGTCTTTTGAAAAGATTTACCGTTTGAATATTCAATCGGGTATACAAGTTTTGATTTTTATAGTTTCTCCCCCTTGAAAACTAATTCTCCCCCTAGAATTATTATTTCTCCCCCTCGACAAAATAAAGATAGTGAAAATTTTTGTAGATCAGAAATGTACATTTTTAACAGCAGTAGAGGGGTAGAGAAGAGTTTTTACAGTTATGTGTTGTACTGGTTAAGAGCGGGTTTCAAGCAGAAGTACTTGAAAGCCATTGAACGGTTAGGGAACGGGTTATACACTGATGTGTGCATAAGCCATTAAGCGTTGAAATGCGAGTTATACACTGAATTGTGTATAAGACGTTTTGAAAGATTTAAAAGTGAAAAGCATTTTGCAGAAACAAAATTGAAATTTAAAGAGTAGAAACGTTTGATGTTTTGAGATTTAGCATACCAAGCTTAGACACAAGTAAGTTAAACCATTTTTCGTCTAAAGGCTTGGTAAATAATTCAGCTAACTGAAAATCGCTGGACACGAAGTACATTTCCACATTTCCTTGTTTAACGTGATCTTTGATAAAATGATATCAAAAGATCAATATGTTTAGTTTTGGAATGTTGAACATGATTGCATGAAATTTCAATTGCACTTCGTGAGTCACAATATAAAGGAATACAACTGTATGAAAAGCCGTAGTCTTTCAATTGTGACTGCATCCAAATTACATGGGATAGGCAGCTTGCAGCAGCAACATACTCCGCTTCGGCATTAGAAAGAGATACACAATTATGTTTCTGTGAGGACCAGCTCACCAATTTATCACCGAGAAATTGAGCACCTCCAGATGTGCTTTTACGATCCATCATACGGCCAGCATGATCAGCATCAGAGAATGCAAACAAATCAAACGAAGTTTCTTTGGGATACCAAAGACCAAGATCTCGAGTACCCTTTAAGTAACGAAAGATACCGAGCACAAATGCAAGTAGAGAACATAATATCTGGTCGACTGACAGTTAGATATAATAATGACCCTATCATGCCTCGATAGGTTGTGACATCAACTAGCTTTCCGTCGGGATCAATATGCATTTTTGAACCAGGTGACATTGGTGTAGAAATTGGTTTACACTCATCCATCAGATACTTCTTCAATAAATCAGTGTTATACTTTAATTGATTAATGAAGATCCCGGTCGGTCACTGACGAACCTGTATGCCTAGAAAGAAATTCATCTCCCCCATCATACTCATTTCAAATATTTTAATCATATGATCAGAGAACCGTTTGCAGTATTTAGGATTTGTAGAACCAAAGATAATGCCATTGAGAAATGCAGTTTTTACATCCATTTGATAGATTGTAAAATTCTTGTGTGCTGCATATGCCAGAAATATACGAATGGCTTCTATTCTTGCAACCGGAGCAAAATTTTCTTCATAATCAATTCCTTCCTGTTGAGAATAACCTTTAGCAACCAGGCATGGTTTATTTCGAATAACAATCCCATTTTCATCCTTTTTATTCTTAAAAATCCATTTCGTACCAACAATAGATTTTATAACATGACTTATATGCGCGTGTCAACCAATATATATCTGGGTCTATTAAGCGAGTGAGTGAACCTCGGGCGAGGAGCACGAACCTCCAGGTGGTTTTGGAACAAGACGCCAAACTTTCAATCGTTCAAATTGATTGATTTCCTCTTGCATTGCAATAATTCAGTCTAGGTCTGTTAGAGCTTCGCTGACTTTCTTAGGTTCATTAGAGCTTAAAAAAGATGAGTATTGGCATTCATCAGCCGTTGCTCTACGGGTTTGAACAAAAGAGTCAGGATTTCCAATTATTTGATGTAAAGGATGCTCTCTCATCCATTTCAGAGAATGGGGAAGTGGAAGTTGACCTGGAATGATATTGGAGGTATCGTTGAATGCAGGATGTGGGATTATTGCAGTTTGAGTAGTGGATGAAGAAGGTGGAGGATCAACTCGTGTTACATTTAATTTGGAAAAATCAATCACTAAATGTGGAGCTTGTGCTGGAGCAGTGATTGGAACAGAGACACCGGCAACTTTAATAGGAGGTCAAGGAATATCCGGTAATGATTGGTTTCCCAATGATGAAGTTGGGGAGTCAGAATTTGATGCTGATAAGGTGATAGTGGGAGCAACAAATGTTTGAGACGGAGAATCAGTAGAACTTGGACTTTGCATTTCTGGTGCAGTCATAGATTGAACATCTGTTGCTGAGGGAAATGGAACGCCAACCTCCTCAAGTAAGGTATGTGTGATATTATGATATTCATCATTAAAGTGTTCAAACAAAATATCAAGATCATTTTCAGAGGAGGAAGGAGATGACGAGGGTAAAGGAGATTCGATATCTGAGGTTAGTGAATCAAGATGAAATGTCTCATCAAAAGTTACATTGACACTTTCTCTTATCGTCCGATTTGATCGATTATAAACTCTAAATGATGTCGATTCACGTGAATACCCCACAAATACTCCTTCATTAGCTTTAGCTTCAAACTTATTCAATTTGTCTTTGTCGTTTAAGATGAAGCACCGACTCCCAAAAATGTGGAAATATTTAACATTGGGATTCTGTTAGTAATCAATTCCTAAGGAGTCTTGTTGTAAGTTTTGTTAATGATTGAACGATTCTGTGTGAAACATGCCGTGTTGATGGCTTCAGCCCACAGAGATAAAGGTAGTTTTGAAAATGAAAGCATCGTGCGGGCAACCTCAACCAAAGTGCGATTTCTTCGTTCAACTACTCCATTCTGTTGTGGAGTTCGAGCAGCGGAAAATTGATGGGTTATACCAACACATTCAAGAAAAGAATCCAGAGTTCGATTCTTAAACTCAGTTCCATTATCAGTACGAATGGTATGTACTTTTAAATCTAAGTTAGTCTGAGTTTTCTTAATGAAGACGATAATAATATCTGCAGCTTCATCTTTGGTACGTAAGAAGTGAACCCAGGTATAAGGTGAGTAGTCATCAACAATCACCAACACATACCATTTACCAGCTATTGATTGTATACTCATTGGTCCACATAGATCCATGTGAAGCAATTCTAACGGTTTGGATGTACTTTGCACTGGTTTGGATTTATGTGACTTCTTCTTCATCTTTCCCATTTCACAAGACGAACATAGATGATCTTTTTCAAAAGAGACATCCGGAAGGCTAGAAACATGGCCACCCTTTACCAGCTTGATAATTGATTTGAAATTAAGGTTAGATAGCCGGCGGTGCCACAACCATGATTCATTGGACGTTGCTTTTGAAACAAGACACACCTCTTCAAGTGGGACTACATCATTCAAGTTGATTGTGAAGAGATTTGACTCACGAGTTCCAATTAAAAGCTCTTTGCCCTCATAAGTTCGAACAACACACTTCTTAGAACGGAAATTTACTTCCAAGGTCTTATCGCAGAATTGACCAATACTAAAAAGGTTGTGAGCAAGGTCTTCAACATAAGTCACATTTCAAATTATTAAATTTTCATGAATAATATCTCCAATTCCCATGATGGTAGCCAAATGATCATTTCCAAACCTAACAGTTCCCAAATATTTATCTCTAAAATTTGTTAATAATTTCTTGTTTCCGGTCATATGTCTTGAGCATCCAGAATCAAGATACCATGTATTCTATATTAAACAATTGAAACAATTTAGGTACCCAATCAATTATGGGTCCTGAACGATTAGTAGTGGATGTTTTATGCAGAATTTAATGAGAGATTAATTTAGAGATTTTGGAGAATTGCAAGGAGGCAGATCTGAATTTGTTGATTTGATCGACCATTTAAAAGATTTCTCAGGAGAATGTAAAATTCAGTCTGATTGATCATTTTTTATCCATTTGTATTTAACAAATGTGGATTGTTTGGCATCCATCTTGAGAGATTTCGTTGGGGAATCTGAATTAGACGATTTAGATGCGGAAACTTCCCGATAAACCAGACGGCGAATAGATGAGGATGTTTCAGAGTTTTGTCGGTTGGATCGTTTGGGAGTAGATTGAGGTGGACGAGAAGCAAATGTTTTGCATGGATGAGGAAAACAAGTATTGCACGATTTAATGATTTTTCCAGATTTGTGAAGAACATCGTGTCTAGTACTACATGGAGCATCTATTCGAATGATATATCATTTATCATACTGAGAAATTGGATTATTTGTCTTTTTATCAAAATAAACCTTTTTACCATTTTTATCAGTTTTAATAATCAAATTTGCACCATTAACAGTGTAATTAATTGGACGGTAAACTGCAACATCATAAACAATTCCATACAATTCTCTCGGAGAAATAAAATTTGAGGAGTTATTACATTTATTAGAATTAGAAAAAGAAGAAACTAAAAGCGAAGATGAACTAGACTTCTTAAGTTCCTTTGACTTAAGCATATTAGAAACTAGACGACGTAGACTTCTTAATCTGAGTTACTCCTTTGACTCCGACTTGCATGGGCTTCTTAAGCTTGGACTCTAAGGTTCTATCTGAAACATTGAAAACAGTCGAATTAGAACCTCTTTTTAAAATAACTGGAGTTTTGGTTGATGAAGATTTTTGAACGAGAGACTTCGATGTTGGAGAATCATTTTGAATAGGAACCGAGTTTATTTTACCAATTTTATCTTCTAATTCATAAATTTTGGTTTGTAAAACTGATTTTTCTTTGTCAAATGCCTTATGTGTTTCATCGATTTCAGTTTCTAATTGGAAAATTTTCTTTTCGAGAATTAGAGATGGAATATAAATCTTCCTTGTCACTTTCTGTTGAAGGACAACATCTCCTTTAATCTCAAAAACTTCCGGTGTTATTATTGGAAAATATTCACCATTTTCAAATTTTGCCTTTTTAGTTTCATAAATTTTATTCAATTCAGTATAATTGAAACTAATTTGTGCATTCTCCTCCTTTACTCTTTTGAATGTCTCAATTTCTTTTTCTTCATCGGTTATTCTCATAAAGCTCTGCCAGATATCTCTTTGCATGTAGTTTTAATCATATAGCGTTGAGAGCACATTGCACGCCTTGCTGAGATATCCTGGATTGTCAGCACCTAACCCTTGTTTGGAATTGAAATATTTGAACTCTTTCGGTTTGTTCAACTGAATAGTCTGATCGGTTTGTCCTCTTTTGGCAAACAATTCTTCAAGGTGTTTGATGTGAGCATTTAAATTAGTGTTGTCATTTTGAAGTTGATTTATGACATTTTGTTGGTTATTTATTTCATTTGATGAAATGATCTGATTTTCATTCAATCTTGTAGATAATTCTTTTATTTTCATGTTTAAAGAATTGAATTGTTTTTCATTATCATCAAAATCTTGGTGTTTTTGTTTGAACCAATTACTTGTAATTTGAAGTTCTTGAAATGTATCGATATACAATTTGTAGTATTTATCATTTTGATCATTTAAAATTGTATTTTGAGAATTTTTAAGATTGGTGATTTCAAGATCTTTTTCTGAGATTGTATGAGACAAATTTTGAATCTCATAGTCATATTGGTCCTTTAATTTTGATACATGTGTTTGTAAATCCATATTTTCTGCTTCGAAATTTTGATTCTGTGTGATACGATACACAAGTTGTTCACCTAAATGAGCAAATTGTTCACGTTCATTTTCTAAATCATTCAAACGTTCTAAAAGTTGAGCATTTATCTCTTTTTAAGTAAAATTGTTTGTTTTAAAGAATCAATTTCAGAAATCAGATTGTTATCAAAACAAGTATCAGAATTAGTGGAATGATCAAAATTAGATAAGAGAGAACTGATTACCTCGATTTCTTTGTTGGCTTCCTCATTGAAACGTTCAGAAAGCTCATCATTCTCTCTTTCCATGAAGCACAAGTTTGCAACATGTTCTTCATCCTCTGGTTCTGAATCTTCCGTCCATTGAAGATCTTCTGCTAACAGCACTTTGCTCGTTTCAATTTGTTTTGCCAGTAACATATTCCGTTTGAAGTACTCAGAGTCACGAACTTTTGGTTTTGTGCAATCACGGGAGAAATGACCAGCAATACCACAATTATAGCATTTCTTTGTAAGATCCAAAGGTGTCATGGTTGGCTTGTCAGCTGAAACTGTAGCAGATTGAGCAGGTTTAAAGTTGGATGAAGATCTCAGATTGTTGTTTGTTGGCTTTGAGTACCATTTTTTCTGATAGTTGGAGATGAGGGACATAGCCTGTAACACTTCTTGAAGTTCTTTATCCATATCATCACTCTTTGCAGGTGTGTGTTCTTCTGCTTTTTCTTTCAACTTAGCAGCTGCATTATTCTGATAATGTTGTTTGGTAAGAAGTGCATGAGTATCAGTTGTCTCTTGTCTGGTTTTAGCAATATTTTTCACCATTGGTGCATTTTGATACAAATATTCATAAAGCTCATGAATATCTATCAAACTGAGATCTTTATGCTGCATAACACCATTTCCAAACATTTCCCACTCGGGGAGTTAAATGGTGTTTGGTGTATAAGTGTGTGACCCTTTAGGCTCACATGCGTCTAGCCATATAACTATATGTCATGTACGTGAAGCATATTCCAACACAAAGTACCCAGTATCCTGAATGGATAGCAAATCTGGTCCTAGTCAAGAAGGGTGACGGATCGATGCGTATGTGTGTAGATTTTAAGGATCTCAACAAGGCATGCCCGAAAGATAGTTATCCTCTCCCAGAAATCGAGCAAAAGGTAGAATCTTTGGGAGGATACCAGTGGAAGTCGTGTTGGAATTATGTGCACAATTAGTCACCCTATGATGATACATCCAAATCTAAGAAACACTTAAGGGTCATACCGGTGAGTGCATGTAATACGAGCAAGATATGTAATGATACTACGAAGAGGAATGATTCATAATAGTCATTATGAATCAGTTAAGTATTAAGTTAAGTTTAACTTATTACTGGATTAGTTTAACTAACTAATTAATACAAGTATTTGTATATTTATTAGTTGAGTAAATATACAATGTGTTAATTATGGATTATCCATGATATGATTTAAAGCTATTAAATCATATAGTAATTGGATAATATTATTGTCTAATTAATTATTAAAGGTATAAAACACAAGTATATATTTCGTGTATGCCTATACCGAAATATATAAGTGTATAATACTAAGGCATTTGATAATTAAGTGTGACAATAATAACTAGTAAAACTATAAGGGTTTATAGTGTAAAAGGGTAAGTTTAATTAATAGATTAATCTTAATTAAACTAGAAGGACTTAAATGAAACTTATTCTATTATATATAGAAGGCTTAAGGTTTCATTTAAACCTAATCATTCACTTCCCTACAACCCTAGACGAAATCCCTCTCCTCCTCCTTGGAGATTTCGGCCGAAAATTGAACACCAAGTTTGGTGTTCTTCGTTATTCGTTGGTTCTTCATGTTCTTCGAGTCTTGAAGAACAAATTCATTGCAAGGATCAACTAGAAGGTCGCTCATTGTGTTTATTATGAGTGGGCTTTCTTAAGCAAGCAATAAGGTATGTTTTGGGAAACCCTTTTCCCTTCTTCTCCCTCTTAGACGAATTCGACCAAGAACCCTAGGGTTCTTGGTGATGGTCGAACGAACCACACAAGCATTGTGTGTGTTCGAGTTATTCGTACAAGGTTTCTTTCTTGTTAATCAAGTTTGATTTCCAAGTTCCTATAATCCTTTAAGGTTGAAGGATTAGGTTTAATCTCAGTTCCGCTTTTAGGGATTAAATCAGCTAGTTGGTTTAACCGGTCAAGAACACCATCATGTTCTTACCAGCATGGTTCGAACCAAGTGACTAGATGGTCGACCCAATGGGTTGATCAGAGTTAATGAAACCCTTCAGTGGTATCAGAGCGATGGTTTAGAAATCTAAACAAGATTAACAAAGTTTTTGTTTGTTTAATTTCCAAGTTTTTTTATTTTATTTTTTTTGTTCCTTCTTCTTTTTCTTCCTTGTAGATTTTGAAAAAGGGTAAAGAACGCTAGACCAAGAATGTTAAACAGTTTAGTTTAATTGGTCATAAGAATTCTAACCCTAGAAATTTCGAGATCTAGAAAGAACCCTAGGATCAAGAATATTAAACTAGTTTAGTTTATTTGGTCAAAAGGCTTCTTTCCCTAACCCTAGAAATTTTGAAATATTGAAGAACCCTAGGATCAAGAATGTCCAAGTTTTTGGTCAAGAGGATCCTTTCCTTATTCGTTGATCTTCAAAATCTAGGACCAAGTATATTAAACTAGCCTAGTTTAATTGGTCAACAGGATCCTTTCCTTTCTTCCAAGATTTTCGAAAATCGTAAGGAAATTTGGACCCCAAGTTTGATTAAACTAGTCTATGTAATGTAATAATAAAACAAGGTTTTTGTAGGTGGCCACGTGGCACCTCTTAGGAGGCAGAATGACACGTGGCAATTCCTTAGAGTTTCCAGCTTTTAATTAAAAAATAAAAATTAATTCCGGTATCTCTTTAATTAACGTATCATTTACATAACTTATTCCTAAGATTAAGGACTGAATTTAACAGAAATGAGATGGTATGATAAATACAGAATATTTTCCATTTAAATTTCATTATGTTCCTTTAACTTTGGCTGCAATTAACACAAATCGTAACTGAATTATAATTACTATATTATCAAGTTAAAATTTAAAAAATGTGATTGAAACTACCTCCCCTTGATAAGTTTGCATATTTGATTAAAACCCGTTCTTAAGAAAACGTAAAACTGAATGAACAATTTCACATATTTTAGAACCCTGCATATTTTACAAAAAAAGAAAAAAAACAATAGTTCTGCAAATTCGGTATAAGTTTTATGAAACTACATCCCCCTTGATAATTCTGCAGATTTGATTCCTGCCCATTCAATAATATCCGCGATTTTATCATGACCCATTTGACCTATTTTAGTACCCTGCATATTTCTAAAAGAATTATTAAATAAAAAATAAAATACAACCCACATATTTTGAATAAATATGTGAATTTACAGCTTTTTAGAAAAATCAAATTCGGTAATTGCCGTAATTAACGCTGGGTTTAAATTACCGATTCCTTTAATTACGGCTATGACTAAACCGAAATAAATGTGCAGCTAATTACAAAATATATGCCAATAGTATTTCATTAACTTCCTGTGACATTCTTAAATTAAATATATTTTCTAAATTTTTATCTACAAAAATTATATTTCGTTAACGATTCCTACATATACAGTTAATCACAAATCGTAACTGCATATTTAGAAAATATATTTAATTTAAAACATATACAGTTACCATTTAATTTAAACCATCTCTGCATTATTTTAGGGATGGAATTAGCTCCCATTTAAACAGAACCGATTTTATTAACAGATTTAAATTTAAATTACCAGCTTTATTAATACCCCCATCCTATATAAACCCTCTCTACCTTAGAATTTTTTAACCGAAATACTCGTCTTTCTCATTGGGGTTACCTTCTTCACTCAAAAAAATCAGGTATGTATGTTTAATTATCCTGCGTATTTCAGACAATTAGTAAGAATGTTATAGTACCCTGCTCATGTTAATTTAAGAAAATTTGTAATAATGTTACATTCTTCACGAAATTGTATGTTTGCGTGAACCCTGTAATTATGTATTATCCTGCCTATTTGATGATGCCATGAAACAGAATCATGTTTGTTGATTGTTTTTTTTTAATTCTTATTTATATGATGAATTTTATTACATACTGACTGTTTGACTATGAAAGTCAAACAGGTCCTAAATACTCTATTATATCCTGTATTCTGTAAGAAAATTATGCCATATTGATTGTTTTTTTATTTATATGCTGAATATTAAACATTAACGATCAATGTGACTAACTTTACACATATTTGTTTACAGTTTTATGTTTTTTTTCTAATTTTTATGATTTTTTTCCAGAATTTAATCACGGGATATTTTTTTTTCCAGCCTTTTATATTCTTATGCCATCGTCACTGTTTTGATTATACGTCTCCTTTAGTCTGCAATACATAAAGTCAAATCTTTTTGTAATATAACAAGTTCTTATTCAGTCTACATCCTTGAAAGGTATATGCTCTACTTCTATTAAAACTCATAACATTTTTTAATTTATTTTATTTTGCAGCAAGAATATTCATATAGCAGTTGAATAACCATACAACATTTAAGCACTCAACAGGTATTGACTAATGTTTCCCCCTGGCATATAACACATACATGTTGACTACTTTTTTCATTACTGGAATTAGGTTTAGATTTAAATTAAACATTTTTTTTAAAGTTCAATTTTTTTGCAATGTCTTAAATTATACTTTTTTCCAATATTAAGCACATTTTCCTTTTTACAAAGTTAAAACCCTTTAAAAAAAATATATTATTGACAATAAAGTTTGCTTATTAGAAAATAACCAAAAAACGTAATGAATCAGATAACCTTAAGTTTGCATACCTGTGTTGCCAAAAGTTTGCTTATTTGAATTATATTTTACTACTTATACCTGCATAAAACATAATAATCAAACTTTATTAGTATGTGTACTGCAATAGTAAAGAATTGTTAGAAAAATTGAAGGTTAGTTTGTTGTAGTTCATCATTGTAAAAAGTGAGAATAATCCGATTGTGGTTCCAAACTGATTAAAACAACAAGAGTCAAGTCTATTCGCTTTGAAATGATCTTGATGGAATTAGTTTTCATGAAACCCTAATTTTAAACAAATTAGCACATACCTACTGTTTGACTTTAAATGTCAAACAATCCAAAATAGTAGTGCTAGGAATGAAAACTTAAATTTTCTGGTCAAAATTGAACAGGACCCAAACCATAAAAAGTGACCTTCTTGGTCAAAATTAAACATGAGCCAAACCCTAAACATATTTAACATTTTTGTACAGTTTTTTTTCACTTTTGACAGAATTTTCAATTTTTATGCCTCTAATGTAAATATTTTCATGTACGTAGGTATGTAATATAAGTATGCAGTTACTCGGGGTTTTTTTTTTGTTTTTTTAAGATTTTTTAATTTTCAAGTTTTTGATTTAGGGTTTAGGGTATATGTAATGTAAGAGATCATTTAATAGCTAAAAAGAATTACCTCAGTAAAGCTAACAATTGCAACAGCACCTGATCCACTTCGGTCTATCAGGGTTGAAAATTCATCAAAGATGATTGTATCATACCTGAATAACAAAACAATAAAATGATAGTTATATTTCAAATTTTGATAGCTAAAAAGAACTACCTTAATATTATGACATACTTTGATACGTTTAATAGCTAAAAAGAATTACCTTAATATTATGACATACTTTGATACATCACATACTATAAATCTGCCAAACTTTATTATGTTTGTTATAATTCAAGTTTTGAGACCAAATGAAATAGGTCTCGAATTCAGGTTGCAATGGTTAAAATGTTCCAAAACCTCCAATACGTATCCTATTTAAAATAGTCATCATTTTAAAAGTCAATGCATTTGACATCAGTATTCACAAACTTTATATCTAAAATCCAAGTGAGAAAGGTACGAATTATTAATTTTAGAGATTAAATTAATTAAGTACTACGCATGTTCCAAGAACCAGACCGAACTTCTTAGACTTATGGTTAGTTCCAGTTTTTACTTTAAGTGGTCAAATATGACAATGCTTATACGTAACTAGCTACATAACCCGCCCGATGAGCGGGTATGATTCAAAAATTAGTATGTAGAAAAATCACAACAAACATTAATAATTTTACAAATGGCATAATAATGCTGTAGCTGTAATGATGAATCTTCATTCAAAATCGATACATTAAGAAATGTTACATAAAATTTACA
Organism: Calendula officinalis; assembly: GCA_963853835.1. Lineage (NCBI taxonomy): Eukaryota > Viridiplantae > Streptophyta > Magnoliopsida > Asterales > Asteraceae > Calendula > Calendula officinalis. The sequence goes on along the minus strand of OY970821.1, from coordinate 50,031,421 downwards.
AACGAAATAAGACTTCTTTGTAAACTACATTTGCTGTTGAATTAGTGTAATTCCCCTCGATGTCGCAACAAATAACCTTCAATCCATTCTTGTTCTTAACTCGTGATAGGGCCACATAAAGCTGGCCATGTGAGAATACCGATTTTTGCAGAAACAACCCAACCTGAGACAACGTCTGCCCTTGACTTTTATTAATGGTCATAGCAAAGCATACCTGAACCGGAAATTGCCTGCGATTCAATTTGAAAGGCATCTTGTTGTCGGAAGGGCTAATAACCATTCGAGGGATAGCGCAAATTGTACCCACCCTGCCGCCAGATATGATTTTACCCTCGATTATATTCACCCCCATTCGTAATATCTGAAGTCTGGTTCCGTTGCACAATCCAGCTTTCTGATCAATATTCCGCATACACATTACCGGAGCGCCAATTTTTAACTTCAACATATGCTGCGGGACACCTGACATTTTTATGCTGTTCAAGAAGTCAGTGGTCTAAAGATCAAGGTTAAACATAGTATCATCTTCATCTGCAGCGGAAACCGAGTCCGAAGACTCGTACGTCTTTTCTTCTCCCGGAATTAATGACAGCATACGTTCGTTTATGAGGTCAACCATTTCGTGCGTGGGAGCAAGAATGGCTTTATCCTGAAAAAATCTGGGTTGCCATAGATTATGCATCAAATTAGGGTATGTTTCAGCAATAATAGCTCCAACGTTATCATCAGACATTGGAATCAGCATGTTGTCCGAGAACTCTACCGACGATTCACCATCTACCGACTAATATAGCGTTGATAATTTTTTTTTTAATCTTACTTTATTTTACTACTTCATAATACATTTACTCTCTTTGTTTTAAAATGTTAAGTTAAAGTACAAATCTTGACTTTCTACCTTCTTTAGTCAATCTAGACCATCTAATATCCAATTTCAATGAAAATTTCGACAACCAAATCATACCATAAATCACATTAAACTTTTAATAACCATTTTTTGTTTTCACATAAATAAGTATTTGAGAGTTTGAAACTATAGGGACATAAATCAACAAAGTTCAAAATGTTAAGAAACTGTACGGTACAACTGAGTGATGCATGTCCAAATCCAATCAGAAAATAAATTATGCCGTATATCTATCGGCAGTAAAGATCGGAGGGAAGGTTTATTGATCTGCGGATGGTTCGATCATCGCCATGGCGTCGTCTCTTTCTCCCTCAAATCATCTGACCAATATACCCCTTCCTTCTGATTCAGGCATGCATATTCTCACTTCTTTTAAAACTATCGATTTTGATTCATTTTATTTACACATGCGCTCACTGTTTGGTGATTATTTTCGCGTTACTGTTAATTTATTCTGTAATAGTGTTCAACCGTAGCATTTGATTTAGGGCTTATGCTGTTTGAACTTGTTAAACGTTTGTTGTTTGCACATGATTACTAATAGCGACTAATGTCTCGTTCAAACCAAATAATTCCCAAATGTGTACTGACACCGATCTATTTCTTAATTGAAATTGCAGCGGGTTATTGTTGTAGGAAATGGTTAGATGTTTATCTATTTTGATCGCGACAATTTGTTGATTGTATTAATTTCGATCAGAATAATTGGGGTTTTTTTAAGCGCTTGACTAATAGTCAAACCCTACTCCCGAATTGGTGTAATTTATATGATTTTTGTATATTGGTTGCAATAATTTTTTTTGATTGGGCAAAACATTAGCTGTTTGTGCACTTTGATCATGTTAATTTCTTGATTGTTATTGTATTAGTCTCGATCAGCATAATTAGGGTTTATAAGAGATAGTAAAACAATTAGTTCTTAAATATTGTTCTTTACTGTAATTTGCAATGTTTTATTTGATTTGGCAAAATATTAGCTATTTGGGGCATTCCAATCATTTGTTGCAAATTATTGATGGTGTCAATTTTGATTAATATCATTAGCTATACTAAATCAGTTGACTGATAGTCAAATAATTAATAATCAGTTGATATAATTTAGTAGTTAATTCATAGCAATTTGAAATTATATTTCAGGTGGTGAAGTAGTTCATGTCCATATTGTTACTAATGCAAGCCAACTTCCACCTGAATTTTTAAAACCATCGCCTGATAAGAAATTGGTTATTGGGTTTGACTGTGAGGGCGTTGACCTTTGTCGTAATGGAAGTTTATGTATCATGCAGGTAAAAATTCTGTAAAAAGTTGTGGTTTTCCATTATCCCATTATAATTGTTCACATTTTTTATTTTTTAAATTTATTTTGAAAATAGTTAAAACATTATTTAGGTTAAATAAAAGTGATACTGTTTCTTAAAGACTATTTTTTTTACTGTTTCAAATTATAATGTTTGACTACTTAAAAGTCAAACTGATGTAATATATGATACTGATTAAAATAGTTTGACTTTAAAAAAGTCTTACTGTAGTGTTATTTAAAATACAGTAATTAAAGTAAATAAAATTTTAATTGAGATTAAATTGGTCACACATAGTTTTTCAAGAACCATGTGGTAATACACTAATATAAATGATACTGTTTTCTAATAGAATATTTATTTACTGATCTATGTAATAATGTTTGACTATTTATTTACTGAAACAGTATCATTCGTAAGTAGTTGACTTTAAAAAGTCAAAATTTGATAGTTACAAAATACAGTAAAAATAGTGAAAAGTTTTACTTAAAAAATTCAAACTCATGTGCTCATCAATCAAATAATTATTTAGGTTACATAATTTTTATACTGTTTTTAAATAATTATTTAGATAATGATTTAGGTTATAATGTTAGACTATTTAGAAAACTAAACTGCCGTAATATAATTACATTATTGAAAACAGTTTGACCGTATAAAAAGTTTTAAAACATCATTATTAAAATAAGCTGATGAGGGTTTATAATTCATGTTAATAACCAATAAAATAAGGTTTTCGGAATTACCTTGCAATTGAAGATGATGGTATACTTTAAGCGATGGATTATTCTGCAACTGCTGTAACAAACAATAAACAACAATATTTTGGTTATAATGTTTGACTATTCAAAGTCAAACTGTCGTAAATATAATGATTCTGAAAACAGTCAAACTAATACCCGATGAAATATTGTTTTCAGAATTACCTTTAAATTGAAGATGGTGGTAGAATCTCCTGCGAAATCTTTACCTGCAATTATTTAATCAAATATAAACGAAAATAAGTAATGATAAAGAAGTCAACATTTGATAATAGGTGGCTGCTTATATTAAATTGTAACGTGTACCTTCAACTGCTGGAGATTGTGGATGCAGGTGATGAACTTATGAATATCTCCGGTAAAGTATGGGCTCATATATAGGGATGGATGCATGGATGTATTTTGAATTTTGAATGCATGTTTCGGTAAGTCAATATTTTACGATTTGTTAGCTGATTCGGTTTTATTAAACATGAAGTAATTGTAATTAATACCGCAATATTTTACGATTTGTTAGGCGAAAAATTAAATTTAAATTGATAAAACAGTATCTTTTATATTGTTTATAATAAATTGACTTTGAATTTTGTATTTGACATTCCGCATATAATCAAAAAGGCAATATAGTTGCCTTTTTTAACGGATTCACCATAACTATTTTCCGTTTCATAATCGTATCTTGAATGGTCAATGCCTGTTTTTTCGGGTTGAAATAAAAGCTGGGATTGGTCGTTGGGTTATATGGGCGAGAATGTTGTGGACCAATGCCACAATTACACGTGGCATTGTCCACCAATGGGAGGCCACGGTTTTGATTAGTTTCCAAAAATTCAACATATGTAGTCTCATATATAGTGTAGGATTACTTATCATGTTTAGAATCGAGGAGTTAGCTGATTTGACCATATGATAATGCAGGGTAAAACCGACTTTAATGCACAAATTTCATCCATAGGTATTCAAATGCAACAAAACTAAAAAGGTGAAATTTGTTGAAAAAGTACCATGTTTGACATGTGTAGTCAAAGTTATTTAAAATTGAAAACTAATATGAACTATTTCAGGTTTTACAATCAAAATTGACTCTCTAGGGTGTGTTTGGTACAGAGAAATAGAAGGTGAGAAAGGGAATTAGCAATTAAATCTCTTGTTTGGTTGCATTGAGAAAAGAGGAGAAGGAGAAAAGACAATTCCTATTCTCTAGTTTTGATTCCCCCTTAAACAAAGGGAAAATGAGAGAATAGAAAAAGTGGGAATTGAAAAAAAAAAACACGAATTTCAATTCTCAAAAAGTTGTCCGTCATCCATCGTCATTCTCTCATACGGTGTATATCCCCCATTCCCCAATACGGAGTTTATTCGCAAGTCACAGCCTCACAGGTCAAGAGATCGATCTTCTTCTCCACAGCCTTCTGCGATTGTCTTCAAGATAAGCCCCAATCTCTTTTTCGGTTTTGAATCTCTCTCTGTGTGTCGATCTCTGTCTCTCTCTCCTTCTCGTCCTCTTGTACATTTCAAAAATGAATTAAAAAAGAAATCATAAGATTATCATTAAGAAACAGACTAATAAACCATGTAATTGCAGTGTGTAGTTGATTATGTCTCGGTTTTAAATTGCACTGTGTAGTTGATGTTTATTGATGTTGGTGAAATTGTGATTACCGGTGAAATACTTGTGATTACAAACTGATTTAGGTCAAATGCTATAATGTAATTTAGGTCAAACTAATTTAAGTCTTATTTATTGATGTTGATTAGAACTTGATTTAGGTCACACTGAAGTATGTTTCCTGGAATTGCAAGCTTTATATTAATACAATTAAGTATTGTTTATATTTCCATTTGATTTTTCAGGTTGTTAAACTCCTAAAAGATGCATATGAACGTGTGAGGTTGTTGCTAAAGAAGGTTTGTATTAAACTCAAGAAGCTTGTAACATAAAAAGTCAACTTTTGGGGAGCAGGTTTCTGCAGTTACTGTCTTGTTTTGAATAGGCTGCATATGCATATGCGTGCATATGCATGCATATGCATATGCGTGCATATGTATATACTGTATGAATTATTAGGGGATTTAAGGAAATAAGAGGTCGTATATGCATATTTTCAGCTTGCATGTTACAAATGGATTTATAAAGAATAATTTATCAAAAGAAAGAGCTAAACAATATTCATCCATGGCTGAAAGAAATTGATAGAAATCTATGCAATTTTATGAGCCCGAAACACATTCTACAATGTATCTGACCATTTTAATCGAGAGAGCTGCATTGTTTTTAGAACTACTTTTGCTTTTACATTATGTTTAAATTGATGTTTTTGAATAGACCATTGTTTATCTTTTTTAATGTTATTGTTGATTACTTGATTTATTAATGAACTTTTATTATCAACTTATCCATATTTTTGTATGTTTTTTGATTTAGTAATGATTGTTGCGGAAAAAAAACTGTTTGCTAACGATAATGTTGGTACAATTCTCTGTTGTATTCTTTGTTGTACCAAACAAAAGAAATGATTCTCTATTACAATTCTCTGTTGAAGTCAGTGCGCTACCAAACAAATGAGTCAATTCTCATTTTCCAGACTAATTCTCTTTCTCTGCATTCCATTCTCTCTAATCATTTCTCTGCAATTTCATTCTCTGTACCAAACACACCCCTATTGTATTCCTTAACTTGGGTTAAAATTTTAACTTTGTAAAACGGAAAAAGTTCATATCAAATTTGCACATTAAGAAGGCTACATTTTGCATTGTGAATGACATATTGCATTACAAAAATTGTAGTTTACGGGTTTTTTTACAAACTGAAAGTTAGTGGTACACAAAAGCTAAACCGACGTTTCACATACACACAGAATCAGCAAACAATTGGTGAAGAACACCCGTATACAATTTAATTTAATTTACACTTACATTTTCTGTTTTGCTGAATCTAGCCCTTCGTTCTATGAATAGTTGCAAGCATTCGAGGTAAATAGACAAACAAATCTCTAAAATTATGCACTCCATAATTGTGCTTCAATTCGTCATTTCATATCTTTAGTCGACACCGAACATTGACATTTCTCTGTATAAGGGTTTATGATCATGAATTGAAGAGGTGGAAAGAAAGGTTACGTGGCACTTCATAGGGGAAACCGACTAGATAATGTTGTGGGCTAAGTTTTGTTATTTTAAGATAACTGAAATGGGCTTTTGTAATTTCAACTATAAAGTTTTCTTTAGTCCATAAAAGAATTTAAGCCCAAAAATGTAACTAATCGTTTAAATAGTTCAAAGTAACTTAATGAAATTATATTTGCCAACGCATGAACCATTTAATATATTTTTCAAACTAATATTTATTTAATATCTTATTTCCTCTTATTGTCTGTTATAAAAAAAAAACTATTTCTTTCTCTTTCAGTTTTAAAAATTAGTAAAAATACGATATCATTATAGTTATCGTTTTAACAACTATATGCTTAATATTTTTTGTCATTGTTAAACCTCAATATGTTCATTTGTTGTCATTGTTAAACCTCAATTTGTTTAATACAGGATAATATTCTAACATAATATTTACATTCAGCTTATGAAGTGAAAATCCGTGATTCTTCACGGGCTTTAACCTAGTCTTTACTATGTTATAAAGCATTTACCCCTACCATTAATAGCAAAGCTGAAAATTCAGCCAACACACTTACTAATTATGAAAAAATTCAGCCAACACACTTACCATTGCTTGGATTCGAACTAGAGACTTCACGGACACAACCCAATAGGCTAACCAACTGATCTAGCAAGCCAGATGCTTAAAGAAGGGTAAACGTTTATCTTATTTAGCAGTTTCTTATTACTCCTTTTTCAAATAAAAATCACATAGGTTACTAAAGAGCTGTACACTGTCTCTCCACCTTGGGAACCGGAAAAAGAATGAATCCACCAAAAATTATCGTATTTCACCCGCATGCATACTCTTGTTCTTCCCTAGGTATCATTAGAGAAACTCTCTACCTTCGTATTGAAACATTCATCTCTCACACACATGCGTATATCCTCTTTCTCTTTACAGTGGCCGAACCAGACAACAAACCACCCCATCACCGCCTAGCCGGCCACGCAAATCTCTTCTCCGTCACTACTAGGCGACATCTTTCTCGATACCATACTGGTAACCATATTTTCTACGGTTACGGACCACCCTCAACGCCACAAAAATCTCAATTTCAGGTCTTGTTAAATTAGGCAAAAATATTTTCTTCACTAAGATCTAGGGTTTATGCATATTTGATTCTCATCTGTGTAAACAGGTCATATCCATCAGATAAACATCTTTGCGTTGGAGACGAGGAGCTCTGTTACAGTTTTTGCATCGTTCGACAATGACCGGTGAGCCCATGGTTTCATATTCAAGCATTTAATAATCAGTTTTGATAAAATTAATGAACATTATACTTATGTACATACTCGGTAGACATCATTTATCTAGAGTTATGATAATAGAAGTAATAATTCATTTCCTTTTCGGTAATACCTACCCCATGAGGGTATACATGTTTTTTTATACATTTTTTTAGAAATATTGTGGTTATGCGCCAATTATAAGAGATAAGTGACATCTGACCCATTTCCTTTATAGTTATTACTCCCTCCGTCCCACAAAAAAGTTCTCATTTCTAACAAAACTTTTGTCCCACAAAAAAGTTCTCATTTCTCACATTTGATGGGCTCCACATAATAAAATATTATTATTCTTAAGGACCGCACTACTAATATCCACTAACTATCATTCTCTCTCCAATCAAACCTTATATTTTAATCAAAATTAATACCAATGACCCCACCACTAACTACCACCTAAAAACTTGTGCCAAGATGAAATGGGAACTTTTTTGTGGGACGGAGGGAGTATGTTGTTATTTCACCCATTTGACACCTCTAATTTAAACAATATTTCTTTCTATAGGAAAATTTATCACTCTTTGTGGTCAATTTGCAAAGATTCAAGAAGTAAACACCCATCTCTAGAATATAATATAACTAATCTAAGAATTGCTTTCTTGAATTTCAACCAGTTTGGTGCTTCATTGATTCCCTCCATGAATCTTGAGTTTTAATGAGGTGTATCTTTCAAAATCAATACCAAATTTATACGATCTGTATATGGAATGAATACTTTGGGTCAACCTTTTGCAACCTAATATCGGCCTTTGTTCTTCTGGACCAATTATTAGTGACCAAACTGAGAAAAAAAGTTTTTTCCAGAAAAACCTGGTTATCTTGAAAAGTTAGCAAGTACTTTATGAAATTTGGTGATTAAAAGTTTAGGAGTTCTTGTTAGTATCATCATCCACAAGATTGAGTTATATCAAAGGGTAATTGGGTGCTTAACCCAATCGGCTTGCCTTTGTGTCCAGTACCGATTGGTCTGCCTTTGTGTCCAGTACTCCGTTTATAATTTTATTTATTAAAATTTTAAAAGTAACTTACTGTTTGAAATATCCTAAACTGCAGCCACTTTAGAAAGATTTGCAATGTACACCACTTAATACACTATCAATGAATGTTGTATATTATCTACCAAAATCAATGGGACTGTTTGGGTTTTTGATTGTACGTGTTTGGTTTTAGGTAAATAGCTGTGAAGTTTACCAAATACTTATTTAAAAGTTGAAGAATAGTTGTGGTAGGAAAAATTGAACTCGGGTCTTAGGGAAGCAACGCCTTTCAAGCTATGTCCAAAGCTAATCAGCCAACAACCATTTCTTTTGCAATTTTTCACTTAGCTTTCTTATATTAAGAATTGCAATTACTTTATGAACAGTAAAAATACTACCATAAATGTATTATAAAAATAATAATAATAATAATTTACCGCAGTTAAAAATCCATGATTGTGCTTTGCTACATTTAGAATCTGGCGAGAAATTAGAGATCACATCATATGATTCTATCTTTATTATTTTACTGTATATAATGCAATGCATCTTCTCAAATTAGCAAAGTTTAATTTTTAGCAAACACACTTGCTATTGCGGGATCAATTTGAATTTGTTAAGAATATGCACCATGCAAAACTTGAAATTGTGACATTTGCGTTATTTAGGGTTGTCAAAACATGAAATGACTTGTCAAAAATACACGAAACGGAATGAAATTGTGCTGAAATCGAAATTTGAATTCGTGTTTTGTAAACCAAACATGAAATCGTGTGGTATTCGGGTTCAGAAATTAACATGATAGTTATAATATTGGGATCGTTTAGTAGTAATTTATGTTATATTTTTGTCATTTTTGTCGTGTTTCTCGATTTTTAAGCATGCACAAAGTAAGAAATTTGATATTTTGTTATTTATCCCGTATTGTCGTGTTGAAATAAATGAATTCGTATCGTGTTACCAATAAACACGAAACGACAACTCGATTTCACAGCCCTAATGTTATTAACTCAATTGTAACCAACTGAACTACTAGATCATATATTTTTTACTTGACACAAATTTTTCTTTATCAATCTCTCAATCTTACCATCACCACCACTCATCGATCGGCGCTAAATATATGCCACGAGGTTCCCGTCGCCGCATTGCGCGGGTACCCGCTAGTTTACTTTAATTGGTGGAAAAGTTTCTTAGGCTTAAGGAAATTTTCGAAACCCTAGAAGTAACCTAGGATCAAGAACATTAAACTAGCTTAGTTTAAATGGTTAATAGGATTAATCAAGAACATAATCTAGAACCTAGAAAATTAAACAAGTTTATGTTTAATGAGGTTTGATTATTGTTTTAATGAATTTATTGAAGCTAGTTCTTTAAATCTAGAAATGTAGACAAAGTTTTGCTTAGAAGATTTAAATGAATAAGTTTAAACAAGATTATTATACTTATAATCTATCCTAGAATTTAAATAAAGTTTAATAACTGTTTGAATAGGATAAATTAGGATTAATCTTTAACTAAGAGGTGTTATTGATCAAGAAAATTGAAACCTAGTTTTAAGTGATCAAATACGAGAAAAGGTTTAATTAATTAAATTTAATTAAGGATAAAAGAGAAGTGTTAGTTTTAAAGTCTTAAAATTAACAAGATGTGTTTATATTAATATATCTCTACTACTTATAATACATTTAAAACCTTTCTTTAAATAGCCGTTTGAAAATTCAGCCAAATACTTTCTATTTATGTGTCTGCTTTGCGTTTAAAAAATATAGCATCCGGCAAGACTCGAACACGCAACCACACCCACAACAAGAAGCATTCTAACCACTGGGCTATAAGATAACTTGCTGATATTAACCTACACTTATCTCTACTACTTATAAAGCATTTAGGACATTTCCCTAAATAGCAATATGAAAAGTCAGCCAAATTATTTCTATTTTCGGAATTTTCAACCTTTACTCAAAAAAATAACAAACTTGGATTCGAACCCACCACCTGCCGGATAGATGCCAAGACATAAACCAACTACGCTGGCCTACGACTGCGATAATTTCCCAAAACCCAATGCTTTTAATCATTTGCGAACCGGCCCACCAAACTTTTCAGGCTTTTCAAAACTGAAATTAAAAAACAAAATTGGAGAGCCGTTCAATGTCCAGCCTCCTCGATTAGCAGAACCGTTCAATGTCACCGTCGATTCGTTCATCCCTCTCCCCTGTCGATACAAACCTCCTTGATTCTATAAACGGCTCATCGATTCCTGAAATCTTGCGACCCTATAAATACAGCCCAAACGAGTAACACGTTCGCCGAACACATCTATATGCTCTGTTAGGGCTTCGATTTGTTTAAATTTTATTTATTTTTTATTTATGCAAGATTTAGAATTGTGGATATTTTTAATTTCTTATAATTCGTTAATGGATTATTTCAAGTAAAGAAGGATTTTTACATGATGTTGAATGGGAAAAGAATTTGCAGTTGTTTGTGGATGTAGAAGAAAGCGTATAATCATAATCAGAATCGGAAACTAAAGAAGAACTAGACATGGACGACCATGTTTAAGTATTTTTCACACTGTTAAAGTTTCTGTTAACCCTATTTTTTTGTTGGATTAGGTTAGGGTTACGGTTAAGAGCACGGGATTTGCAAGTGTTGAAGAAGCTAAAGAAGCCATTAGAGTATTTAATGGATCGGTAAGTGCTTAACTGTAAATTATTATCTTTCTGATTAATGCCATATTTCTCATGTAAATTATTATCTATTTTTCACAGGTTGAAGTATTGGAGAAAATGATACTAATTGTGCTCGTATTGTTTTAAGGACCGTTGTTAAATTCTTTTGCTACGTCGAAGCGTCAAAGTTACTAAACTTATAAAGTTAGTAGATTGATAAATCCCCTTGCCATTATAGAGGAATTGCACATGCTCTTAGAACTGTTTTGCTATGAAGAAGGGTAACATGCTATGTCTAAAGGATCTCAAACTATATTGGCAATTTCTAAAACTGATTCAACTATCCATTTTCACTTTTTAAAACATGGAGCATGTATTGCATCAGGTTTATTATTTTTGATGACTAAACAAAATTTGATCTTTGACCACTTTGTGATTTTCTTTAATTTAGAAATGCAGCCGTTGATAGTTAATGTAAATGATGTTTACATCTCTCTCTTCAAATTGATGTTAAATTTATTGAGTGTTATCTTTTTAAGATGTAATTGATATTAAATTATTATTAATGTTTGAAAGGGTCCAAGGCCACTTAAAATGTTGGTTGTTTTAGGATTTTGCGTATTTGCCGGATGGGATTTGTAAGTTGTTGTAAGGTAGGTTTTGAGTTCTTGTTAGCTGATGAAAGATCGAACTGATTTATATGACAATTGTGTTATATGTACCATTGAATTGCTACTGCTCGGCACCACAATTGAATGTCATCTCAGTTATGGCTGCATAGACCTAACAATATATAATCGCCATAAAATGTTAACAATATATAATCGCCATAATATATATATTAATTTACGGAAAGTTTAAATATTTAAAAGTGATTTTAAAAGACAGAATAGTTTGTACGTATTTTAATTAGTCTAAGTTAAAATACACATGTACAAATTAGGTGTAATATTCTTTTAAAAAATGTTATAAAATTTTAAAGAAATAAATTATATATATATATATATATATATATATATATATATATATATATATATATATATATATATATATATATATATATATATATATATATATATATATATATATGTATATGGTCCGGTTCCCGGGATGACTCTTTTCCCGGTGAAGACTGCGAGAACTCCAAAAAAACTCTAAAAATGATCCAAAATAAACTTTTTTCAAAAACTTTCTTTTTTAAACATTAAAATCGCAGCATATAAGATCCAAAAAAAATAAAAATTTTTAAAAAATGATCAAAAAAAAAAACATGGATCATAATAATGATTCATAAAAAAATATGGATCATTGTTATGATCCGCAAAAAAAAGTGGATCATAATTTTTTTTTCAAATTTTTTTTGGTCAAATGTAGTAATAATCATGGGGAGTTATATATATATTTTCGGAATTTTTTGGAATGTTGTTGAGGTGTCCTCGCGAGTACTCACCGTTTTTTGAGTCCTCACAGTATCCCACTTATATATATATATATATATATATATATATATATATATATATATATATATATATATATATATAATTAAAATCAGAACCAATTAAGGCTACAGAACCAGCAGAACCCAATTTTAGAACATTAAAATTTAGATTAATGGTTAGATTGACCATTGGTATTTTCCTAAATAAATTAAATTCTATTTTTGTTAATAAATAAATAAAAAGGGTAAGATGGTCAATGTGAAAGAAATGGAATTAAAAAGAATAACCGTTTCTATCCTTTAAAATAGGATACTCTCTCCACTATTAATTGAAACCCTAATATTCCACATTCTAACTTCCTTCTTCCAGCCACCATTGCTGGAGTCGTCTTGTGCCACCACCGACTTATGAGTTCTGATATGAACCATTTTCCTTATTGTCTGTGGCGATCTACGATCCCCCGATTTCCGGTCATCGTTTTACATGATTATCCATATCAGGATTTGATATCAGGTAGGTCATGACGGTTGGAGGGTTTCATATCAAACTATAAATCGAACGATACAATATAACCCCATGTAAACCCCTTTTATATCTTGAATTGTTTCTTGTTTCGACTCATACTCCCATGTTTTCATCTCATATTTTGACTATTTGGATGGATTTTCACAGGTTTTTATGTTATTTTGATTATTAATTTTATTATTAAAATTTGATTTAATGAATATGAATTTTATTGATTTGTTTTTAATTTATTTTCCAGAAAGATTTACGTTCTTTTGAGTACCCATTTGAGTTGATCTTCATTTTATGGGTTTAATCGTAATATTTAATCGTAATAAATGTTTATCATGAGGTTCTGGGTGGTTAGTACTTAAATCTAGATAACAATAGTTTTTCTATTTTAATATAATTATGGGTGGTTTAATTATGCAATGAAACTTGAAATGCTTAAAAAATTGATATAATTTACCACTTTTTAGAAAATTGTCTAATAATCGAGGCTTATAACTGAGATGTACGTTGTTTCTTGTTTGTAAACTGGTGGAATCTTATAATAACATGATGCGTATGGATAATTCGTTTGAAGGATAATTTAATTTATCTTTTGTGGTATTTTCTTTCAACTACATGATGATTATGTCAGAGAATGCTATTGGAGATGTTAATTTACAGTCTGATTTTGAGAGTTCTAGAAAATGTTAATTTAATAACATGTTAATTTAAAGACATATTTGTTAAACCGTATTAATATAAAATGATTTGGTGCCTTTCTCATTCCATGACTTTGTCTATAAATACATATACAAATCCTTGATTCTAGCCTATCACTTATGACATACTATATTTACAATATTGACTACATAAATGACAATTGACTACATAAATGACAATATATTATAATTATGACAATATAATTATCATATATTCTATCACTCCCCCGCAGTCATAGCGGGAGGTAGATGAACGCTAAGACTGTTACGAAAGTCTTCAAATAGCACACTTGGTAGGCTTTTGGTGAAAATGTCAGCAATTTGATAGCGGGATGGTACATGTAAAACCCGAACTAGACCGCGAGCCACTTTTTCACGAACAAAATGAATATCCTTCTCGATATGCTTAGTGCGTTGATGTTGTACCGGATTTCCCGATAAATAGATTGCACTAACATTGTCGCAATAAACGAGAGTTGCCTTTTGGATTGGGAAATGAAGTTCAAGTAATAGATTTCTTAGCCAACAAGAGTCAGCGACAACATTTACGACACCCCGGTATTCGGCCTCAGCACTTGAGCGTGAGAGTGTCGGTTGGCGTTTAGCGGACCATGATATCAAATTGTCACCCAGGTATACGCAATAGCCAGAAGTGGACCGCCGAGTATCGGGGCAACCCCCCCAATCTGCATCTGTATAAGCTCGTAAATCGGTAGTTTGAGACTTATATAAGTGTAAACCATAATGTAAAGTCCCTTGTATATACCGTATGATGCGTTTAAGAGCAGCCATGTGAATGTCTCTCGGATCGTGCATAAATAAACACACTTGTTGGACCGCATATGATATATCGGGCCTAGGAAACGTAAGGTATTGTAGAGCACCGGCCAAGCTGCGATATAGTGATGGATCCGAGAACTGAGGACTTGTAGTGGCACTGAGTTTGGGTTTTGTATCAACGTGTGTGGCCGAGGGCCGACATTGTGTCATACCGGCTCGAGCAATGATGTCCGCTGCATAGGTAGATTGGGAAAAAAATAAAGAGCCCGGATGATGAGTAACCGATACACCAAGAAATGAACTCAATTTCCCTAAGTCCGTCATAGCAAATTCTGATCCGAGAGAAGCAATGATTTTGTTGAGAAGATGATCAGATGATGCCGTGAGAATGATGTCATCAACGTACAAAAGGAGATAAGCCAGCTGATCACCCTGTTTAAAAATAAACAATGAATTATCGGATATACTGTGAGTGAACCCAAGATTGGCCGCGAAAGTAGAAAATCTGGTGTACCAAGCCCGAGGTGCCTGCTTTAACCCATATAACGATTTTTAAGTAAGCAAACATAATCGGGATGTTGAGGGTCACGAAACCCCAAAGGTTGGTGCGTGTATACCGTTTCGTCTAACTGCCCATGAAGAAATGCGTTTTTAACATCAAGTTGTCGTATGGGCCAAGATTTAGACAAAGTAAGGCTTAGAACGGTACGAATAGTAGCCGGTTTGACAACCGGACTAAAGGTTTCTCCACAATCGATGCCCACGCGTTGAGTTTTTCCATCACCTACAAGACGGGCTTTATGCCTCTCAAAAGAACCATTAGCATGAAATTTATGAGTTAAAATCCACATACATCGCATAATATTAACATTTTGTGGTCGTGGTACCAACACCCATGTCTTACTTTTAATAAGAGCTTGGTATTCGTCAGTCATGGCCATTTTCCAATTTTGATCACGTAGGGCGTCTATGGGATTTTTTGGAAGTGGAGATGGATTAGCTTGTGTGTGAAGATTAAATAACATTTTAGGCTTAAAGATGCCGTGTTGGCTTCTGGTGACAGGTTTGAAAGCAATGGGAGGGGGAATTATAGGTGAAGTGGTGGCAGGTTGTTGTGGGGTCTGAAGGGACGGTGGGTTGGGTTGATTTGTTTGAGGAGGAGTTAGATGGGCGGACTTGTAAGGGATTGAGAATCCATGGGGGGTACGTGGGCCGCATTTGCGCTGGATGGAGAATTTATTTGTGGCACGTGGGGTGGAGTTTGGACAGTGGGAGTTTGGGTAGATTCTTGTGTTTGTTGTTTTGTATATGCACTATGGTCATCATAATCAAGAAATGTATAATTGGGTTTTAGTGATGTAGATGCAAAAGGGAACTTGGTTTCATAAAAAATGACATGGCGACATGTAATTATTTTCTTTGAGAGCATATCATAGCACCTATAACCTCGATGGTTATCCGGAAAACCCAAAAAAACACAAGGTTTAGATCGAGATTGAAGTTTGTGAAGTGTGGTAGATGGTAAAAGAGGGTAACATAATGACCCAAAAACTCTTAGGTGCGATAAATCGGGTTGTTTTTGGTATAAAATAGATAGAGGAGATTGAAAGTTTAGAACTTTACAAGGTAAAACGTTTTGTAGATATGTGGCCATATTGAGAGCATATGGCCAAAAAGATGGCGGTATTGACGCGTGAGATAAAAGAGTACGAATGACATTATTTAGTGACCGGAGTTTGCGTTCGGCTTTACCATTTTGAGAAGAGGTATATGGACACGAAAAACGTAGACCGATTCCATTTTTGTGGCAAAAATTACGAATATTTTGGTTATCAAATTCTTTGCCATTGTCACATTGCAAGTTTTTAATGCGACGTTCAAATTGAGTGTGAATAAAAGTATGAAATTTTTCAAAAATGGAGTAAAAATCCGATTTCCTAGCCAATGGGTAGGTCCAAACAAAATTAGTAAAATCATCCAAGAATACAACATAATACCGAAAACCCGAAGTACTTAAAATCGGAGAAGTCCATAGATCACAATGTATAATATCAAAAGGAAATAAAGTATTATTTGGTGACGTATGAAATGGTAATTTGACATGTTTTCCAAAAACACATGAACGACACACAAAATTTTTATTCGTACCACAATCAATAAGTTTATTGCGTCTTAAAGATTCAAAAACCGGTAAACCCGGGTGACCTAAACGGTCATGCCATAAAGTAGAATTTAAAATAGCAAAAACAGAATGTTGATCCGAAGCTTTTGAGGTAACCGGATAGAGATCGCCATGACTGTCACATCTCATGATACGCTTCCCTGTCTGAAAATCCTTCACAGAAAATCCAAAAGGGTCAAATTCAACAGAAACATAATTATCAATAGTAAATTTGCGAACCGAAACCAAGTTTTTAATGATATGTGGTGCATACAAAACATTTTTCAAGGCTAAGAGTGGGTGTGGGTGTGGCATTTTAGAGTGACCATATCCTAAAATAGGTATGGATTGACCATTTCCGACTAAAATACCATTATTTTTGCTCAAATTAAAAATAGACGAAAGGTTACCTTTGTCGGCGGTTACGTGAGATGATGCACCGGTGTCCATAACCCACGGATTTGCCGGTGGATTAAGATTCATAGTATACATAGCCGCCTCAATGTCTGTTGGAGCAAAATGAGTACCTGGTCCAGGGCCCGCTGCATAAGCTTGTTGGGCTGAAGTTGGATCGTGACCCAATAAACCATCATGCTGATTATTCTTTAGTGGTGGTCCGGAATTTGTTTTAGGCCATGGGGTTGATGGGTAGGGACACGGTGGAATATTCCACGGAGAAGGGCCATACCAAGCTCCACCCATATACCATGGAGACCACGATGAATAATTAGGGCCGTTATTGTTCGACCGCCGCTGTCCGTTTGACCCACTGCTCCGGCCACCGCCACTGTTCCGGCCACCGCCACTGTTCCGGCCGGAACTTTTACGCCGCTGCTGCATGAACTTGTTAGAATTATCCCGATTTCGAGATGGTGAGCCATGGAGGGAATCGGCAGTAGACGTAAGTAACGCCGCATTAGAGGAAGTTGCAACTTTCTTGGCTAACCCGGCTTCCTCGAGTGTGAGCATCGACCGGGCATGATGAAATGATGGTAGCTGGTTACTTTGTCGGAGAAGAGTGCCGACACCATTGTAGGCTTCGGTAAGACCGGAGACCATTTGAAGAACCAAACGGTCGTTCGATACTTCGGCACCCACGTTCCGTAATTGATCAGAAAGCTCCTTGAGCCATTGGCAATAAGCTGAAATATTCTCGAAATCTGTTAACATAGTATGGGAGAATTCTTGCTCAAGTGTGACTGCCCGAGCATGTTTGTTATCTTCAAACAAATCTCGTAACCATTTCCACGACCGTTTCCACGTATCCATGGCCGTGGAACCCGGTACCATAATGGTCGTGATAAGATCTCGAGAAATGGTAGAGAATATCCACCCCAAAACAGTGGCATCAAGTGTGGACCATAGCTCATCATCATCTTGCGTATTCGGGCCATTGGTATCCGATGGGATGATATGGTGAAGAACCTTCATCGATCGAGCACGAATCTTGAACAATTCCACCCATGTGGAGTATTGGACGTTGGTTAATTCAAGAACAATTGGGATGTGGTTGCGAATATTAGAGACAGCTAAGGCAGGGTGGAATTTGGTGTTTGCTGCCATGGAGGAATCGTGTAATGAACCAGAAAAGAAGAAAAGAAGACAAAGAAATTGGAAGATTATGGTGACAACCGACAAAGAGAAAGGATATTTGCGGAAGAGAGGTGGTCAAGGAAAAATTGCCTTATTCTCTGGATACCATAATAGAAAATGATTTGGTGCCTTTCTCATTCCATGACTTTGTCTATAAATACATATACAAATCCTTGATTCTAGCCTATCACTTATGACATACTATATTTACAATATTGACTACATAAATGACAATTGACTACATAAATGACAATATATTATAATTATGACAATATAATTATCATATATTCTATCACGTATGTTGATCATTGCAATGATAATGTTGAAAGAAAACAAGAAAAGTGTACGTATTCATTTGTTCAACAACCTTGGTTCTGTACATAGATGTATGTTTGTATGTATAAATTATAGATGGATACATGTATGTAGTGATTGTAGATGGTCCATTCTTGGATACATGTATAAATTTTTTGGAAGCTGTTATTATGATTTACATGTATGTATCTGGAAGTAATTATTGTAACATACATGTATGTATTACGTACATGTATTTGTATAACATGTGTTGTGACATTAATGTATTAAAAACAATTACGTTAATTAATAAAAAAATGTCTTGTGATATTTTATATGCAATCACGTTAATATATATGTATTTGTATAGCATGTGTATGTATACAATCACGTTTCATACGCAAATGTCAAACAATCACATTAATGTATAAAAAATGTCTTGTGACATTGCTATATAAAATACAATCGTGTTACATTAATGTATAAAAAGCGGGATTAAAGAATTTGATAATTAATAAAATATTAATTACAATAACCAACTTTCCTTATATACAGGAATCATTTAAAAATTTGGAAAATTATCAAAATAAAAAAATAAACATGCATTTACTTTTATACCCTTTAGAATTAAATAAAACAAAAACATTTTACTTAATTGTGATTGGTGGAAAAATGTTCTACGGTTCTGTAGCCAAAAAGGGTTTTGTATATAATCCATCCCTATATATATATATATATATATATATACAAGCAGGGTACCCGCGCAATGCGACGGCGGGTACCTTATCACTATATTTTGGAGTGGCGACGATGATGGTGGTTGATGCATAGTGCCTAGTGATGATAGGTGTTCGTGGTGAATGTCAGTTTAGTAGTGAATGTCAGTTTTTGTCATTGTTGAGACCGGACTAAATATAGTCAAGTAATTAAGATGTTCAAGTCATGTGACGTCCTTTTTTTCCAAACAGAATGTATAATGGCTGAAAAATAAGCTTCGTAATTTATAACAAAAGTCAAGTGGTTATTGATACAACGAAAAATTTAGAGCAAGAGATTGATTTGCATTTCAATGTGAATTTACATTCTCTACCAACTATTATACAATACGACAAATCAACACAAGAATAAGAAAGCAAACAGAAAAAAATCTAAAGATCAACATCCTCAACAGCATCAATACCCTCACTTGATGATACTTCAACTATTTTAAACAACTACTTTTCACTTTGCTCGCTAGAACTAACCTTTTCAAATGTAGTTACATTTTCTTTAGGGGTGTTCTTGTTTCTGAGTTTTGCAGAAGCACCTCAGTCACTTGAATCATATGTAGTGGGAACAACACACAGCTTCAAATATGAATATCAAAAATAGCTTCAATGATCGAATCCACCAAAGTTTCATCTACAACTTCAAACACAGTATCATTTTTATCCTATATATAACATCTGCCATTTTTATAAAGATTAAATGAGTTGGACTTTTAAATGGAGTGGAGTTAGGTTAAACTGGTTTGTGGGTTGAATTTTAGTTAGTAAACTTTTTACCAAGTTGAATTTTAAAAGTCCAACTCATTTAATCGAATCCACCAAAGTTTCATCTACAACTTCAAACACAGTATCGATCATTTTTATCCTATATATAACATCTGCCAAATTTTGCAATATCACGCCTCACAAGAACATCTAGGTTTTGTGGGACCATGGGTCGACAATTACACCAGTCAATGATAGATCGTTTTACACTCAGATTGAGCTAATCCATGAAGATTCAAGAAATATTGAAGTATTAGTGTGTGTGTTCTTGGTGTAAGTGTGTGTGTTAGTTGAGAGAGAATGAGATGGTAGTTGAAACTTTCAGAACGTGATTTTCAGTTAGTGTGGGAAAGCTTACATTGAAAGACAAAGTTACAACCTTATATACTCCTACCACTTAACAAGGGAAAAGTTAACTAACGGACGTTAAAGGTCAAAACTATTACAAAAATGGTCCTAACAATCTCCCCCTTTTTGATCTTTAACACTTCATCTCAGTCTTCAGACTTCAGATTCTTCTTATAATAGAGGATATGTTTTTCGTTGATACTGTTTGATTGAAGAAATCCTATAACTGATTTGCTAAAGCTTTGAAAATTTTGGGAAAGGGAATATCAGTTAAGTAAGGATTTGACCGGGTTTTCAGATAATGGAGAGGTTGTTTTTCTTTTTTTTTTTTTTTTGAATTTTATGGTAGAGAATTATATTAAGGATAGAATAATAATGTTTTTGAATGGTTTGTCAGTCAAAGTTTTGGATGTGTGTGTTTGATTTGATAAGAATGATTTAAAAGTTAAAGGTTTTGGATATGAATGTATGTATGTTTTGTATGTATGAAAGAATGATATGTACATTTAGGATTTGGATGAATTTGGATAATTTGTATTTGGTATGAACAACAGAGTAGAACAGTTAAGCTTTTGAATGGATATGAATGTTATGAAATTTTGGAAAGAATGGTTTAAACGGTTAAGCTTTTGAATGTATGTGATTGTTACGGAATTTGGAAATTTGGATTGATATGGATGTGAATTTGTGGTTTGGATAGAATAATTCGTCAGTTTAAGATTTGTAATGGAAATGTTGAGAATTTGTGAGAAATTTCTGAAGATGAGTCGGTTTCTTTTTCTTCACAAATTATTTCATGTAAATCGACGAAAATGTAGACCCATAGATATATAGAGTTGTTTGTAGCGGAAGTCTTTTCTCGAAGTTCTGGCTTTGTCGATTTATGATCATTGATAATTGTTGTTGAGAGAAAAATGTGGATAAGATTTGCGCTCCCCCTCAAACAAACAATTATTCTTCAACAAATCTTCTTCGGTTTCTTGTTTACGCCCCCTTAATCAGTGCATATGTCTTTTTGATGTGAAGTAAACTGGGCTAATTTTCTCCCCCTCATGATGATTAAGATTTATCGGAACCATCATGAAAAATGTGAAGTTCGTTGAGGTGAAATGAAGAAAATCTTCGAAGCCCATGGATACAAATGTGAAGAAGAATGATATATTCATATTTTGAATGAATCAATATACATCACATTGTAACATCAAAAACCGAACTGATGTTGATAATGTAGACATCTGATCAAATCGTTTGGCATTTAATCTCAATGATCGAATCAAATATGGCAAACCGGGATCACATAGATTACCCGTTGACACAACAGTTACACAAACTGTGCGACCTACGTTTAGTGTTGGAATAGATGATAGCACTGGTAGGATTTCCATTCAATCATCGTGGAATACCAAGAATGTTGGTATCACTATGAATGTTCCGGCTTTATCACAAAGATAAGCTTGGTATTATGCCTTGTGTCCTAAAAATGTATTTCGGTTCAAGACTCAATTAGTGGACAAACGAAGGCGAGGACTGTAGAGGCTTGTCCTCTATTTCAATATCAACAATCTCCAAGTGAGATATCGATAGCATATGAGATAGTCTCCGTGGAAATGAAACAAGTACTTTTTAAGAAATACTTGAGTGGCTGGGGGGTTGTGCATTGCATCACTGAGTCCATGATGTCTATTTCAATATCAGAGAGCAACACATGCAATCTGATAGAGACGTGGCAACCCGGTTGTTTATCAGTTTGGTAAGGGTTTTTCGTTTTCTTTAACCCTGTCACACCCTCCTCACTCAAGCTTACTTTTTCATTTTTTGACTACTCCCTTATTTCATTTTACCATGGTTAGCTGAATTGCACCCCATACGACATTCCCCCTCTCAAATTTTATCTCTGCGCACCCCAATCAAGATCCCGCGATACTTGATTCTGCTCACCTAGACCTATGTACCCTTACATATTGTCCTATATTGTAGGTGGCTCCTGGGAAGATCATGCCGGTTATAGCAGATCATAGGAGTAATTTGAGAGTGAACTATAACGCTCATGTGCAAATTATCAGCATATAGGATGTCACTTTTTAAGAATAACATGGATTTTTCATCAGAAAATGTATGTGTTTCCGGCAGAAGTTGTTGCCTTGAAGATATCAAATTTAGGCACAACAACTTGAACTATCTAGGGAATACCGGACTCACATAGAGTATCCGTTAACACACGATATGAATCGATAGTCGTTTGCACAACCGTTGATTCAAATGTGTGACCTGCGTTTAGAGTTGCCGCGATTTTAGCTCTAGCAGGATTTCCACTCAATCCTCGTGAAGCACCAGATTGTGATGCCACTATGAGTGTTCCGATGAATACACGGAGATTCATATTCAATAGTCTATGTGTCCTATATTGGAAATATTTGTCGGTGAGATCTAGACACATTGTGCATTCAATTGAAGACGTAACCCGGGGCAGAAGGTTAATTATTGCAATACCAACATACTACGGATGAGTAGTCGATAGAATATGTGCTACGTCCCCTGATGAATTGAAACAAATTCCTATTAAGAGGAATCTGAGTGGTTGGTGGTGGAGTGCAAATACTTGACTAGGCCAGTTAAGTCTGGTGAATCATTCAACACATGAATGATCACAAATTTGTGAGGTCGCCTGGTTTATTGTCGGTTTGGATGCACTGAAAGGTGTGTTTTCTTGATATTATCATGTTTTCACATCACCTTGCACTCACCTAAAGCTATACCCTAGACTTATACCCTCTCATTTACCAATTTTGGCTAAAAAAAATATTTCCCTTGGAAGGTTAGGCCGGTTCTGGCAAACCATAGGAAGGTATCGTCGTTTGATAAAAAAAATTGTTCAATTAAAAAAAATTCAAACAGGTATAAAAGTATTGATATCAGGAATTTTCTCCCCCTGGAAATACTAATTCTCCCCCTGGAATTAATATATCTCCCCCTCGAAAAAATAAAGGTAATGAAAATATACAATTTAAGAGGGGTGGGAAAGAGTGTATACATTTATGTGAAAATCTGGTTTTGAGCGGGTTTCAAGCTGATGGACTTGAAAGCCATTATGTTGAAAAGCGAGTTATACACTGATATGTGTATACGTCATTGTTTTGTGAAAAATAAAACGGTTTAAGCTTTTAGATTTAGCATACCAAGTTTAGACACAAGAAAGTTAAAACGTTTTTCGTCTAATGCCTTGGTAAACAAATCAGCTAATTGATAATCAGTGGAAACAAAGTACAATTCCACATTACCATGTTCAACATGATCTTTTATAAAATGATATCGAAGATCAATATGTTTAGTTTTGGAATGTTGAACAGGATTGCATGAAATTGCAATTGCACTTCGAGAATCACAATATAAAGGAATACGACTGTATGAAAAGCCGTAATCTTTTAATTGTGATTGCATCCAAATTACTTGGGATAAGAAGCTTGCAGCAGCAACATATTCTGCCTCTGCAGTTGAAAGAGACACACAATTTTGCTTCCGTGAAGACCAGCTCACCAATTTATCTCCCAGAAATTGGACACTCCCAGACGTACTCTTTCGATCCAACATGAATCCAGCATGATCAGCATCAGAAAATGCAGTCAAGTCAAAAGAAGTTTCTTTAGGATACCAGAGACCAAGATCTCGAGTGCCCTTCAGATAACGAAATATTCGTTTGACCGCTTGAAGATGGGATTCTTTAGGAGCTGCCTGATACCGAGCACATATGCAAGTAGAGAACATAATGTCTGGGCGACTCGAAGTCAGATATAACAAGGATCCGATCATCCCCCGATAATGGGTAATATCAACAAGTTTTCCATCCGAATCAGCATGCAATTTAGAACCAGGCGACATCGGCGTCGAAATTGGTTTACAATCATCCATAAGATGTTTCTTCAATAAATCAATGATATACTTGGATTGATTGATGAAGATCCCGGTAGGTAATTGGCGAACTTGAAGACCAAGAAAGAAATTCATTTCACCCATCATGCTCATCTCAAAACGTTTAACCATAAGAGCTAAGAACTTCTTGCAATAGTTGGGATTTGTAGAACCAAAAATGATATCATCGACATAAATTTGAATAAGAACGATGTCTTCCCCTTGACGTTTGATGAAGAGAGTTGTGTCGACTTTCCCTTTAGAAAAACCAGTCTCAACTAAGAATTTGGATAATACATCATACCACGCCCTAGGAGCTTGTTTTAAACCGTACAAAGCTTTGTCGGGGATATAAACATGATTAGGCATGTGTGGATCTACAAAACCTTCGGGTTGATGAACGAACACTTCTTCTTTGAGAATGCCATTTAAAAATGCAGTTTTTACATCCATTTGATAGATAGTAAAATTCTTATGTGCTGCATATGCCAAGAATATTCGAATGGCTTCTATTCGTGCAACAGGAGCAAAAGTTTCTTCAAAATCAATGCCTTCCTGCTGAGGATACCCTTTTGCAACTAGAAGTGCTTTGTTCTGAATTACAATTCCATTTTCATCCTTCTTATTTTTGAAAATCCACTTTGTACCAATAACAAATTTGCCAGGAGGTTTTGGAACAAGACGCCAAACTTTTAATCTTTCAAATTGATTTATTTCTTCTTGCATAGCAAGAATCCAGTCTGGGTCGGAGAGAGCTTCACTGACCTTCTTTGGTTCATTCGAGCTTAAAAATGCAGTAAACTGACATTCATCAGCAGTAGCTCGACGGGTTTGAACAGAAGATTCAGGATCACCGATTATCTGATGTAAAGGATGCTCTCTTGTCCATTTAAGAGAATGAGGAAGTGGAAGTTGACCTGGATTGATATTTGAGGTATCAGTGAATTCAGGATGAGGAATTATTGCAGTTTGAATAGTTGATGTAGACGGTGGAGGATCAACCCGTTTAACGTTGAATTTTGAAAAATCAATCACCAAAGGTGGAGGTTGAGCTGGTACTAAAGATAAATCTAAAGAAGTAGAAGGTTGACCAGAAGGTGATGATTGATTATTCGTAGGTGTGGAATTGTCCGGAGACGAATGATGTGGCAAAAGTGAAGAATTTTCCGGAGATGATGTGGTTTCATTTTGTGGAACAGAAGGTGAAGGAGAAAAATCATTATTTGGAGTAGCAGAAGTAAGTGAAGGAGAATCCGTTGAACTTGAATTCTGAATATCAGGTACAAAAATAGATTGAACTTCAGCTACTGTTGGAAATGGAATGCCAGCCTCCTCAAGGATAGTATGTCGTATATTATGATAATCATCATAAAAATATCGAAATAAGATATCTAAATCATTTTTAGATGTAGAAGGCGACGATGAAGGTGAAGGAATTTCAACAGTTGAAGTTAACGAATCGATAGGAAAGGTTTCATCAAAAGTAACATTAACACTTTCTCTAATCATCCTTTTCGACCGATTATATACTCTATAAGAAGCGGATTCTCTTGAATATCCCACAAAGATTCCTTCATCAGCTTTTTCATCAAATTTATGCAATTTATCTTTATCATTCAAGATAAAACACCTACTCCCAAAAATATGTAAAAAATTAACATTTGGAATGCGATTATTGATCAGTTCATAGGGAGTTTTGTTGTATGCTTTGTTGATGATTGAACGATTTTGAGTAAAACACGCTGTACTTATGGCGTCTGCCCAAAGAGATAATGGGAGTTTAGAATATGAAAGTATGGTACGAGCAGCTTCAACAAGGGTACGATTTCTTCGTTCAACAACCCCATTTTGTTGAGGTGTTCTGGCAGCGGAAAATTGATGGGTTATACCAACTGAGTCAAGAAAAGAATCTAAAACTTGATTTTTAAATTCAGTTCCATTATCAGTACGAATGGTATGTACTTTTAAATCTAAATTTGTTTGAGTTTTCTTGATGAAGGATATGATGATATTAGTTGCTTCATCTTTTGTACGCAAGAAATGAACCCAAGTGTATCGAGAATAATCTTCAACAATAACCAACACATACCGTTTGCCTGCTAAAGATTGAACGCTCATTGGTCCACATAAGTCCATGTAAAGTAATTCAAGCGGTTTTGAAGTACTTTGAATTGGTTTAGACTTATGAGGCTTCTTTGTCATTTTGCCCATCTCGCACGAAGAACAAAGATGATCTTTCTCAAATTTAACATCTGGAAGACCAGATACATGTCCACCTTTCACCAACTTATCGATGGTTTTGAAGTTAAGATGAGAGAGGCGACAATGCCATAACCAAGATTCATCTAATGATGCTGTTGACATTAAGCAAACTTCTTCAAGTGGAACTACGTCATTTAAATTGATAGTAAACACATTTGTCTCTCGAGTTCCAGTAAGAAGTTCTTCACCATCATATGTACGAACTGCACATTTCTTTGTACGAAAATTAACTTCTAATGTTTTATCGCAAAATTGACCAATACTAAAAAGATTATGAGTAAGATCTTCAACATAGGTCACATTTCGAATGATTAAATTATGTCGAATGATATCTCCAATACCCATCATAACAGCTAAATGGTCATTACCAAACCTAACAGTACCCAAATATTTGTCTCTAAAATTTGTTAATTAATTCTTGTTTCCGGTCATGTGTCTAGAACAACCAGAATCAAGATACCATAAATTCTACACAAAACAATTAAAACAAAAAGGTACCCATTCAGATATGGGTCCTATCCGATTAGTAATACATGTTTTATGAAGAATAGTCAATATCAATTGAATTTAGAGATTTGGAGAACTGCAAGGAGGCAGTTCTGAATGTGTTAATTTGATAGACCATTTAAAAGATTTATCTGGAGAATGTAAAATCCAATTTGAATGTTCATTTTTGATCCATGTATATTTAACAAATTTGGATTGCTTTGGAGAGGAAGTCGAAGAACCGGATTTAGATGATTTAGTTGGAGTCATAACACGATAAAATGATTTTGTTGGTTTAGGTGTAGAAACCACACGATATACTGATTTCGTCGATTTAGGTGTAAAAACGGATTGTGGTTTAGATGCGAATGTTGAAGAGTTTGGTGAGGAAACTACATGATTAACTGATTTTGGAGATTTATTTGTAGAAACTACACGATAAACTGATTTTGAAGGATTAGGAGAAGAACGTGTAGGTGAAGATGTGTGAGATTGAGCGAGCATTGTTTTGCAAGGTTCTGGATAACAAGTGGTACATGAATGAATGATTGAACCATTTTTATGAAGAACATCATGTCGTCGACCACAAGGAGCATCTTTTCTAATAAAATATCGTGTATCATATTGAGAAATTGGTGTATCAGTTTTTCTATCAAAATAAACCTTATTACCATTTTTATCTATTTTAACAATTAAATTGACACCATTCACAGCAAAATTAACAGGACGATAAATTGCAGAATCATAGACAATTCCTTAACGTGAAGCAGGAGAAATAAATGTTGTTGAGTTATTACATTTATTAGAATTTGAAAAAGAAGAAGCTAAAAACGAGGAAGATCTAGACTTCTTAAGCGCATTTGACTTAAGCATACTAGACTTAGACGACTTAGACTTCGGAGACTGCTCAACTTCTTTCATCCTGTCTTGTAATGGCGTCTTAAGCTTGGAATTTAAATTTTTATCTGAAAAATTTAAAACAGTGGAATTAGCAATTCTTTTTGAAATAGTGGAATTAGCATTTCGTTTTAAAATAAATAGAATTTTAGGAGTAGAGAAATTTTCATTGACTGATGTTGGCTTTGGAGAAGCACGTGGATTGGAAACTGATTTTAATTCTACAATTTTATCTTCTACATTATGAATTTTTGATTGTAAGGCAGATTTTTCATTGTCAAATGTCTTATGAGTTTCATCTATTTCAGTTTCCAGCTGGCAGATTTTCTTTTCAAGAATAAGAGAGGGTATATAAATCTTGCGTGTTACTTTTTGTTGAAGCACAACATTACCATTTATCTCAAATTCTTCTGGTGTAATAATTGGAAAATAATCATCATTTTTTAAATTTGCCTTTTTAGATTCATATGTTTTATTTAATTCATTATAATTGAAACTAATTTGTGCATTCTCCGTTTTAGCTCTGTTAAACGCTTCAATTTCTTCTTCCTCATCTGTCATGCGAAGGAAACTCTGCCAAACATCAACATGTATGTATTTGGAATCATACAGTGTTGGAAGCACATTACAAGCCATCTTTAGATATTCAGGATTGTTAGCCCCCAGACCTTCTCGTGAATTGAAATATTTGAAATCTTTAGGCTTGTTCAAGTGAATAGTTTGATCAGTTTGTCCTCGTTTAGCAATTATTTCTTCAAGATTTTTGACGTGGGAAGAAAGTTGAAATTTATCATTTTGAAGTTGATGTATGACATTCTGTTTGCTATTTAATTCTTGTGATGTTTGAATGTCATTTTCATGAAGGGTTTCTGATAATTCTTTTATTTGTGTGTTTAAGGATTTAAACTGATTCTCATTATCATCAAATTCTTTTTGTTTACGTTCCAACCAGTTTTTAGTGATTTGATATTCATTCCATGTTTCAATGTATAACTTGTAATATTTATCATTGTCTGCATTAGATGTGGAACTTTGTGTACTTTTAAGATTGGTTATTTCAATTTCTTTTTCAGAAATAGTATGAGACAAATGTTGAATATCAGTCTCATATTTAACAGTCAATTCTGATATTTGATTGTGTAACGTCAGATTCTTTTTCTCAAAGTTTTAATTTTGTTTAATAATATGAACAAGTTGTGTATTATGATCAACAATTTGTTCATTTTCGTTTTCTAAATGAGCTAAACTTTATTGGAGTATAGCATTTAATTCTTTTTCATTAAAAAGGTTTTGTTTTAAAGACTCAAGTTTAGAATTCTGGTTTGTTACAAAACATTTATCAGAATCAATTTTATTTGAAGAATTAGATAAGAGAGAACTGATTACCTATATTTCTTTGGTAGCCTCTTCATTGAAACGATCAGAGATTTCAGCATTTTCACGTGCCATAAAGCATAGATTTGCTGAATGTTCTTCATCCTCAGGCTCTGAGTCTTCCATCCATTGAAGATCTTCTGCTTATAATACATTGCCTGACTCAATCTGCTTGGCCATTAACATTTTGCGTTTAAAATATTCAGAATCCCGAACTTTAGGTTTCTTACAGTCTCGGGAGAAATGACCAGGAAGTCCACAGTTATAACATTTCTTTGTAGGATCCAAAGTTGTGATTGTGGGTTTGTCAGATGTGTTTGAAGCAGATGGTGCAGACTTGAAAGTGGATGAAGATCTCTGATTGTTGTTTGTTGGAGTTGAGTAATACTTTTTCTCATATCTTAAGATGAAAGACATAGCTTGCAATAGTTGTTCCAATTCATTCTCCATTTCTTCTTTTGTATCTTTTACAGGTTCTTCTGATTTTTCTTTCAGTTTACCAGATGAATTAGACTGGTATTGTCTTGTAAGAAGAGCAAGAGTACCAAGAGTGTTTGCATTTTCTTGTTTGGTTTTGACTATGTCTTTCACCATTGGAGCATTTTGAAGTAAATACTCATACAGTTCATGCACATCAATTGAGCTCAGATCTTTATGTTGCATGGCACTGTTTCCAAATGTGGCCCACTCTGGAAGAAGACTATTGATGAACTTTA
Organism: Calendula officinalis; assembly: GCA_963853835.1. Lineage (NCBI taxonomy): Eukaryota > Viridiplantae > Streptophyta > Magnoliopsida > Asterales > Asteraceae > Calendula > Calendula officinalis. Next base: position 50,001,352 of record OY970821.1, on the reverse strand, counting down.
TGTTGATCTCAAGATTTTCCTTCTTCAAATTATTCCTTCGAAGTTCATTCAATAAATTGCAATACCTATGATATGTGCTCTCTAATTCTTCCCCGGTGGAAGCTTTAAATGATTGGTATGCATTCAAAGTGGTCACCATTTTGGCTTTATTTCCTAAAACTGTGCCTTCCATTTGTTTTCTAATTTCATCCCATTTCTCTTTACCAGTTTCTAAACTGTCCAAGCTGTTATAAATCTCATTCGGTAAACTCTGAAGTACAAATGAAAAGGATTGTAGATCTGCTTTAGCTCGTTGTTTTTGTTGAGCATTATATCGAGCTTGAGGAAGCGGAGTTCGACCTCCATGACCCGGTTGAGTTGCATTTGGTGCAGCTATTACATGTTCGTAAAATACTGCGACACCATTTTCGAGCGAGTCAAGAATATCAGTTGCCAGTTCTTGATTCTTGATAAAGTGGAGGAATCGTTTCTTCCACTGTGCGTAATCACCTCGTTATGGGACCGGAGGTTTGAGATCGGTTCCAATTGACAGTGCATCTCTTGACGTCATTTTAAATTGGTTTGTACTTGTGCAAATATTGTTTTTAACTGTGAGATGGTTTGGAGGATTTTCAAATGATGATGATTTGGGCTTAATATGAATGTGGATCAAACACTTTAAAACATAATAATTTGGGCTTTAAAACACTATAAAACACTTTAAGAAGAATATGGGCTTTAATGATTTGGGCTTGTAGATGTTTAAAGCTGAAATTGGGCTACGTTTTGGGTGATTTGGGCTTAAAAGAATTTATTTGGGCCACAATTGTCGACTGGACTACAATTTGAACAAGCGAAGGGCAGAGCCGAACTCTTTGGAGTTTTAGAATTGTCGAACTTTAAAATTGAAATCAGATTCCGAACTTTAATACTGAAATCAGATTCTGAACTTTAACTGAATCGATTGATTGATGATTGCTCTGTTGAGATTGAAATTGACGAACAATGTGCCGATGTGACACGAACAATGTGCCAAAATCGTAATAGGCAACAGATTCTTATGGCTGAAATTCTTTGATTGTTTGGTGGTCGTTTGGATTCAATTGTTCAATTAGCCGATTTAGTATGTTCGACTGAAATCAGATTGAATTGATTTGAGTTCGTGTTGAAGTTAGCCGAACTCCAAATGACGATCGAATGAGAGATCGAATGAATCTGTGATTCTGAAATCAATATTGAATTCAAATTGACGATCAATATTGAAATCTGAATTCAATAACGACAAAGGTGAGATCAATTGATTCGATATATGTATTCGGTGATTGTTTCTTGAGGAGCCGAACTGTGGAAAAAAAAAATTGAAGCCGAACTTCTTCAAAATCGATTGATCAATTTAGTTGGGCCGAACTTCAAGTGGACCAATACTTCGGGCCGAACTTCAAGTGGACCAATACTTCGGGCCGAACTTCTATCGGGCCGAACTACTAGTGGATTCGATATGGGCCGAACATGTACTGTGCAGAACCTCGGGCCGAACAACTTGCTTTTCACTTCGGGCCAAAGTTGTTCTTCAAGCCGAGATAGTCGACGGAACTTGTACGCATTCTTCCTTCTCTTTTTCGATCGGATTTTTCTTAATACTTCACCGATTTGAGTGATTCTTTTTGCTAATTGCTCGAAATCTAATTGCTAACACTTTGATCCGATCACTTTCTTCAATCCATAACACAAAAGCTTCAATTCTTCGATTTTCAGTGGTTTTTGAACTTTTTCACTTTTTCACAAAAATCACGATATTGACGTGATTTGTTGACGGAATGGATCGAATTTTGATTCTATTCTACTTAGAATCGAAGGAAAAACATGATTCTCCAATCAAATCTTCAATTTGAACAAAAAATTTACAACATTAAATTACATGTGACGAAGGAACTTTTCTTCAAAATTTGTCAGATATTGATCATTTTAGCTCGAATATGGATCTTCTCACAGAGAGATTTCGCTCTGATACCACTTGATAGATCGTTTTACACTCAGATTGAGCTAATCCATGAAGATTCAAGAGAGATTGAAGTATTAGTGTGTGTGTTCTTGGTGTAAGTGTGTGTGTGTTAGTTGAGAGAGAATGAGATGGTAGTTGAAACTTTCAGAACGTGATTTTCAGTTAGTGTGGGAAAGCTTACATTGAAAGACAAAGTTACAACCTTATATACTCCTACCACTTAACAAGAGAAAAGTTAACTAACGGACTTTAAAGGTCAAAACTATTACATAAATGGTCCTAACAATTAATTTGAATTTACAAACCTGTAATTATGTTATGGTAGAAGATTTATGATGTGGCAAAGGTGAAAGTGGAATTGTAGCACTTATTTTGAATCGGCGGAGGTATATTATATATATATATATATATATATATATATATAATATTTAAATTCAAGATTAAATGGAACATTAAATATATATGTTATTTTGATCATTTAAGGTGTAATATTATGATAACTAGAAATTTGTATTAGGTTATAATTAACCTAGAAATGTATAAAGTTGTAAACAACTAGAAATTGTACAAAGTAAGGTTTTATTATAATTAGATAATAATACGAAAGTTATAAGTAATTATAACTAGTTAATTATACAAAGTATATTACGAGTTACGTAAAATACTAGGTTAATGATCAAGGATAAAATAACATAGGAAATTAAGAACCTATATTTAACTAAGTCTAAGTTGAATATAAGAATGGTTCAAGCAAACTAAGATTATTACTCCCTCCGTCCCATTTTAAATGTCCAGTATACTATTTTAGTTTGTCCACAAAGAGTGTCATTTCCTAAATTTCAACCAATCAAAAAACATTTAAGTGGGAAAGAGAAAATTTGATTGGTGACATTATATAATTAATGCACTTTTCTTAAACTGTGTGCTTTTTTGTAGTGGACAATTAAAGTGGGACGGAGGGAGTATATATAGTTTTTATATAATAAGATTATTAGTGTTCACCAAGTTTAAACTAGTGATTCTGTTCATGCTCAAATTCCATCATGGTTGTTGGAATTAGTGGGAGCTACACAAAAAAAAATCGGATAGTTTATAAATGTGCCCCTTGGCCATATTTTGGAGAATCTAATAAGTAAATGTTTAATTTCATTATTAAGCATGGAAAAACTAGATACGTTAAATGAGAGTTATGACTTGTGTTCGTAGTCATAAAGAATTAAAATCTCTATTTTAAAGGTTAACATAGGGTTTAAAGTTTTTCAAAGTAAATAAAACAAGTACGTTTTATTAAGATAAGGTTTTCACAAAACTTAGTAATATCTTTTTGTACACCTCGTTTCTAGGTATGCAAAGTAAAATCGAACAAATTTAAAACTTAGAGTTTTAAAGGTAATTTTAGAAAGGCGTATTGTGGAAATTAAGTACACAAATCGCAAGTTTTTTTAAAATTAAGGATTAAAATTGGAATAAGGTTTAAGTCTAGTTTAAGACTTAAACAAACCCAAGAAAATCTTAGATCGAAGTACTATCGACCTAATGGAACACCTCACTTGTTAAACGATATTCATATTGTAAGGATAAAGAACCTTAGATATGGATTCAAATCATTGCGAGTGTTAGGGTGCGTAAGGTTCTGTGATAATCGGGAGTCCCGGCGCAGAACATCGCATTGTCTTAGATGGTCTGATCTACTTTGGTGATAATCGGGAGTCCCGGCCCAAAAAGTACTTGAGTAGAATAAACATACTAGACTTTATTGCAACTTAGAAATGTATGATTAAATTCGTAGAAGGTTGTAATAAGTCTAAAGATTCTACGCCCCCAGGAATCGTGTCAAGTCTTGATACGATCAGTAAGGATGTTACCTACTAGAAACATCAAGTCTCGTCGGGAATTGCCCAAACCTTGCGGCGAGAATGTGATATATGGATCCTAGGCTTAAAATATTAATTATGGGTTTATAATATATTTTAGAGAATATTTGTTGATGATTACTAATTAAACTGAGTTTGATTTGTAGATGGCAGCAACTACCATAACGACACGTACCAACAATCTCTCACTACGCTTGTTTCTAGAAAAGGACGAATTGACTTGGTCAATCTTTCTCAATTGGAAGTGTGATCTTCGGATTATGCTTAGGCATGAGAAAAAAGGAAATGCCCTAGAAAGAGCAAAATTAAATGCTCCTGCCACGAATGCTAGAAATGAACCAGGACAAGCATATTACACTTGTAGAGTGTTCAAATCTTGCAAGGTGGTTAAGGGATCATCAGTGAGTGCTCACGTCATGAAAATGAAAGAGCACATGGATCATCTTGAATGACTAGGACACCCAATACCGTTGTAGTTAGCAACAGTAATGATACTCAACTCGTTGTCAGATGACTATAAGTCTTATGTAGTCAACTACAACATGCACAACATGGAGCAATCCATTGTTGAGCTACATTCCGTGCTCAAGACTACTGAGTTGATTTGGGGACCAAGTTTAAGAATGATCTCGCAGTAACCGATGATGGTAGTGATCAGAGAAATAGGCACAGTGGAAAGGGAAAGGATAAAACCGATCCCAGCCACGGCGTGCCTAAAGGGTAATGGATTCAAACAAAAGGTCAAGAAGGTAAAGCCAAACAACGCAAGGACCGAGAAACAGTGTCTTGGTTGTGGCAAGGGTCAAAGGGTAGGAGGAAATGAAAGCTCCTCAGTTGACTTGACCAACTTCGAGATGTTCCTTTCCTACTTGTAAAGTTTATTACGAGTAACTCAACTTTAGCAATCGTTTATTGCATGAGATGGTGGAAAGTGAGATGGACTAACATGAGATAATGATCCCACGAGCACCACGTTTTTAATTCAGTATTTTTCATTTGGATTCAGTAAAACAATTTTTGGTTTTAGTTGTTTTGAACAAAATTACAATTTTCATTTTATGATAAATTTCGTTTTTAAGTTTATCGTCATTGAATCCATGGTTGAATTATATTATGTGTGCATGTGTGTTGATTATACTAGTTTATGACTAGATTATAAAGTCAAGTATTGACTTAATAATGATCTCATTGTTTATATTTGTTTGATCGTTGTGATATCTTAGAAGCTCAAATTACTTAGATGCTAGTAATTAGAAAGTCTTTCTAATGAAAGTATTAAAGAGTTTTTATGGAAGCATAAAGTTCAAAAGATACATTGAACTTAATTTAAAACGTCTTAAGTAATGGTTACTTATGATAGTAAGTTTTAAAGTATTAGTATTAATATTGTATGATTATGTTAGATATAATCAAGATAGACTTTAAAGAGTATTATTAAAAGTCTTTCAAACTTGTGATAAAGGAATTCATTGAGGTCATAATTCCCTAATAGGAATGATTGGATATTCGTATAATCCAAGTAGAATGACTTAGACATTAAATGAACACTTAAAGGTAGAACTATATTAAAGTATTTAAGAATTAAAAGGTATTATTGCAAGTCTTTTATACTTGTAGTAAATACAATATTTAATCAAGTAATAATTCCCTAATAGGAATAATGGATATTTGAGAAATCCAAGAAATGACTTTGGCATTAAATAAGGTTCTTAAAAGATACTAATATATTTAAGAATTGGAAGTATCGTTTCAAGTGTCTTATACTTGTTAGATACAGTAATCAATGAAAGTCATGATTTCCTAAACAGGAATGTTGGATATTCGCATATTCAAAGGATGACTTTATTAATTGATTAATTCTTAAAAGATTAAACTATAGGGTTTTGACTAGGTCATAGTAATAGTTTAAGTGATGCTTATTTCCATAAAATTTAGTGGGAGCTATGACTAACATATTCATTAGAGGTATTAATGAATGTAGCAAGTTAGTAGGATATTAACAAGGTTTTACCAAGTCGTTAGCCAAAGAGTTAAGAGAAATAATAAATGATCGTTAATTAGACTATTGCAAACATAATAGTGTGATCACTAGTCTTGTGATTAATTATTGCATATCTAATAGGTTATTCACACTCCAGTGGATAACATAATCATTTAAGGAAATTTCTTTAACTAGTAACAAGATATCTACAAATCAAGTAACTAAAAGAGGCTTTAGTTACAAGGTGAATTTTTTTGAATTCAAGAAACTAAGGAGTTATTTTAAATATTTCTATGTTTACCGAATTGTATAAGAGGAAAGACTAGAATATGTTCTAGAATGTTGCAAGAACAAAATCTAGCAAAGACAAAAGTAATAATGTTTTTCCAAATATGTGTCTTATGTCTTTAGTTTAATAGGAATGACTAGATCAGTGATAATGGTTACAAGTAAAATTGTAAAAGTCATTAAGTAATCAACATGAACGAAAGGAATAAGTAATGACGCAGTAATAATTCTGTATCTATGTCCAGTGAGGAATAATAATGAGTTAGTATCATTGTTATTCAAGACTTTGTATGTTTTACAATAACCATGAATAAAAGTCTCTTTATTCAAAAGATATAGTTCGTGACTACTCGTCTTTGTGGGAACCTTGATGGGACGTTAACGTCATCACGATATTTGGTGCAGATTCGAGTTTCCTCAAAAGTGATATCGGTGATATTCTGTTGTGGACCAAATATCGGTGATATTCTGTTGGATGCTCGACGAATATTGGATTGACCACCGTGACAATACTTCGTGGTTGAAAAGTTCAAAAGTATTGTTTACTAAGATTGTCCTTAAGCCTGAGGTATTTGGTTTGGGATACAATGACTAATGTACTTTGGTTCATCTTAGACAAGTCTGAAATATGATTGTCATACGAGGCCTTACTGGGTACAGAGGAAGTTGTATTTTGAATCGGAATATAACAAGATGGTAATTGCACCTCCTTTTTAGGAGAGATATTTATGGGTAGATAAGAAAACTGGCAAGTGCATGACCATGCCCAAACGAACTGATTTTTTCTTTGTCGTTATGACAACAGTTTGAATCAAGAAGTCATGAAATGATTTCGAATACATGAGTTAATATTTTCTACCATGCTCGTATTCGTTATCACAAATATCGTGCTGCAAGGGATGAACCTAACAACGTTGCCTAAGAAGTAGAGACAGGGTGTTCTTTACTAGGATACGCTATTAAAGAGTTTTTCAAAAACTATACCTGGGTCACATAAGCTGTTTTTATGGGGTTGGTTACCTACATGCCCATCTAGAAGGCCACTTTAGCTCGTGTCATTAAGATAAAGGTTACGAACTTGCACAAGTGGGAGTCTGTTGGAATTATGTGCACAGTTAGTCAACCTATGATGATACATCCATGCCTACGAAACACTTAAGGGTCACACCGGTGAGTGCATGTAATGCGGGCAAGATATGCAATGATACTATGAAGAAGAATGATTCATAATAGTAATTAATACAAGTATTTGTATATTTATTAGTTGAGTAAATATACAATGTGTTAATTATAGATTATCCATGATATGATTTAAAGCTATTAAATCATATAGTAATTGGATAACGTTATTGTCTAATTAATTATTAAAGGTATAAAACACAAGTATATATTTCGTGTATGTCTATACCGAAATATATAAGTGTATAATACTAAGGCATTTGATAATTAAGTGTGACAATAATAACTAGTAAAACTATAAGGGTATAAAGTGTAAGAGGATAAGTTTAATTAAGAGATTAATCTTAATTAAACTAGAAGGACTTAAATGAAACTTATTCTATTATATATAGAAGGCTTAAGGTTTCATTTAAACCTAATCATTCACTTCCCTACAACCCTAGACGAAATCCCTCTCCTCCTCCTTGGAGATTTCGGCCGAAACTTGAAAACCAAGTTTGGTGTTCTTCGTGTTCTTCGAGTCTTGAAGAACAAATTCATTGCAAGGATCAAGTAGAAGGTCGCTCGTTATGTTCATCATCAGTGGGCTTTCTTAAGCAAGAAATAAGGTATGTTTTGGGAAACCCTTTTCCCTTCTTCTCCCTCTTGGACGAATTTGACCAAGAACCCTAAGGTTCTTGGTTATGGTCGAACGAACCACACAAGCATTGTGTGTGTTCGAGTTCTTCGTACAAGGTTTCTTTCTTGTTAATCAAGTTTGATTTCCAAGTTCCTGTAATCCTTTAGGGTTTAAGGATTAGGTTTAATCTTAGTCCCTCTTTTAGGGATTAAATCAGCTAGTTGGTTTAACCGGTCAAGAACACCACCATGTTCTTACCATCATGGTTCGAACCAAGTGACTAGGTGGTCGACCCAATGGGTTGATCAGAGTTAATGAAACCCTTCAAGTCGTTTCTAGATGCTTATAAAGGTATCACCAGGTTCAGATGACTAGAGAAGACGAAGAAAAAACCTCCTTCCATACGGAGAAGGGGACCTTCAGTTACGTGAAAATGCCGTTCGGCTTGCGCAATGCCGGAGCCACCTATTAGCGATTAGTAGATAGAGCTTTTCAAAGTTAGATTGGCAGAAACTTGGAAGTGTACGTAGATGACATGGCCATCAAAAGTAGAACAGACGACGACCTGATAGGGGATGTAGAGGAAACGTTGTTACAGTTGCAGAAAATTAACATGAAGCTGAATCCCAAGAAGTGCTCCTTTGGGGTGGACGAAGGAAAGTTTCTGGGCCATATCGTAACAACATCCGGAATCCGAGCCAATCCGGAGAAGGTAGAAAACTTGTTAAGAATGAAAACTCCACGAACGATGAAATATGTGCAGAGCCTCAATGGGAAGCTGGCGGCGTTGGGGCGATACCTGGCTAAATCTGCGGAGAAATCTGTCCCGTTCTTTAAAGCCTTGCATGGGTGCACAAAGAAAGGAACGGTGGAGTGGACGGATGAAGCTGAAAAAGCTTTCATCGAGTTAAAGCAGCATCTCAGAACCATCCCTGCTATGGCAAATCCGGTAAACGGAGAACCTTTGATCGTCTATTTATCAACGAACATGGAGGCAGTTAGTTCCGTACTAATAGCCGAACGAGATAAGAAGCAAGTACCCGTCTATTTCTTTAGTCGAGCCCTGCAAAATACAGAACTGAACTACTCAATGATTGAAAAGTTGATACTAGTGTTAGTATACACTGCCAGGCGGTTGAAGAGATACTTCCAAGCTCACCCAATAACTGTGTTAACCAACCAACCTATGAAGACCATCCTGTTACGACCGGAACGTTCTGGCCGACTGACAAAATGGGCAATAGAGTTAGGTGAACATGATATAACCTTTCGTCCGAGGCAGAGCATTAAAGGTCAAGCTTTGACTGATTTCCTAGTTGAAATGCCAGAGGAAGACAATGTATCTTTGGCGGAAGATGCGAAACCTTCAAAAGCAAACGCTCTGGTTGAGCCGTCTTGGCAGATGTATACGGACGGAGCAACAAGTGTGGAAGGGTGTGGAGTAGGAGTAGTCTTGACGGTTCGAATGACGAAAGAGTAACGTATGCCTTGCGGTTCGATTTTAAATGTTCGAACAACGAAATCAAATACGAGGCATTATTAGCTGGTTTAAGCTTAGCAAAGAGCTTATGGATTAACAGGATGCAAGCTTTCGCGGACTCAATTTTAGTGGTAAATCATGTAAAGTGTTCATACGAAGCTAAGGAAGCCCACATGAAGAAGTATCTGGCGAAGACAAAAAAGGCAATCATGGGCTTTGAAGAGTTTAAGATAACTCAAGTTCCCAGAACAAAAAATAAAGAAGCAGACGCCTTAAGTAAGTTAGCATCCATGCTATTCTGTCAGTTAACCAAAAAGGTGTTGGTGGAGGTCCTCGCAGACCGAAGTATTGAAGAAACACATGATGAAGTCATGGACACAAACCCGGAAGAAAATTGTTTGACTTTCTGCATACGGAAGGACCTACATGAAGAAACTCTTCCTGAGAACAAAAAAGAGGCCAGGAAGATTCAGGTTAATGCAGGAATGTACATGGTTAAAGAAGGAATCAAATACCGAAAGGGGTACTCGACACCTTGGTTAAGATGTTTGAGCAAAGCATAAGGAGTTCATGCCATAAAAGATATTCACGAAGGCATGTGTGGCTTGCACTCCGGTTCAAGGGCGCTCATGCAAGCAATGTCAGATATATTCAGATGTTCCCAAAATGGCTACAGTAAACCTCACAAGTATCACAAGCCCATGGCCATTCTATCAATGGGGTATAGATATTGTGGGTCCTTTCCCAAAGGCAGTCGGAGGGGTTCAGTTTCTGGTCGTTGCAGTAGACTACTTCACCAAGTGGGTAGAAGCGAAGGCCCTGGCATGTATATCAGGTTCCAACATTGTGAAATTCGTATGGCAGCAGATTCTGTGCAGATTCGGTCTTCCCCACACAATCATCAGTGACAATGGTAAACAGTTTTCCAGTAACCCTTTCAAAGAATGGTGTGCGAAGCTGTCCATCCATCAAAGTTTCACGTACGTGGCACATCCTCAAGCAAATGGCCAAACGGAGGTCACGAATAAGACGACAGTAAAGGGGATCAAGAAGCGTCTGAGCAAGACAAATGGAGGATGGGTGGATGAGTTGCAGAGCGTTTTGTGGGCATACCGGACAACGATTAGAAGTGCTACCGGAGAGACTCCGTACAGGTTAGTGTACGGGTCTGAAGCTATGATTCCCTTGGAAACCATGCTGGCTTCCCCAAGAGTAGATAATTTCCGGTTAGATGGCAATGGGGAAGCTCTTAGACACAACTTGGACCTAATAGACGAACGACAAGAAAATGCAGCCTTTCGACAAGCGGCATATAAGCTGCTAGCGGAAAGTCATTATAACAAAAGGGTTCGTGGGTCAGCATGCATGGTAGGAAATATAGTGCTACGAAAGAACGAGGCAAGTCTCTAGCTAAATCCATGGAAATTATGCCCAAAATGGGAGGGGCCATATCGTGTTAAGGAAGCAAGGAGGAACAGTTCATACGTACTAGAAGCAATGGACGGAACGCTGATCCTGCGAGCGTGGAACCTGAGGAACTTGCGGAAATTTCATTTCTAGATAGGCAGTCGAATGTACTGTAGACCCCACCCATTTATACGGGATTTCAAGGGGATTGTTTTATCAAACGAATCTGCCAAGAGCAGAATATTTTGTCAAATAATTCTCAGAACGTATACCTGAGGTCACGAGCGAATAAACTTATAACGAAATAAAAACGGAAAGTAAGCGAACATACGTCCAAACGTTCATAGCTATGAAAGGTTTGTGTTGGTTACCGGAAGGTAGCCACATACCTATATCCGGACGAAAACCGTAACCATAACGAAACGAAGAAAGGTTCAAACGTTGTAACTTTTTTAATTAGGGACGCCTTCTTATACAAGTAACAAAAAGAACTTACAAAGCGATGAATGGCCCAAACATCAATAATAAGAAACGAAGTTATGATTCATATTATAAAAAGGAAATAGTACGAGATTTCATTGATGTAAAGATTACAATAACTGTCATACGCAAAAGAAACACAAAAACCCAGAATCAAATGCAACCATAATAAAACTACAAGTATCAGGCCGGACGGGCGGAGCTTTCTCCCACACCCTCTGTTCAGTAAGAGAGTTTCGCAACAAGACTTTTGAGGTCTTCCAAACTTGTGGCGCCATTTTTAAAAGAGTGAATTAGGTCATAGTCAGGCGACACCAACACCTCGAACAAATTCATTATCGTTGCTTGAGCTCCAGAATGGTCGTGCACGAGCTTCGCATGACCTAGAAGATCCGGATACACCTCCCGAGTATCCACACATCCCTGATAACGGCCAAACTTCAAAGTCTCTTCTTGAAGAGCGGTGTTCCTGTTAACAAACTCATCAGATGAAAGCAGCGTCTCTAAAGCACCAGGCACGCCTTTCTGAAGCACCCATCGGATGTTATCGCGCTCCTCATCCACCTCCTTTTTCAGTAGTTCATTACCCGCTTCCGTCTCGGCCATACGTCGGTTAGTTTCTGTAAACTGGGAATCCTTTTCAACTAGAGAAGCTTCTAATTCTGCGATTCGGGCGGCGGAAGACTTGTTTTGACTTTCAAGCTCTAAAAGATGCACATATTTGGTCTATAAAGAACGATTCAGGTCCTCACGTTCGTCAGTTACTTGCTTCAGAGTTCCCGCGAATTGGTTCTTTTCAAACTTCTCTCTCTTATAGAGATCTTTGGCAGTCTCATTAACCCTGATAATCGGGTAAACTCCACGTGTTGATTCTGCGAGATCTGCTCTTGACGGGATCTTTGAGCTTGAAGATTGGTTAGGATATCGATGGTGCTCAATAAGCTGGCTTTGGCTTTCAGAATAGCGTCGTCAGGTGTAAGCTTCTTAACTTCTTCCGTGAAAGGTGCTTTGGAAACAACAACCTGTTTCGGAGCAGGAGCGGTGGTGAAACTAAAGGGAGCAGGAGTTTGAGGTGTTTGTGGGCCTTCGGGAATTTCTCTTGATCCTCCAACAGGCAACGTAGTCACAACAACAGACTGTGAACTAGCAAATTGAGCAAAACATGCTGCAACGCGTGAGCACGTGTAAATATCAGAATTTAGTGAACGTTAGAAATAAATCATACCTGAAGGAGAGGGATCATGAACGTTTGATTAACTCTTCTCTGAATGAGGGGACAGTGAACCTTGGTCTGCAGATACGGATCGAGCAGTAGGTGGTAGTCGACGCAATACGATAGGAACACAAGATGAAGACACTGGAATATTTGCAACGGGGATAATTAATGAAGGAGGTTTGAAAGACACTGGTGGCGGCAGCAGAGAAGCCTGCCCTGTGGTAATAAGAGGGTTGATTGCTAAAGTTTGACTTGCCGAACCTGTGCCATGTACACTTTTACACCCTCAGTATGAAAGTTATATGTAAGCAAAAAAAAGAGCATAAGTAGTACACAACAACATGAAGGAGGCTATGAACTTCTCTTACCTTCAGACGAAGCCTTCGATCGCTTACGAGAAGGGGACGAAACGTCCTCTGGCCTCCTTCTTTGGTGAAGGCCTCTGGCAGATGATGTAAAGGTACTAACAAAACGAAGCTTTGGAGGATTGGCAGGATCCGCCTGTGAATCATGAATCATGGTGTCTTCCGAAGTAAACTCCGGGGACGATCCGGCTACAAAACCAACAGAGGCAATGGGAGAAGGAATGATACCTTCCCCTTCGGTGGGGTCACGAAGGGGGGTCCCCTCAGAACTTAAAGCTTCTACTTCTTCAAAGTTTACAGGGATCAAGCCTCCGTCGTCCACAGAAATAACACTTTCAAGGTAGGAGCCTTTGGGCATCCTCAATTGATGCAACAACGTTATCGCTTCCCCGTTGAGCTTCCATACTGGGCGAACCCCTCTAGAAGCATAGAAAGGGCTCAGACCAGCCATTCCTAGAAGGACCTCATCAGGATCTTCCCATTCTACCTGAGCAGCAGACAGACTAGTCACATTCTCCGACTCTTCGTCGGACATATCAGGAAGTGGACCAGATGGCCGTCCGAGCACCCTTCCCTAGGGTAAAGTAACATCACGAAAAGCGGAGCGCTTTACGTACAGAAATTGGAATTTCCAATCATGAATGGTATCCCTTAAACCGGAAATACGCTCGCTTTGCCCAGTACGGAGAGCAAATACGGCCCAATCCGCACGGCCGGTGACCCAATAAAAGTAACGAAAGAGCTTCGGGGAAGGAATGATATCTAAACCCTACAGAGCATAATGAAACCCACAATCTTCTGGAAAGAGTTGGGTGCAAGCTGAGCAACGTGAATACCCAGATCTTGAAGCAATTCTAGAATGGAGGTGTCAATAGGGAATCGGAGACCTCCTTGCAAATATTGAAGGTAAATCGACTCATACCCGTCCAGAGCAGATCTCATAGTTTCACCTTCGCTGGGAATCAATCCAAAGATCGAAGCAGGAATCGATGTGATACTCTCTTATAATTTGAGGAAGATCAGCGTTTGTAAGAGTACAATGGGTGTTAAAGCGGTTCTTTTTTCTTTGGCGGGTTTGTCAGTTTTTTCACGAATCTGTATGTCTTTCTTCATGAGTGAGATTAAGTAAGAACAAAGACAAAGGGGGAGAATGTGAGTAAAGAAGACAGGGTTTTAAGAAAATCGAATTTGGAGGAGCTAAGCAAATGAACTATTAGTGGGTATAAATAGGTAGGAGGAAGTCTAAGGGATGAAACGTTCGAAGTAACGTATAACAGCCGGATTTCAATGAAGCACAAACAACGGTAACTTTTTTCAGAACGATTGAAATTCCCGTTGAGCGAATGGTGGTAAAAAAAAACAAAACGAAGAGGATTTAAATTAAAACCAGCCGAATTCACGTATTCGACTGACTTCTAATCCGAGGGACTTAATGAGATATGGTGCAAAGTGCAAACCCATTCGTATCCAGACATTAGGACGGATGGATGGACGGACGGACAGAGCGAGTGGAATAACATCTGCAAGACGAACGCGGGCATTTACCTACAAGTTCCAAGGCCTTCTTTGGGCTATAGCCGAACTTTAGGGAAAAGAAACTTCGAGAAAGAAAGCGCATTTAATGCGAGCGAGGCTCGAAGCTGATTTCTACCTTTATCCACATGATAAAGGGTTTCGTCCCAGGCTAATAACCGGAGGATTATGTGTAAGGCGGACCATAGCCGGACCCCTATTCTCCCGCTCAAAAGGTTTGGTCATTCTCCCGCTCAATCTAAGTCCATAAATAGAGGATTGAGCTCATGGAAGAAGGCATTCAATTCATCTTACATTTATTACTCGCATTTATTACTCTCGAGACCTTACGTCAATATAAATCACTGACTTAAGCATCAGAGTGTTCTCCCGGAAGCACCTTCCGGAGAACCTTTGACTTTGAGTTGTTCTTGTTTTCAGGACGCTAAGATCCGGGATGCTCTGGTCCAACCATTCCGAATTCAGGACTCAACAGACTCCAAAGTGTTCAGTGTGCTGTAGGAATTAGCGTAACATGAATAAATAATTAAGCGCACGCATTTTATTGCATTATTAAGAATCAATGTTGTCGAATATTTAGAAGTGAATTGGCCATAATCAAAGGAGCAGATTATTATTAATTTTCATGTTTTTTTAAATTTCTAGAACAAAACAAGGAAACTTTAATATTAGTTGAATTTGTTTACTGCAAGTTTCCTGCGAATCTTATGAATGCAATTTGTGACTCACTTTATGTGATGGATTTTGCTGCAAGTGCAATTAAAAGTTTTTTTTTTTATTACTTCTCTAGAATTTTTCATTCTACTATGTATGTATGTATGTATCAATGTATGTATGTGTTATTAGTCTTAATCATACATGTTAATGTCTATACCATAAATAAACAATTAATTTTCAATATTTACATTGTAGAACATTTAAAATTTGTTAGTGTACGTATAACAATTATACAAATTAATGAAAAGATTGATATAAATTATATTCCAAAGAAGTTATAATATAATTAATGTTAACGGGTTATATACCTTAAATAATGGTTTATATCTCACACTCAGGATCATTGTTCGTTATTCTATAAGCCACCCGTAATTCTTACAATAACTATAAAATTTATTACATCTATGTTACCTTTGCCAATACAATTGATATGACATAATTACAAAATTTTATAAAATTTTATAATTACAATTGAAACAAAACTAAAGATTTTTTAAATAATCATACATATAACCAATTATGTTTCTAGTTGTTTGTTCAAGGTAGTCCATCAATTTTATCTAGTCATAAGGGATAATTATTATCCCTTGGGTCAAGAAAAAGTCAAAGGTCAAAATGCAGATTCAAACCACCACCACTACTAAAAACACATGTGCTTCAATACATCAATACCCCACCCACCTTCGGCGGCCCGTGGTGGCGACATGCGGTGGTGACCGGCGGTGGTGGTCGTGACATGAAACACATGTGTTTCACCTTTTGAAACACATGTGCTTCGTGGTTCACATGCTCCCCTGTGTTTTAAAAACTCACGTTTTTAGTGAAACGCATGTGTTTCGTGACTTGAAACACATGTGTTTGAAACACAAGTGTTTCACCTTTTGAAACACATGTGCTTCGTAGTTCGCATGCTCCCCTGTGTTTTACAAACTCATGTTTTTAGTGAAACACATGTGTTTTGTGACTTGAAACACATGTGTTTCACCTTTTGAAACACATGTGCCTCGTAGTTCGCATTCTCCCCTGTGTTTTACAAACTCATGTTTTTAGTGAAACACGTGTGTTTCGTGACTTGAAACTCATGTGTTTCTGTTAGTCCCTAGACTAAGTAAATAAGATTTGATGATCGAAAACTAAGAAGAATAATACCAGCTCAAGTATGTATCTCAGCTGAAATACAAGTATATTCATAATCCTTCAGCTGAGTACTACGTACTTGGCTATTGGAAACAAGTCAAATCAGCAGCTATAGAAGAGTGTTCATTCGAAGTCTATGGCCAAAGGACAAAGACCAGAAAAAGACCATTCAGATGATAGTGGAATCAGCTGATGGTACCTGCTGCAGATAAAGACTTAGCGGAAAATGTTCTTGACACTTTGAACACTTTCCTTTCACGCTCAAAGAAGAAGAAAATGATGAAGATCTTCTATTTTTGAATAGAAGATAATATGTCAGTACATCATCGTTTGTCTCTCCAAGCATGTAAAGGGAAAGTCAACTACTTTTGTACTATCATAGTACACTTTTTCACTGTGCGTCAGAAAAGGTAGCAAAAGGAGTTGACACAAAGTACATTTGGGACTATAACCTATGCAAGTGCATTAAATGTTTCCGTGGACATGTCTTCATCAACGAATGATATGTTTACACGTCGATTAACTTGTGGACAAAGGAACATGGATCTTGGGCTATATATATAGAGACGTATATGCTTGCATTTACACACACCATTTATTAACTTCGAGTTTGAGCAAGCAAAAGTGTCACTTCAAGTATAAAGTTTTGGTTAGTGTGTACTACCTATTTCCGCAAACTTTGTAATGTATTAAGTTGTTTTAATAAACTCTTAATCATTGAAAACTTGTGTGTTCTTTATCTTATCGTCTTTATTTGTCATAACGCAACATATTTGTGTTGTTGGGATCCAACAACTGGTATCAGAGCAAGTGTCAAAGTTGTTTTCCATCAACTTTGAGCATCTGGTATAGCTGAACCTACTACATCAGATGTTCCATCATCTGGAAAACCTCCCAAACTTACTCAAACCAACTATCCCATGTGGAAAACTCATATTTTGTCCCACATGGTTACCTATCACCCAAAACTTCAAGACAATATCACGATAGGAAAATACATTCCCAAAACCCTTAATCCTGGTACCCCTGAAGTACTAGAACACTATGTTGTGAAATCTGAAGCACAAGGGACAGACGCTGAAAAACGTCTTGTTCATCTTGAAAATAAAGGAAGGGATATACTTTTTCAAGCAGTTGTGATGAACTGTATCACAACATCCAATTTTGTGACTCAGTCAAAGAAATGTGGGAAAGGTTGGCTGAAGTGTATGAATTCACATCCGTTGTGCGTGAACACAACAAAAACATGCTCATTCATGACTACAAGCTGTATAAAGCCAAGCCTAGTGAGACTATAGCTCAAACATTCAATCGTTATAACATTATGTTAAACGAGCTGTAGTCTCATGGGGTTGAAAAGGACGATATGTCCAAGTGTGTAATTTTATGGCAGCCTTACCCTCTAAATGGGCTACCATTATAACTTGCATGAGTACATCTCCTACTCTAAAAGACTACACTCTTTCCTTTGTCTATGGCATGTTTCTAAGCCATGAGAGAACGGTACTGAACAAGTTTCAACCTCCAAAGGACACTAAAGTTAGCTCCACATGATCTTCAGCTGCTCTTGTTTCTATAAACAAACTAAGCAGGATTGAATATCCTCCCTCGGATGATGAAGCTGACACAACTTCAGCTGTTGATTTGTTCAACATACATGAAGTCAGCATCGAAGAGATCGATGAAGACGAAGACAATGAAGCCCTTATAACTGAGCTTTCCTTACTTGTTAAGAATCAAAAATTCTTCAAAGCCAAATCTGGCTCCTCAGCTAGAGGCTCAAGTAGCAGACCTATCTCGTCAGCTGCACCTTCCAGTCTTCTGGAAGTACACCTGATATCTCTGAGATAACTTGCTACAACTGCAACAAAAAGGGACACTATGCTAACGACTGCAAACAAAAGAAAGCTAGTTCATCTTCTTCAGCTGGTGAGTCCATTGAAGAAAAATACAAAAAACTACAAGCCTTTACCAAAAAGATCCTAGAAGAAAAGAAGGCACTTGAAGGCAAAGTTGCTGACAAGGGTCTTGTAGCTGAAACTCACGACTGGGCTGACTCTGGTGACAGCTCATCTGATGATGATGAACCAATGGCCACAATGTGTTTGATGGCTCGTGCTGATGAAAGCATTACAGCTGATGATGCTAGTGCGTATCAATGGGTCAACATAGTCCACAAAAAGGTATCCTCTCTAATTATTGTTGAGGCCTCAAAGGCCAAAGATATTGTTGATTCCATTATCTGTGACTTGCACTTCATTGATCAGCAGAAAGGTGAATGTTTGGATAAACACGGTGCTATTCTTCGTGAAAATGCTTTTCTAAAAGAAAGATTAATCGAACACAAAACTTTAAAAGAAGAACTTTCTGAAATCAAAATTTATAAACTCAGTTCTTCAACACGATCTCAATGAGGAAGTTAAAGAACTTGAACCAATTAAAAAGATTTGTGAATCATGGTCTCGTTCATCCAAACGTGTGAGTGAGTGTGCCAACTCACAGATTCCTAGTCAAGTACAAGCTGTATTAGGAGGAGATTTTCTTGCTGCAGCCGCTGTACCTGACAGCAGTACGGATGATCCGTACTACTCGTCAGCTGATGCTTCTGTGCCATCTGAAGAGTTGGTGTTTGGTTGCTTTGTTAAGTATACCAAAACCTATGCTACTGAGATGTCCAAAGAAGAAACTTCTGAAACTACTGGTGAAGAGTCATCAGCTGACTCTTCATGCATAGTTGTTAGGACACCCACAGTAGTTATTGTTGAGCCAAGTAAGTCTATTCTGGGCTCAGCACCTGCTGTCTCTTCTGCTAGACCTCAAAGGAAGACTATCAAGACAACAGGAAAGAAAACTATTCTTACACCCTTCAAGGGTGAGACAGCTGGAGTTCGTACTCGAGCTGCAAAGAAAAAGGTAAAAATGTTCTTAAAAACACTCCAAGTCCTTCTTCAGCTGGTCCTGCCAAAAATCTGAAAGGAAAGGTCAGCAAGCTGACATCACTCGTTCAAACTCTGACTATCTCAGATAATCAGAAAGGGATTTTGGGTCCAGTACCCAGTCCTACTACTTCGCCCTCCACTCCACTTCAAAAGAACAAAAAATGTTATAAGTGTGGAGATCGTAGGCATATGGCAAGTGAGTGTGACAACACAAGCTTAAGACCTTCTCCAACTTCAGCTCGTGAATCCATTAAGAACCCAACCCCTATGAGATCCAACAGGAAATCACAAGGACCCACAGAGGTGTGGGTTCCAAAAAAGAACTAAATCTTTTAAACTTATGTGCAGGGTGATCAAAGCAAACACGTCTGGTATCTCGACAGTGGTTGCTCAAGACATACGACTGGATAGAAATCCCTGCTGGAAGAGTTCGAAGTGTGTACTGGTCCTCCAGTAATTTTTGGTGATAATGGTAGAGGCTCAACTGAAGGTTATGAATCCATCTCAAATGGATCTATAAAAATCACAAGAGTTGGTTATGTGAACGGGCTAAAACATAATTTAATCAGCATTAGCCAACTATGTGATGCAGAGTTCTCAGTGAACTTTAATAAGTACAGAGGAACGGTGACTGACAAGAGTGGAAAAGTCGGACTTATCGCACCAAGAAATAACAACGTATATACACTTGACATGAATCCCTACAATCAAGAAGTTTGTCTATTCTCTCATTTTACTGAAGAGCTGAATTGGTTGTGGCATAAAAGGTTATCTTATTTGAACTTTAAAAATATATCAAAGCTGGCTCGAGGTCAGCTGGTGAATGGCTTGCCACAGATCAAGTATGAAAAGGATAAACTTTGTTCAGCTTGTGAACAAGGCAAACAACATAAAAGCTCCTTCAAATTAAAGCAATGTTTTTCCATCGACAACTGTCTGCACATGCTCCATATGGATCTCTTTGGTCCTATGAGTATTGGAAGTCTAGGTGGAAAGAAGTATACACTTGTTATCGTTGATGAATACTCACGATATTCTTGGGTTATATTTCTTCGTAACAAAAGTGATGCAGCTGATGAAATTATCAAATTCATCAAGAAGATGGAACTTCTAAATGGGTCAAGAGTAAAGCAGCTGAGATCATACAATGGTACTGAATTCAGAAATCGTACATTGGAAGACTTCTGTTCAGAAGTTGGGATCTCACAAAACTTTTCAGCTACTAGAACACCTCAACAGAATGGTGTTGCTGAAAGTAGAAACAGAACCCTAATAGAAGCTGCAAGAACAATGCTTGTTGAGTCAAACATGCCAAAGTAATTTTGGGCATAAGCTGTTAATACAACTTGTTTTACTCAAAACAGGTCTCTCTACGTGAAGAGACACAAGAAAACTTCTTATCAGATTCTTCGTCAGAGGAAATCATACATCGATTTCTTTCATGTATTTGGTTGTGTGTGTTTTGTGTTAAACACACGAGATCAGCTTAGTTAGTTCGACTCTAAAGCCGATGAAGCAATTTTCTTGGGATATTCCACCGTGTCTAAGGCATACAGAGTTTTCAACAAAAGAAGACAAACATTGGAAGAATCTATAAATGTTACTTTTGAAGAACACTCCAAGGCCTTAAATCCCACCTCTGCTGAATCATCTGAAGCATTTCAGAGATTAACTGAACCTTCAATTGATGATACAGCTGAAGCATTCTCTGATGCTTTGAATCTTTTTGAAGTTCAAATAAATGATTCAGATGATACATTTCATGATGCTCCCACATATCTTGTAGATATTGCAGCTGTTCAACAAGAAACTCCAACAGCAAGAGCATCATCCAAGGCTAACTCTAAGCCACCTCTTCATACTTCAAGAAGATTAGTTCAAAATGAAGTACATCATCCTGCTGAGCATTCAGCCGCTCAAAAAGGATCAAATTATGCTGAGTCTTCCTCTTCTTCAGCTGCTCCTCAACCCAAGTATACCTCAGAACATCCAATCGAATTAATCATTAGAGATCCACAACAAGAAGTGGTCACAAGAAGTAAGGCATCATGTAATCTTTGCCTATGGTCATGTTTCTTAGCAGCTGAAGAACCGAAAAATATTAAAGCTGCCTTAGAAAGCTCCAGCTGGATTCAAGCAATGCAGGAAGAACTTAACCAATTTTAGGTCAATAAAGTGTGGCAGCTGGTACCTCCACCAGCTGGTAAGAAAATAATTGGTACCAAGTGGGTATTTAGGAATAAAATGGATGAAGAAGGTGTGGTTATTCGCAACAAGGCTAGACTCGTTGCGCAAGGATATAGACAGGAGGAAGGAATCAATTTCGATGAAACATTTGCTCCAGTAGCAAGGCTTGAGGCTATACGAATATTTTTAGCTTATGCTGCTTACAGAACCTTCACAGTTTTTCAGATGGCTGTGAAGAGTGCATTCTTAAACGGTAAATTGCAAGAGGAAGTCTACGTGAAGCAACCTAATATTGAAAATCCTAAGTACTTAGACTATGTGTTTAAGCTAGATAAGGCGTTGTATGGGTTGAGACAAGCTCCTCGTACATGGTATGACACACTCTCCACGTTCCTTCAAGCAAATGACTTCACCAGGGGAAAGATTGATAAAACCTTATTCATTCGCAAAATCAAAGGTGATATCATTCTTGTTCAAATTTATGTGGATAACATAATATTTGGTGCTACTGATGAAAAACTTTGTAGACGTTTTTCAAAACAACTTATGTCTACAAAGTATGAGATGAGTATGATGTGTGAATTAACATATTTTATTGGCTTACAAGTTAAGCAATCTAAAAATGGAATTTTTATAAATCATGAAAAATATATCAAAGATCTTTTAAAGAAATTTGATATGAATTCATCATCAGCTATGAAAACTCCGATGGCTCCTCCGAATAATCTAGATACTGATACTACTTAGGAAATCAGTTGATACCACATTCTATAGAGGAATCATCGGTTCTCTGCTCTATCTAACTGCCAGCAGACCATATATTATGTTTGCTACTTGCATGTGTGCTAGGTATCAAGCTGATCCTAGAGAATCTCATTTGATAGCCGCTAAGCGAATTTTGAGGTACCTTAAAGGTACTCCAAGCCTAGGTCTTTGGTATGCCAAAGACTCCGGGTTTGATCTAATTGGCTATTCAGATTCACACTTTGCAGGTTGCAAGATGGATAGAAAAAGCACTACTGGAGGATGTCAGCTGCTAGGTGGCAAGCTAGTCAGCTGGACAAGCAAGAAACAAAATATTGTTTCTACCTCCACAGCTGAAGCAGAATATGTTGCTGCTGGAAGCTGTTGTGCTCAAGTCCTTTGGATGAAGAATCAGCTGGTTGATTTTGATATGAACTTTTGCAAGGTTCCTATCTACTGCGATAACACAAGTGCTATCGCATTCAGCAGCAACCCAGTTCTTCATTCCTGAACCAAACATATCGATATCAGGTATCATTTCATTAGATATCATATCGAACAAGGTGACGTGGAACTTCACATCATTTCAACAGACCTTCAGCTGGCTGATTTGTTCACTAAACCTTTAGATGAAAAACGTTTTAACTTTTTAATCAGCAAGCTAGGTATGTTAAATGCTTAAATCATCTGCTGAAGTACTATCAGCATCTGATATGATCACCTTGTCCCTTAGTACATTCAGCTGACTAGAAACTTTCTACTTATCAGTCAGCCGAATAAAACATCTCAAAATGATAACTTATCAAGTTTTGCAAGTTAAACGTTTGGTTTTCTAAGAAAAGGAATATTTTATCCCTATCCACACGATAATTGTGGCCAATATTTTCACTCGAGTGAAAATATTTTGCATTTATGAAGGACATGACACCCTGACACCGAAACGGCTCCACTAACCCTCACTATCACATCCGTCCTCCTTTTTCGCACGAAAACCAACATTTCCGTAGTTGGTTTCTAACTATCCATTTATGGCCCGGTTTAATTTCAAATATTTAGCCAAACCATCCTACAAACCCCTATAAATACCCATCCATCTCACCCCATTCACCTCACCACCCTCTAAATTTCTTCCCAAAACTCTCTCTAAAACCCCATATTCTTTCAAGCTTTTGTCTCTCTTCTTCCCCCAAAATGTCTAATAAATCATCAAAAGCTCCTCTCACTAGAGCTGCCATTGAGCTCACTCAGAACTCGAACTTGGTAGCAAACACATCTCCACCGGAAAACCTCCAAGATGTTTATTGACCGGTCGGAAAATTCTTGCGCCACTGTCCTATCAGGGGTGCTTTCTTTCGCTTCACCAAGAGTTTTTACGAACTCTTGTGTGATTTCTGGATGTCTGCCTCCATTTCTGGAGACGAATTTGTTGCGCAAGTAGGAGATCATCAAATCACCATCACTGTTGATGATTTCCGAACTGCTTGCGGGTTCGACTACTTTCTCTCTGTCGAACTTTATCAGGAGATGAAATCTACTGATGATGCAAAAGCAAGTCTAATCGGTATCACCGGATATCGATTAGAAAAGGCCGACGACAGGGTACAGATCTTTAAGAAGTCTCAGCTATCGAGACCATGGGCCTCCTTCTTCACGCACATCATTCAGTGCATAGGCGGAAACCTTGGGTCTCACAACCAGTGTAACTCCAGCCTTCAGGTCTTTGCTGAAGCCCTAATCACCGGTCAGCGGATTGATTATGGGAAACTGGTTTTCGAATGAGGTCAAGACCAAGCTCAAGGCAAAGGGAACTCACATTCCCTATATTCCATTCTTCACTCTTTGCATCGCTCATGTGATGCTTGAGAAGCTGAAGATCGATTATGACGACCTTCAGGGGGAATGGTTTGAGGTTCGTGCCTTATCTAACACCATCTTCAACTCCAAGAAGGAAGCTGGTAAGGATTTTCCCTTCTCCTCGTACATGCTGAAGATCATTAATGATCGGACCAGATCCAAAAGGGATCGATCACAGGGCACCACAACGGAGAAATGTGCCCTACAAGAAAGTAATTCCTTTTCTCATCTGAAGGGTTTTCCATCAGCTAATCGTCCTCAAACTGCTGATGGAAATACTACCACTTCAACCGGGACCTCAGTGCGCATTGATGTGGAAAATGAGGAAGAGGACGATGTTCCTCTGGTGGTGAAGAAACGAGTCAAAAGACCCGCTCATCGTTCTCCTTTTTCCTCTGCCTTCTCCCCGCCATCTTCTCCCACTTCACGTGCTCCTTCTTCTCCTCAGCTGAGGGTAAGAGGGTCTGCTACCTGTGGAAAAAGTGTGGCAGCTGATGATGTTGACCTGGCGACAGCAACATCATCAGGATTCAGCCAGGATCCTCTGGGTACTCACTCGAGTCCCAAATTGGGAGGATTACGATCAGAAGCTATCCCAGCATCTGAGAATAATCCTTCTCATTTTCAGTTTTGCAGTGTTTTTCCAGGAACTCCACCAACAATCGGAGCTCCTAGTCAAACACCCCTGGCTGATCACTTTTCTCTTTCTCTTCCTCTTTCTCCTCCACCTGCTGATTTCTCAACAATTCAGCAGACTTCAATACGACAATTTCGTTCTTTAGGAGTTAGTGCCGGCTCCACCCTTCTGCGTAGCTCCTCGACTGATTCATTATCAGTCGTTGTAACAAGGGAACAAACTACACAAGCAACCGCAGTCTCTCAACAGACTGCTGGTAAAATTTTTGGCTCAACCCAAGCCACCCGTGAGTCAGCTGGATACACACTACCACCGACTTCTTCATCCCTTCCTGAGTCAACAGTTGATGATAGATTGACTGGAAACCAAGTCATTCTTGAAACTGTTCTTTCTGTTTCCCACAACATCACCAACTTACACCAGCTGGAGATCGAGGAAACCACCACCGCCGATGAAGAGACAACTGTAGACCCAGTTGTTACTGAGGCATCCACCCAAGCTGTCAGTGACCGAGAACGTATTCGCCAACTGAGCTGTGAGGCAGCTGACACACTACCCAGAGGAACTCTTCCTCCAGTCTCCATACCAGTTCAGCCGACTGGTGAGACTGAAGCTCAAGGTTCTCAAACTGCATATTCCGTGATGTTTGACTCCGCTGAAGAACCTATTCAGCCCTATGTGTCATCTCCTGACGAAAACATAGATGAACCTTGGTTTCAAATTGATTCGACAGCTGATGTCTGCCCTTCTGACAGAAACCCAGAAGTTTTAGCTGGACCAACTCACCCCCATAGTTTCTGAGCATCCCATATGAGCCATTCCTCCTAACTCAGAAACACCTACTTCCACAGCTGAGGTTACCCCTCCAGCTGGAGACATACCAGACCCCTCTCCCAAAAGCGTCCATGTGTCCCATGCTGAATCCAGCAAAGCCGGAGAAAACATTGCCATCAGAGCCGCTGCTGCTCTGATGTCTAGAGTTGTGAAATCCGAGATTCGACCTGGGATGGCCACGCTGAGGAAGCAGATGAACACCCTTCACAGGGATGTTCCAAAGAAGTGTGCTGATGCCGCTGAGAATCTATCTTCCGGCATCACTTCTCTGCATACTGAGGTTCACCCTCAGACTCCTCTGCTTGCTCTTCTTTCTTATCAGATTCGAAGCAACACCAGAGAGTTCAACACTCTCAAAGCATACATTCATAGAGAGTTGAACTCCATTAGAGAGTCTGACAGAGTCGAGAAAGAAAAGCTTCTCTCCAAAGCCCGGGCAACAGAAGTTGAAGTTGACCGACAGCTGAATGCCTTGCACTCCAAGGTATCTCCTCTCTCACCAGCAGTCGATCGTATTGGTCTTGCACTATCTAAGCAAGAATCTCTGATGACCAATACTCATAGCCATATCTCTAAGGCTATTGAGGAGTCTGCTTCTGCTGTGTCCACCAGGATGGACAAACTGGAGACTGAGGTCAGTTCTTTGACCTCTCAAGTAGCTGGTCTCCAAGGCACCCTTAACCTCATTCTTCAAAAGTTAAATGAGGGTGCCGCTGCTGTTCATCCTACTGCTGCACCAGAGAGTTCCTTACTTCTTCAGGCACTCTCTAAGGGGGAGAAAGAGCAAGCTACATCAGCAGGGGAACAACCAAGTGAACATCTTGATTCACTACTTATAGTCACCTCTGCTGTTGGAGCCAATGCTCAAGAAGACATTCCAGCAGGTGAGACTCCAACTTCTCCACCACTCACCACTGCTGGAATACAAGAAGAAGAAGAAGTTTTAGTAGACGAGACTCCAATTCAAACAACACTCGTCCCTACTGAAACACCTGAGGTAATTACTTCAGTAGATGAGACAACAACGCAATCAACACTCATCCCTGCTGAAGGTCTCAAGACATAAGACCCCTCAACTGATTATGTTAAAATTGTTGATTCATTCCAATCAGTTGAGGGCCCACAAGTCCAAATCCCTCAAATCCAAAACCCCCAGCCCATTGTACAGGTGAATCCTCAACCTGCTGAGGGGGAGCTAAATCTTGTTGCGTTTAAAGTTGGCCTCCTAGAGGAAGTCAGAACCACTGCTGAGCTCGAAACAATTATTGCTCTCCAAAGGAAAACTCAAGAAGAGCTGTTTCGAAAAGCTGAAGCAGAGAGAGATGAGAACATTAAGTTGTTGAATAAGGTTCTGTATAAACGAAGGCAAGAACCAAAAATCACCAGCGTCAGAGGCCCCAAAACAACATCCAGCTCTCCACCTGAAGTCATCATATATAGAGCTGGAGGGGTCTTCATTCCTGAAAGGGTTCCTCTGAACAAGATCAACACTCAATTCAACTATGATGAATGGAATGAGATGCTATTAGCTTCCAGATCTGCAAGACCATCGCTTACTATAACAGATCTGGAAAATGTGATAAAAGTCGGAACCATCTCCTTCAAGACTCTATGCGACAAGATCAGGAAACAATCTCCTGACTTGGAAAATTGCGTACCTGCTGAATTGCGTGAGTCTCAAGCTGCTACTATCAGAGGTCCTGCTGGTGAAAGCTCCTCAGTAAGAGGGGAGAAACGTAAGTCGGTTCTCCCCGAGCCCTTCGCTGAACCCAGAACACTTGATATTGGGTCTTCAATAATTTTTTCAAAACGACCAAGACTTAATATCACAAGAGCCATTCTCATGGGAGTAAATTTTGTCCCTGGGCTGATCGTCAAAGAACCCATCTATGGCTTTTGCTATCTGGAAAACAAGAAGGAGTGCTTTCAACGGGCTGATGAATTAGACCTATGCGATGTTGAACAGCTTATGGTCTATCACAAGCTGCTGAGTTCATCCACTGAAGAGGGAAAAGAAATGAAGAAATTAATCAACTCAGCCATCAGCTCAATATATCAGAGTGTCGTAAGGGAAGCAATGCCTTCGACATTGTAGTTTTTTTTTTGTTTTGATTTCCATTGTACTCAATCAGCTTCATATTAATAGAAAATCAAAATTTTATAATATACTTGTAAAAATACTGCAACAAAAATATTGTCCAAAGAACCCAAAGGGTCAAAGTACATAAGCATTCAGCTGATAGAAACAGCTGAATCATTACAGGTTCAGACTTATACAGCTATTCGATTGCATCAAATAGGGGGATATTGTTAGTCCCCAGACTAAGTAAATAAGATTTGATGATCGAAAGCTAAGAAGAATAATATCAGCTGAAGTATGTATCTCAGCTTAAGTACAACTATATTCATAATCCTTCAGCTGAGTACGTACTTGGCTATTGGAAACAAGTCAAATCAGCAGCTATAGGAGAGTGTTCATTCGAAGTCTATGGCCAAAGGACAAAGAGCAGAAGAAGACCATTCAGCTGATAGTGGAATCAGCTGATGGTACCTGCTGCAGATAAAGACTTAGCGGAAAATGTTCTTGACACTTTGAACACTTTCCTTTCGCGCTCAAAGAAAAGAAAACGATGAAGATCTTCTATTTTGGAATAGAAGATAATATGTCAGTACATCATCGTTTGTCCCTCCAAGCATGCAAAGGGAAAGTCAACTACTTTTGTGCTATCATAGTATACATTTTCACTGTGCGTCAGGAAAGGTAGCAAAGGAGTTGACACAAAGTACAATTGGGACTATAACCTATGCAAGTGCATTAAATGTTTCCGTGGACAAGTCTACATCGACGAATGATATGTTTACACGTCGATTAACTTGTGGACAAAGGAACATGTATCTTGGGCTATATATATATGGAGACGTAAATGCTTGCATTTACACACACCTTTTAGCATTCATAGCACAAGAACATTCTCTGAGAGTTTGTTATTGTCTGGTATTAACTCTCCCATAGTTATTACACAGGCATGCAATATCAGCTGTTAGTATCAGCTGATATAACTCTCCTTGCATAGTCTTCGAGTTTGACCAAGCAAAAGTGTAACTTCAAGTATAAAGTTTTAGTTAGGGTGTACTACCTATTTCCGCAAACTTTGTACTGTATTAAGTTGTTTTAATAAACTTTTAATCAATGAAAACTTGTGTGTTCTTTATCTTATCATCTTTATTTGTCATAACGCAACACATTTGTGTTGTTGGGATCCAACAGTTTCACCTTTTGAAACACATGTGCTTCGTAGTTCGCATGCTCCCCTGTGTTTTAGAAACTCATGTTTTTAGTGAAACGCATGTGTTTCGTGACTTCAAACACATGAGTTTGAAACACATGTGTTTCGTGACTTGAAACACATGTGTTTGAAGTGACTTGAAACACATGTGTTTCGTGACTTGAAACACATGTGTTTGTGTTTCACCACCAGCACCTTCACTGTCAGCCAGCACCACTGCCTCCGCCCGCCGCCGGCGGACGGCGGTGGTCGGCGGCAGCCGGCGGTGGCCGGAGGTAGCAGCCGGCGGCAGCTGTAGGTGGTAGTGGCTAAGGGATTTGATCTTGACCATTTTGATCCAATGGCTAGGATTTGTCCCTTGAACTATGCAAAACCCTTAGACTACCTAGAACACAACTCTATGTTTCTAATATATAAATTTACGTTAAACAATATCACGACAGCCCGTGATTTTTCACGGGTGATAACCTAGTATTGAATAAAATGAGATTAATTATTTTTAAAATTAAAAATAAAGGTAAAAGAGTAATTTTACTATATTAAATGAGATAATTTATGGGTGTAGTCTAATAACTTTTACCAAAAGAAGACAAACTTTTAAAGAAAATGATAATGACAGCCCTTAGGACTGTCAATAATAAGACAAAATCTATGTAAAAACCGACCCCTTAACTTTAAGAAACTACTCTATTAATGAATGTACAAACGTTTTATACATGTTAGGGACAACCCTTAGGGCTGTCAATTGTCATTAACAACACCCAATTTTAAATTATATTAAGCAAAAGTGAGAGTGATGCTGTCACATATATAAACTTATGTGTGAAACCAACCAAAACTACGTAGTTTTGGTTAAAATACTTAAATCATATTACACAAACTTATTAGTGTATCAAATCTCATCTAAATCCAAGCCCTAGTTGATCAAAACATGGCTAAACCTCCCAACATAAAAGACAATCGTTCAATTTTAACTTCACTGGTCCATTAAGGTTCTTCCCATGGTGGGTCATCAAGGGAAAACTAATTTCTTTAGGGTGATGATTTATGTACCACATAAGTTACTTCACTTACCACAGTGTACAAAAATTAAAGCAGGCAGTACAAGCATACCAAAGCACAGGTTTTGGTGAAGGAAGTAATTTATGTGGTACATAAATCATCTCCCGTTATTTATACAGTTTGGTTTTATGAAAATTAACTGGCTATGTGTTAATAGATCGATATGTGCACATGGAAAAGAGTAGAGGCGAGCCTGGTTGTTGGGGGATGGGCTTTCGTTTACTGTTAGATAACGATAATCGTACCTTGGCATATGCGTTATGTTTGAAGGAAGTTTTACCGTTGCTAATGAGTAAAGGGCTACCGGTAAGCTGTTGTTAGGTCCACAACAGTTGAAAGGTTCGGCAGAACCGCTAGTCCGCTCGTTATTTGTGATTTTGTGAAGATTGTGAATCGAGATTGTTGGATTTAGACATTATAATGTGTTATAATTTCAGTCATTGAGCTTCGTGCTAATCCCCCACTATGTTGACTCTTTTTCAGGTTGTCAAAGGAAGTCGTTTGGATGTTGTGATTAGGAGTGGATGACCAAAACTCAAAGATATGTTTTTTGGAATCGAGCCGAAAGTTTTGTAACATTGTTTTGTTAATGTTAAATTACTTTACTTTTCTTAAACTAGGTTAAAACCCCCGCAATGCGGCGGGCTGCGAACTACATTTTCCAGGCGATCAAATGTTGTTTCGTTGCATTTTTGTTATAACGATTACTGAGATTTTCACCTCATACGGCTCCTCGTTCAATTCTTTCGAAGTTATTGGATCCTTTTCCGCGTTCGACCCTCCCTTCTTCCACTAGTACATAAGCATGATAATTATGTATCAAATAGAGATACAAATCAAGAATGACCATTGACATTTAAATGTGTCGGTGGGTACCTTGTTACTACATTTTGCGGCGAACAAAAGTTATTCGGTTACACGTTTTCTAACAATAATCTTACGTTTTTATATGGTTGAACGAATTTATTCCTTAATATTATATATATTGATTTCAGGTTACATACTCCACATTAAACATGTCAATGTAGTCAAAAGGGTCGAGATAACTTAAAATAGCAGGTTGAGTAGAAAAGATGTTTAACCCGTTAATGATACAATTATATTTATAACTCGACATATCCGTTTCTCCGATGATTGGCATTTGGTCATGCAGCACTGTTATTCAAAAACTTAGTCAAATTTATGTAAAGCGTGTGACGATAGAAGTTGAAACCAACTTAATTGCATGGGTCGACCCGGCCGGTTCAACCGTGACTTAAGGAATGAGGCGGGTCAAAGATGATCATTTTTTCTTACAATCTACCCGTTAAAATGCGGTTGGTTATTACGAAACCGGCAACTTGTCGATCCAGATACCTTTAAAAACTCTTTGAGGTGTATTTTAGAAAACAATTATATACTCAATCCATAAACCATGATCTAATCTGAAGTTAAAAAGCAACTCTGAGGAAGCCCTGCATCACAATTTTAATCCAAAAACCTTGATCTAATCTGAAGTTAAAAAGCAGCTCTGAGGAAGCCCTGCATCACAATTTTAATCCAAAAACCATGATCTAATCTGAAGTTAAAAAGCAGCTCTCAAGAAGCCCTGCATCACAATTTTAATCCAAAAACCATGATCTAATTTGAAGTTAAAAAGCAACTCTGAGGAAGCCCTGCATCACAATTTTAATTCAAAAACCATGATCTAATTTGAAGTTAAAAAGCAGCTCTCAAGAAGCCCTGCATCACAATTTTACAATTAACCCCTTTAAAAAATAAATAATTATACAATAACCGTGAAAAAAGAAGTAAATAAGACGATCTCTCAACTTTCCATTCACATAATAGAAAGTAAGATCTAACTATGGTTTCAAAAACTCGTTATCTGAAACTAATTACTCGTATTATACAACATTCATAGAGAAACAACTCTGATTATAACAATTTAGCGGTGAATTTCAAAGGATTTGATGTCTATAAGTATATATAGTATCCGTTTAATTTACGTTTCTTAACTCCCTAAAATTTAAAATATGTATGTTCCCAGATTATTTCAATGACTTTGTTTTTGAACGGCCAGTTACTAAGTTGAGCCTAAACAGTGAAATCCACAAGCGGCAGTATGCCTTCCCTCGAACCCTCCACCTATTCACCCGAGGAAAAGCATCCAGCAAGACTCGAACCCGAGACCTTGTGAAAGAAAACCCCCCACCTATTATTTCAATGACTTACCTATGAATCAACATATTTTTGGGTATAAATTAACTACTAAGTGAATGATAATTTAATGGAATTCCAGATCTACTACGTAATCAAAACTCTAAAGATATGTCAAATTTAAATTTTGATTTAATGAATTAGTAACATTTATGATTTCTGCAAGTCCATATCGTTTTACAACCGGTTGTTATAGTCGTACTGTCTAAACAATTAGTTCATTATAGATTTGACACAAACCCACCAACGTTTGGTCTTCAAAACTTATCATAAATTTCCATAACAAATGACTCAAAAATCAAAACTGAAAAAAATTCGATTAATCATCAACAGTTCAAAAAAATTATGGATTCTTACCGGAGTTCCTCAATCTTACAGCAAGGCAGCGCTTCATCATCATCATCTTCAATGGCAGCGTCATTATTAGGTTAATTAAAACCAATATGTCGAGAAGAAACCCATGAATGAGTCTTTTGCCATCCAACCAGTCAGAGATGATTGGATAGTTGCATGTGCAGGCTGAAATACCCTAAAATACCAATACAAATAAAAAATAAAAAATAAAATAGAAAAAAAAATTAAAAGGAAAAGGTTTAACGCGTATTACGTTGGCAGCCTGAGTAATTAATAGCTAAAGTTGAAATATAAATAAGAATTCAAAAATACTCATTAGTATAATATTGAGAATAATCTTAAACAAAGAAAGCAATAGAACTATAAAAGTATAGACATCACCTGTTAG
The DNA here is from genome assembly GCA_963853835.1 of Calendula officinalis. Taxonomy (NCBI): domain Eukaryota; kingdom Viridiplantae; phylum Streptophyta; class Magnoliopsida; order Asterales; family Asteraceae; genus Calendula; species Calendula officinalis. Next base: position 49,968,610 of record OY970821.1, on the reverse strand, counting down.
GAATAACACTGTTATTGATATGAAATGAACTATACCATGGAGAATAAGGAAATAAAGAAGATTGTCTTGTGAGCCATTAGGATCATATTTGTGTCATTAAGATTTAAACACATGTTTTAGCAAGGTTACCGAAGCATATGTCATCAATGTAAGTACATCATCGTACATATGTTAATGAACCAGATATGTCATAAGGTTTATATAGTAAAAATAAATTTTCATTATGAAGAAGGAGAACTGGTTTGAATTAGGTTGTAATGAACATGATACCTACAGATATGTAGAGAATCAGAAAGCACAATTTAATGTAATAAATCCATCTGAAAATTGAAATAGAAACCACCATTTATATGTGGCTTTGACTTCTAAGTTGACAATCCAATAACAGACTTTGACTTCTAACTTGATTACATGCAGCAGGTTTCCAAACACCTAAAAGTGAGTTTTAGCTTAATAACACAATAAATCATAAGCACTTTTTTTGTTTGAATGGCCAGTTAGTAAGTCAGTGGTTCGAGCCTAGACAGTGACATTCAGAAAAAAAAAGTGCTTAAATAATACAATTACCGAACCCTGACATTCAGAGTTGTTCTGGTTTGACAACTTACCTCCTCTGATATAGTAAACGCCATCTTCCTTCAATATTTTTTGAAATTTACTCATCAATTTAACGGAAATAGAAGCTTGAATCTTGTCTCCCTACAAAAATGGATAATACCTATAAACCTTGCTATCAAAACGGCTGGAATCGGTAATTATTAAGAAAGTTACTTAATGGTCATGAAAGATGGTCATTAAACTCAATGGAAATAACCATATTGAATTTTTTTTTAATTGTAAGTTTAACTAAAAAAGTCAAAACACGCTTCAAAACAATCAGTTAAGTTATTAAAGTTGAAAATTCCGTTTTATATAACCTGATTTTAAGTTATGATACTATATAATCTCTACCCCTATATAATGTATTTAGGGGGTAAGGGCATTTTTGTCCACACATTAATTTAAAAACATGAGAGCATACATGTAACGATTGACCGGAGCTGATAAATAAGAATAGTTTTCCGTAACGATAATCTAACCTTCTCCTGCTAACCACAAACAACAAAACATATAAATTTTCAAAAATCGAGAGATGGAAGGCCATAAAAAAAAAATAGTGGTTATTTTTTATGTGAGTCAACATTTTTAAAACGAATAGTACTACGAACAAAATTTTATAACCAGTTAAATCCCTGTAATTCATACAATAATCCCTGTTAAATCCCTGTTAATTAATACAATAATATAAAAAATTATAACCATTTAAATCCATGTTAATTATAACTAATTAAGAGTATTCGAACACGGGAGGCAAATAGTGGGACCATTATGTCACTGTTTGATGTGTTGGTATTGGTAAACCCTTTGGACGAATGCCCTATATTAGTTGCGAGATCACATATATGCATCCTTGATCCATCACCATCTGGTGTACAAATTTTGCTTTTCTTTTCTTTTAGATGAAATAACTTGTACATTGCTTTTCAATTTCTAACTCACAATAATCTAAATTCTCTTTGCTTTCTCTATTTTAGGTATTAATTGATATAATAATCCATGTTAATTAATACAATAATCCCTGTTAATTAATACAATAATACAAAAGATTATAACGAGTTAAATCCATGTTAATTATAACCAATGAATATTACCTTGTTCTATGTGCTTACAAGTTCAGGTAAACCAAAAAAAACTCACTTAGGCAATTTAACAAACAGCTAATGGGCACAATTTAAAATAAGGTCCAAATGTTTTCTCAACGATTCGTCACATAAGCAACAAAAACAAATGGAAAACATACCAAGAGTATTAGTCGAAGAGTCTGAACAGTAGGGGACCTTGAATCAACGTGTGGGGCTGACAATGTTGGGTATCGAAGTATCATCCTTCGACTAATATACTCCATGGTCGATGAGTCTTAATTCCGGTATTGGCAACATCAAACTTCTTGATGAAAGATGGAAAGGGATGGTGAAGAAGAAAGTATTACACGGTAATATAGAATATATATTTGTAATTATTGTATTTATTATTTTCCATAATCAATTCCTTTTCTAAAGGAATGTTTGTTGTAATCCTCTCAATATATAGAAGATCTCACCCTCTCAATTGAGTATGGGTTTTGACCAAAGCTATCACATGGTATCAGCCTAATATTATTCTCCCTTCTTTCTCTCAAAATTTCGTTCCTGGAACCCTAGCAAAGCCGCCGATGTACAATGGTTACCTCACCATCATCGTGCTCCTCCTCCACTGATTCTCTATTCTCCATGAATACCCTTCTACACATGATAAACATCAAAGTTTCATCCTCTAATTACCTTTTATGGAGGAATAATATGTTACCCATCTTTACTTATCAAAAATTATTCGGTCACATTGAAGGCACCACTGTTGACCCACCGTCCACCATTGAAGATGACGGAAAAACTGCTCCGAACCCAGCAGTTGCCGCTTGGCTCGAGACCGATCAAAGGGCGGTCATTCTGTTACAATCTTCGTTAACGGAAGAAGCCGCTGCGGAGGTCCTCGGGTTAAATACGGCGCATCAGATTTGGGCTGCCATAGAGGCCGCCTATAGTAACTCGTCTGTTGAAAGGATTCACCCGTTGCGGGACTCCCTTCGCCAACTAAGCAAAGGAACCGCCACTGTTGCTGAGTTTTCTCGTTAGTTTAAGGCGATCTCCGATCAACTTGCTGCCATCGGTCAACCGGTTATTGATATCGACAAGCTCCATTGGTTCCTTTGTGGTTTGGGTCTGTCTTATGAGACGTTCTCTATGGCTATTCGTGCAATCAAACCTACCCCGAAGTTCCATGACCTCATCTCACAAGCCGAGAGTCACGAGTTATTCTTGTTGTCTTTGCATGGCCATTCTACTACTCCACCAGTGGCCTTTCAAGCACAAAATCACCCTCATGAAACATCTAGAAGCCGAGGTCATGGCCACTATTCTCAAGGAAATAACTATACGGGACGGGGACGTGGCAATAATTCCAATCAGAGGCCACCACATTGCCAACTATGCCGAACAAATGGCCATTATGCCTCATCGTGTCCTAGTCTTCCTACCTATGCAACTCAAGCTCCTACCACCGATGATGCCTTAGCCAAAGCCTTTCATGCTCAATGTCATGTAACTATGAATACTCCCGATTGGCACGTTGACTCGGGTGCTACGGATCACATGACCGCATCATGTGATAATCTCCATCAAACCGCTCCTTACAAAGGTAGTTCTCAAGTTTTATTTGGTAACGGTAAAACTCTACCTATTACTCACATGGGTTCTTCACATATTACTAAGGATATTTCGTTAAAAAATATTCTTGTTATTCCTAATCTCACCAAAAAATTACTTTCCGTGAGCAAACTAACGACTGACTATCATGTTGATGTTTTGTTTTCCCAACCTATTTTCAATATTCAGGATCAGAAAATTTAAAAAGTTCTAGCTAGTGTTCGTTGTGAGAATGGGCTTTATGTGCTTCAAGATGCACACCAAGCTTTCGTTGCCACTAAAAGTATCAAAAAGGAGTCTTATGAATTATGGCATACCCATTTGGGTCATGTCTCGTTTGACGTTATTTCACTTTTGCATAAGTTAGGTTTCTTGTCTGTTTCTTCGCTGTTACCTAAACCTATTGTTTGCACTTCGTGCCAAATTGCTAAAAGTTCTCGTTTACCTTTTACTCATAATGATTCTCGATCCACTCATCCCTAGATTTAATACATTGTGATTTGTGGGGTCCCTCCCTAGTTACATCTAAGGATGGATACCGTTACTACGTTATTTTCATTGATGACCATTCAAGGTTTACTTGGTTTTACCCTCTAAAAACAAAAACTGAATTTTATACGGTTTTACCAACGTTTATTAATCTTGTTCAAACCTTGTGTTCTCGTAAAATTAAAATTTTCCAAAGTGATGGAGGTACGGAATTTGTCAATTACAATGTGCGAAAAATTTTGAAGACAATGGTACATTACATAGATTTTCGTGTCCTTATACTCCACAACAAAACGGTCGTGTTAAACGCAAGCACCGACACATTGCGGAAATCGGTTTAGCTATGTTATTTAACGCAAGCATTCCGGGTCAATTTTGGGTTGACGCCTTCACTTCGGCGACCTTTATTATTAATCGGGTTCCTACACCCGTTTTGGCTCAAAAGTCTCCATTTCAAATTATTTTTGACAAGCTTCCAAATTATAGCAACTTCAAAGCATTTGGATGTCAAGTTTTTGTCCGTTCCTACGAGATTATTCTCCGCACAAACTTGCCCCGAGAAGTATATCATATGTATTCATTGGAAATAGCACACAATACAAAGGATATCGGTGCCTTGATCCTATTACATCTCGGATATTTATTACTCGGCATGCTCGATTCAATGAAATCGTTTTTCCATTTAAAGGTGATTCTCAAACTTCTCATATTAGAAATTTGGAACTGACAACTTTTTTGCAGGATATACCCCAAAATAAAATTGTTGAAGCTGACCAACTCAGTCCCATTGTTACTGCCGAGAAGCCAAGACCATCACAACTAAATTGCACCCTTTGCCAGCCCAATCCTTCACCAAATTCGGCCCAACATCCTCATCCGGCCCAACCTCCACTTAACAGTGGCCCAACCCACTCTCAGCCCACACCCGCTGCCGACCCGCCTCTACCCACACCCATTGCCGACCCGCCACAGCCAATACCCGTTGTTGTCCCAACTCCACCCATTCCGGAACCCGTTAAGATCTCCACCCATCCAATGCATACCCGCTCCAAATCGGGTATTGTTAAAACCAAACACAGTGCCGATATCACTTCCGCTCACCCTCTATTTCATGCTCTTGCTGCTGAAATCGAGCCACGCAGTTTCAAGGGCGCCTCAAAAGACCGCAAATGGGTTGATGCAATGCTTGAAGAGCTTAAAGCTCTTCGTCACAACCAAACTTGGACCTTGGTTCCTCGGCCGCATTCCACTAATATAGTTGGTTCTAAATGGGTATATCGGGTAAAATATAAGTCGGATGGCACTATTGAACGGTTTAAAGCCGAACTTGTTGCTCAAGGTTACACACAAATTCCAGGACTTGATTTTTCACATACCTTTAGTCCGGTTGTCAAATCTACCACTGTCCGAACGGTTCTATATCTTGCCGTTTTACAAAAATGGAAGTTGCACCAACATGATGTTAAAAATGTGTTCGTTAATGGCAATCTCAATGAAACCGTATTTATGGAACAACCGCCGGGCTTCGTGGACCCGAAATTTCCGAATCATGTTTGCAAACTCTCAAAGGCCCTTTATGGCTTAAAGCAAGCCCCACGTGCATGGTTTCTTCGTTTAAGCACATTTTTTATCTCTTCTGGTTTTACATGTAGTCGAGCCGACACTTCTTTGTTTGTGTACTCTCGTGGCTCATGCATTTTATACCTCTTGGTTTATGTTGATGATCTTATTTTAACCGGGAACAACGAAACCGAAATTGCCACCTTCATCAAGGCACTTAATACCGAGTTTGCAATTAAAGACCTTGGTAACTAAAACTATTTTTTGGGCCTAGAAGTTATTCACTCGGACACCGGTTTATTTCTTACACAATCAAAGTATGCTACCGACATACTTAAGCGTGCTCAACTTTATGATGCCAAACCGGTTCCTACCCCTTTATCTCCGCGTATTTCCTTTACTAAGGATGGCGTACCGTTTGATGATCCCACATTGTATCGGTCTCTAGTAGGTGCTCTTCAATATTTAACCATTATTAGACCGGATTTGTCATATGCGGTAAACCAAGTGTCTCAATTTTTACAAGCCCCAACCGTTGACCATTTTCAATCGGTCAAACACATACTTAGATATGTCAAAGGCACAATTTCTTTCGGTCTTACCTATACAAGACCAAAGAATTACAATATTATTGGTTATTCTGATGCCGATTAGGCCCGTTGCTTGAACACTTGTCGCTCCACCTACGGTTATTCGATTGATTTAGGTGGTAATCTCATTTCTTGGAGTGCTAAGAAACAACCAACTATCTCCCGCTCAAGTTGTGAATCGGAATATCGAGTTATGGCTAACACCGCCGCTGAGATAGTTTAGGTTAGTCACTTATTACGGGAATCGCATGCTCTTCCTCCGGATTTCCAAGTGATAATAAAAGTGCTTTGTTTATGACTCCAAATCCCATTGCACACAAGAGAGCTAAGCATATCGATTTGGATTATCATTTTATTCGAGAACTTGTAAATTCAAACAAACTTGTCACTAAGTTTGTTCCTACCAATCTTCAAGTGGCCGATATCTTCACCAAAAGCCTTCCACGAACACAATTTGTAGAATTTCGTCTCATGCTCTGGCTTGGTCCGCCACCGTTTCGATTGAAGGGGGATATTAGACGATAATATAGAGTAAATATTTGTAATTATTGTATTTATTATTTTCCATAATCAATTCCTTTTCTAAAGGAATGTTTGTTGTAATTCCCTCAATATATAGAAGATCTCACCCTCTCAATTGAGTATGGGTTTTGACCAAAGCTATCACAGAAAGGATGATATTTGGAAACGAAATTGAAACTGTCGATGTAGGGTTTTGACCACGAATTGATGGCGTCATAAATAGGCGCGGAATTTTGGGCTTATTAAAAAAGAACCAGGTCTTAAATTCGCTGCGGACTCAGTAGAAGAATAACCATTAAGAGGTTTCGGGTATTAAACCAAATATCATATGTGGCGTGGCGGTAAAACAGTTTTTCGGGGAGGCGGAGGTCCCAGGTTCGAAACTCGGCTAAAGCTTTTTTTTTTATCACAAATTCGGTTTAAGACCTTCCAATAATGGAAAGGCAGAGTTTAAGACCTTCCGTAATTAGAAAGGTATTCCTCTATTATATATAGTATAGATAGATATAGATAGATAGATATAGATATAGATATAGATATATGTAATGGTTATTTAGTTTAAAATGCTTCCGTATTTTGTAAAAAAAATGGCTTGAACATTACGGTGTTACACTTACGCATATCATAGTTAGAGTTGTCAAATCGTGCTGTCATTTCGTTGTTTTTGGGTAACACGACACAACACGAATTCAAAATTTTCCAATACGAAAACAACACGACACGAAGTCGCGTTTTATTTTACTAACACAAAAACGACAAACACGAGATAAACAACAAAAATATCAAATTTTTTACTTAGTACATGCTAAAAACACGAAAAACACGACAAAAATTATAACATAAATTTCTAAATGTTCTCAAAATCAAAACTATCGTGTTAATATTATCTAAACACGAACACGACACAACTTTGTGTTTGTTTTACACGACACGAAAACGACACAAACATGAATTCAAATTTCGATTTCCACTCAATTTCGTCATTTATTTTTGTCGTGTCATGTCAAGTTTTGGCAACCCTAATTACGATGTTCAACTCTCACTTTGTTCGATTGAAAAGTTAATCCCAGACTAAGGTAAGAAACAATTTTCTTTTAAAAGTTACTAGCAGGGTACCCGTGCAATGGGGCGACGGGTACCGTGTCACTATACTTTACGGCGAACAATTAGTGGGTGAGTATTGGTGGTGGTGGCGGTGGTAGTAGTGATGGTGGATGGTGGTGTTAATTTTAACTTTTTAAGTTTTAAAAGATTAATAAATATAATTATAGTCATGTAAGGAATACACAGTATAGTAACGCAATTGGTAACTCGGTAAGTGCATTGTGTTTAGCCTATAGGGGTCGCGAACAAGTAAGGGGCGGCTTTATTTAGGGAAAGATCTAATATATAATTATAGATGTAATAAATTTCAACCAGAAGACACAATACCAAACGGGTCTGCTATAAAGTATGATAACATGGCGATCAAAGAGGTCATATAAAAGTTTGTTTGGTGATCCGCATGGCTTGAAGCCAAAGTAGTTGTTGACCTTTTCTTATTTGACTTTTGTTGTTGATCATTGGCGATTCCTGAACAATTGCTTCCTAAATCATTCTAAACACTAATGTTGAAGACTTCAAGTTAATTGTCAACCCGTTTGCCTGTTCCCCTTTTAGATAATATTTTTAGCCTAAGTTATTTGAGACTACACATAATATAAATGATGCATTCATAAAGAAACGGGTCAAAGAACTGCACATATAGCATTAAAATCACTATTTCCAGTCAATAGTTTAGAAATTATATTTACTGACCAGTTTTCCAAAACAGGTGCTTACAGAATTCCGTATTTATCAATGGTTTAGACAGTTATTTGTTTTGAACACAAAGGTAAAAAATCAAACCTGAAATATGATTATATTGCTAATTTTAAATTTATTATCCAAACAAACTGTCAGGGTCGAATAACTCAAACAAGTTATTTAATCACAAATCTACTAACAACGAGAAGTTGCAGCGGATCAAAACTCGTGTTAATTGATTAAGAACAATGAATACTGTAAACGAATGCCAAGAATAATAAGAACACAGTAATCACAAAATGCTTCAATGTATATTGAATAATTCGAACAATACACACGTACGTTTACAATTCGTAAGGAACTATATATAATAGTCCTTGAAGCCTAAAATATTAACCTAGTTATTCTAGGATTCGATTACAATCAATATACAAAAGCTAAACATTCTATAACTAACTCTACTAGAATCTCGGACACGATCAGCACCATAAATAGACATAAGTAGTATTTGCAATCGTAAGTAGTAACTCCAAGATCAGTAGCATCAGTAGTATATTGCTTTTCTGCCCCATCAGTACTAACTTCCATAATCGTTGATCAGTACTAACTGCAGCATCAGTATTAGAATGTTTATATCCCAACAATCACCCCCTAAACTTGTTAATTCACTTTTAATTAACCAAGCTTCTTCTCTTCTTCTTCCTTTTTCTCTTCTAATATAGCAGCTCTTCTTTCAAGTGTTCTTTGATTTTGCTTCTTCCTTTGTGCTATTATATACTTGTTGTTTCTTTTTACAAAGTAATTATATTTTTCTTGAAACATGACAGCATCATATGGTTTCATGAAGGAGCAACAAGTGATTTGATACAATATTTCTTCTGGATGAGGATATTCTTTTTCATATAAGTATAGCTCACACTTCTTACTGGTTCTTTCAAAGAAATACATGTTTACTGTGGGGAGCACATTCCATCCATAAATATTTTCTTTGCTAGTGAAGATTTCAGGATAGTTGTCTGGATAGAAAGCAGCATCAATCATTCTAGTCAAGTATCCAGCTCCTGAGTTTTTCCATGATTTCTTATCCATTCTTGGTTTTCCAATAATCAATACTTTGATTATGTCACTTCTTGAACAGGATCTCACCATTGGTTTCCAACTAGTAAATCTTTGAGTTGTTTTGTCCTCTCTTATGACTTCTATGACATTATCTACAACTCTCCAATTGATAATTTGATTATCTTCAAGAGGAGCAACAGGAAGATCAAGTGCTGGAACGATTTCTGTTTGTTTTGTTTTCTTTATTGCCTCTTGTTCAAGTTGAAGAGCTTTTCTCTTTTTGGAAGGAGGTTTAGATGATTCACTAGATATTGGTGTTCTGGAGAGTATGATTGTGGGGTCAATTTCAAGTAATATCTTTTTTTTTCTTCTCCTGCCTCTAATTCTGCTAATTCTCTTTTCTTGGCAGTACAATATTTATCAACTATTGTAATCATTTTCATTCTGCAAAAGACTTAGCACTATGACCTTTTGATTTCAAATAGTCAATCATTTTGGTCTTTTGTTCAAAAATTTCATCTGGTAGGTCAGCTCTTTCTTTCTTACATTCTGCCACAATATCTTCAAGGCAATTCAGATGTTCTTCTTCTATTTTTCTTTGTTTATCAAATTCTGCCTTTTGATCTTCTACCAGGAATTCTTCAACCTCTTGAATTTCTGCATTTTTCAGTCTTTCTTCTTCAGCCTTTTTCTTGTCTTCAAGAGCTTGAGTTTTAGCTACTTTCCTCAAGTACCTCATTCTGTTCACCTTCCATTTGTCTTGTTTTGCTGATCTGACACGATTCATTTTATTTACCATGTGGTGACCTAAAGCTCTGTTTGGATAGTCATCATCAAATAGTTCTTTCCCTTTTCCAACACATGCTGTAAGTATAGGTGGAGTGTATTTCATGTCAGTAATTTTAGGTATGGTTATTGATGGAGAGAATTTAGTAATTTTGTTCAATGGAAGTATCTTTGGGTGAGGAGGTAATGCACATTCATCAACCTCATACCAATCCACATTATCATCAATGTCAGGTATGATAAGTGCTTGAAATTCTGAAGTTGGAGGTCTTGATACGACTATAGTATGTTCACGTTCAAGAACTTCTGGTGTTTCTTCATCTTCAGTAGTAACTGAGGTAGTTACTACTGGTATTGGTTCTTCTGTATATTCCACCAACTGTTCTTGTGAGGAGTCTACTACTGGTGAGGTTGTTGTTGTAGTTACTACTGCTAGGGCATCAGTAGTAGTTGTGGGAACATTTACTACTGGTGTTTCTTCTTCTTCATTGGGGTCAGTAGTAACAACCTCTTGATCCTTAGTACAGGTCTTCACCTTAATCTTGACCTGTTTCACCATGGGCTTCTTTTAAGTTCAAAAGGGAGGTTGCTGCTGCTGCTATTGAGTGATCAATCATTCCTTGAATATGATCTTTCTCCCCCTTAGTGATCTCAACCTGTTGAGCCTCACTATCTGCAATCTTTCTTTGTAACTTTCTGATCATATTTGATTGCCTTTGAAGCTTGTACTCGAACCTCTTCTGTCTTCTGTTCAGAGTATTTATCTAGTGCTTCATATAAGCCATGCTTTTTCTGTGATTATTTAATAAATTCAGACAATTTTGTACAGTGGTTTTAAGGTTTTCCTTCCTATCCGTCAATTGTTTTGGTTTAATACTGCCCTCAGCCCCTTTGGGTGGATCATTGGGCTCATTTGGTACATTGGCTTTTAGGTTTTCCATCCTATCTCTACCCTCATCACTTCTGGGTGATGAAATGGGTTGTTTGGACACTCTCTTCGTCCTAGAAGAAGCAGTAGTGCCCCCCCCCCCTGTGGTTTCTGGGCACCGGGTTCCTCTTAGTAATTCCTCAAATTCTGAGTCATCACTTAGAGTTGCCGAGGTCTGGGTCCTATTTATGTTCTCACTAGCCTGTCTACCCACCTTTGGGGCATCAGTATTGAGAGCCCTTTCCTCATGTCCTCTCTCCTCCTTGGAGGACAACTCTTGGAGTCTGGGGTTTGACTCAATTGGTCCCTTGGTGTCCTTTAAGGAAGATTTCTTCCTTTTGTAAGTTTTGGAAATTTGTTTGGCAATGGGCTGGTCTTCCTCAGAGTGAAGAGTAGCACTCTGGGGATTAATTTCATGTACCTGGGACACATTCAGGACATCTGTTGGTTCAGGTAATTGAGTGGACTGAATGGGTTGGGGTTCAATGGGGTGACTTGAACCTTCTCCTATTGGGGGTTGATCATAGATCATGTTTTGGAACAGTGGAGTAACCTTCCCAGAACATTTAAATTGTTTTCTCATATTAGAATACACCTTTTTATTCAATTCAGGTGTAACAAAAATGTTTTTAGGTTTTTAGAGATTTTGAATTTCACAGTTGATAATATGAGTAAGGAATCTTGGATACATTAAAAATTTAGAAGATGATAAATTTGCAAGCATTCCTTCAAAAATCATGTTTGAGAAATTGAATACTTTTCCTGTGCACAAACAAACAACATCAGATGCTATTGATTTGTTGAACTCATTCCAAGTACTCTTTTTAGGAGAGATACAGTGTTGAATAGTATGAACATTTCCATTGAGGTGAAAGAAGACCCTTTTGAAAAGTAACAATATCTAGTCTTCCTTCATACCCCACTTTTTTTAAGATGTCAACAAGATCTTCCTTAGGTAAAGAAAACATACCTGATTCATCATTCAGTTGAAGATGATGTCTGACGGATTGTTCAGTGATGATGATAGGCTTTCCATCTACAACAGATTTGATTTTTGACATGTTTGATTCTTCAATCCTTTCAGCATTTTCCCAGAAATCAACAAGATGTTGTTCATAAGCCCTGAGATTTATAGTTAAAGCAAACTTTATGTGTGAGTTCTTCAAGAACATAACTATAGGTCGAAAGTCCTTTGTGCCATCAGGATTCCTTAAGAATGCACACATATTGTGAAATTCAGAATATTTGAGATCGGTTTTGACTTCGAGAGACTTTAGGGTAGCCATTTGAATGATCTTGAACTTGAAATTGATGTTTAGTTGATGGATTTCAGAGAGAGTTTTGATCGTTTGATAGATGTGTGAAGTGAATTTTGTTGTTACTGATGCAGGATTTTGATCGAGTTTAGGGTTTAACGTAGGGTTTATCGAATCGAGGTGTGGATAATGCTAAATTAATCTCTTTCAGCTATTTATATTTTACGAATTAACCTGCAAAAGGACCGAAATACCTTTCGAATCATAACCCAACGGCTATTTTCATGGGGGTTAGTATGGTAAAAAGTTGTATTTTACAGATCACGGTCGATCAGTAGTAATTAAGTATCAGTAGTAAAAACATCAGTAGTAACTGTTGTTTTTACACTTAACCTAATTCTAAGAAAAACCCTATCGGTACTAAATTGTAAGACTCACACATGATCAGTAGTAATGGATAACCAGTAGTAAAACATACTTAAAAAAGAAATTGTACAAAAATTATACATACGATTTTGTTTGTGAAATTAATTTATTAAAATCATTCCAATACTGCTAACCAGAAAGCTGAACCTTCCTACATCAAATGCTTTTGTAAAAAGGTCGGCCAATTGATTGTCAGTATGAATTTTCTCTACTTTGATTAATTTCTTTTCATTGCAATCCCTTATAAAATGAAATCTTATTTCAGTGTGTTTTGTTTTGGAATGTTTTACAAGATTATTCTTAATACTGATAGCACTTTGATTATCAATAAAAAAAGGAGTTTTAAGAATAGATATACCAAAGTCTAGGAGTTGATTTTGAATCCATAGGACTTGAGCACAGCAAGCAGATGCAACTACATACTCTGCTTTAGCAGTTGATGTTGAAACATTGGTTTGTTTCTTGCATTGCCATGACACCAATCTTGATCCAAAGAATTGACATCCACCAGTAGTAGATTTTCTATCTTGACATTCACCACCATAGTCACTATCAGTGTAGGCTATGAGTTCAAATGGTGATTCATGTGGATACCATAGACCAAGAGAAGGTTTTCCTTTCAAGTATCTAAAGATTCTTTTGACTTCTTGCAAGTGTAGTTCCTTAGTTCTTGCTTGATACATGGCACATACACAAACACTATACATAATGTCACGTCTTGATGCAGTTAAATACATTAAAGAGCCTATCATTGATCTGTAAAGATGTTCATCTACATCCTCCCCCTCAACATCAGGATGTAGGTGTTTGTGAGTTTCCATTGGCGTGCTTTCACTTTTGCAGTCTTTAATTGCAAATTTCACCAAAATGTCTCTGACATATTTTGATTGGTTAATCAAAATACCATCTGATCTTTGATTGATTTGGAGTCCAAGAAAGAAGTTCATTGGACCCATTGAGCTCATCTTGAACTTGATTTGCATTAGTTCTTCAAACTCTTTGCACAGTTGATCATTTGTTGAACCAAAGATGATATCATCTACATATATTTGGACCATTAGTATATCATCTTTGACCTTTTTGTGAACAAAGTTTTGTCAATTGCACCTCTTTTAAAATTGTTCTTCAGTAGATATGATGATAATGTGTCATACTAAGCTGTTGGTGCCTGATGAAGGCCATATAGAGCTTTGTCTAGCTTGTACATATAGTCATCATGTTCTGGATCTTCAAATCCTGGTGGTTGACAGACATACACTTCTTCTTCAAATTTCCCATAAAGGAAATCACTTTTCACATCCATTTGGTAGACTTTGATCTTCTTGTATGAAGCATATGCCAGAAAGATTCTTATTGCTTCAATTCTAGCAACAGGTGCATATACTTCATCATAGTCGATTCCTTCTTCTTGAGTGTATCCTTGGGCTACAAGTCTGGCTTTGTTTTTGATCACTGTACCTCTTTCATCTTTCTTGTTTCTGAAGATCCATCTTGTTCCAATGGCTCTTTTTCCTTTTGGTAGAGGTACAGGTGTCCATACAGCTTGTAATTTGAATTGAAGAAGTTCTTCTTGCATTGCTATGATCCAATTGGAGTCTTTCATGGCTTGTTGTATCTTTTTACGTTCCTCCTGTGACAAAAAGTATTCATACATACATTCATTAGAGATTAGACTGATGTTACAAACATTTGAATTTAATGAAGAATTGAATTTGCTTCTTGTTTGCATGGTTGAATTGACATCACTTAGGACTTGATCCAAAGGATGATTCTTTTCAGTTCTGGTGCCATGAACTTTGTCAACAACTAGTTGACTGTCAAGGTTTGACTCATTGGAATCAGGGATTTGTGCATCTGTCCATGTTTCTTCTTGATTGTCTGGATTTTGGGAAGATTCTTCATTGCTACTGGTGTCAGTAGTAACATGATTTTCATTTGATTCTGGTGGATCATTGTTAGTACTGACATCAAAATTGATTGGCTCATCATCATTTGTTTGAGTTTCTGAGTTACTACTGAGATCAGTAGTATCTTGAGAATTTGAGTTGTTACTAGTATCAAGATTGCTAGGGTTATCTGAGTTGCTACTGTCCTCAGTATCAACTGTGGGATTAGTATTAACCAAAATGTACTTCATATTGTCTTGACTACCATTGAATGATGATGATCCTCCTTGTTGATTTTGATTGTTTGAATCTCCTGTATTAAAATCATAGTTCACATCAAAAGATTTGGTTAGATTGTCAATGTTCTATAACCAATCTGGACCATTTCCCTGTTCATTCATTAGGTTTTCATTAAAGGATACATTAACACTTTCTTCAATGATCCTTAGCCGTTTTTTGAATACTCTGTAAGATTTGCTTTGAGTTGAGTATCCTACAAATATTCCATCATCTGCTTTGCAGTCAAACTTACCAATTTGTTCTCTTGTAATTAAAATTGTACAAGGACAACAAAATGATTTTAAGAAACTTATTGATGGTTTTCTTTTATTAAAAAGTTCATAAGGTGTTTTAAAATGAGGCTTAACTATTAAAACTCTGTTTTGAACATAACAAGCAGTATTAACAGCTTCAGCCCAAAAAGTTATTGGTAATTTTGAATCTGCAAGCATGGATCTGGTTGCTTCAATGATTGTTCTATTTCTTCTTTCAGCTACACCATTTTGTTGTGGAGTTCTTGGTGAGCTGTACTGCCTGTCAATACCCTTAAGATCACAAAAATCAATTAGATTAGTATTCTTAAATTCTGTGCCATTATCACATCTAATGGCTTTCACTTTGAGATCTCTTTTATTTTCCAGCTTGACAATTAGATTTTTTATAATCTCACTTGTTTCATCTTTGGTCCTAAGAAAGAAAACCCAAGTGTATCTGGAAAAATCATCAATAATAACAAGGCAGTATTGTTTCTTTCCAATACTCATTTCATTTGTAGGTCTAAAAAGGTCCATATGTAAGAGCTGTAAAGGGTTAGAAATAGAGTTTATTGCTTTGGTCTTATGAGAAGTCTTGTGTTGCTTGCCTTTTAGGCATGCAACACAGTGATGATCACACATAAATTCTTTTTGTGGTAAACCAACTACCAAATTCTTTTTGACTAAATTGTTCATATTTTTAAAATTTGTGTGACACATCCTTCTATGCCAAAGTTCTGATTCATTTGTGTTTGCCTTAGATATAAAACATTTGATCTCATTTGAAGAAATGAGTTCTCCCCCTATATCCAGGCAATACACATTGTTTCTCCTTGGTGTTCTTAAAACAACAAATTTTTTCATCTAAAATAAAGCCAGGAGAAAGAATGATGCACTCTACATTTGTAAAAAGAATTTTGTTCTTCTTATCACAAGTTTGTGAGACACTAACCAGATTATATTTAAGCTCAGCAACATAAAATACATCATCAAAAGTAATCTTACCATTTGATACTGTACCTTTACCTGTAATTTTACCACCTCTTGGATTTTCACCAAAAGCAACATATCCACCTTCAAAAGACTTGAAATCTCTGAGAATATGAAGATTTCCAGTCATGTGTCTAGAGCATCCACTATCAATATGCCATGTTCTTCCTTCTTCAGGGATCTGAATTCTCTGCACATAAAGTAAATGGATTAGTTAATTTTGGGAACCCAAGCTTGTTTTGTCTTGGTTCATCCTTTGAAGAGTAAGTTTTGCTAAATGAATAAGCTTTGTAAGCAGTTTTGGTCTTATTTTGTTGGTTAGTACTGGTGTTCTCTTTTACTACTGACCTAGGTTTATACCCGTAGTTTTTGGCTTTTGAGTATTTTACTACTGATGGACCAGTAGTATTTGGGTAATGAGAATTATTAGCATAGTCAGTAGTGTTTTTGTAATTGTACCAGACAACATTATAATTAGGATTTTTATCAGTAGTAAACCTGGAATAGTTCCTACTGACGTTTGAAAACTTTGAGTATTGTGGAAATTGATTTTGTTTTCCATTGTTTTTGAAATAATTACTTCGGTTTGGACTTTTATGCCTGATATTTTGCACAAATCTTTGTGCACTTCTTCCAAATTTGGGAATTTCAACATGTGAAGTTTTAGTTTCTTTTGCTTCTTCAGTTTGTTTTAGTTTAAGTACTTTCTATTTTTCTTTACTTAATTTGAACTCTTTGAATTCTTTGCAGTTAATTGGATTAAAGTGACAATTCTTTGCTATGTGGTTAACTTTGTTACAAATTAAGCATGTTAATTTTGTTGACTTAGCACCTTCAGGCTTTCTTTGTTCGTATAATTGGTTCAAGTTTCTTTGATTTCCCCTTCTTAAAATTTTTGGTATATTTTCTGAGTTATATTTTGGGGATTCAGTTTGACTTTGTGTGGTGTGGAAACTCGTATCAATTGACTCAGTTGTTTGATCATCATCAGATGACTCATTACTGATTTCAGTTTGACTCTCTATTTTTAATTCATTTAAAGTTCTTTCCGTGCTTGATTTAAGAGGAGGTATAAAATTAGTTGGAGGTGGAACTGCATGATATCCCACTCCATGCACAACTTTTTCAGTGGTTTGATTACTGGTTAATTCATCAACAATTTTAGAACTTCTTTCAAATTTTTTAATAGTTAATTTATTCTGTTCTAATACCATTTGACATTCTTCTAATTTAATTAAAGTTTCTTTTAATTTTAACTCAGCATATTCTTTATCATAAGTTGTTTGTAAGAGTTCATCTTTTCTCTTTTGATCTGTTATTTTTTAAATTTTAATTTGATTTTCAAAATCAGCTATACAACCATTATATTCAATTCTCCTATTTCTACTTAGAATCATCTATTCAAGTGTTTCTTTGTTAAGTTTTTCTAATTGTTTATATGCTTTAATGCATTCAGGAGTGCAAGATTTAGAATGTACCTCAGTAGTAGAATCAGTAAATGCCATGAGAGCTTGGTTCTGTGCATGAAAGCTCCAGTCATAACCTTGTCCTTCTTGAGATACTAATGCAGTTGAATTTGAAGTGTTGTTTTTGTTGTAACTTGATCTTTGATCTTTGCTAGGACATTCTCTGGCAAAGTGACCAAGATTACTGCAGTTGTAGCATTTGACTTTGGTCTTGTCAAATCCAGCACGATCACCTTTGTTGTAAGTCAGATTTTGCCTGCCAGTTCTTTTGAGGAACCTTTTTGTTCTTAAACTCAGCATTGCCATCTGCCACTTGATGTCCATCTCCTCAAGATCATCAGGATTAAGTTGTTCCAGATCTTCACTAATAAATGCAGTGTGCACATGACTAGTGAAAAAGGATTATCTTGCTGCATCTTCACCTCCTGCAATCTTTGCAGTGTCATGACATGTTCCTGTACTAGACACAAAAGCAGCATTGTTTGAAGGTAAATTAGGAGTTTTATTACTCACCTCAGATTCAAACACTCTTAGTTCATTGTAGAGTTCATCCAGCTCTTTTTCTTCCAGTGCATCTCCTTGTCTATATATAACAGTATACATAGACCATTCTTCACCAAGAGATCTGAGGAACTTTCTGTTGACATCATCATTGTCAGGTACAAAGCCAACTTGATTGAGTTCACCAATAAGTTTGTTGAATTGATCAAAGACTTGTGACAATGATTCATTCTTCTGGCCTTTGAAGTTTTCAAAGTGTTGCTTCAGTACAGACTTCATGTTTCTTTTGGTACTCTTTGTGCCTACAAACCTCTTCTCCAGTGCCTGCCACAGCTTCTTTGCATCATCATATTCAACAAATAAATGTTGATAGTCATTGGGAATAGCAAGCAGAAGAGTGCTTAAGGCTTTGAGTTCAATTCCTCTGTCCTTCTTTTCTTTCTCACACTTGAGTTTGTCGACTTCAGTTGAAGTGGTGGCTATTTGAGTTTGAATAGTCTTGTTTCCTTCAAGAACCACTTCCCACATGGAATAATCAGTAACCAGCATGTATTGCTTGATTCTGTTTTTCCACATCCCAAAGTTGTTGGGAGTGAGAATTGGAATCTTGTTAGCCTGAGTGCTTTCATTGTTATCAGACATGATTAACAATTTTGAGTTCGAAAGTATGAAACTTTTTGATGTTCTTAATTCGTAGATCTAGAACCTTAATGCTCTGATACCACTTGTCAGGATTGAATAACTCAAACAAGTTATTTAATCACAGATCTACTAACAACGAGAAGTTACAGCGGATCAACACTCGTGTTAATTGATTAAGAACAATGAATACTGTAAACGAATACGAAGAATAATAAGAACACAGTAATCACAAAATGCTTCAATGTATATTGAATAATTCGAAGAATACACACGTACGTTTACAATTCGTAAGGAACTATATATAATAGTCCTTGAAGCCTAAAATATTAACCTAGTTATTCTTGGATTCGATTACAATCAATATACAAAAGATAAACATTCTATAACTAACTCTACTAGAATCTCGGACACGATCAGCACCATAAATAGACATCAGTAGTATTTGCAATCGTCAGTAGTAACTCCAAGATCAGTAGCATCAGTAGTATATTGCTTTTCTGCCCCATCAGTACTAACTTCCATAATCGTTGATCAGTACTAACTGCAGCATCAGTATTAGAATGTTTATATCCCAACACAAACAAACGCACCACCTACAATGCAGATTGCTGCTGCCACTTCATAAGCCTTTCTTTGCCTTCTAATATTCCAACATTTCACCTGCCATAATTTTAGACAGTTTTTGATTAAACAGTTAACCTCAATCATCTCTAATTAATTTTGTAACAATCTCAATTCGTTTGGTAGTCCATGCCGCCCAGTCCACGACTCATGCACTGTTAGTGGGTTTGGGAGTTCAACCACAATACACAAATAAGTAAATAAAAACAATTAATTTGCAGGCTGCAACATTATTAGATAGACAAAAAGTAAGAAACCAACAGACAATAGTTGATATACCAAACCTTTTTGCATCAAAGAAAGTTGTTGATTGTTCTTATCACATTCAACGGGTCAATGATTCCATTTTTCACCATGTCCACATATTTACCTGCATATTAGAAGAGTTTTTTCAATTTCCAAAGATTTTGCAATAGATCATATGAGCATCAAATTTGACCCATTTACCTAGAAAAAATAGGTCAATTCGGAATATACATTTCCTGCATAGTAAGTCTGGCTATAAAAACTAAGTGAAAAGGTTGAGCATTAACTTTGGCAGTGTCATAGCCAAGATCTTACTCTAAAAGAATAAACTTGGAGAATGATTGTATATCATTATACATAGGATTGTGTTACAATATATAGACTAGATATTTACACTCTAGGCCTCCTATTAATGTGATATATAAATATATGACTAATACATCTAATTGTCTAATACTTACCAACTACAACGGAACCCTGAACACCAGCAGCATTAGATGCAATTGTATGAACCGGCATCTGCAATTAATCAATAAAATCATTGTTGGAAATAGTGTCCAACACATCAAATAAACTGGTATTCCGGTTCGGGTATTTTAGATTACTATTCGGGTTGCCCTCGAGGAATCAACGAACACGAGAAATAACGTAGTGTTTAATTAATATTTAATTAAACGGACTAACGGGCAAGACGGACTAATCTAGTTGATGGGTAATTAACTATATTATGGTAATCGGGTCAAGTATTAATTAATGGTTTAAGTTAATACTTGAGGCTTAATTAAAGAGTTAATTAATGCGGGCTTTGGACCAATTAAGCTTTAACCCAAATTGGGTTTAGGCAAGTATATATATGAGGTTAAGGGGTTTAACCTAATACACTTAATCACTTGTTCCTTGCCTCCAAAGTTTCGGCCGAACACCACCACCTTCAACCGAACCGCCGCCGTGCCACCGTCGCCGGACCGCCGCATCGCCGCCATCCCCGTCGCCGGAACCGAAATAGTTTTCGGGTTTTTGGTGCTTATTTCTCAAGGTGCTTTATACAACCTAGTGGCATATCGTCCTGTTCGTCATCAACCTTGGGTATGACCAATAGAGGGATTCTTTCTTGAATCCTAGGCTTTGTGTGATAACCTGGCAAGAACGAGATCACATGGTTTGTCTAGTTCGCCAAACCGCAACGAAGAAATAAGTGTTCGAATTTATCTATTTAATTAGTTTATTTAATAATTCTAGTTGCATTATAATTGTAAACCTAACGGTCCAAAAGTTTTATCGGGTCAATGTTCTAACCAAGTTACTTATGATTTCCGCCTTGAGTAAATTGTGGCTAGATGCATAGAAAACCCAACAGTGGTATCAGAGCGCCATTGGTTTACAAGTCTAATAGTTCTAGACGAAAATTCGAAATCCATAAAATTGTTTTATGATTTTCGGAATTTCTGAAAATTGTTTTTGGGGTTTCCGAAAATTGGAAAATACATTAAAAATAGGTTTTTATATTTTTCGGTATTTATAAAATTGTTTTATTAATTTCCAAAAATTAAAATAAGTTTTTTAATATTTCCGAAAATACGGCAATGTTAATTTAACAATTAAAAACGTTTTTTTTTTATTAAATTAAGTAATTATGATAATTTCAACAGTTTGGAATTATCAAGAATTTGAATAAAAGATTTTATCAAATCTAGATTTTATTTAAAAGAATTTAAAATAAATATTTTAAATAATTTATATATTTTGCGGAATATATAAAAAGGTGTAAAAATTATTTATTTAATAATTAAATAAAAGGAAAATCCTATTTATGTATATATGTAATTTTTGAAATACATATATGCCTAAAATAGCTGATTTGGCAATTCTAGAATATATTTGAAGGTGTTTCAAATTAGGATAAAATTTGAAAGTTCAAATTAGGGATATATTAGATATATCCGAAAATTTTAAATAATTAAAAGGGATTGGATTTTCGAATATTTAATTATTTTATCTTATTTACTTATAATCGTTTATGAATTAAATGATGGTACAAATAATTAAAAGTATTATATATATTAATTAATAGTTAAATTTAGAATATATATATATATATATATATATATATATATATATATATATATATATATATATATATATATATATATATATATATATATATATATATATATATCGAAATTCCTATATATATCAAATATGATTTCATATTCCTTCCTTATATATATAATATTATGTAATAAAAGGTTATTAAATATTATGTAAGATATAGTTATAACAGTAATTAAAACGTCGCGTTCTCGCGCGTTTAATAAAATTAATTATACTATATAGAACTTTAGTAAATGATATTCAAAGGTTTTAATTATCATAGATATAATTATATAATAGTTTATATATATTATAACTAAAGTTAAATACATCGTCGCTTATGTCATTACTAGGCTCACCCATAGTCTAATGCATCTAAATGATGAAAAGGAAGATATGTAGATCTCTAAACGGGGTTGCGTTTTTTACACGCCTTGCGCTGACCTGCCCCGCCCCGCCGCTTCCCATGTCTTAGAATGGAGCTATCGAACGGGCATAATAGGATGATGTCAAGATTAAAAGTAAAATCATAGTATTAAACAAATCCTTCCCGTTTAATATAAATGTGAACATCGTGTGGTCTCCACAGAATAACACGCGCTCGTATCATGGTCTGATTAACGGAACTCGTGTGGTTAACCGGTACGTTAATTGTGAGATTATCTTATGAGTGAAATAATTCTCGCGATACTCAAGCGAACTTGAGCCGAGGGTCCACGTGGGCGTTTTATGGTCGTTTCACCTTCCAATATATGATCCACGATATCCCTGTCATATAGATTGGAATGAGCATTGATTCGAGATTAACATGACATTCTCCCACGAGAATGAATCTCAAAGAACTAGGGATTTCATAAGATTGAAATTTGCAATTGTTTGCCTACGACACGAAATTATTCGGTGTGAAATACGACATCCCTCTTCACATCAAATAACTAGTGGTCATATCCTAGCCTTATAAATAAAGATTGGGAAAATTATTATAAGGATTATTAATGGATGCACTAACAAAGAAATTGTTTCTTTTGTAGATGGCTTCCAACAACAACATTAACAATAACAACAACACAGTCCCACTTCCTCCACCACCTCCACTTCCGATTGTACTCGCACTACCTGGTCAACCAAAGTCATCTCCGAATAAGGTTTCATCTCAAAATAGTATTGGAGGTTTTGACTATGTGTAATATCTCGATAATACTCATGTTGTTCATGAAAACATGAAACTCATCAAGAAATGCAAAATGCAAGATGGAGAATCTGTATGTAGCTTCATCGGAAAGATGAGAGGATACATAAACAACTCAGAAAGTTTGGGTATGCCTATCTCTAACGAGTTAGTTGTTGATATGATCTTACACAAGCTGACTCCAGAGTATTCTTCGTTCGTATCTGAATACGACAAGACTAAGAGGGAAATCACAACCTTGGAATTGTTCGAGGAATTAAAAGTTGTTGAAGATAACTTGTTAACTACTTGCAACTGTGATTTTGAGCATTGAGTCTAATGATGCTGAAAGAGGTGAACCTTCTCGTCAGGAAAAGAAAAGCTAAGGTGGGACATGCCCAACGAAAGCTTAAGAAGACGATAACCTCTTTAACAACACCTAAATATTCTATATGCTTCCATTGCGATGAGGTGGGTCACTCGAAGAGAAATTATCCAAAGTACCTTGATGATTTGAGAAATCATAGGATCCAACAGTCTGGAGTCCTAGGTACGTTTATGATTGAACTCCATAATACTTCTATGTCTAATTCTTGGGTTCTAGATACAGGGTGTGGTACTCACATTTGTAGTGATATGCAGGAACTTAAGAATAGTAGGAAGTTGAAGCATGGAGAGCTTAATCTGATCATGGGAAACAGAGTCTCGACTGCTGTCACCAGGATTGGAGATTACGAGCTCATGCTTAGCAGTGGATGTTCTTTACTTTTATTAGGTGTTTGTTTTTCGCCTTCTATGGCACGCAACATTATTTCATTTTACGCATTGTTTAAGGATGGTTTTAATTTCGTTTTTAATAATGAGAATGGTTCTATTTTGGTTTATAAAATGATGTGTTTTACTTTAAAGATACTCCTTGTGCTGGTATATATGAAAATATTGGTTGCATAAACAATAGAAATCTAATATTAAATGTTGATTCATCCAAAGGTGTATTGGATAAGTCATGTCTATGGCATTGTCGCTTAGGACATATAAACAAGAAACGCATAGCTAAACTCCAAAAGGATGGAGTGTTAGAATCATTTGACCTCAAATCGAATGATGTGTGTGAGTCTTGTTTACTTGGCAAGATTACAAAGGCGCCATTCACAGGGTCGTGTGAAAGAGGCAAAGACTTGTTAGATCTCATACATACTGATGTATGTGGACCATTCAAGTCTAACACTAGACATGGTGAACAATACTTCGTCACGTTTACTGATGATTTCAGTAGATATGGTTATGTTTATTTGATTAAACATAAGTCTGATACTTTTGAAACGTTCAAAGAATATCAAAAAGAAGTAGAGAATCAACTGGGCAAGAAGATTAAGATGCTCCGTTTTGACAGAGGCGGAGAGTATCTTAGTCAAGAGTTCATCGACAATCTAAAGAGTTGTGGAATAGTATCTCAAGTCTCTCCTCCACGAACTCCACAACTTAATGGAGTGTCGGAGAGGAGAAATCGAACCTTTCTTGACATGGTACGATCAATGATGAGTCGATCAACACTTCCAGTGAGTTTCTGGGGATATGCCTTAGAAACTGCAGCACATATCATGAACCTTGTACCAACTAAGAAGGTTTCCAAAACTCCCTCTGAAATGTGGACAAGGAATCCTCCCTCCCTCAAACATTTGAAAATCTGGGGTTGTGAAGTTTATGTAAGACATGAATCTCACGACAAGCTAGATAACAAATCACAGAAGTGCTACTTCATTGGCTACCCACGACAGTCTTTTGGATATCGGTTTTATAATCCGAAAGAGAACAAAGTGTTCGTATCTCGAAGAGGATTCTTCCTCGAGAGAGAGCTATTGTCCAAAGAAGATAGTGGGAGCAAAATTGATCTTGAAGAGTGTCAAGAGTCAACCAATGAAGATATAGCGGCGCCTATAGTTGACACTAGCACTCAACCAAAGGATGAGACTCCTGTTGAGGAAAATGATGTAACTCCTACCGTTCCACGTAGATCCTCTAGATGTTCGCCCTCCTGAGCATTATGGTGATTATTATGATTACCATATCGCTGAAGGTGATGCGTCAACCAGTAATAGTTTACGAGTTGATGACGATGATCCATCGAGTTATAAGGAAGCTATGGAAGGCCCTGACGCCGAAAAGTGGAAAGTGGCTATGGAGAGTGAGATTCGGACCATGTATGACAATCAAGTATGGAACTTGATTGAGACTTCTCCCGGCACTAAAACCGTTGGGTGCAAGTGGATCTTCAAGAAGAAGATCGATATGGATGGGATGTGCACACCTATAAGGCTAGGTTGGTTGCAAAAGATTACATTCAAACTCATGGGATTGATTTTGATGAAATCTTTTCACCAGTAGCCAAGATAAAGTCTATCAGAATATTACTTGCCATAGCTGCATTTCATGATTATGAAATTTGGCAGATGGATGTTAAAACTGCCTTCCTTAATGGAAGACTTACTGAGGATGTGTATGTGGCACAGCCATAAGGTTTTATCAATAAGAAATATCTTGATAGAGTATGCAAGCTTGAGAAATCCATCTATGAATTAAAACAAGCCTCTCGAAGCTGGAATCTTTGCTTCCATGAGAAAGTCAAGGAGTTTGATTTCTCTAGGAGTGAAGATGAGTCTTGCGTTTACATCAAAGCTAGTGGGAGCATTGTAGTCTTTCTAGTACTGTATGTGGATGACATACTCCTTATTGGAAATTATATTCCTACACTGCAAGATGTGAAATCTTGGTTGGGAAAATGTTTCGCAATGAAGGATCTAGGAGATGCAGCGTACATACTCGGTATAAAGATATACAGAGATATAGAAAGACGTCTAATTGGATTGAGCCAAAGTACATACTTGGATAAAATACTAAAACGTTTTAGTATGGTTGATTCCAAGAAAGGGTATCTACCTATGAACCATGACAAAACATTGTCTAAGAGTCAATGTCCCAGTACTGAGCAAGAACTGGAGAAAATGAGTCGAGTCCCCTACGCCTCAGCGATTGGATCGATCATGTATGCCATGCTATGTACTCGCCTGGATGTCTCATATGCATTGAGCATGGTGAGCCGGTTCCAGGGCAACCCTGACAACGATCATTGGACTGCGATGAACACGATTCTCAAGTACCTAAGGAGAACAAAGGATATGTTCTTAGTGTATGGTGGGAAAGACGAATTTGTTGTGGAAGGTTATTGTGATGCCAGTTTCCAAACGGATAGAGATGACTCGTGCTCACAAACTGGGTGGGTGTTCTTGTTAAACGGAGGAGCTGTCACTTGGAAAAGTTCCAAGCAGGAGATAGTTGCGGATTCAACTTGCGAATCTGAGTATATTGCTGCCTGTGAGGCATCAAAAAAGGCCACATGGTTGAAGAACTTCATTGGTGATCTTGGTGTCGTAACAAGCATCAAGGAACTAATGAAGATCTTCTGTGACAATGAAGGTGCAGTCACTTTGACTAAAGAATCCAAAGATCATAGTCGAACCAGGCATATACTCAGAAAGTTTCACTACGTGAGAAAGCGAGTTGAGGAAGGAGACGTGATAGTGACAAGAGTATCGTCGGAAAACAACCCGGCGGATCCTTTCACAAAAGCAGTAAGTCGGGCCAAGCATGATTCTCATGCAAGGACGATAGGAATTAGATTTCATAGTGACTTATCGTAAAGTGTTATTCATTTGAAATTCGTAGTGAAAATTAAATTGTATGAATTGATGATTTATTTATGGAGATTAAATAATTTGCAAGTGTTCTATCATTCATATAGTATTTAATTATTCCATTTCAACCTTTTGCATTTTTAGAACCTATTCCAAAGTAACCTAAGAGATTACTTAAAACGTCCACAGTCGATCGTTCTTATGGGAATAAGAACTGAATTAAGATGTCATGGGAGAGTTAGTAGATTGTTCAAATGGATGAACATTGCATAGAGATTGTTGCTACTCTCATGAGCATTTAAAAGGAGTATTTAAATGTTGGACTAACCCACGCTCAGAGAATTGCCCCATGGACTTCATCATGGGAAATTGTGAGGCGATAATATCGTATGAGTCTTCAAACCAAGATGCATCGTTTCCTTAATACAATTTCGTGATGCATTGGTCTAACTCCAACACTATTCGTAACTGGTAGCTATACAAATTAGTTCCATGTATCATGTGATGACTATGAAGGAGATGGTGTAGTTAAGTTTATTCGTTCCCTCTGATCAAAGTGATAGAGGAGATATCTTTGGGCCCCCTGTTGATTTGATGTGACACTGAAGTACCTGCGCAGGTCATGACTTAATTGAAAGTTCAATTAAGTAGTCAAATCGTCATCATAAATCTCGAATCAGGAAACATAATCGTAACTAGAGTGATTGACAAGTACATGTCACTCGTTACATGATATCGTGCAACGAAGGACATATGATCACTTATCATAGGACTGTTTATGATAGTTTAGAGTTCAACAGCTGCACATGCTATGCACACTCTAAAGGATACACGAACGAGTACCGTTTATAATTGATGAGATGTCCAAGTGGGAGACTGTTGGAAATAGTGTCCAACACATCAAAGAAACCGGTATTCCGGTTCGGGTATTTTAGAGTCCTATTCGGAT
This sequence comes from Calendula officinalis, assembly GCA_963853835.1. NCBI lineage: Eukaryota > Viridiplantae > Streptophyta > Magnoliopsida > Asterales > Asteraceae > Calendula > Calendula officinalis. The sequence continues at coordinate 49,941,143 of OY970821.1, read as the reverse complement.
TGCCCTCGAGGAATCAATGAACACAAGAAATAACGTAGTGTTTAATTAATAGTTTAATTAAACGGACTAACGGGCAAGACGGGCTAATCTAGTTGATGGGTAATTAACTAGATCATGGTAATCGGGCCAAGTATTGATTAATGGTTTAAGTTAATACTTGTGGGCTTAATTAAAGAGTTAATTAATGCGGGCTTTGGACCAATTAAGGTTTGACCCAAATTGGGTTTAGGCAAGTATATATATGAGGTTAAGGGGTTTAACCTAATACAATTAATCACTTGTTCCTTGCCTCCAAAGTTTCGGCCGAACACCACCACCTTCGACCGAACCGCCGCCGTGCCACCGTCGCCGGACCGCCGCATCGCCGCCGTCCCCATCGCCGGAACCGAAATAGTTTTTTGGTTTTTGGTGCTTGTTTCTTAAGGTGCTTTATACTAACTAGTGGTATATCGTCATGTTCGTGATCAACCTTGGGTGTGAACCAATAGGGGGATTCTTTCTTGAATCCTAGGCTTTGTGTGATAACCTGGCAAGAACGAGATCACAGGGTTTGTCTAGTTCGCCAAACCGCAACGAAGAAGTAAGTATTCGAATTTATCTATTTAATTAGTTTATTAAATAATTCTAATTGCATTAGAATTGTAAACCTAACGGTCCAAAAGTTTTATCGGGCCAATGTTCTAACCAAGTTACTTATGATTTCCGCCTTGAGTAAATTGTGACTAGATGCATAGAAAACCCAACAATCATATGCCAACGTTTAGAACAATAACATGAGTTAATTACCTTTAGAGCATTCTGAATTATTTGAACACCTATTTTCTGAACAGCTATCAAAGTTACCAATTTTTTGAATTATTTGAACAATCGCTCCACCAATCTTTTAACATAACCACAAATTTTATTATTCTTAACTCCACCAGAAAGCTTGGTTAGTCCTTCTTGCAATTCCTCTTTATCAAAATTCAATGTGCTAGACTCTATCGCTGACCTAATCTGTCATTTGTCAAATAAATAACAAGAACAACTGTGTCATCTTTTGATACTGTGACCTACAATAAGAATGAGCAGTAATAATTAATTACACCAATTTCATTACTTAATTATTTATTTGAAATCAGAAGTTGAACAGGAAATCGAAGTTCAGGGCGCCCGCGTTTAGGTCTTGAGTAAGAAACGGCAACAGAATAGCCGTCATTCCAACCCCTGGTTTCCCGTTATGATCCGGAGTCATAGAGAGCGTTATATTCCATTGATTAAAATTATTATAAACAACATATTTACATTTAAGACCAAATAGTCAGTGGTCGTCGCTGGTGATGGCAATTGAAAGAGAGAATTACGAGAGCGGTGAATGTGACTGTGAGAGATATTGAGACTTGAGAGACATAGGTTTACATTTAGGTGAACTAGAGCGGTATATGAACGTGGATCTGCACATTACAAAACCCTTAATCGCTCCGCTATTTTTGAAATTGTTGATATAATGAGTTTAGAGTTCCAAAAAACTGCTCTCGACTTCCCGATTTGCAACGATTGATACTCCAAGAATAGAGATTTCAATTTTGAAGATGAATGGTCGAAAAGAGACAGATGAAGCAACCAGGCCACTCAATTGTTTTGGTAGGCCGAAGGCCACATCGAAAGCAACCAGGCAACGATTGATACTCCAAGAATAGTGCTTGATAACATTTAATCCCATATTGGAGATAACCCGTGTGATAACATATAATAATGTTGTGTTTAGGTTGATTCCAGCAGCTGAGGGCTAGATCTGGTGGTTAGGGCACTGAAATATATAACGAAGGTTGTCAGTTTGAAACTGGCAGAGCCCTTTTTTAACCAAAAAAATTAGTTTCCACAATTAGCAAGTATTTAGTTGAGTTTTTAGTGTGCTATTTATGGAAAGGTTTTAAATGCATTTTAGATAGTAGAGATTTATTGTAGTTTACAGTTTTAATTAAATGTATCCCATATCATTTCTAGTATGTACATCACAGTTTTTAACTCTTACAAATTGTAGATGCTGTTATTTCCATCTCACAAATTATTTATTTTTGTTTATTTGTATTTGGTAAAAAAATACGTAATTTGATATTAGTTTAGCAGCCCTAATCGGTTACGTGGCAGCCGACTTCCATCTCACACTCTCCCGTTGATTTTGAATTTTCCGGCCAGCCAAAGAAGAGCTCTTGCAGTTACATTACGGGGGGGGGGGGGGGGGGGGGGGGGGGACGGCGCCTAGGGTTCTGGGCGACTTCGGCGACTAGGGCTTCGCAAGTTTGATCGATCCCCGACTACTCCCGCAGGTGGGGAGGGGGAGGGGGTCTGTATACGATGATTAAGAATAATAGGTATCGGAGGCAGCCAAGCAATAGCGTAGATCAAAGCTTCGCTTTGCGGAAGGAACAGCTTGATCTAAAGAAAATAGCGAAATCGTTTTATGTCACAAACTTTCCACGTCTCTGGGAATTGGGGGATCTGTGGAAGGCTATGCAGGTTTTCTGGACGGTGGCGGATGTGTTTATTCCACAGAAACTATCCAAGATCGGTTGCCGATTTGCCTTCGTACGTTTTCTTAGGGTTACGAACGTGGACGCGCTGCTGGATAAACTCAATGCTACATGGTATGGATCATACCACCTCTTTGCTTCGAGTTCTAGGTTTGAACGAAAACCTAGGGAGGCTGCATCGACCGATTTTCGCAGACCTGATGCTCCTAATGGGAAACCGCGGGACAGTGAGCACAAAGTTAAAATACGCTGACCTTTTTAAACCAGAGAGGAACAAAGTGAAACCGGTTGAGAAAACCATTAATAAGCCGGTTATTGAAACGAAGAAGATGATCACGTTGGATAAAACCGACGTCATGTCGATAAAATATCCAGGTACGATATTGATAGGCAAAGTCAGAGAACTGTCTTTAATAGAAAATATCAAAGCAGTATGCGCTAAAGAAGGTTTTAGTGATGTTGATTTTCATTAGATTGGCGGTCATGGATTTGGTTAGAGTTTGATAATAAACAGGTGTGCACGAAATTCAAACAACATGAAGATATGATGTTTTACTTTACACAGTTACGTGACTTAGATGATAAATTTGTTGTGGATGATAAGGTGGTGTGGGTTAAGGTAGATGACACCTTTAGTGGCAGGTACGGTTAATGCCATTAAAAAGATAATAAAAGATTGGGGAGAAATCATGTTTGTGGATGGGGAAGAGGAAGAAGGGAGTACGGGTAAGGTTTGTATAAAAACTAAAATCGGTGGAAAAATAAATGAAGAGGTTGAGGTGATGACTGATAAAGTAAAATATACAGTTTGGGTTTATGAAATAGCTCTTTGGCAACCAACCTTTCGGATCATTATATGGAGAGTAAGGGTGGTGATGATGACGATGCATCACTTTCCTATGACGGGTCCGTAGGGTTACATGAGGAGGATGATGTGATTGATTTCGGTAATGAGACGGCTGAGGTACAAAAGTGTCAAGATGAGACACAAAAAATACCGTGAATGTTGGTTGTACACAGGTGGAAGAAGCGAAAGAAGATGGTGCGGTCTCGGGGAATGGTTTGGGACAGGCAAGAGGAAGTGCGGAAGGAAAGCAAGCCGAAAATGGGGAACAAGGGGAAAGATCGAAAAGGAAGAGGTTATTATAACCGATGAGTCGGTGTCACCACCGCCGGGCTTTGACAAGAAGGTTAATAAACAGGTGAAAGGCACGAAGAACAAAGGAGAGGGGTCAAGAAAGTCATGTACGTCAACAGGTCATATGCAGAAAAATAACAAGACCGTTTCTTTGATTGATGACTTGAGTAGGTATATAGTTATTGGTATTGCCATTGGTCATGATATGGAGGGGTGTCAAACCTCGCTTGAACGCATGATTAGTAGTATGGGAGGTGGGAAAGGTAATTGATGAATATTATGTCCTTAAACGCGTGTGGAATTGGAGATGTGGTTAAAAGAAAACGGATAGGTGTCATTTCTAATAAGTATAAAATTTCTTTTCTTGGTATCCAAGAAACGCGAATTTCGAAAGTAGATATGTTTATGGTTAAACAGTTATGGGGGAATTTATCGTTTGATTTTGCGTTGAGTAGTGCGGTCGGGTCGTCGGGGGGTATTATTTCAATTTGGGACTCGGCTTTGTTTACTAGTTCGCGTATTATGTGTTTACAAAATGTTTTGTTCGTGCATGGTGATTGGAAGCATAACAATATGAAGTGTGTCATGGGTAATGTGTATGCGCCACAGAGTAATGTCGACAAGAGGAGATTGTGGATGACGATAGTTGATTATATGCGGGCTAATGATGAAAAATTCATTGTCTTTGGAGAATTTAATGCCATTAGAGATGAGGGAGAAAGGTGGGGTTGTAATATAAATGATAGAGAGATTGTTGATTTTAATGAGTTTGTTGATGCGGGAAGTCTCAGTGAAGTGCCGATGGGGGGGTCGGCGTATACTAGGTTGAGTTCGGACGGTCCGAAAATGAGTAAACTTGATCGGGTTTTTTTATTGAAGGGGTTTTTGAGGTATGTTCGGATCTTACAACAAATGTGATGACGGATATTGTGGCGGATCATCGGCCGATTGTTTTGGCTCAAGAGGTGGTAGATTATGGTCCTAGGGTTTTTAGATTTTTTAACTCTTGGATGGATGAAAACTCGTTTGAAGATGTGGTCAAAAACTCGTGGGTAACACATACGGATGTTAGCAATGGTAGTCACTTCATTAAATTTAAAGATAAGCTTAAATTGTTGAAAGAAAATTGCAAAAGTTGGTGGAAAGGTAAAAAAACAGAGCAAGAGGCACAACGAAAGCAGTTGGTGGAAAAGGTTTCAGTGATCGTAAAGAAGATAGATGATAACATAGTTACAGATGATGAGTTGGCGGAAAGGCAGGCTGCTAAACTAGAGTTATATAGGTTAGACGTGAAAGAATGGAAGGATTTATCTCAGAAAGCTAAAGTTAAATGGTGTATTGAAGGAGACGGAAACTCGAAGTATTTTCATGGGATTATTAATAGTAAGAGAAGACATTCTCTGATTCTAGGTGTGAAACAAGATGGTGACTGGATTACATCGCCGCCGGCAGTGAAACAGATATTTTATGATTATTATGCTAACAAATTTAAAAGTGTGCAGGTTATTAAAGTGAATCGGAGAAGTGCTAAATTTAAACGGCTGTCTGAGGAACAGTCCGAGGTGCTGACAGGGAACGTGACGATGACCGAGATGAAACTGGCGGTGTGGAGCTATGGAAACGACAAGGCCCCGGGCCCTGACGGTTTCACTTTCGCTTTTATTAAGAAATTTTTGGATATTATTAAATTTGATATTTTTAACTTTGTGGCTGAGTTTTTTGAAACAGGTTTTATTCCCACAGGTTGCAATGCTTCATTCATTACTTTGATCCCGAAAGTTCAAAATCCGCTGGCGGTTAACGATTATAGGCCAATTAGTCTTATTGGTGTGCAATACAAAATCATTTCAAAACTATTGGCTTTACGGCTTGCTGGGGTGGTGGATTTGGTGGTTAGTCAGGAGCGGTCGGCGTTCATAAAGGGTCGTCAAATTTTGGATGGCCCGATGATGGTTAATGAATTGATTTCGTGGTATAAACAGAAAAAGAAGAGTGCCATGGTGCTCAAAATTGATTTTGAGAAAGCCTATGACTCCATAAGTTGGGAGTTTTTGGATCGAATGTTGGAATTTATGTATTTTCCGGATAAGTGGCGGAAATGGATTAGTGCAATATTACACTCATCCAAGGCTTCGGTTATTCTGAATGGTAATGCCTCGAAAGAGTTCAAACTTGAACGGGGTCTTCGTCAGGGTGATCCGCTTTCGCCTTTTCTCTTTATTATTGCCATGGAGGGGCTTCATGTTGTGATGGAAGAGGCGATTTCTCAGCAAATATTCAAAGGGGTGAAGGTAAACGACGAGTCATGCTATATTTCTCATTTTTTTATATGCTGATGATGCTATTTTTTTGGGGGAATGGTCGATTAACAATTTGCAAAAGCTTCTTATTATTTTGCATTATTTTCACATGGCCTCGGGTTTAAAGTTAAATTTGCATAAATCTAACTTATATGGGTTGGAGTTTCGGAGGGGGAAGTGAAGCACATGGCAGATCTAATCGGTGTCTGTCCGGGGAAGTTACCATTTATTTATTTAGGTCTCCCGGTGGGGGCTTGTATGTCTAGGAAGAAAAATTGGGATCCCTTGATTGATAAATTTAAGCAAAAGTTGTCGGGATGGAAGGTTAATACCCTTTCGGTTGGGGGTAGATCTTTACTTTTAAAGACGGTGCTAGGAGGTATGGGTATTTATTTTATGTCTCTCTTTGTTATGCCAAAGGGCGTGGCTAATACGTTAGAGAAGTTGAGAGCTTCGTTTTTTTGGGGAGGCACCGAGCTTCAAAAGAAGATTCATTGGGTGAATTGGGATACGGTTTTGGCTTCTAAACAAAACGGGGGCCTTGACATTGGGAGTTTATATGACTTTAATATTGCTTTAGTAACCAAATGGATTTGGCGGTTCGTTAATAATGAGAGTAGTTTGTGGGTGACGGTTATTAAATCTATTTACGGTGAACACGGAGCTATGGACCTAATTAACTCGAACCGATTAGGCACGACTCCGTGGGCGCAACTTCTAAAATTGTTGAACAGGTTTAAAAGCAATGGTATAGATATTATATCACATTTGAAGATGAAGGTCGGTAATGGGCAAAGGACTCGGTTTTGGAAAGATGTATGGTTAGGTTCGACTACATTGGAAAATAGATTCCCGAGAATATATTTGCTAGATATCGAGAGGGATTGCATGGTCGCTGATCGGCTACGGGATAACATGATTCGGTGGGAGTGGACGCGGGAGATTAGAGGGGGGAGAGAAGAGGCTCGGGTTGAAGAATTGTCTCGCCTATTAGAAGGGACCACGCTTTCTAATGAGCCGGATATGTGGACTTGGGATATCGGGAATGAAGGGGTATATGAAGTTAAAAGTACGAGAACGTGGCTTGATAGTTTGGTACTTCCTTCGTCGTTGGTGAGTACAAGGTGGAACCCGTTAGTGCCTCGGAAAGTGAACATTTTGGTTTGGAAGGTAATATTAAACCGTATTCCCTCTAAAGTAAATTTGTTAATGAAAGGTATTATGTTTGACAACTTGAAGTGAGTTATGTGTGGGGATGGGGTCGAGAATACAGACCATATATTTTGGAGTTGTGAAGTAACGAAAAGTGTATGGTGGTCGATTGGAAATTGGTTACAAGTTGTCGACCTTAATGTCGAGAATTTGGATGATTTTTTATTTACTTTGGATTCTAGCACTATGAATCCGAAGGTCAAGAAAATGATCGTGGAAGCTGTGGTGTTTACGGTAATTTGGATTTTGTGGCGGCATAGGAATGCTATTACGTTTAATAATGGTGATACTCGGAGAAATACTATTGTTGATTCTATTAAAGAGGTGTCGTTTTTATGGATTTGTAATCGTCGTGCCAAATTTAGAGTTAATTGGGACGAATGGCTTATATTGCCTTGTAATTGTTAGAACTTTGTCTGCTTGTCTAACTTTGTCGGAGAAATAATATTATAACATGATTAGTAATTATATTATAAGGATATTTAAATCTTTTTAATGTAAGTTCATTTCTTGTTTCAAATGTTTATTTATACATATCAAATAAAAGACATTAATCATTCATTACATTCTAGCATGACAACCAAACATGCCAATAGAATCGTAATTAATCATTTTATTATTTGTCTCATTTCATTACATTGTCCGGAAATTACATTACATGAAAATTTCATTCAAGCCCAACCAAACATACCATTAGAAAGTCAAACGAAAATCTTATCAATAAATTATCGTCGAATGGTTATAACTTTATTAGGTTATTATGCTTACTAAGCTCTTTTCAAAATGCTTGATGATGCTTCAAAACTATTTATTAACGTAAAAATAAATTCTAGACTTCTAGCCTAGCGGTATTTGGTGAAAAAATAAGGTATTGTCGTCATGGGTTCAAATCCCGTCGTGGACAAATGGTGGGGTTTTTAAAGAAATGCATTAATAAATTGATTTGGAATAGTAGAATCTATAATATAATAAAACAATCTTTTTAGTGCCACATATCACCTTCTTAGGCCAACAACTTGCCACATGGCACCTCCTGATATGCTGCAACTTTCTTTTTCCCGCTTCTTATTTCTTAGGTTCATTTTTTTTATTTTTTAAATGAATAATATCAAAACTGAATTTTAAATTTGACTTCCTAATTATCCGTTTTCTTCATTTAAAATCTGTCATATTAATTAGATTTGAACTAATCCTAAATTATCTACACAATTTCCGAAATTAGATTAAGTCAAATAATTACTATAGACACCTAATCCTAATTTATATAAACGTCTAATTAAATTAGGTTTTCTTCAAAAATTACTTCGCATTATTCGTGATTCTGCAGCAGCCTCAAGAAAACTGAATCTTTCTACATTAGTCTCAAACATGCATCTATGTAATTTTCTGTATATTTTGACAAGCGTAATACTTTTTCCGTTTTAGTCTTTGCAGGTAATTAAATATCATATTTATGTTTTCTTTTTTAGAAACAGCTTTCAATAAAAAGAGCTAGCAAAAAGCTAGAAAAACACAAAATTCAAAATTAATTACAAGGAATAATAAGCCATTTCGGCCAGCTAACTTTGAACTTAACACGACGATTACAAATCCAAAGGTACGCTACTTCTTTAATTGAGTCAACAAGAAGACTTCTCCGGGCATCCAAATCACTGTAAGCGTCACCGCCTCTACTATCAATTTCGCTTTCGCACTAATTGAGCTCGAGTCCAAGTTATATAAGAACTCATCCAAATCATCGACATTAGTGTCAATTACTTGCAACCAATTCCCAATAGCCCGCCAAACAGATTTTGCAACATCACACTTCCAGAAAATATGATCCGTATCATCGATTTCATCCCCGCACATAACACATTTATAATCATCAAATTGTATACCTTTCATCGATAAGTTAACTTTCGTGGGAATCCGATTAAGGCATACCTTCCAAAACAAAATATTAACTTTCCGAGGTACTAACGAGCACCATCGGGTTTGAACCACAGACGACGGGAGCATCAAACTGTCTAGCCACCGTCGTGTAGTCTTTACCTCATATTCCCCCGAAATTCCGATCCCCCACTTCCAATTATCCGGCGTATGTGACAACACAACATGTTCCAAAACCCGAGCAATTTCTTGGACTTGCTCCTCCTCTCTCCCACCACGAATCTGCCGTCTCCAATCCCAATTAAGGGAATTGTTTTGGATTCGGTCGGACACCAAACATTGTTTGTTATTGTCAATCAACCACAATCTTGGAAAAGCCGAGCAAAGAGTATTTGGCCCTACCCATTTGTCCGTCCAGAACCTTGTTAACCGCCCATTACCGATCACTTTTTCAAACATCCATACCACTTTCTTTGAACCTGCTCAACATCTTAACAATATTTGCTCACAGAGACGACCCAAGACGTTGACAATTAATTGAATCAAGCGCCCCCCACTCCCCGTAAATCGAACTAATAACCCTTGCCCACAACGAACTACCATCATTCACAAATCTCCACACCCATTTAAAAACAAGGGCAATATTAAACGCATATAAACTCCCTATGCCAAGACCTCCATTTTGATACGAAGCCAACACCATCTCCCATTTGATCCAATGAATTTTCCTTTTTTCCTCCGTGCCACCCCAGAAAAACGAAGCTCGTAACTTCTCCAATATACTTGCAACTAGCTTTGGCATAACAAATAAAGACATATAATAAATGCCTAATCCTCCCAACACCGATTTTAACAACAACGACCTACCGCCAACCGACAAAGTGTTTACCTTCCAACCCGAGAGTTTGTTTTTAAATCTATCAATCAATTAGTCCCAATTCTTCTTCCTAGACATACAAACCCCCACCGGGAGCCCAAGATAAGTAAACGGGAGCTTACCTTGACACACACCAAGCATCTCTGCCATCTGATTTACCTCCCCATCCGGCACGCCAACACCAAAAATGTTTGATTTATGCAAATTTAATTTCAAACCCGAGACCATATGAAAATAATGCAAGATAATAAGAAGCTTTTGCATATTATTGCCCGACCACTCGCCTAAGAATATAGCATCATCAGCATAAAGAAGATGGGATAACGAAAATGAGTCATTTACCTTAATCCCTTTAAAAATATTTTGAGAGGGGGCTTCTTCCATGGCTACATGTAGACCTTCCATGGCGATAATAAAGAGAAAAGGTGATAGAGGATCACCTTGTCTAAGGCCTCTTTCAAGCTTGAACTCCTTAGAAGCGTTCCCATTAAAATAACCGAAGCTCTAGATGATTTAAGAATCGCACCTATCCATTTCCGCCACATAACCGGGAACCGCATAAACTCCATCATCCGATCTAAAAACTCCCAACTAATAGAATCATACGCCTTTTCAAAGTCAATTTTCAACACCATAGCACTCTTCTTCTTTTTTATACCAATCAATAATTTCATTCACCATCATAGGCCCATCCAGAATTTGACGCCCTTTAACAAACGCCGACTGTTCATGACTCACCACCGAATCCACCACCAAAGCTAACCTGAGAGCCAACAATTTAGCATTAATTTTAGTTTGAACACCAATGAGGCTAATCGGCTGATAATCATTCACCGCAAGAGGGTTTAGCACTTTGGGAATCAAAGTGATAAACGAAGAATTACAGCCCGTCGGGATAAAACCTGTATCAAAAAACTCAACAACAAAGTTAAAAATATCAGATTTTACAAGATACCAAAATCTTTTTATAAAGGCAAACGTAAAACCGTCGGGACCCGGAGCTTTATCGTTACCGCAACTCCACACCGCCGCTTTAACTTCCACCATTGTAACCGAACCCGAGAGCAAAGACACCTGCTCTTGCGAGAAACTCTTGAACTTGTTGCTCCGTCTTGCCACTTTGACAACCTGCACACACTTAAACTTACTGGCATAATAGTTATAAAAAACATCTTTTACTTCCTGTGGCGACGTAATCCACACGCCATCTTGCTTGACCCCACGAATCATGGAATGTTTCATTAACCGCCCACGAGGTATTAACCATTTTCTCAAACGAAACATCATCCATCCAAGAATTAAAAAACCGGAACACACGTGGTCCGTAATCAACCGGTTGTTGGGCCAAGACAATCGGTCGATGATCAGAAACAATATCTGTCATAACATTTGCCGTAATATCCGCACTAACCTCATACACTCCTTCTGTGACAAAAAACCGATCTAATTTGCTCATCTTTTTTCCGTCCGAACTAATTCTAGTAAACACGGAGCCCCCCATAGGGACTTCTACCAGACTTGAGGAGTCGACAAACCCATTACAATCAACCACTTCCCTATCGTGAAAACCACATCCCCATCTTTCCCCTTCTTCCCGCACGACATTGAAATCACCAAATAATATGAAGTTTCCTTCATTCTCACGCATGTAATTCACAATAATTTCCCACAACCTTCTCTTATCCACCGTACCCTGAGGAGCGTAAACATTACCCATTACACATGTGAGATTATTAATCTTCCATTCACCATGTACAAACAAAACATTTTGCAAGCTAACAATACGAGAACTTGAGAACAAAGATGGGTCCCAAATCGAAATAATACCACCCGAGGTACCCACGGCACTACTCAAAGCAAAGTCAAACGACAAATTAGCCCACAATTGTTTAATCATAAACCAATCCACCTTAGACACTCTAGTTTCTTGAACACCGAGAAAAGAAATCTTATACTTATTACAAATAGCACCAATCCATTTCCTTTTAACGCCATCGCCAATTCCACACGCACTAATGGACATAATATTCATTAATGACCTTTCCCATCTCCCATACTACTGATCATGTGTTCAAGAGAAGTTTGACACCCATCCATATCCAAACCGATAGCCTGACCTATATCAATAAACCTGTTCAACTCTTCAATCAACGACGCCGTTTTCGCTTGTTTTTTCATGTACCCGGTCGAAGCACAAGATTGCTCCGACTTAGACTCTTTATTAACATTTTTCCCGGACTCTCCTGTTTGTTTGACATTATCACTGATTTTTATCAAAACCTGGAGGTCTAGATTAAAATGTGGCGGATCCGTTACCTAGCCCATGTTCGGCTTCTTTATTAAAAAATGGATCCCCATGACCCGGTTCTGGAATCTGGTCACTAGTCGCCCCTCCTGCGTTGTTAAACGAATTTTCTGTGTGAGTGTGTTCCTTGTTCCGGCCCGGACCTATATACCCTTCTGTTTTATTACCAACTTCATTTGAGTTCCTCCTGACGTACTCCTTACCCCCGTTTTCATTATCATTGGACTCCTTATCATCATTCTCCACACTTTCATCCCTTGCAACCTCATCTTCCGATATCGACGCATCGTCATCAGCATCCCTACTTTCTACATCCACACTTCTAAACGTAGGTTGCCACAATGCATATTCGTAAACCCAAACCTTGTATTTTATTCCCACAATCAGCACCTCAACCTCCTCATTTAATTTCCCCCGGAGTTTGGTTTTAAGGCACACGTTACCCGTAGAACTTCCTTCTCCCGCCTCCTCATCAACAAACATAACCTCTCCCCAGTCCCTAACAATCTTCTTGATAGCCTTTATGGTGCCTGCCAACAATGGCAACTCATCTATCCGAACCCAGACTATCTTATCATCTACTACAAACTCCTCATCCAAATGACGTAATACCGTAAAATAGTAGAGCATATCTTTGTGCTCTTTAAATTTATTGCATGTCATTTGGTCCTCAAATTCCAACCAAATCCAAGACCCACCCACATACTGGCAATCAACACCCTCAAACCCTTCTTTAACACAAACTAACTTGATGTTCTCTATCAACGATAAGTCCCTAACTTTGGCAACTAAAACCGTACCTTCATCATGAATAGGCATGAAGTCCGACCTGTCGATATTGATCACCTTCCTCTTCAGAATTGTGACCGCTTCTTTACCGCCTTGCTGCCTTTGATTCGGAGACCCAACCAATCTCGACTTATCCGCACCTGTTTTGAACAAATCCGAGAATTGAACCGAGTTTCCGCACCTGTTTTGAACGAACTAACAGGACGCCGCCCGCCATTCTGATCTACCGGACCCGGTTTCTGGCTAGGTTTACGATCAAACCTGGATACCGAAGCGAACAGGTGATACGATCCATACCATGCAGCGTTAAGACGATCCAGAAGAGTTTCTATATTGCCAACCCTAATGAAACGTACAAACGCGAACCTTCTTATTTATGTGTTCACTCTGTTTTTTGTTTCTAACATTCTGTTCTATTTAGTCATCGCAATAATTATTACCTATTTTGTTTTCTATGGTTTAACCGAATTTTTTTACAACTTGGAAAAAGATGGTAATAGATGTTTCATTGTTTTTATAAATTATTTTTTGCTCATGCTAATTTATTTAATAACAAGCCAGATCATATGGGTTACTTGAAAACAAAAGATGGCTGAGGATTTCAAGTGCAAAAATTTAATGAAATGGAGACTAAACAGAAATGGCCTTACAAGAATCTTTCTTTTAATTAATTTTTTAAATTTTTTCTCTGTTAATGTGTGTATTAAGCATATATAATTTTAATTCACTGTTAATTTTTTAATATTGTTCACTGTTAATTTTACAGCTTTCCTTACATTTTTTTACAGAATTACTTCCTCACCATTAATCAGGTGAACTGATTATGCTTCAACACCCTATACAGATTTATTCCATCACCATTATGCATAATTTATAGTCTAAAAATTTACTTTTGCAAAATTATAGTCTGCAATTGAATTAAGACTTTGTGCAAAATTATGTATTTCAGAATTTTTGCAGAATCCTTTGTGCACAAAGAAATTTATTTAAAAAACAAAACATAATTATATAAAGTCACAAAAGATAAAAAAAAATGGACCTAAGACTTTCAAAGTCAAATTGAAATACGATCTGTATAGCTATGCTTATTCTAATTACTGTGTAAAAGTTACTATTTGACTTTTAAAGTCTCATATATTTTAATTTTGAATTTGAAAGTTTTATTATTTCTAATTACTGTTTGACTTTATTTTGACCCTTAAAAAGTCTCCTTTTTATAATTTTTTAGAATTATGTTTTATAGTTATATAAATCTCATTATGACTAATTCACAAACAATGGAGTTGCTAGTCATGATTAATTTATAAGTTATAATAATACAAAGTCAATGTATCTTATGGTGCCAGTCAAGATGCAAGTCACTTTTAAAGCTGACTTTCAAATTACACCATTATTACAATTACAAATTAACAGTTTAACACTATCATTTTGTACTTCTCTCTAAAGCCGAGAATAAATAAGGGTTATATTCTACAAGTCAATTAACTGATTATTAACTCTTTTTTAAATTATGTTCTGATTCCACAAGTCAATATGATAATAAAAAAGATACTCACTTTTTTTTGAAATTGTTAACATCATAAAAAAACTAAATATTGTCCTATAAATATTGATTTTCTTTATAGCATAAGTATTGACTTCTAAAGTTCTATTACATCAATTGGTGTTAAATTTGTAAGATACTGTTGGAATTACAATTAGTATTAAAAAATTTCATTACTGCTGATACAATGAAAGAAAATCAAATAGTGTCTTTCTCATTTCTCAACCAATACTATAAATACACAAGTCAAGGTTTAATCCTAGGCTATTTCTAGGGTAGAGTGATACCCTACCATATATACAATTGACTAATAATGTCAATATATTCTAAATTAAATTTACATTAATATTATATATTCTAACAAGTATGTATTAATGCAATTTTGCACTAATTTGACTTTAACTTTGATTTTGACCTGATTTTTCTTTCACAGTAAATATTACACATTGTCAAATTAGACAATTGACTAATGTTTGGCTTTTTAAGAAATCAGCTCACTTTAAATTAATAGTCACTATTATGATATGGATACTTTATTGACATTTTTTTTTTGGAAACAACTTTTATTAAAAAACTAGCTACAAGTTAGAAAACCAACCACAAAGTTTAATTACAAGGAAGAATAAGTCATTCAGGCCAACTAACTCTAAATTTAACACGACGGTTACAAATCCAAAGATACGCTACTTCTTTAATTGAATCAACAAGAAGACTTCTCCGGGTTTCACCATTATTAAAAGTGATCGCGTTCCTATGGCGCTAAAGAATCCACACCACCATTAGAGCCACCGCCTCTACTACCATCTTCGCTTTTGGACTAATGGAGCTCGAATCCAAGTTGTAGAGGAACTCATCCAAATCATCCACATTAGTGTCAATAACTTGAAGCCAATTATCAATCGCCCGCCAAACCGACTTTGAAACCTCACTGTTCCAAAAAATGTGATCCGTATCATCAATTCCATCCCCACGCATAACACATTTCATATCGTCAAACTGAATACCCTTCACCAATAAATTAACTTTCGTAGGAACCCGATTAAGACTTATCTTCCAAAAAAGAATATTTACTTTCCGGTCTACCAACGAACACCATCTAGTTTGAACAACAGAAGTGGGTAACATTAAATTCTTGAGCCACCGCCTCGTGCTCTTCACCTCGAAGTCCCCTGTATTTCCTATCTCCCACTTCCACTTATCCGGACCACTCGAAAACACAACACCTTCTAAGGCCCGGACCAATTCTTGGACTTGCTCTTCCTCTCTCCCACCACGCAACTGCCGCCGCCAATCCCAAACTAAGGAATTGTTATGGATACGTTCGGACACCAAAAAATGTTTATTATTATCGATCAAGCAAATTCTTGGAAACAACGAACCTAACGTATTCGTGCCTATCCACCGATCCGTCCAAAACCGAGTCAATCTCCCATCACCGACTGTTTTTTTTCAAATGTGATAACAAGTTCATACCGTTTTCTTTAAACCTACTTAATCATCTTCAAAATCTGGGCCCACGGCGACGACCCAAGACGGTGACAATTCACTAACTCTAACGCACCGTTATCCCCATATATCGATCTAATAACCCTCGACCACAACATATTTCCGTCATTCACAAATCTCCACACCCATTTCAACACAAGGGCGATATTAAACGCATATAAACTCCCAATCCCAAGCCCTCCATTCTGAAGAGAAGTCAACACCTTCTCCCAATTCACCCAATGAATTTTCCTTTTAACCTTGGTACCACCCCAAAAAAAAGAGACTCTCAACTTCTCCAAATTACTCGCGACTATTTTCGGCATAAAAAAGAGAGACATATAATAAATGCCCAACCCACCCATCACCGATTTTAACAACAACGACCTACCACCAACCGACAAAGTACTTACTTTCCAACCCGACAGCTTGTTTTTAAATTTATCAACCAAACTGTCCCAATTCTTTTTTCTAGACATACAAGCCCCCACCGGGAGCCCAAGATATGTAAAAGGGAGCTTACCAGGACACACCCCGAGCATCACCGCCATCTGGTTGACTTCCCCATCCGAGACCCCAATGCCATAAAGGTTTGACTTATGCAAATTTAATTTCAAACCCGAGGCCATATGAAAATAGTGTAAGATAATAAGCAGCTTTTGCATATTATTAGCCGACCACTCACCCAAAAAAATAGCATCATCGGCATAAAGAAGATGGGAAATAGATACCGAGTCATTTATTTTGACCCCTTTAAAAATATGCTGAGATGTAGCATCTTCCATGGCCACATGAAGACCTTCCATGGCAATAATAAAAAGAAAAGGTGATAGTGGATTACCTTGTCTTAAACCTCTTTCGATCTTGAATTCCTTATAGGCATTCTCATTTAAAATAACCGAAGCTCTAGAAGATTTAAGGATAGCACCTGTCCATTTCCGCCACATAGCCGGGAACCGCATAAACTCCATCATCCGATCTAAAAATTCCCAGCTAATAGAATCATACGCCTTCTCAAAGTCAATTTTTAACACCATGGCACTCTTCTTCTTTTTTTATACCACTCAATAATTTCATTCACGATCATCGGGCCATCCAGAATTTGACGCCTTTTGATAAAATTTGATTGCTCATAAGTCATAACTCACCACCGAATCCACCACCAAAGCTAACCTGAGAGCCAACAATTTAGCAATAATTTTAGTTTGGACACCAATGAGGCTAATCGGCCGATAATCATTCACCGCGAGCGGGTTTAGCACTTTAGGAATTAAAGTGATAAACAAAACATTACACCCCGTCGGGATCAAACCTGTATCAAAAAACTCAACAACAAAATTAAAAATATCAGATTTTACAAGATCCCAAATTTTTTTTATAAATGCAAACGTAAAACTATCGGGGCCCGGGGATTTACCGTTACCGCAACTCCACACCGCCACTTTCACCTCCTCCATGGAAAACGAGCCCGAGAGCATAGACACCTGTTCTTGCGACAAGCTTTTGAAGTTGTCACTCCGCCTCACAACTTTAGTAACCTGCACACACTTAAATTTATTTGCATAATAGTTTAAAAAGACATCTTTAACTTCATGTGGCGACGTAATCCAAGCACCATCCTGTTTAACACCACGAATCATGGAATGTCTTCTCTTACTATTAATGATCCCATGAAAGTACTTTGTGTTTTCATCACCTTCTATACACCACTTAACCTTAGCTTTTTGGGACAAATCTTTCCACTCTTTCTCCTCAAGTTTGTACAATAAACGCTTGGCCGACTGTTTGTCCGCCAACTCCTCTTCCGTTACTGACATATCATCCATTTTTTTCTCGATTCGATTAACTTGATCCATCAACTTATTTCGAGCTTCCGATTGCTCAACACTCTTTTTCCGCCACCAAATTCTACAATTTTCTTTAAGCGATTTCAACTTATCTTTGAATTTTATAAACTGGCAGCCACCCATGTTATCAACATTAGTCGTCCACGAATTTTTAACCATCTACTCAAAAGACACATCGTCCATCCAAGAGTTAAAAAACCGAAACACACGTGGCCCATAGTCGACCAGTTGCTGAGCCAAGACAATCAGTCTATGATCAGAGACAATATCCGTCATAACATTCGCTATTATTTTCGCACAAACCTCATACACCCCTTCAGTAGTAAAAAACCGATCAAGTTTGCTCATTTTTTCCCATCCGAACTAATTCTAGTAAACGCGGAACCCCCCATAGGGACTTCATCAAGACTTGTAGTATCAATAAAACCGTTGAAGTCAGGAACTTCCCTATCATTTAAACCATAACCCCATATTTCCCCTTCTTCCCGAACCGCATTAAAGTCACCAAATAAAATAAAGTTACCTTCATTATCACGCATGTAGTTCACAATAGTTTCCCACAATCTTCTTTTATCCACAATACTTTGGGGCGCATACACATTACCCATGATACATTTGAGGTTGTTATTCTTCAATTCCCCAAGCACAAACAGGATATTTTGAAAGACAATATGAGAGCTCGAGAACAATGATGGGTCCCATATCGAAATAATACCACCCGAAGTACCCACGTCACTACTTAACGCAAAATCAAACGACATGTTTGCCCACAATTGTTTTACCATAAACCAATCAACCTTAGACACTCTAGTTTCTTGAACACCAAGAAAAGAAATTTTATACTTATTACAAATGACACCAATTCGTTTCCTTTTAACCCCATCGCCTATACCACTCGCATTAATGGACATAATATTCATTAATGACCTTTTCCGTCTCCCATACTACTTATCATGTGTTCAAGGGACGTTTGACACCCATCCATATCCAAGCCAATAACCTGACCAATATCAATAAACCTATTCAAGTCTTCAATCAAGGAAACTGTTTTTGCTTTTCTTTTCATATACCCGGTGGAATCACAAGACTGCTCCGAATTGGAGTCTTTCTTTTCTTTGTTCCCCGATACACCTGGTTGTTTAGAATTGTCACAAATTTTATCGAAGCCTGGTGGCCTCGACAGGACTGAGGCCGACCCATTACACTTCCCGTCATCGCCTTCTTTACTCACATTTTGAGCCCCATTAACCGGTTCTGGATTTCGCTCGTTAACCCCCCCCCCCCCACATCAGGATTCTGTACCGAATTTTCTGTGCTACGGTGGTCAAAGTTCCGACCCGGATCCGTATACCCTTCTGATACATTACCATCTACACCTGGTTTCACCATTCCATCATCCTACTTTGGAATATTAACATCACTCTCTCCGTTTTCTTCCCTTTCAACCTCATCTTGCGATAATGACGCATCATCGTCATCATCCCTACTTTCAATATCAGCACTTCTAAACGTAGGTTGCCACAAAGCTATTTCGTAAACCCACACGTTATACCTTTTTTCACTGATCACCACTTCAACTTCCTCATTTATTTTGCCCCCTAAGTTAGTTTTAAGACAAACCTTCCCCATAGAACTTCCTTCTCCCGTCTCCTCATCCACAAACATTACCTCTACCAAGTTCATAACAATCTTCTTGATGGCCTTTACGGTGCCAGCCAACAATGGTAGACCATCTATCCGAACCCAGACTATCTTATCATCTACAACAAAATTCTCGTCCAAATGACGTAAATGTGTAAAGTAATATAGCATATCTTTGTGCTCCTTAAATTTGTTACACGTCATTTGGTCCTCAAATTCTAACCAGATCCATGAACCACCAACATAACGAACATCAACAAACCCTTCTTTATAACATACTAACTTAATGTTTTCTATCAAAGAAAGGTCCCTAACCTTACCCACCAAAACCGTACCTTCATCATGAAGCGGCATGAAATCTGACCTGTCTATATTGACCACCTTCTTCTTCAATATTGTGCTTGCTTCTTTAACGAACTGCTGCTTTGGAGGACCAGATGGTTTCATCTTATCCGGCCTTGATTTGAACAGGTCAGAGAATTTTACATGATTCTGGCCCTTCTGAAACTCTCGGGAGTTCGTAGCAGACTGAGCCGGAGCCGGCACACTATTCAGGCCTTCTGGCCCCGATTGCTGGCTACGTTTACGATCAAACCTTGAGACCGAGGCAAACAGGTGGTACGAGCCGTACCATGCATCATTTAGCCGATCCAATACTGTTTCCACATTACCAACCCTAATGAAACGAACAAAGGCAAACCTTCTTCCGATTTTCGATAACTTCTTTGGAATGAACGCGTCCACAACCGTACCAAAACCCTGCATAGCCTTCCATAATTTTGTTATTCCCAGGCAGCAGGGAAATTCGTTACGTAAAAGGATTTCACAATCCATTTCAAATCCACCTCTTCGCGATGAAATAGAGAACTTTGTTTACCATTGTGCATCGAATTCGTCCATTGCCTAGACTCCTTAGACATCACGAACCCCAACCCTCCCCCTCCCCACCGGCGGGAAAGAGACGACGATCAAAAACGAAAAGCGGCGGCCAAACCCTAGATGACGGCAGAGATTGCCGCAGAGAAAAAAGTATTGAATTTTGGAGAGGTATAAATTTGCGGTAAAGGGGATTCGAACACGGGAACTGAAGGTTCCTAACAACATGAACAAACAGGTTAAATCTCATTATGTCGGTTAAACCAACTAACTGATTTAATCCCTAAAAGCGGAACTAAGATAAAACCTAATCCTTAAACCATAAATGATTATAGGAACTTGGAAATCAAACTTGATTAAGAAGAAAGAGACCTTATTCGAAGAACTCGAACACACACATTGCTTGTGTGTGTTCGTCGATCAACAACCAAGAACCCTAGTTCTTGGTGCCGAATTCGAACAAGAGGAGAAGAGGGGAAAAGGGTTTCCCAAAACATACCTTATTGCTTGCTTAAGAAAGTCCACTGATGATGAACACAACGAGCGACCTTCTAGTTGATCCTTGGAATTAACTTTTTCTTCAATACTTGAAGAACACGAAGAACGAACGAAGAACACGAAGAACACAAACTTGTGTTCTTGTGTTGGGGTGTTCAGCCGAAATCAAGGGAGAGGGAGGAGGGTGATTTCGTGTGAAGGAGGCAAGAGATCAAGCATTAGGTTTAAGCCTTAAGCCTTCTATATATAATAGAAGATATTACACTTAAAACTCTTCTAGTTTAATTAAGATTAACTTCTTAATTAAACTTATCATTTTACACATTCAACCCTCATAGTTTTACTAGTTATATTGTCACTTAATTATAAAATGCCTTAGTATTGTACGCTTAAATATTTCGGTATATACATACACGAAATATATACTTGTGTTTTATACTTTTAATAATTAATTATGTAATAACCTTTATATAATTAAGACAATAATATTATCCAATTACTATATGATTTAATAACTTTAAATCATATCATGGATAATCTACAATTAACACATTGTATATTTACTCAACTAGTAAATGTACATAAACTTGTATAAATTAATTAGTTAAACTAATCCAGTAATAGGTTAGACTTAACTTAATACTTAACTGATTCATAATGACTATTATGAATCATTCCTCTTCCAAGTGTCATTACATATCTTGCTCGTATTACAGGCACTCACCGGTGTGACCCTTAAGTGTTTCGTAGGTTTGGATGTATCATCATAGGTTGACTAAATGTGCACATAATTCCAACAGTCCCACTTGTGCAAGTTCATAACCTTTATCTTAATGACACGAGCTACGACGGCCTTCTAGATGGGCATGTAGGTAACCAACCCCATAAAAAAAGCTTATGTAACCCAGGTATAGTTTCGAAAAACTCTTTAATAGCGTCTCCTAGTAAAGAACACCCTGTCTCTACTTCTTGGGCAACGTTGTTAGGTTCATCCCTTGCAGCACGATATTTGTGATAACGAATGCGAGCATGATAGAAAATATCAACTCCTGTATTCGAAATCATTTCATGACTTCTTGATTCAAACCGTTGTGATAAACGACAAAGAACAAATCAGTTCGTTTGGGCATGGCCATGCACTTACCAGTTTTCTTATCATGTCAAAGGACCCATAAATATCTCTCCTAAAAAGGAGGTGCAATTACCATCTTGTTATATTTCGGTTCAAAATACAACTTCCTCTGAACACAGTAAGGCCTCGTATGACAATCATATTTCAGACTTGTCTAAGACGAACCAAAGTACATTTGTATCCCAAACCAAATACCTCAGGCTTAAGGACAATCCTAGTGAACAATACTTTTGAACTTTTCAACCACGAAGTATTGTCACGGTGGTCAATCCAATATTCGTCGAGCCTCCAACATAATATAACTGATATCTGGTCCACAACAACACTTGTTGTAGCTATCTTCGAGAATCTCGAATCTCCACCAAATACCGCGATGACATTAACGTCCCATCAAGGTTCCCACCAAGACGAGTAGTCACGGATTATATCTTTTGAGTAAATAGACTTTTATTCATGGATATTGTAAAACATACAAAGTCTTGAATAACAATGATACTAACTCATGTATTATTCCTCACTGGACATAGATACAGAATTATTACTGCATCATTACTTATTCCTTTCGTTCGTGTTGATTACTTAATGAATTCTACAATCTTACTTGTAACTTTATCACTGATCTAGTCATTCTTACTATAAAGACATAACACAAGTATTTGAAAAACACTATTACTTTTGTCTTTGCAAGATTTTGTTCTTGCAACATTCTAGAACATATTCTAATCTTGCCTTTTATGCAATTCGGTAAACATAGAAGTATTGGAAGTAACTCCTTAGTTTCTTGAATTCATAAAATTCGCCTTGTAACTAAAGCCTCTTTTAGTTACTTGATTTGTAGATATCTTGTTACTAGTTAAAGAAATTTCCTTAAATCATTTATTACTTCTCTTAACTCTTTGGCTAATGACTTGGTAAAACCTTGTCGTTAATATCCTACTAACTTGCTACATTCATTAATACCTCTAATGAATACGCTAGTCATAGCTCCCACTAAATTTTATGGAAATAAGCATCACTTAAACTATTACTTTGACCTAGTCAAAATCTTATAGTTTAACCTTTTAAGAATTAATCCATTATTAAAGTCATCCTTTGGATTTGCGAATATCCAATATTCCTGTTTAGGGAATCATGACTTTCATTGGTTACTGCATCTAACAAGTATAAGACACTTGAAACGATACTTCCAATTCTTAAACATATTAATCTTTTAAGAATTTCATTTAATGCCAAAGTCATTTCTTGGATTTCTCACATATCCATCATTCCTATTAGGGAATTATGACTTGACTAAATATTGTATTTATTACAACTATAAAAGACTTGGAATAATACCTTTTAATTCTTAAATACTTTAATATAGTTCTTATCTTTTAAGAGTTCATTTAATGTCTAAGTCATTCTTCTTGGATCATACGAATATCCAATTATTTCTATTAGGAATTATGACTTCATTAAATTCCTTTATCACAAGTATGAAAAACTTGTAATAATACTCCTTAAAGTTTATCTTGATTATATCCAATATAATCATACTATATTAATACTAATACTTTAAAACTTACTATCATAAGTAACCATTACTTAAGATGTTTTAAAAAAGTTCAATGTAGCTTGAACTTTATGCTTTCCATAAAAACTCTTAAATACTTATATTAGAAAAACTTTTCTAACAATTATTATCTAAGTAATTTGAGCCTTTAAGATATTATTCAACAATCAAACTAATATAAACAATGAGATCATTATTAAGTCAATACTTGACTTTATAATCTAGTTATAAAACTTGACTAGTATAATCAACACACATGCACTCACAATATAATACAACCATGGATTCAACGATGATAAACTTAAAACCGAAAATTTATCATAGAATAGAAAAAATGTAATTTGGTCAAAAACAACTAAAAACAAAAAATTGTTTTACTGAATCCATACGAAAAATATTGAATCAAAAATGGTGCTCGTGGGATCTTCATCTCATGCTGGTCA
This sequence comes from Calendula officinalis, assembly GCA_963853835.1. NCBI lineage: Eukaryota > Viridiplantae > Streptophyta > Magnoliopsida > Asterales > Asteraceae > Calendula > Calendula officinalis. Next base: position 49,917,120 of record OY970821.1, on the reverse strand, counting down.
TCATCACTTTCCATTCCCCCCTGCAATAAACGAGTGCAAAAGTTAGATTACTCGTAATGTACTTTACAAGTAACTTAAACTGATTTAGAAGTTTGGTGGTGTTACCTAAAGAACTAGCAAGTCCTCCACCACCGGCAATCTTTGGACGATCTCTTACAGCCTCGCCACATTTGAAGCACCGATTCTCGGTCCTCGCTGTGTTAGGCTTCGACTTCTTGACCTTTTGTTTGACACTTTTACCATTTGGCATTGCTTGGTTGGGATTGGTCTTACCCTTCCCACCATGCCTGTTTCTCTGTTTCTTCCCATTACCACCACCATTACCGATGATCAGAACATATTTAGACTTTGATCTCAAACTCAACTCAGCTGTCTTGAGCATAGAATGTAGCTCAGCACTGGATTTCTCCATATTATGCATATTGCAGTTGACCATAAAAGGCTTGTAGTCATCAAACAACGAATTGAGTATAGTGTCTGTTGCCATCTGCAACGGAATGGGGTGACCAAGTCTAGCGAGGTGATCCATGTGCCCTTTCATTTTCATGACGTGGGCACTCACCGGCGTTCCTTTGACCATCTTGCACGAGTTGAAGGCTCGATTGATGTCAAACCTCTCAGTGCGAGCTTGCTCTTGAAATGAATCCCTGAGTTACTGGATCATCTCAAACGCAGGCACATCCATAAGTCCCGCTTGTAGATCGGGACTCATAGTGGCGAGCATCAGACAGCTCACATCGAGTGCATCACTAACATGCTTATCATAAGCTTGCCTCGTTTCAGCTCTCGCATTTACGGCAGGGACATTTGGTACTGCTCTCTCCAAGACATACCACTTTCTCTCATGCCTGAGCACAATGCGAAGATTGCGCTCCTAATTGAGAAAGTTTTGACCAAGTCAACTTGTCCTTTTCGAGGATCGAGCGAAGTGAGAGATTGTTGGTACTTATCGTTGTGGTTGTTGCTGCCATCTACAAATCAAGCTCAATCTAATTAGTTATCAATAAATATTCTCTAAAATATATTATAAACCCATAATTAATATTTTAGGCCTAGGATCCATATATCACATTCTCAACGCAAGGTTTGGGCACTTCCCGACGAGACATGCTGTTTCTGGTAGGTAAAATCCTTACCGATCGTATCATGACTTGACACGATTCCTAGGGGTCGTAGAATCTTTAGACTTATAACTTACTACAACCTTGTACAAATTTAAGCGTACATTTCTATGTTGCAATAAAGTCTAGTATGTTTATTCTACTCAAGCACTTTTTGGGCCGGGACTCCCGATTATCAACAAAGTAGATCAGACCATCTAAGACAATGCGATGTTCTGCGCCGGGACTCCCGCTTATCACAGAACCTTCCGCACCCTAACACTCGCAATGATTTGAATCCATATCTAAGGTTCTTTCTCCTTATAATATGATTATCGTTGAACAAGTGAGGTGTTCTATTAGGTGGATAGTACTTCGATTTAAGATTTTCTTGGGTTTGTTTAAGTCTAAACTAAACTTAAACCTTATTCCAGTTTTAATCCTTAATTTTTAAAACTTGTGATTCGTGAACTTAATTCCACAAGACGCCTTTCTAAAATCACCTTTTAAAACTTATAGTTTTAAATTTGTTCGATTTTATTTGTATACCTTAGAACGAGGTGTACAAAAGATATTACTAAGTTTTGTGAAAAACCTTATCTTAATAAAACGTACTTGTTTTATTTACTTGAAAAACTTTTAAGCCTTATGTTAAACTTTAAAATAGGTATTTTAATTCTTTATGACTTACGAACACAAGTCATAACTCTAATTTAACATATCTAGTTTTTCTATGTCTAATAATAAAATTAAACATTTACTTATTAGATTCTCCAAAATATGTCCTAGGGACACATTTATAAACTTTGTGACTTTCTTGTGTAGCTCCCACTAATTCCAACAACCATGATGTAACTTAAGCATAAACACAATCACTAGTCTGAACTTGGTGAAGACTAATAAACTTATTGTTGGGTCTCAAATGTTGTAACCAATAATCTAGGGATCATTTGTGTATTTAGTCTAAACTTAGGCTAGGTATATATAGTTAGTGTAACCTAATAGCAATCAACCTTTGCTTATTTTGTAACAGTGAAATCTATAGCAAAGTGTTCATCATTTCTTTCAATCTAAATCTTCCTATTTTTTAATTGTTCTTGCTTAAATCTATTGTTCAATCTCTAGATCATAACCTACAAGTGGTATCAGAGCAAAAGTCTTAATTGATTCGATCCATATCAGTTGAGATTAAGCAGATTCATGAAGATTTTGATGGGTTTTTGAAATTGTTTTGTGAAAAAGTACTCAAAAGTGGTATCAAATTCAAAATTAAAGGTATGTTTCATGTTTTTGATATTATAACTTTGTTCTATTACTGATTTCGAGCAAATCAGTAACAAAATTTATATTAAAATCATCAAAAACAAGGTTTAATTTGATTTTTAAAGTGAAAAATTAAGAACACATGAAGAACATCTAGTTTTCGGAACTTTCTTTTCAAAATCGAGAAAATCAGAACTTGTTTTCGAAAAAGTGTTTGAATAGGATTGTAGGTAATTGAAAAATAAACGTTTTGCAAAAAGAATTACTCGATTTGGTTAACAAATGAGCAAGTTATGATGATTTTAGTGAACTTTTGTGAAAAATCGCGACCTGACGATGATTGTTCTCAAGTTCGGCTCTGACAAGTTCGGCTGACAAGTTCGGCTCTGACAAGTTCGGCTGACCAAGTTCGGCTCAATTCCAGTGTTCGGCTCAGAGTTCGGCTCAACTTACGATGAAAGAGTTCGGCAATATCAAAGAGTTTGGCTCAGTTAAATCAAAGAATTCAGCTTAAGATCAAAGATCGATTACAAAATTGGAATTGATTTCTGCCTTAATCGAATTCAGTATTCGAGTTGATTTCAACTGAATCAATCGATCTTCGCTTTAATCTCGATTTCTGATTCTGGAAGAAACCAAAGACGGCAACTTGAAAGTTCCGTCATCGGCAACAATTGATCTCGATTCCTCAACAATTGATTCTGCAACAATTGATTCCACAACAATTCGACTCGAACTGATTCCGCATCAATTGATTCCGATCCAGATTATTCCTTTCTATCGATCCAGATTGAACAATTGAAGATGCCTCTTCCATTCGATCTCTGTAATTCAATTGATCTCGGCTGGTCCAATTGATCAAGACTTCGTTACCAGCCCAAAGCTTAATTCAGGCCCAAGTTCGACTTTGGTTTAAGCCCAAACTCACTTTTAATCCATATTTTCAAGCCCAAAGCTTAATTCAGGCCCAAGTTCGACTTTTGTTTAAGCCCAAACTCACTTTTAATCCATATTTTCAAGCCCAAAGCTTAATTCAGGCCCAAGTTCGACTTTTGTTTAAGCCCAAACTCACTTTTAATCCATATTTTCAAGCCCAAAGCTTAATTCAGGCCCAAGTTTGACTTTTGTTTAAGCCCAAACTCACTTTTAATCCGTATTTTCAAGCCCAAATCTCAATTGAATTAAATGGAATCACATCTCGACTCAAATGTTTTGTGACTCAAAACAAATTAATTTCTACTCAAACTATCACAAATATATCTCAATATATTCTTTTTCTTCCCAAACTGTTTCAATTATTTTTAAGCCCAAAACTCAGTATTGGTTTGAAGTAAAATCCACAATTTTCATCTAATTTTAAAAGTCCACTATTTTTACAACAATTACAAACAAAAGATTTAATTTCATAATTAAAAAGTTTCCTTGTCAAAACTTAAACAAATTAATCGGGTGAATTTAATTCTTTTGTTGTCTTTTGTTTCTTTGACGTCAATTGGGAAAAGTAGCAACCTAAGAACGCAACAATCACGTTCCAAAATCACTAAAATTCAGAATTTTAATTGGTATCATAATCACGTGCTTATTATTAAAATCAAATTCACTAAAATTCATTTTTCAAGAGTTGTCTTTTCTTTCACAACAATAACGTTTGAAGCGTAAAGTTCAGAAGTTGTAGTGATCCAAATCAATACTTATTGTCAGAAGTTGTAGTGATCCAAATCAATACTTATTGTACAAGTCATTGTAGGACAATCAAATTTAACCATCATTTTTGTGTCACTTTTGTTTGTTGAAAAGTGTCAAGATAAATATAGTTGTATGCATGCTTTTGTTTTCCAACACTTTGTTTGTCTAGTAATGTCACAAAGTATCATCTAGTAAGTTAGCATCAACAAACTTTTAAACCCGACTAAATTTCCACCAAATCGAAAAACCTAGCAATTTCACAACATTTTGTTAAAGTTCAAACATTTTTCATACCCGAATCATTTTATCACATCATTTTATTTGAAAATTTCACATTTTAAAAACAAAAGAGCTAAAATGGATGAAAATTTTATTAAATCACTTCAAAATAAATACCTTGAACTAAATGACAAAAATACCTTTTTAGAATCTCAACATGCACAGCTGTTGGAACAACTTGTACAAGAGAAAACAAGGTATAATAATGCCAAGGGAAAACTTAGTATGGCTGTAACAAAAGGGAAGGCATTAGTTCAACAACGTGATTCATTGAAGCAAACAGTTTCTGAAAAAACTTGTGAATTAGAAAAATGTTTAATCGAATTACAAGAAAAGTCAACTACTTTAGTGTTAAGGAGCATCGAGTTGACACAATATCAAATTTTGGCTAACTCGTTGCAAGAAGCTTTGACCCCCATGAAATATCTTGAAGAACACGTTTCTCAAATTTCTGAAGAAAATATAGAATCAGAAATTTCAAAATTTAAAACCGAACAAGAATCAGAACTTTCAAAAAAGGAAATCAGTACATTTAAAACAGATTCTGAGAACTTGAAAATTCAGATGGCTGAACTCACAAAACAACTTCATGAATCCAATCATTTGAATGCTTTGAATATTGAAAAATATGATTCTGTTTATGATGAAAATCAGGTTTTAACTGATAAAATTAAACAACTCGAATGTAATTTTGGATCAGATTCACAAAAACAAATCAATATTTTTAATATTGATAAGACAAAATTGCTAGATAAAATTGCATCTCTTGAAGCAGATCTTACTTTGTCACAAAATCAAAACGATGTTTTGAAAATCAAGGTTGAAAAATTCTCTAAACCTAAAATTGTTAATAGAGGAAAAAAACAGTACAAGTTCCGATTAAGATTTATAACGGTGAATCTTCAAAATCTGTTTTTAAAAAGTTCTCACAGTTCACAACTTATTCACTTCAAAAGAGTAAAAAGTTGTTTGTGAAACCACAATCTCCGGAAACTTGTTCGTCTAAATCAAAACATGTTTTGAAACATTCTACACCTTCACAGAAAGTTATTTCCCAACCTAAATCTTTAACGTACTCGAGAAAAGATTTACTTTCATTGGCACCTAAAACAATTTTTAAATCAGTGTCCAGAACAAATCACGGTTGTGTCTATAAAACCCCTATGAGCTCAAATGCAAAATGGATTCCTAAAACTCCTAAATCTCAAATAATTCACTAGAAATTATTTGAAAGTGAAACATTCAGTTTCAATTTCTCTTGGAATTCTAAATCTTTACATCAAATTGATACAACTTATCGATGGTTTCATTCTAACACTAACACCATCGGACCCAAACAAAAATGGGTACCAAAAGTAGTATGATTTGTTTTTGCAGAATGACTTATACACACTTCATTATATAACTCGAGCCTTAACAGAATGACTTATACATAATTCGGGTTATAACTCGAGCTTCATATGAATGGCTCTTACACACTTCTGTGTATGACCCGAGCTTCAAAGAAATGGCTTTGAAGTATCTCAGCTTGAAACCCGGTCCTAAACGAAAGATGGCTTCTGATCAAAACAGAGTCAGAACCCGATCATCTAAAGAAAGCACAACGAAGCTCAATCAATCTTCAATGCAAATACCCTCCTTCAACCCTCCGAAGATGTATAAGGTACGTCCTCAAACCTCAAAACTTTTCATACTTTTGTTTTGTCGAGGGGGAGAAATATTAATTCTAGGGGGAGAACTATTATTTCTAGGGGGAGAAAATTTAGAAAATCAAAACAAATTACCCAAATAAAAAAGTTTTATGTTTGTAACGTCAATTATAAGTCGTTGTAATATCCGTAAACGATCTCTTTACTAGTTCCCTAGTAAAGATAGCACCTGTTTATTATAAATTCTTTTAATTCTCGTTACTTACTACTTCAAAAGACATACCTTCCTATGGCCTGCCAGATCCGGCCATACCTTCGCAGGGACATATTTCAGCCAACTGGTAAATGTGAGGGTATATGTCTAGGGTATAGAAATAGGTGAGTGCAAGGTGATGTGAAAACATGATAAATTTAAGAAAACCCACCTTTGAGTGCATCCAAACCATCAACGAACCGGGCAACCATTCAAGTAGGTGATCATTCATAAGTTGAATGTTTCACTAGACTTTACTAGCCCAGTAAAGCAAATGCACGCCACCACCAACTACTCAAATTCCTCTCAACAGGAATTTTGTTTCATTTCATTAGGGGATGTAACACAAAATCTACTGACTACTCATTCGGAGTATGTCGGTATTGAAACAAAATAACCTTCTGCCCCGGGTTAAGTCTCTTTGTATGCACAGTGTGTCTAGTTCTCACCCTCAAGAATCTTCCAATATAGGACACTTGCACTACAAAAATGGATCTCCGTGAATCCATCGGAACACTGGTAGTGGCATCACAATCTGATGTTTCACGAGGATCGAGTGGAAATCCTGCTAGAGCTAAAATCACGCCAACTCTAAACGCAGGTCACACCCTTGAATCAACGGTTGTGCAAATGACTACCGATTCATACCGTGTGCTAACGGATACTCTATGTGAGTCCGATGTTACCTAAAAAGAACAAGTTGTTGTGTCGTAACATCTATCATTCTTTCAGGCAACAACTTATACCGGAAACACATACAATTCCGAAGAAAAATCCATGTGAACTCTTAAAATGCAACATTTAAAAAGCTGATTACATTGCACGTGAGCGTAATAGACCACTCTCAAATTACTTCTATGATCTGCTATATCCAGCATGATCTTCCCCGGAGCCTTCGACAATATAGGAACTAAAAAGTAAGGGTCCTAGGTCTAGGTGAGCAGAATCAAGTATCATGGGATCTTGATTGGGGTGCGCTATGGTAAAAATCGAGAGGGGGTATGAAAAATGGGGTGCAAATCAGCTTATCACATGGTAAAAACAAAAACGAGGGTGTGGTTGAAAATGAAAAAGTGAGTTGAGTGAGGAGCGTGTTTGAATGGGTTAAAGAAAACGGAAAACCCTCCCTAAACCGAACAAATGACCGGGTAGCCTCATCTATATCGGATTGCATATGTTGCTTTCTGATTAAGACATCATGGACCCAGTGATGCAATGCACAACCCCCACTGACCACTCAAGTACAAGAAGTACTTGTTTCAAAATCACGGAGATAACCACATCCACTATCGACATCTCATTTGGAGATTGTTGATATTGAAAAAGAGGACCCACCTCCAGTCATCGCCTTCGTTTGTCCACTTATAGAGTCTAGAACCGAATTAAATTTCTCTAGGACACAGGCACTCTACAAGCATATCATTGGGATATTGCCGGAACATTCATAGTGATACCAAAAATATTGGTATTCCACGAGGATTGAATGGATATCCTACCAGTGCTAACATCAAAGCCAACACTGAACGTAGGTCACACATTTTTTGTAATTGTTGTGTTAACGGGAAATCTATGTGATCCTGGTTTACCCTGATACTTTCCTGTGCGAAGATCTGACGACTGTACTCCATTCTTATCAACAACAGTCAATATGTCAGATAGAAGATCTGATGACTGTACTCCATTCTCATCAACAATAGACAATATATCAGATAAGAGATTCAATGACCGTACTCCAATATCATCAACAACGGTCAGCAAATCCATATCAAATCAATATACCGCAGTGCTTCTACTTCAACAAATATCAGGAACCAAGGATCATCAACAAATCGACAAAGCCACAACTTCAAGAAAAAGACTTCCGCTGCCGACTGCTCTATCTATGGGTCTACATTTCGTCGATTTGCTTGAAGTCTTCTGGAATACTTTCTATTTGTTAAAAATCCAATTAAAAGTATGGTTATCACCGATCATCAAAAGCTGAAGCTGATTTGTCAACATAACTGCACAACGGTTAACCACTCAGTTCCATCTTTACAAACGAAGAAGACTTCAATGGTTTTAATGATAAAATGTGTTATATATTGATTATTACAAAAAAAATGTATAATCATTATTCAACACATTTTCATCAAAGGGGCATCGTCATACTCAACTTATTTGTTTCCTTAAAGCGAAGATTCTTCCTAATTTCAACTCGCAGAACTTCACATTTTACATGATGAATTAGATAAATCTTATTCATCATGAGGGGGAGAAGATACATTAAAGAAAGTATTTTTATAAAGAATTGACACTTTCAGAGAAAAATTCTTCTAAAGCTCAATCTGCGGCAACAAATCTAGGAGATTCTTACTATATTATGTAGATTATCGATACGTTAGCCCAGTTTACTCCACATTAAAAAGATATATGAACCAATTAAGGGGGAGTAAACAAGAAACCAAATATCTAACGAAGATATCAAACAACTTCCGTAGTTGTATTTGGTAATTCGTTCACCGGGGAGTAAATATCGAAATGTACAATTCAACTCCCGTGAAGAAATAATTGTCTGTTTGAGGGGGAGCGTAACCGTTATCAACATTTTACCCCAACAACAATTATCAAGAACAACATACCGACATAAATCCTCAGTTAGTAATTCGTTCACCGGGGAGTAAATATCAGGATATTCAATCCAACTCCCGTGAAGAAATAGTTGTTTGTTTGAGGGGGAGCGTAACCGTTATCAACATGTTACCTCAACAACAATTATCAAGAATCATAGATCGACATAAAGCCACAAACTTCAAGAAAAGACTTCCGCTTTTAATCTCTCTATCATTATGGGTCTTACTTTTAGTCGATCAATATGTATCTTCAGTCAAAAGTCTTAAAAATACATCTTGTTGGACGAAAAGCTACAAGAAGTATCCATTTTTCACATCCAAAGAAAGCTCAAATTGTTCCTGTACAACATTATTCAACGACATATCTACCAGGTGCAACTTTGGCTCAAGATGAAGACATCGAAGATACGCCTCCCAGACTATTGTTACAAAGGGGGAGATTGTTGGGTCTCAAATGTTGTAACCAATAGTCTAGGGATCGTTTGTGTATTTAGTCTAAACTTAGGCTAGGTATATATAGTTAGTGTAACCTAATTTGCAATCAACCTTTGCCTATTTTGTAACAGTGAAATCTATAGCAAAGTGTTCATCATTTCTTTCAATCTAAATCTTCCTATTTTCTAATTGTTCTTGCTTAAATCTATTGTTCAATCTCTAAATCATAACCTACACTTATTATATAAAAACTATATATAATAATCTTAGTTTGTTCGAACCATTCTTATATTTAACTTAGACTTAGTTAAATATAGGTTCTTAATTTCCTATGTTATTTTACCCTTGATCATTAATCTAGTATCTTACGTAACTCGTAATATACTTGTATAAATAACTAGTTATAATTACTTATAACTTTATACAATCTAATATTTATAACTTTCGCATTATTATCTAATTATAATAAAACCATACTTTGTACAATTTCTAGTTGTTTACAACTTTGTACATTTCTAGTTTAATTATAACTTAATACAAATTTCTAGTTACTTAATATTACAACTAAATGATCAAAATAACAATTATATTTAATGGTCCATTTAATCTTGTATTTAACATATATATATATATATATATATATATATATATATATATATATATATATATATATATATATATATATATATATATATATATATATATATATATATATATATATATATATATATAAAATTTATAACTTTAAAACCTTATAACATTCTTAATAAGAATATTATATCTAATTTGTACATGCGTATTTTAACTTAGACTAATAAAAATACGTACAAACTATTTTATCTTTTAAAATCACTTTTAAATAATTTAAAAAATCCGAAAATTATATGTATATTAATATAAACACATCTTGTTAATTTTAAGACATTAAAATTAACACTTCTCTTTTATCCTTAATTAAATTTAATTAATTAAACCCTTATCTTGTTCTTGATCAATTAAAACCTAGTTTTAATTTTCTTGATCAATAATATTTTTTAGTTAAAGATTAATCCTAATCAATCTTAGTCAAACAATTATAAACTTTAATATTTTTGTTTAAACTTATTCATTTAAATCTTCTAAACAAAACTTTGTCTAGATTTCTAGATTTAAAGAACTAGCTTTAATAAACTCATTAAAACAATAATCAAACCTCATTAAACATAAACTTGTGTAATTTTCTAGGTTCTAGATTATGTTCTTGATTAATCCTATTAACCAACTAAACTAAACAAGTTTAATGTTCTTGGTCATAGGTTACTTCTAGGGTTTCGAAAAATTCCTTAAACCTAAGAAACTTTTCCACCAATTAAACTAAACTAGTTTAATCAAACTTGGTGTCCAAGTCTCCTCCTAAATCTCGAAAATATATCTTGAGAAAGGAAAGAATCCTTTTTGACCAATTAAACTAAGCTAGTTTAATATACTCGGTCCTAGATTTTGAAGATCAATGGGAAAAGGAAATAATCTTCTTGATAAAAACTTTGACATTCTTGATCCTAGGGTTCTTCTAGATTTCGAAAATTCTAGGGTTAGGGAAAGAATCCTTTTGACCAATTAAACTAAACTAGTTTAGTGTTCTTGGTCCTAGGGTTCTTTATGGTTTTCGAAAATTTATAGGGATGAATCCTTATGACCAATTAAACTAAACTAGTTTAATCTTCTTGGTCTAGGGTTCTTACACTTTTTCGAAAATCACAAGGAACAAAAATAAAGAAAAAATTTGAAATTAAACAAAAAAAAACTTTGTTATTCTTGTTTAGATTTCTAAACCATCGCTCTGATACCACTGAAGGGATTCATAACACTGATCGACCACTTGGGTCAACCTCCTAGTACACTTGGTTCGAACCATACTGACAAGAACATGATGGTGTTCTTGCCGGTTAAACCAACCAGCTGATTTAATCCCTAAAAGCGGAACTGAGATTAAACCTAATCCTTAAATCGTAAAGGATTATAGGCACTTGGAAATCAAACTTAATTAACAAGAAAGAAACCTTGTTCGAAGAACTCGAACACACACATTGCTTGTGTGTGTTCATCGATCAACAACCAAGAACCCTAGGGTTCTTGGTGCCGAATTCGAACAAGAGGAGAAGAGGGGAGAAGGGTTTCCCAAAACATACCTTATTGCTTGCTTAAGAAAGTCCACTGATGATGAACGCAACGAGCGACCTTCTAGTTGATCCTTGCAATGAACTTGTTCTTCAATACTTGAAGAACACGAAGAACGAACGGAGAACACGAAGAACACAAACTTGTGTTCTTGTGTTGGGGTGTTCAGCCGAAATCAAGGGAGAGGGAGGAGGGTGATTTCGTGTGAAGGAGGCAAGAGATCAAGCATTAGGTTTAAGCCTTAAGCCTTCTATATATAATAGAAGATCTTACACTTAAAACTCTTCTAGTTTAATTAAGATTAACTTCTTAATTAAACTTATCATTTTACACATTAAACCCGCATAGTTTTACTAGTTATTATTGTCACACTTAATTATCAAATGCCTTAGTATTATACACTTAAATATTTCGGTATATACATACACGAAATATATACTTGTGTTTTATACTTTTAATAATTAATTATATAATAACCTTTATATAATTAAGACAATAATATTATCCAATTACTATATGATTTAATAGCTTTAAATCATATCATGGATAATCTATAATTAACACATTGTATATTTACTCAACTAGTAAATGTACATATACTTGTATAAATTAATTAGTTAAACTAATCCAATAATAGGTTAGACTTAACTTAATACTTAGCTGATTCATAATGACTATTATGAATCATTCCTCTTCCAAGTGTCATTATATATCTTGCTCGTATTACATGCACTCACCGGTGTGACCCTTAAATGTTTCATAGGTTTGGATGTATCATCATAGGTTGACTAATTGTGCACATAATTCCAACAAATGTGGTTTTTGAGGCGTAGAGTATTGATACATGCATAGTTATCAAGGAAATGGAGCTAAATTTTAGGAAGATTTAGTCTTCCAAAAAAAGCCAAATACGTGAATTCTCCATATGGCAGTTTATTAATCCATGATATCAACTAAAAGCATCTTCCCATGTTTTCCTTAATATTAGGCCATGTATGTTAGTGTTTAAGTTACTAGGAATTAGCATGTTTTTCTTACCTTAAATAGTTTACGTTGCATTTAGAGAAAGGGATGAAAAGAAAATTGTTAAAAAAGTTTAGTCTCTCTTTAGTCTTTATTTCTTGGGAGATTGACCATCTGAAATAGGTATCTATCAATGGTGCTTTCATTCAATCACCTCATGCCTCCAAAACATCACCCGCAAACCCACGAAGAATCCATGGCAACCTTCGCTGGAACTATGGGTAAGTTGGTCACGGTTTTCACTTCACTTAACACCAATCTTACCATTATCTCGAACAATATCGCCATCCAAACTACCATTATCGCCAATCTTCTTAAGGCCATAACGAAGAACGACGCCAACCTCACCACCAAAGATCCCTCTCCCCAAACCAATACCGCCACAGTATCACCAATACCGACATAGAGGTCGCCAACGCCACCACACAAACCGCTATCACGCCACCACCTTCCGTTGTTGCTCACGTCACCAACACCAATCGTTCGATCTCAAAGCCAACTCCACCTCCGGGACAACTCAACCACAACATATTTCCACTTCCAAAACCATCCATGGCATTACCGCTATGTGGCTTCGAAAAGATTCAATCGGGTTACCGTACTAATCTATTCCGGTTGTTGTTTTCCATTTACACCACCGAATCAAAACCAAAACCTCCTCCCAAACCACCGGACGAGAACTCCGACCTGACAAGGTCGATTTTTGAGTCGCAGGGTATTGATACGTGTTTATTACTTTAGGATTAATATTTTAATTAGTATTTCAATTGTAGTTTAATAATTAATTATTAGTAATTTAAATTATGTGAGTTAGTCTACTTAGTCAAATTAGTTGGTTAATTACAAACTAGTGGTAATAGTTAGTGGAAGTAGTGGGCTACAAATAGGTTAGTTAATTTGTTTTAGTATTTATATGTAATTTTGGTTTATGGAAAAATTAGAGAAGAAAAATTGTGTTAAAGTATTTTTAGTTTCCTTCTTAAATTGTTGGGAGATTAGTCATCTCAAATCGACTTCTAACAGACTATATTCTAACTAACTTCTGTATTTACTTACAAGTCTGGTAAAAATGAAATGACTCATTATCTTAGCTAAAGTAATTGCTTTAATTATTTAATACCAGACATATATTAAAGCTCTTGATTTGCATTTCTATTGAGAAAACATGAACCAATACATCGAGGTATTCACCTGGATAGCCTGAACATGGATCTCTTTTCCGTTTACCTGTAATCACAATAAGGAATTAATTAAGAACTCAAACGATTTGCATGACGGTAACGAGTTTTTGGGATCTTGTTGGCCTTTAGAACACATGAACTATCTCTGATTCAAAGTCCTGAAGTTTAAGAAATGTAGGATGATAAGCCATTCCCAAAAAGTAGGGGTCGAAAATTTCCGTGTCTTCGATTGTTTTCCTTCGAGTGCAATACGCCAACAATTTATCATCCCAATAGACCATAAAAATTGTTCCATCTTTTAAACCCTTTATTACATGCATGGGTTGCCACATCAACCAATCTAGATCAGGGCTAACACTTTCCTTAATCACCACCTCTTTATGCCAAGACTTCTTGATCCCATATTCCTTCATTACCCAAATCATGAATTGTGAATCGAAGGTATCTGATTGACACAAACAACCCTTTAGGACTCCCAAACTCCCGAACTGGATCTGGCTTCCTTCTATAGCTTCATCAAGAGGAGGAGAAGGGAATAACTGAAATGTCTCGTTCTCAAAATCAAAAGTACAAAGTTTCTCAGGGGATGGGTTGAGGAAAGTCCTCCATGGATGGGTTGAGGAAAGACATAATCTTTTAATAAAAAAAAGGCTAGATTTTTGTTTGGGGTGTGGTTTTTGTGGGTGTGTATATATGTTTGTGGTGTGTGTGTGTTATATAATGGAGAAAATAAAAAAAGTCTTGTATTTGGAAGGTAAGTAAAGCTGACTTGAATAGTCTGTGTTCTTTTAAGCAGCTGCCATCTTTGACCAGGAGTGGAAAAATTCAAAAACGGTTGTATTTTTTGATTCTACTAAATCGGGCCTAATAGACATGATTTTCAACATCTCTTTATCATTGGATTCAATGTTAGCTCCTCAAGTGTGGATCTTATAAAATTTATGCAGTTAAAAAAAAGACAGATACGATATTTTAACTATCATTGGTTTGAGGCATAAGAACAAAACTTAAATTTGTTAGCATCATTACCTACTTCGTAACATATTAAATTATGTAATAGAATTTTATACATAACGAGCAAATATAACCCGCGCGTTCCTGCGGGTATTTCAAACATATTTATTTTTAAATATATCGAAACTATTTATATCTTGCATGTACGTTGAAACGTGATATTATTACGTTTATATTTTTCATAAATGTAAAACATATTTTTAGATTGACTTCTATTCACTCAATTTGTTTTTTAAATAAAAAATCTATACTTCATTTATGTTATTTACCCTCATTGAAGTATACAAATGTGAAGTTTATAAAAGTATATTATATTTTATAAGAAAGTTATGTTTAAAATCAATTTTGATTATAAGAAAAGGTAAATTATTAAAAAGAAAAATATAATTCAGTAAGATTTATCAAGAAATAGGTAAAAGAAAGTAAAGAGAGATAAACGAAAGTGGAAAGTATAAAAAAAAGAAGAAAAAAAAAACACTAGTACAGAAAAGGTCTGAAGGTGCGGGTAAAAACATAAGAAGCTGCGGTTTTTTAACCGCACCAAATAAGTGCACATTAACAAATAAAAGACCCGCCCTATTAAAAACACCGCCCTATAAAATGGAACACCGCGCTATTAAAGACACCGCACTATAAAAAGGTACACCGCCCTATTAATAAATCGCACCCTAATATATACACCGCCCTTTTAATGGAACGCACTCTAACATTACCACCGCCCTATTAATACATCGCACCCTAATATACACACCGCCCTTTTTATAGAACGCACTATAACCTTTTCACCGCTCAATTAGTTTGTCGCACCCTAGTGTTTTCACCGCCCTATTATATATCGCACAAAACATATATAACCGCTCTATTCCATTTCAATATTAATAAAAAAAATAATCCACAATATCTGTATCTATATAATAATATATTTTATATATATATATAATGTATATATATATATATATATATATATATATATATATATATATATATATATATATATATATATATATATATATATATATATATATATATATATATATATATATAGGGTCCGGATCCGGTGAGGACTCTTTTCCTCGCGAGGACTGTGAGGACTCCAAAAAAAACTCTAAAAATGATCCAAAACAAACTTTTTTCAAAAAATTCCTTTTTTAAACATTAAAATCGCTATGTATAAGATCAAAAAAAAAAATTCCAAAAATGATCCAAAAAAAAAAAATATGGATCATAATAATGATCCACAAAAAAAATCTGGATCATTGTTATGATTCGCTAAAAAAAGTGGATCATAATTTTTTTTTTGAATTTTTTTTTTGTCAAATGTAGTAATAATCATGGTGGGTTATATATATTATTTTCGGAATTTTTTGAAATTTTTATGAGATGTTCTCGCGAGTCCTCATCGAAAAAAGAGTCCTCACAGGATCCCACTTATATATATATATATATATATATATATATATATATATATATATATATATATATATATATATATATATATATAACAACACAATATACCCGTAATAAAACTGTTTTGTTTGTGAGAGTCATCTTTGACATTCTCACTGTATAAAAGTAGCCCAAAAAATTTACGGCCAAAACTTTACAAAGTGTTCGAGTTAATTTGCAATTTCAAATTATGATCTAACCTTATGCCAATTAAATAATCTTGGAATCAACTTTTCCATTTGTCCCTCGATTTCTTGTTTTGTTACAAATTTATCCTCTCCCCAAATCTAAAATTACAGATAATTAGTCAGTTTGTTACCATTGCAAAAATTATAATAGAACTATATTAATAAACACTTACGAAATCAGAAAAATTATGATGAATATACTCGACAAAATCCTGAATATGTTGAATCACAATATAACCACATTCCCAGCTCCCCTTTTGCCTGTTGCACTGCAATTAATTACAAGCACTTAATTAATTTAAAACTAAGCTTGTTTATCAAAAGTGGTAATTGAATACATACCTTTGACGATTTCCACTCAAATCTACGAGGGAACATTTGTTCGATTACTCTAACGAAGAGCTAGTAATCTTTTTTAACAGCTCGGGGCAAAGAATCGATGACGTAGATTTCATTGGTTTTAGGACAAATGATAAAGAGGACCCAATGACGACTGCAAATATACACAAATACTTAAAAATACAGTTAATATTGTAGAGATTTATAATTGAAAGTTAAAAATTACTTTTGTATATAAGGTGAAAGAATGTGTGTTCGGTGTTGTTGATGGCTGAAAACTTCTGTGATATGTCTCTTCATTTCGGGCTTTTGACATTCTGACTCACCAATTAACCGAGGATTTAAAAAAGCACATTCATAATTAGCCGCATGATCATAGAAATACCTTAAAAATATTAGCACATACATGGTTAGTAAATTAAATTATTTCCAAAGTACTAAACAAATAATATCAACTTACATTGAAGCAATATGTAACATGCAGGCGTCAGCTTCACCCAAACATGCTACGTTGCAAAGCTCAGGTATCGTGAGGGATTCTTTACAAACCTCTGGATACATAGTTGAAGGTGAAGAAAACTGAACATAAGTTCTTTTATTGAGGAATCTCTGGATCATGTCATGAAAAGCGGGATATTCTTTTGCTACTTTAGCCAACATCATCCCATCTTCAGGATCAATAAAATCCGGAATGGGATCATCATCATCTGCAACTCTACTCGTTGAGGCTGCACTGACGGCTGCAGTGACTGGATCATTAATTGTTGGGGCTGCAGTGACTGGATCATTAACGGGGATATGTGTGGTTGGGGCTGCAGTGACGGTTGCAGTGATCGGGATGTGTGTGGTTAGGGCTGCAGTGACGGTTGCAGTGACCGGGATGTGTGTGGTTGGGGCTGCAGTGACGGTTACAGTGACCGGGATGTGTGTGGTTGGGGCTGCAGTGACAGTTGTAGTGACCAGGATGTGTGTGGTTGGGGCTGCAGTGACAGTTGGGAATAAAAGTGGCCCTCCCATAGATGTTAGCTAAAAACAGATCCATGGTAAAAACTTTAATAATTAAAAATAATTAAAATCATATGTAAAGGTTTAGAAGACTAACCATATGTGTAAAAGATCCAGGGGGAGGATCAACTGAATTTTGGTCGGGAAGATTCTCCTCAAAAAAATCACAATTCGGATGATATGAATTTGTCGAGTCCATGTGTGGAGAGGATTCTCTCGATCCCATTTCAGGGATATATGGGTGGTCAACATGTTGTTTTCTACAGCAAGTTGGTTACCCGGTAGAAGCTAAAACATTATTCTTGTTAAAAACATACAAAAATATATGATAAACTAATACAAAAATATACCTTTAATGCAAATCGTGGCCATTGTACAAACTTAAGAAAAGCATTATCAACTGTTTCAATTGTATCTGTTCTTGTTAAAGGATGAACGGGCAAATCCAAGAATGATGGAACGACCTGCTCTACTTGGACTCTTGCACAACCTTCTTTGTCTTGTTCGGATGTTGGCCATGCAGTACCAGTACCAACTGTGATAAAATCACTATCAAAGACCTTAATTTGTATCTCACATGGTTTGATGCGCTGCAAACCAAATAAAAGTATAAGGTAAAACAATAAAAACAATAAATAGTACGATCATTAAACCTCAATTGGTGGATAGTGGGCAGCCGTTCCATGGGGCCCACATGATGATGCATGGTTGACCGAGCTTGTAAGCCTCTGTACGGGGTCCAAATTTCTTATTAAACCTCCATGAACCTTAGTATATCCAATTATCTCGGATACCGTATGGGATCATCCCCCGTGCTCACGTCCAAAAACCTTTATTAAAGGATCTTCTTTATTCTCAAAATAAGTTCCATCCTTGATCATCTTTATCTCCTCCTCAAGCTACAAAAAATATTTGTTACCAATAAGATATAATTCCTCAATTAAATTAATATTTAGTTTACCAAACGCCTGAAAGCAACCATCGCTTCCTTTGGAAGTTCAGGCTTTCCTTCTTTATCCTTTATCGAACAACCCATCAAAAATCGCCTTGAACGATCATTTTGAATCTCACCAAGACAATCGTGTTTTTCTAAAAGTTGAGCCCAAACGGTCTTTTCTTTCTTATTTAAACCGCCCCAGCCGCTTCGACCGAGGCGGGTTATAAATTTCCTCTTAGAATTGCTTGATTGTGCTTTCTCCCTTTTTTGCTTCACAAATTAATAAATTGTTAATCATAACATGGTTATCAAACTCAAGGTAAATAAGTGCAAACCTACCATAAATTCTAGGGTGGTTTTTTGTAAAACAAATGCATCCCAATCCTCAGGCTCAATAAACGAATACTTTCCACAAGGATTCTGTTGTGTAAGAACATAATCTTTTACTAGTCTAGACCTAAAATTTGTTCCAAGTTTAATTGCTTTCTTCCGCATAAATTCTTCTGCATTATCATTTTCGATTTTCCACATCCTCTACAACTCAATACAACAAAAATGCATATAATATTTGTAATAAAATAACTAAAAATTACGAACAACACAACTAAATTCATTCCGTACCTTGGCTTCCGACCACAGTTCTTCAAAAAAATCTTTTTCAACTTTACACATAGGCGTTGTAATCTTAACTCTATGGCAAACCTCCATCCCATACCACGACATCAGCTTGCTATTCTGCGGGATGTTGTTTTCATCAAACTCAACTTTAAATACCTCTTCGGGGTACTTCTTGGAAAACGATGCAGCACCACGTTCCCCTCTGCGTCTTCTAGAGTTCGGTTGTTCCTCCATTTCTAAACTACAATGCAACAGAAAAACAATGAAATGTAAAGGATAGGGTAAACTATGAGCTATTACAACAGAAATGTACGAAATTTACCTTGTTCGAAGGTCGGAATGAGTAAACTATGAACCAACGACGTGATAATAAGAGAAATGTATGAAATTTACCCTTGTTCGAATAGTTTAGCAGAGGAAAAAAAATCGCCAATGAAGATGCAGAAAGGGTTTTGTGAAGAAAGTGATTAAGGATTAGTGTTTTGAGAAGTTTCCCGGGAGATGAAAAGATTCGAATAAAAAATTTAATTTAGCGGGTTCCAACTGAGGAGCGGTGCCGATTAGTTAGAGCGGTGATGATTTGTTCGAGCGGTGTTCGGTTTTTGTTGGAGCGGTTGACCCTTTTTGCTGGAGCGGTTGACCCTTTTTGTTGGAGCGGTTTGTTGAAAATTTTCAAATAGTTAATTTGATTTAGCGGGTTATTTTCAGTTTTTATTTTAGAACTGAAAAAAGCGTGCATTACAATAAACATCATTGTGTTACCAATAGTTACATAAATTTAATTTGATTAAATATGTTGTAATTTAATCAATGTTATTAAATATGTTGTAATTTGATTATTAATTTTACATGTATGATACATTAGTTCATATAGATACATAAATTTGTTAAGTAATATAACAAAATTATTTGTAAGCCGTCTTTAATTCATCACGGGTTATAGAGTAGTTTATTATATGTTAAGTTACACAATAAATGTATTAAACATATGTTCCTTCTAAGTCATTTCTAACATATGTCGTTCTATTCATGTCTTCGAAATTACGGGGATCGATACCAACCGAAAAAGGTGGTAGGTCATCAAAGTGATTGTATTCTTCTTCGTCTACAACATCGTCAACCCCGAGAATACGTCTTTTACCATGTAGAACAATGTGGTATTTTGCTTTGCTCGGATCTTGAACGAAAAAACTTGTGAAACATGTTTTTCGAGAACGAATGGTTCGGATTTATATCCATTAGTTTCAAGGTCCACAAGTGTGAAACCATATTCATCAACTAGAACACCACGGTTATTCACCCATTTACACTTGAATACTGGAATTATGAAATCACCATACTTCAATTCCCATATTTCTTGTATCACACCGTAATAAGAATCTTTTGCTATTCTTATCAATGTATCATGATCACGTCTATCGAATTCGGTCGTTGATGCTATCATTGTGACTCCACTGTTCTGCATTGTACTTTTTCTATCTTGATCGATGGTGTAAAATGTATAGCCGTTAATGTCGTATCCTTGGTAAGATTTTACTCTAACATCTGCTCCTACTCCCAATCTCCGTACTATGTCTTCAACGTCGTCCCTTGTTACCCTCTCTCTCAACCACCTTGCTAATTCCTTGTTCTGATTCTGTATATACCACATTTCATCTTTGCCGGGGAAGGTCGACTTTAACAGATCCATATGTTCATCAAGCAATGGAGTAAGGCATGTCATGTGTTTTAATACTACTAAATGAGCAAGTTGTAATTCTTCACGAGGTGGAATTTTTATTTTGAAACCAACTCCTCCCTTTCCGTCAAGTCGACCCGAATGACGAGTTTTTGGAACGCCAACACTTTCAACACCTTCCATATATCCTGTACGTGAACCAAAAATACGTGTAACGTAACAATTAGTCAACTATAATATGTTTATACATATATTATATAATATATTGATATGTTTATACTCTAATTATCTTAGAATACCTTGACTGAACTCGGCCACTTCTTCAGAAGTATATCCTTCAATAATACTGCCCTCAGGTCGATTACGGTTTCTTACATAACCTTTTAGTATACCCATGTATCTTTCAAAAGGGTACATGTATCGTAGAAATACAGGACCACAAGCCTTAATCTCTTGTACGATATGAGAGACTAGGTGAACCATTACATCAAAAAATGAAGGTGGAAAGTGCATCTCTAATTCACAAAGGATAACCACAATGCTTTCTCCCATTTGTCCAGATCTTACACATTAATAACTTTTGAGTGAATCTTATTAAAAAAACAAACAAAGTTTTGTGATTGTATGATGGATATCAACTTGTAAAATTCCACGAATTGCGATAGGAATCATATGTGTCATCAAAACATGACAATCATGAGACTTCATCCCAAGCAATTTATAGTCTTTCATCGACACAAATCTTTTAATGTTTGCTGAATAAGTTGATGGAACCTTAATATCATGCAAACATTGACAAAACTTTCGTTTTTCTTCCTTCGATGTATTATAACATGCAGGTGGCAGATAAGTACGATTGCCGCGTTGTTCAGGAGCAAGATCTTTACGTATTCCCATCTCGACCATGTCATTACGAACCTTAACTCCATCTTTAGTTTTATACTTAATATCCAATAATAAGCCTATCAAGCTCTTGCATACGTTTTTTTCAATGTGCATAACATCAAGAAAATGTCTAACATCTAAATATCTCCAGTAAGGCAATTGAAAAAAGATTGACTTTTTTTCCATATGGCCTCATTATCAATACGAAATCTCTTACCCAACACAACATTAATATTTTCAACTCGAGAAAATGCATCAGGTCATGTCCTCACTGTTCTGACCTCTACTGTTCCGTCAAACTCGACCGTCATCTTCCTGAAACGGTGGCCCCTAGGAAGGAATCTTCGATGCCCCATGTATACAGTTTTTTTTCAATTTCTTAACCACACCGAGCTTGTCCCATCTTCACAAACAGGACAAGCTTTCTTACCCTTCGTTTTGTATCCTGACAGGTTACCGTATGCTGGAAAGTCATTTATAGTAAAAAAACCATGGCCCGCAATTTAAAGTGTTCTCTTTTGTAAGCATCATATACGTCTACACCCGAACTCCAAAGAGTTTTTAAGTCATCAATTAAAGGAGACAAATAAACATCAATATCATTACCTGGTTGTTTCGGACCCTGAATCAACAACGACATCATAATGTATTTCCGTTTCATGCATAACCACGGTGGAGATTGTAAATGCATAAAAGAACCGGCCACGTACTATGACGACTACTCATGTTCCCGAAAGGATTTATCCCATCCGAACTAAGCCCAAACCGTATGTTTATAATCTCGTTTCCAAACTCAAAATACTTTATATCAATGTTCCTCCATTGCGGTGAATCCGCAACATGTCTGATTTTGCCATCAATTACACGTTCTTCCGAATGCCAACGAAGTAACTTTGCTTCTTTCTCATTTGAAAATAACCTTTTTAGTCTTGGTATAATAGGGAGATACCACAAAATTTTAGCCGGTGGTCCATTTTTTGTCACATCATCGTCAACTTCATCCGAATCATTTTTCCGTTTATACCTCGATGCCTTGCAATGAGGACAGTTATGGAGATTTGCGAACTCATTCCGAAACAACATACAATTATTGGGACATGCATGTATTCTTTCTACTTCCAAACCCATTGGACACATTAATTTTTTTGCTTGATATGTCGAAATTGGTAATTCATTATCTTCCGGAAGCAACTCGCGTAAAAGCTCTAATAGAGTTGTAAAACTTTTATCACTCCATCCATTTTTCATCTTTAAGTTAATTAACTTCAACACAGCATCAAGTTTCATTAATTTAGATCCTTTATATAACGGTGTTTGTGCTTCATCAAATAGGCGATGTAATTCATCTTGTTCATCAACACCACCCATATTAGTATCCAAGTGATCATTAAAACTCTCATCGAAACGGTCGTTTGAATTGTATTGATCATCATCATCATCATCGTTGTTTGAATCATTGTTCAATGTTGTTGTATATTGATCACTACTATTTAAATTGCTCGAAGATGTGTTCCAATCAAGTATTGATTCTCCATACCTTGAGCAACAAGTGTAATTATGCAAAAACCATGTCGAAACAAATGGATCTCAATATCCGCGGTATCGGTAAAACTTTTAAAGTTTTTACAAACGTTGCAAGGACAAAAAATCTTACGATTTGCGTTCTTATAACGATAAGAATCGGCAATCTTAAGAAAATATCCAACACCCTTGACAAATTCAGGAGAACCACGTGAAACTTTGTACATCCAATAATCACGATCCATCTAAAGGATAAATAAAATTAAAATCGTCAATTACAATAATAACTAAAATATATCAAATTAAATATTAAAGTAAGCAAATAAAATTGGTTTGAGGGCATTTAAGTAATTAACTCTTTCATGTGTCATTTTATAAAGCTAGCCCTATTCGAACAATTAAAGCTTTAATTTCATTTCAAAATGGTTTTCTGTTGGTGTGGGAAAGAAGCTGTGATTCGTACTTCATGGACAACCAAAAACCTTGGCAGAAGGGTTTACTCATGTTCAACAATGGTAAGTTCGATCTGTCACAGATCGAGTTTCATATTAAACATTAGTTTAAAGTTCAAATTATTGGTTTTCTTTTTAGGGACGTTCTAAATGTAACTTTTTTGGGTGGCGTGATCCGGCGATGTGTGAAAGATCTACACAAATCATTCCAGGATTACTACAATCGAAGAACAATCTTGAAATGGAACTAAGGGAACGTGACCTAAAGATAAGGAAAATGAAGTTGTATTTGATAGGGGTTTGCCTAGTTTCCATAGCATATGCAATGTTTGTCTAAATCCGATGTATTCTATAGTTATCGAATGTAATGTGTCTATTTTGGAACTATTTTGGCATAATAACATTTTTGAACCTATTTCCAAGCTTAAAGTGAGATATATTATAAAAGACAACTTAATAATAAACGAAATTACCTTAAATGAGTAGCAGAATGAACACAGAGTCTCGACGAAGAAGAAAGATGACTATTTCAAAAAGTAACCGTTGGGTATTAAAAATTCCAAAAAACATAAATAGGGGCGGTTCAACCGCTCCAAAAAACAAACAACCGCGGTAACAAAACATAAATAGGAGCGGTTGCACCGCTCCAAATAAAGTTTAAATGCGGTTAAACCGCTCCAAGAAACAAAGCGAGTGTTGCAGCTAAAAATGTATAGTATTAACTAAAAAATATATACTAACAAATATGGAACCAATTGCTAACTAAAAATATGGAACAAATGGTTAACTAAAAATAGATAATATTAACAAATATGGAACCAATGGTTAACTAAAAATACTTTAGATAATATTAACAAACGGGCATGCATTACAAGGAAAAATTAAAAAATCACAAAATTAACAACCAAAAACTAATTAAAACAAAGTCACTTTCATGTAAACTCGGCCTCCAGGCTTCATTTTCTCAAGATCAACGGTGAAAACAACCCATTGATTCTAATGGATGCCCCAAGCCATTCTCAACTCGTCAAAATCCCCATGGATGGTGATCGGGCCATAGGGTCGTTCTTCGATTGGTTTCTTTCGATTACGAAAGACATCAACCAACACGAACCTTGAACTCTTCTCTCCCATCTCGAAGACACAACATGTCATGTTCACCCTTGATCTCGAAGCAAAAAACAATGGTGTTGGAGTTATCTTCAACGTTACTCTTCTCTGAATTCATCTTTGTTAGCTTTGTGTTTATTTGTAATAGTTTGTTACATTTTGGTTTTGAATACAACATGCATCGTCGTATTTTTATGAAATTTGTGTTTTGTTTGCCAATTAATTATTAATTAATCTGAAATGAAAATGAAACATGAATATGATTAATTAATTTGTTGAAACAGGCCATGCATATATATATATATATATATATATATATATATATATATATATATATATATATATATATATATATATATAATCAAATTAAAGAGAAACCAATTATTTCATTCCAGTTAAAAGGAAATTAACACGACGATTACAGACAATGAAAACTAACACTTAAAACAGACGAACGTTGAACCACAACCCTAGACGACCGTTCTTCTTCAGCAGATCAATCGTGAAACAAACCCATTGGTTGTTTCTTATTCCCAAACACTGCATGAAATCCACAAAATCCCATGAATGGTCATAGGTTCTAAAGGTTTTTCCACTATGGCCCTGTATCGATCACCAAGGTTCGTCATGTCGAAGCGTTTATAAAACCGATCTCCATTATCCAAGCAACATTTTCTATAACGGTAAAGATCGTGATCCTTCACGAGCTTTGCCGGTATCGTCTGAAAAGATCAACAAATTAAAATTTCATCATCATAACATGCAATTTTGTTATATAATATTTTGTTATCAATAATATACAAGAAAAAATCCAAATTTCTACATACAATTGTGTTTGTTATTTCTTCCTTCCATTTGACTGCGAAGTAATGACTCACTAATAGTGGATCATCAATTTGAAAATCGTCAATCTCATCGTCACTGGACACAATAACATGCGTTTCTGGATTTGATGAACTCATCGTGATCAAAGGTAAGTGATTTCTTATCACGGTGGGAGATAGAGTAATTGATTATAACTCATGGTTAATCTCTTTATATAATAACTAACTGAGGAAACGAAATGTCGTGTAATAATTTTGGCGCGTAAAAGCAACCTAACCGCTCTAAATAAACAAAGAGCCGCACTTAAGATTAATAATAATAATATTTTATTTTACTATTATCAAATGGGGGTTGATAGCAAAATTAATGCATGGAATAAATATTAGTCAGGTTGTAGTTGATATTGAATAAAAGCCCGAGATAACCGCTCTAAAAAAATAAATAAACCACACCAAAAAATAGGTAAATCGCTCCAACAAATAGATAAACCGCTCCAATTTGTTTTTTTCTTGATGTTTATCCATGCACTAGCTAGACTAGACTGCGCGCGGAATCAAATATTTCTTGAGATTCTCCAAAATACGTTATGATGTTTTTGGTTGAAAAAAGTTACAATCGTAATTAATTTTCCGCTATATAAATTTGATTGTAATTACCATTTCTCAAGTATACTTTTCCAAATATGAAGATGTTAAATGTTATTGCTAACTGTTGGGGCATCATCAAGATTCACATGACAACTAGAGCATATATATATACATATATATATATATATATATATATATATATATATATATATATATATATATATATATATATATATATATATATATATATATATATATATATATATAGTTTGTGTACGTAAGTGAATCTTGATGATGCTGCATCAGTTATCAAAATGACAATTTGGAGGTGCGGTTCTTTTATGATGCGCGCCAAAACTTCAACTCCCGCCAAAATCAGTTGTATATATAACGCATGCAGTTAGCATTTGTTTTAGATACTTGCTTTTACAACATGAGTGATGTTAGTGTTGATCAAAAATTACCACAGGAAGTTCCACACGATGATGATGTCCCACATGCTGAGTTTAGAACAACTCTATATAACCGTAGATCTTTAGGCTCAAGAATAGTTAGTTCTTGATCTGGAATAAGCATATACAAATAACAAACTTGCGGAATTATATAAACATATTTGTATTACTAAACAAGGTTTCATCATCATCTCTATGTACAATGATTACTAAAAGCCCCAATTCTACATATAAATATGTAGAACGGTTTTTCGTTAAACAGGATCAAACGACCTTGAGGCTTAGAGGATACACACAAACACGTTAAAACGTGCGTTACAAGAACGACTAATTCTATACCTCTAGGTTTCTTTATATACTATAAAACCTACAGATTTACAAGGAAAATATAATACTAAATCTTTTAAATTAAACAAGATATACTATATCTTTTACAATAGTGATTATCTCCTAAATCTTTATTTGAATTTGAACTTCCATATCTTCAATTTAGGTCCTTGTACTTTTTAAGTTTTGACACATCAAATCTTTAATGAATATTATAGAAATATTCCTAACAATCTTCCCCTATTTGATTTGACAAAACTTATAGAATTAGCTTGGAATCTTCTAGTCTCTTCCCCTTTTTGACATAATCAAATAAATCCGAGAAACTTGAACTTCCCCTTGAATGATCAACACTTTTTCTTCCCCTAAAAGTGTGCTATCATTCTTGTGTTCTTCAAGAATATATCAATCACATTGAAAACCAACTATCTTCTATTTGAAGTTGAAGTAGAAACTCAAACTATGCATCACATTCCGTCTAAATATAGTAATCAGCAACATCATATCTTGTATGATGGACTTTCTTATCTTAGCCTTCAACAGATCTTTTCGTTAAGATTGTTGAGTTGCAGTTACAACAATACATAACATCTTATGTAGTAAGACTTTCAACTTCTTCTTCAAATAAAATATAATCAATTATCTTCTGTAATCAACTGATAAAGATTAAATATGTAACAAAAAAACCATCTTCCTTTATCTTCATCAAGCCTTCAACCTGTGTGTGTGAATAATGTGATTCGTTTCACATTAATATCACTAGTTATTTTCATTCTCTTTTTATCAAGAATTAAAATTAACAAGTGATTAACCGAATACAATCAATAAACCGTGGTATGGAATGAACATGGTGTGTGTCATGCTTTCCAAAGTATGATCTATTAGTCAAAAGGAAGAAATCAGTATCAAAATTTTCTTCAGAACTGTGTAATACTGATCAGTCAACGCAGCAGTAGTAAAAATTTCAGTTTATTACTGATCAGTAGTGTTTTTTTTCTTCATTTACTACTGATCAGTAGTATTTTCGAATAAAATCGGACCAGTAGTAAACTTGAATTTTGGAAGTAACCACATTTTGGTACTGATCAGTAGTATCCATATGTGTTACTGATCAGTAGTGATACTGATCAGTAGTAACAACGATTAGTAGCAAAAGTTTTAGTACTGATGTTGCTTTTCACGTTTTAGTACTGATGTTGCTTTGCACATTTTAGTAGATCAGTAGTAAAATTGGTATGGATAGCAGCAGTAGTAAATTTTCGATTTAGTTGATCAGTAGTAAAATCAAAACAAGATCAGTAGTAAACGTTGATATGAAAGCAGTAGTGATTTTGATTTACTAGCAGTAGTGATTATAATTTACTACTGACTAAGATCAGTAGTATTGAATCTGACCTATCCAAGACCGTAGTAACAATTACAACCCATTTGATGAATCCGCCATGGCTAGTAAGCTAGGAATTTTGATATGGAAATTAATGTGACGTGCTTGTCGTTGAGGTGCTTGGAAATTAAAGTGACCTGCTTCTAATTGACGTGCTTGTTGGAAATAAAAGTGACCTGCTTCTCGTTGACGTGCTTGGTCTTTAATCCGTACACCTCCAGCAATTGAGTGATATCGGAATTCCTTCTCTTGCTACATTCGATCGATATTAATGTCACGCCAATCCTTATAATACTCTGCTACCGTTGAAAACCTTCGTCCATTGATTTATTCCAGATCTGAGCCACTGTGCTCTGATACCAATTGCTGAGTTTAGAACAACTCTATATAACCGTAGATCTTTAGGCTCAAGAATAGTTAGTTCTTGATCTGGAATAAGCATATACAAATAACAAACTTGCGGAATTATATAAACATATTTGTATTGCTAAACAAGGTTTCATCATCATCTCTATGTACAATGATTACTAAAATCCCCAATTCTACATATAAATATGTAGAATGGTTTTTCGTTAAACAGGATCAAACGACCTTGAGGCTTAGAGGATACACACAAACACGTTAAAACGTGGGTTACAAGAACGACTAATTCTATACCTCCAGGTTTCTTTATATACTAGAAAACCTAGAGATTTACAAGGAAAATATAATACTAAATCTTTTAAATTAACCAAGATATACTATATCTTTTACAATAGTGATTATCTCCTAAATCTTTATTTGAATTTGAACTTCCATATCTTCAATTTAGGTCCTTGTACTTTATAAGTTTTGACACATCAAATCTTTAATGAATATTATAGAAATATTCCTAACACCACACGATGAAGTTCCACATGAATTTGTGTATTACCCGTATGAAGAATTACCACAGGAAGTTCCACATGATGAAGTCCCACCCGATTTCTTCGTTATACAATGGCGTTCCTCCATTAAAAAAAGAATTGTATGTATCTTGTTAATAAGTATATTTAATTGTATAAAGTAATTAATTTATTTTTGTTTCAGACTATTCCAGCAAAATTTGTCCGGGATCACCGCCTTTGGAATGAGCCTCCTCTTGTTTTACTAGAAAATTATGATGTCTTCAGCGAAGTTTATGATTTGAAAATCCACGGTGATCGAAGAAGGAGTGTTGGTTTTACGGACCATATGACTCTATGTGGTGATTTTGTTGAGTTCAGAAGGAGGAATGGCATCCAAAGGAACCAAAATGTGAAGTTCACCGTTGATGTTGTGGAAAAAAACAATGGTAATGGGCTTACGTTCACTGTTTCTCTTCTTTGATTGCCATGTATTTTAGATTTAGTAATTTGGTGCTTTGTCGTTAATTAGGTTGTAACTTGTAACTGATCTTCAATGTGAATGAAAACGTTTTATTTCTTATTAATTCGTATTGAACCGGCATTAATTACTATTTAATGAAAACGTTTGATTACTTGCACAAGATTACTTGCACAAGATTGAAAACGTTAACGTTTGTGAATTGAAGGACTTAATTATTTTTTGAATAAATTAGTTTAGATGAAGATGCGAAGTCCGCACCACCAAATGGTTTTGTTACTGCGGGGTTCAAACGTCCGCACCAATAGATATAATATAGGTGTGGGGCTTCGTCAACCGCCCTATCAAAAAGTTATGTTACAGCGGTGCTAGGACTACCGCCCCAACAAATGTTTATGTTATTGCGGTTTCTCAGGGACCGCTCCAACTAATATGTTTGTTGGGGCGGCTGTTTATCTTATTGTGCGAATATGATTTGTTACTGCGGCCACCGCAGTATAAATGTTTTGGGGCGCGCACCAACAAACCTTTTCTGTACTAGTGAAACTTCCTTTGGGGATTTAAAAAGGAGACATTAAGCTTAATGGTCGAGGTGCTTATCAATGGGCCAAAGTATATGTAACTTAAGTTTTATTATTTAAAACAAACCTTTGCCACATACAGAGCGAAAGAGCCTTCCATTCTTTTCGGCGTCATCCTTACGCATTGGCGGCCGACCAATCAATCGTATCGGTCGTATTCTTGAATTTCGAATGAAAAGAGGAGCAAATAAAAAAAATGAAAAAGAAATTAGAGCAGCCACTGTTCATTCTAAGGTAATTGTATTATAAATAATAATAATCATAATATGTGCAATGGACTTTATAAAGTACTGGTGAAATGAGTTCGGGTCAAGATGGACTTTGACCGGTTAATTTTTCCTTGAAAATTTAAGAAATAAATTTTAAAACTTTTCTATGTAACATCAATACACACAATATATTATGACATCAACGAGAGACGTTCAAGGTAGTCTATCTTTTTGGTGAAGTTCTAAGGGATATATTTCAGCCCTTTGATCAATCAACCTTCAAATCACATCCACCTCCACCACCACCACCACATGTAATTCAATACATCAACACCAGCACCACACCGTGTGTATTAAATCGCATGTGATTACACACCGCCGACCACCACCGCCAACCTGTGCTGGTCACCGTCTCCACCACCAGAAACCCGTGCCACCACCTTCTATTTTCAATCACATGTGATTGTGTATCCAATCACAGATGATTGTGTATCCAATCACATGTGACTACGGCGGCGGTGGCGGCGATTGGCGGCGGGCGGTGGTCGGCGGCGGCAGTGGCAGTGGCCGACGATGGTGGTGGTGGCTGACGGTGGGGGTTGTGTGTGACAACTCGATATTTCTGGTATGTAACTTCATTTCATTTCTAGAACTTTCCTTATTTAGAAAGTTTCTATTTTTAGACATTTCTATTTTTGGCATCCCTTACACACAACAAACATACATATTTTACACCATACATTAGTGTTTGACTATTTTAGTAAACACAGCATTATTACTTTCTTAAGGTGACACACTTTGAGCTAAAAACATTTCTAAAACGATAATGTTATCGGTAAAACAATAAACGTAACAAATTAATTTTAAACGTGACTCGAACTAAGACCGACCACTAAGTGGCCGGTCATGCCCTACTCGTGACCTTCCTTATACGGCCGAACCACCTAGTGTGGTGAGGTTGGTCTTCTTTACTTGCTTGATCTTATCTTGTCCATCCTCACCTAATTTTGAAAAGAGTCCTTATCCATCCATAACTCTCATTCCCCAAACCCTAATTCTACCCTATTTAAACACCAATACCGAACTCATTTGCCCTTTTGTTGATCCCGGCCGCAAGCAACACCACCATCATCATCTTCGTCGATCCCAAGCCCCACTCGAGTATCTTCATCCGTTTCTTGAGCCGATCGCAAGGTATACCGAGTTCCCATATGATTTTCATTTGTGTTCTTGTTTATTTGGTACCTACACTCGAACCCGAGACCATAGCCAAGGCCATATGGTCTCGGCATACGTCCCTACCCTTAAACCCGTAGCATGCTTGCATGTATATGTCGATTGTGTGCGTGTTTTGATCGATTTGCTCACTTGTTGTTGATTGATTTTTGATTTGTTGCTAGATCCGTATGTTAGAACCCTAGGTCTCGAACCATGACACGTAGAACCCTAGATCTAGAACCCTATATTCGAACTATGACCGATCTACACACCTAAAACCGGACCTAGACTCGATCTAGACCAAACTAGAACCGAACCATTGGGGTTTCGGCCTAGCCGGCCAACCCTAACCGAACCACTATCAAACCGAGACTAGTTTGACCTAGATTGACCAAATTTGACTTTTGTTGACTGAATTATAGTATACCCTAAACCCTAGCCGAAATCTAGAAACTCTAGTTGACTTTTGTTGACTAATTTTGACCAATGTTGACCAATAAGTCAAACCGGGTCAAGGCCGGATCTTGACCCAAACCGTGGACCCAAACCCGAATACCCAATCGGGCCAAGGCCCGTACTTGGCCCATATCGATCTACTTTAGTCCATCGGGCCCAAACCTTAGTTGGCCCATTAGTATCCAAGCCCATTTGGACCAAAGCCCAAACCTTTGGCCCATACCTAACCAAACCGAACCCAATTGGGCCAAGCCCAATTCATGGCCCAATCTAAGTGGACCTAAGCCCAATAAGAGGCCCAAGTGGCCCAACCCAATGGCCCATTAAGCCCATTAGGCCCAATAAGCCCAATCTAGGCCCAATAAGCCTAACCCAAGCCCATTTCATTTCATTTCATTCCGAAGTCCATTTCATTTCATTTCATTTCATTTCATTTCATTTCATTTCGACCTATTAAGGTCCAATAACTCAAATTCATTCGATGTCACAAAACATAAAACATAACATGAAATACATAAAGCTTAACTTATATCGAATATAGAATCGCCTGTGTTAGCTTAGTCTAATCATTAGTTAAATCATTTAGAAAGCTAGGAGTCTCCCAAGGATTCCTCTGTCTTAAGTACTTGTCGCTAAGCTTTGCCAGGTGAGTCCACAGACCCCTTTACTCTTTTACTGTTTTATAAACTTTGGGGTGGAAAACATAAACACAACTGCTACTGTTTTACTATGACTGTACAACAACTTTACATTTTCATTATCGCGTTGGCATGACAAACAATTATTATACCGGACTAAGGTTACCATCAATCATTAGCTAGTGGATCTAGACCATGGATATGCAGATAGTACTATTGGCTGACACTCATCCTCCCAACACTTTTTTATCATTACTTGGTTTATCCAAGTCATCTTTCGGGAGTGTATATCCATAAAATAACAACATACTGGAGTTGAAGTGTTGATTGTGGACTTAGGGGTTGGTATATTAACTCAATAGACTAGCTACCTGTTGGGGATAACGGTTCATGCGATGTCAAACATAACAACTTGTTCAACACATTTTCATAAACATAACTAGTAATTGTAGATATTCTACAATTACACTTCACTTTTCATATTTACTTCTCATATCATATGAGTGTTGAACCTTATACATTTTCAGTCATAAATCATTTTCATAACAAACATTTTGAGTAGCAAAAACATTTACTTTACCTTAAACTTTACTTTAACCCTGTGGATTCACTCAACATTATTGTTGACCCTTATACTATTTATGTTTTTCCAGGTAATTAGGTGCAGTGGAGTTTGGAGGATATGAGCATTAGGATTGTCGTGAGCCATGATTAAAACATTAAGTTTACGAACAATCATTTCATTTCAAAAAAATTCTATTTTAGGAAACTTACTATTTTTGGAAACTTTCTACTTTTGGAAAGTGAAACAAAACCTTTATTTTTCGTTATTGTGTGGTTGTTTGTTTACTTAATTTTTGCTATGTTGTCATGAACGTTACACCTTCGTTCTTCCGCAAAACTTTTTAAATGAAGTAAAACTCATTTTTGGCGGGGTGTGACAGAGTGGTATCAGAGCTTAAGTTATAGTGAATTAGCAAGCCTAGTCTATAACTACAAAAGATTTTTTGGAAAAACAAACACTTTTATAAAATCAAAATAATCATGGCACGCTCAGTCTCATATCCTGAAGTTCCATTGTTCTTAGTTTAGAACATTTGCCTTAGTTAGTTTTGCCTTAGTGTTATAGTTAGTATTCGTCAGCGAGCCTTAAAATTTCATAATCTAATAAATTTGTATGCGTCGTGTTTAGTAGAATGTCGCCTGCTAGTGTTCTCGATATTTCGTCTGATTCCGATAGTGATCAGAGTACCGCCACGTCTAGAAGACGTGCTACGCCTCCTTCGTCTCCAAAGCCAGTGTTTACACCGACACCTTTTCCAATATCGTCAGCAGATTGGTTTCATCCTACACAGCCTCCTGTCCCGGTGTACCCCAATGGACCCCCTGACCTCAAGCCTGGAAAGTGTCCTTATCTTTATCGACTGGTGAAGGATGGTGAACTCTACATGACGACAAGAAAACGACCAGCAGCCAGAAGAAGATGATTAGTTATCTACGTATCGTCTATATTTGTTTTTTTTTCTATTTACTATTATTAGATTTTATGTTTAACTATTTTAGTATTTTTGTTCTTTAGTATTGGCGTATATGCCCAAGTTTTAAACCTATTATGTATTAGGAATGTGTTTAATAAAAGTGATATTTCAGTAACTTCTATTGTTCTTATAAATTGTATTTTCTATACGTCTCTACTACTACTACTATAATTACGACTAGTTATATCTACGTCTACTACTACTATTACGCCAATTGTATATCTATTCTTCGATTCTTATTATAAGTATATATTTTCCTTATAAGTCCTCCTACATTATTCATTTCTCAATTTCTTATCATATTATTTGTATCAGCAATTCATCAATGGCTAGAGGAGGAAACGCTGAGACTGTCGAACAAATGGTGGAATGCCGAATCGCTGAAGCAATGGCCCAAATGAACGCTGCAAGAGGAAATGCCGCTGGTGCATCTAATGTGGGAAACAACGGTATATTATACGACTCCATGATTCATTTATTTCCATTTTATTTTAACCCATTGTTCATTTTCTTTCCCTATTTGTTTAAACTTCAGATCCCAATCGTCAAGGTCAATCCTATAAGACCTTTACGTCCTGTCATCCTCCGACCTACTCTGGATCTTAAGGTGCTATTGCTATCATCCACTGGATTGAGAAGGTGGAATCAATTTTCAGTGTCATTCAATGTGCCCCTGAGAATATGACGAAGTTTGCTGCTAGTACGTTGTCCAAGGAAGCATTGTCCTGGTGGAATTCTCAAGTGCAAGTCTTAGGTCGTGCAACTGTTGATGCTATGACTTGGGATACGTTCAAGGATCAGTTGACTCAGAAGTTTTGTCCAAGGAGGGAGCTACAAAAAGTTGAAGTGGAACTATGGAATCTGTCCATGGTTGGATCCGATATTGTTACCTACACGACTAAGTTTCAAGAACTCGCTCGACTCGTTCCTCATATGGTTTCTCCTGAATTCAAGCGTATTGAAAAGTATCTTCAAGGTCTTCATGATCTTATTCGTACTCATGTTATTGCTTCTGAACCGACAACATTCGAAGATGCTGTGAATCGTGCAACAAGGTTGACTGATGATGCAATGAGAAGTGGATCGTTCAAAGACAAGCTAGTGGTGTCTAGCAAATCTACTGATAATGTGAGCAATGAAAATGGAAAGCGTTCCTGCGACAACAAACGTGATCACAAAGGGAACAAATATCAAAAGACTAAGAATTATGCAGCCTCTACTCAGAACAACAATCAGTCTAATTCATAATCTAAGTCCTATGCTGGGAGCAAGCCTCTGTGTAGCAGATGTAACTGGCATCATGGTGGTCAGTGTGTGAAGTGCTTCAAGTGTGACCGCTGGGGTCATAATTTCAGAAAGTGTTCGTCTAATAATCCTCCTAAGAATCCTGTCTGCTACGAGTGTGGTGATCCTAACAATTATCGTAATCGTTGCCCTAAACTTCAGAACAACAACCACCAGAATGGAAACAACAACAACAATGGCAATCGTAACAACAATCACAACAACAATCGCAATGCCAACAACAATGATCGTCAAAATGGTCGTGGTCGTGCATTTGTTATGAATGCTCAAGAAGCTCGTGAAAATCCTGATACCGTCACTGGTACGTTTATCGTCAACAATCATTTTGCTTCTATTTTATTTGACTCGGGAGCCGACTTGAGTTTCGTATCGACCGACTTTAAAAGTTTCTTAAATCTAAATCCTGATCGTTTGAAAGTGAATTATGAAATCGAGTTAGCAAATGGCAAAGTTGTTAGGTCTAGTGAAGTTTTTAAAGGTTGTAAGCTTGACCTAGATGATCACATTTTTGATATAGACCTTGTGCCCGTAGAGTTAGGTAGTTTTGATATCGCCATAGGGATGGATTGGTTGTCTAAAAATCGTGCTGAAATAATATGTTACACTAAACAAATGCGAATTCCCTTATCCAAAACAGAAACTTTAATAATTCAAGGTGAACAAAGAAACAAAAACATAAAAATCATAACTTCTATGAAAGCTCAAAAATATCTTCGTAAAGGATGCTTAGCCTTTCTTGCTCATGTCGTTGACACAAAGTCCAAAGATCGTAAGATTGAGGACATTCCTATTGTTCGTGAATTTCCTGGTGTATTTCCTAGCGAATTGCCTGGACTGCCGCCCCAGAGACAAGTCGAATTTCGTATTGATCTAATTCCAGGAGCCGCACCTATCGCGCGTTCTCCTTATCGTCTTGCACCGTGTGAAATGCAAGAACTTTCATCGCAATTACAAGAACTTCTTGATCTTGGTTTCATTCGACCGAGTTTCTCGCCCTGGGGAGCTCCGGTCCTCTTCGTTAAAAATAAATATGGTTCAATGAGAATGTGCATTGACTATCGTGAATTGAACAAAGTAACAATTAAGAATCGATATCCTCTTCCCCGTATTGATGATCTATTCGATCAACTCCAAGGATCGAGTTTCTATTCCAAAATCGATCTTCGTTCAGGCTACCATCAGTTAAAAGTCCGTGATGAAGATGTGCCCAAAACTGCTTTTAGAACTCGCTATGGTCATTATGAATTTTTGGTAATGCCATTTGGTTTGACCAATGCACCTGCTGTGTTTATGGATCTCATGAACAGAGTGTGCAAGCAATATCTCGACAAATTCATTATCGTCTTCATAGATGATATCCTTATCTATTCGCATTCGAGAGAAGAGCATGAAGAGTACTTAAGAATTATTCTTGAGTTGTTGGAGAAAGAGAAGTTGTACGCCAAGTTGTCCAAGTGTGAATTTTGGTTGCGTGAAGTCCAATTTCTGGGTCATATTATCAACAAAGAAGGTATTCACGTGGATCCTGCAAAGATAGAAGCTATAAAGAATTGGGAAGCTCCAAAGACCCCAACCGAAGTGAGACAATTCCTTGGTCTTGCTGGTTATTATAGAAGGTTCATAGAAAATTTCTCGAACATTGCAAAGGATTTAACGGTGTTAACACATAAGGATGAGAAATTTGTCTGGGGTGAAAAGCAAGAATCAGCCTTCCAAACTCTAAAATCTAAATTATGTTCTGCTCCTATTCTATCTCTTCCTGAAGGAACCGATGATTTCGTGGTGTACTGTGATGCTTCGCACCAAGGGCTAGGTTGTGTATTGATGCAACATGACAAAGTGATCGCCTATGCCTCTCGACAACTGAAGAACTACGAGAAGAATTATACAACTCATGATCTTGAGTTGGGTGCAGTTATATTCGCATTGAAGATTTGGAGACATTACCTCTACGGTACCAAGTGCACAATATTCACCGATCACAAGAGTTTACAACATATCTTCAATCAGAAGGATCTCAACATGAGGCAGCGTAGGTAGATAGAGTTGATGAATGACTATGAATGTGAGATTAAGTATCATCCTGGTAAGGCTAATGTGGTAGCTGATACCTTAAGTCGGAAAGAGCAACCTAAACCTCGTCGTGTTCGAGCCCTTCCAATCTCTGTTCGTTCTAATCTATCTTCCCAAGTTCAAGAATTCCAAACTGAAGCCTTGAAGGTAGAGAACATCAAAAGTAAAGCTTTGCGTGGTATGGAGAAGCAGTTAGAAGCAAAGGTGGATGGAACCCTTTATTTCATGAATCGTTTATGGGTTCCTAATTTTGGACGTGTTCGCAACGTCATCTTGAATGAAGCTCATCGATCCAAATATTCTATTCATCCTGGTGCCGACAAGATGTATAAAGATGTCAAAGAGTTATATTGGTGGCCAAATATGAAGAACGAAATCGCAGTTTATGTCAGCAAATGTTTAACTTGTGCTAGAGTGAAAGCAGAGAATCAGAAGCCTTCCAGTCTTCTACAGCAGCCAGAGATCCCTGAATGGAAATGGGAAGAAATCTCTATGGATTTTATAACTAAATTGCCTCGAACATCTAATGGTCATGATACAATTTGGGTAATTGTTGATCGATTGACCAAATCAGCTCACTTCATTCCTATTAAAGAAACTGATCAAATGGAAAAGTTAACAAGAATTTATTTAAAGGAAGTTGTATCTCGGCATGGTGTGCCAGTCGCGATCATCTCTGATCGTGATAGTCGCTTTACATCTCGTTTTTGGCAATCATTGCAAAAATCTCTCGGTACTCGCCTCGATATGAGTACTGCCTATCACCCCCAAACAGATGGTCAGACTGAAAGAACAATTCAAACTTTGGAAGACATGCTAAGGGCATGTGTTATTGATTTTGGTGGAAGTTTGGATTCTCATCTCCCATTAGCTGAGTTCTCGTACAATAATAGTTATCATACAACTATTAAGGCCGCACCGTTTGAAGCCCTGTATGGAAGAAAGTGTCGTTCGCCACTTTGTTGGATTGAAATTGGTGATCGTCAGATTAATGGTCCTAAGATTCTACAAGAAACGATTGACAAGATTTTTAAGATCAAAGATCGTATTAAGGCTGCCAGAGATCGACAAAAGAGTTATGCTGATAATCGTCGAAAGCCTTTAGAGTTCGCTGTTGGCGACCATGTTTTGCTAAAAGTAGCACCTTGGAAAGGTGTTGTACGTTTTGGTAAGAAAGGAAAGCTCAGTCCTCGTTATGTTGGACCATTTGAGATTCTTGAAAGAATCGGTGTTGTTGCATATTGCCTTCGTCTTCCTAATGAGTTCAGCAATGTTCACAACACATTTCACGTTTCTAATCTGAAAAAGTTTATTCACGATCCTTCGCTTATCGCTCCTACTGAAGAAATTATCATCGATGACAAACTCCATTTCACCGAGGAACCAATCGAGATATCTGACTGGAAAGAGCAAAAGTTGCGAAGAAGCAAGATCAAAATTGTTAAAGTCAGATGGAACTCCAAAAGAGGTCCTGAATTCACGTGGGAACGTGAGGACCAGATGCGAAAGAAATATCCTCATCTTTTTCTCGTTGTCTCTCCTGTTCGTGCTTCGTCTTAAATTTCGGGACGAAATTTCTTCAACCAGGGGAAAATGTGACAACTCGATATTTCTGGTATGTAACTTCATTTCATTTCTAGAACTTTCCTTATTTAGAAAGTTTCTATTTTTAGACATTTCTATTTTTGGCATCCCTTACACACAACAAACATACATATTTTACACAATACATTAGTGTTTGACTATTTTAGTCAACACAACATTATTACTTTCTTATGGTGACACACTTTGAGCTAAAAACATTTCTAAAACGATAATGTTATCGGTAAAACAATAAACGTAACAAATTAATTTTAAACGTGACTCGAACTAAGACCGACCACTAAGTGGCCGGTCATGCCCTACTCGTGACCTTCCTTATACGGCCGAACCACCTAGTGTGGTGAGGTTGGTCTTCTTTACTTGCTTGATCTTATCTTGTCCATCCTCACCTAATTTTGAAAAGAGTCCTTATCCATCCATAACTCTCATTCCCCAAACCCTAATTCTACCCTATTTAAACACCAATACCGAACTCATTTGCCCTTTTGTTGATCCCGGCCGCAAGCAACACCACCATCATCATCTTCGTCGATCCCAAGCCCCACTCGAGTATCTTCATCCGTTTCTTGAGCCGATCGCAAGGTATACCGAGTTCCCATATGATTTTCATTTGTGTTCTTGTTTATTTGGTACCTACACTCGACCCCGAGACCATGGCCAAGGCCATATGGTCTCGGCATACGTCCCTACCCTTAAACCCGTAGCATGCTTGCATGTATATGTCGATTGTGTACGTGTTTTGATCGATTTGCTCACTTGTTGTTGATTGATTTTTTATTTGTTGCTAGATCCGTATGTTAGAACCCTAGGTCTCGAACCATGACATGTAGAACCCTAGATCTAGAACCCTATATTCGAACTATGACCGATCTAGACACCTAAAACCGGACCTAGACTCGATCTAGACCAAACTAGAACCGAACCATTAAGGTTTCGGCCTAGCCGGCCAACCCTAACCGAACCACTATCAAACCGAGACTAGTTTGACCTAGATTGACCAAATTTGACTTTTGTTGACTGAATTATAGTATACCCTAAACCCTAGCCGAAATCTAGAAACCCTAGTTGACTTTTGTTGACTAATTTTGACCAATGTTGACCAATAAGTCAAACCGGGTCAAGGCCGGATCTTGACCCAAACCGTGGACCCAAACCCGAATACCCAATCGGGCCAAGGCCCGTACTTGGCCCATATCGATCTACTTTAGTCCATTGTGCCCAAACCTTAGTTGGCCCATTAGTATCCAAGCCCATTTGGACCAAAGCCCAAACCTTTGGCCCATACCTAACCAAACCGAACCCAATTGGGCCAAGCCCAATTCATGGCCCAATCTAAGTAGACCTAAGCCCAATAAGAGGCCCAAGTGGCCCAACCCAATGGCCCATTAAGCCCATTAAGCCCATTAGGCCCAATAAGCCCAATCTAGGCCCAATAAGCCTAACCCAAGCCCATTTCATTTCATTTCATTCCGAAGTCCATTCCATTTCATTTCATTTCGACCTATTAAGGTCCAATAACCCAAATTCAGTCGATGTCACAAAACATAAAACATAACATGAAATACATAATGCTTAACTTATATCGTATATAGAATCGCCTGTGTTAGCTTAGTCTAATCATTAGTTAAATAATTTAGGAAGCTAGGAGTCTCCCAAGGATTCCTCTGTCTTAAGTACTTGTCGCTAAGCGTTGCCAGGTGAGTCCACAGACCCCTTTACTCTTTTACTGTTTTATAGACTTTGGGGTGGAAAACATAAACACAACTGCTATTGTTTTACTATGACTGTACAACAACTTTACATTTTCATTATCGCGTTGGCATGACAAACAATTATTATACCGGACTAAGGTTACCAGCAATCATTAGGTAGTGGATCTAGACCATGGATATGTAGATAGTACTATTGGCTGACACTCATCCTCCCAACATTTTTTGATCATTACTTGGTTTATCCAAGACATCTTTCGGGAGTGTATATCCATAAAATAACAACATACTGGAGTTGAAGTGTTGATTGTGGACTTAGGGGTTGGTATATTAACTCAATAGACTAGCTACCTGTTGGGGATAACGGTTCATGCGATGTCAAACATAACAACTTGTTCAACACATTTTCATAAGCATAACTAGTAATTGTAGATATTCTACAATTACACTTCACTTTTCATATTTACTTCTCATATCATATGAGTGTTGAACCTTATACATTTTCAGTCATAAATCATTTTCATAACAAACATTTTGAGTAGCAAAAACATTTACTTTACCTTACACTTTACTTTAACCCTGTGGATTCACTCAACATTATTGTTGACCCTTTTACTATTTATGTTTTTCCAGGTAATTAGGTGCAGTGGAGTTTGGAGGATATGAGCATTGGGATTGTCGTGAGCCATGATTAAAACATTAAGTTTACGAACAATCATTTCATTTCAAACAATTTCTATTTTAGGAAAACTTACTATTTTTGGAAACTTTCTACTTTTGGAAAGTGAAACAAAACCTTTATATTTCGTTATTGTGTGGTTGTTTGTTTACTTAATTTTGGCTATGTTGTCATGAACGTTACACCTTCGTTCTTCCGCAAAACATTTTAAATGAAGTAAAACTCATTTTTGGCGGGTGTGACATTGTGTATTCAATCACATGTGATTTGATGATGGTGGTTGTTAAGGGATTTTATAATCTAATGACTAAGATTTGTCTCTTGAAACTTTGTTTTAAAGGTGAACTACCTAGAACACAACTCAGACATAAATATACATGAAGTGCACTAAACGTAACTTTAAAGATAGAAAATATACCAAACAAAACATTAATGTCCGACATTAATAAACACAAAATATATATTTTAACTACCAAAACCCCAGCGGGTTGTGAGCCTAGCATGGCAAGGAAAACGTCAGGGCTGCTTGTGGCGGTGTGGGGAAATTGACAGGGAACAAACCGGCATCATTTGTTCAAACAAACATTGAACAAAATACATGTTAGATTCAGGGAAAGGAAAAAAAATGTACATATCTGAAAAGGATTTTGATTAAAAATATAATTACAAACAGAATTAGAGAAGTATCATCGCCGTTAGTAAGACTAAGACTCCTGCCAAATGTGTCTTCATTAGCATGGTGATGTCGGTTTAGGGGATTCGGTTTGGCGGCAGATAGAAGGACGAGTTGTGTAGAGTATTTGAATAAAAGTGAGCATTTTGTACATGTGTATCTTATAATATGTGAGTCAAAAAAAATATTGGTAGCATAGGTGTGTGAGTGTGGCGCTAATTTAACAAAAACTAAAGTGTCAGGAGTGACAATGGTTGGGAGTAGTATAATGGAATGTGACAATGGTTGGGAGCAGTATAATACAATCTTAAGATTTACTTAGAGGGGGCTAAATAGGTAAACAAATGTTGACATGGACAGATAAGGTATTAACTATAAGTTGTTTATTAGCTTAATACGATGAAAAGTTAAATTAATGTAAGGATTCCCAGTGTACTTATTATTGCAATACTCAGAAACTTTTCGTATGGACATCAACACATACATGTGTTTTAAATACTAACATGATGCCCACGTATATAAAGCGAATGTGGCGAATAATTATGAGCCTATGGCTATTTTTTGATTTTTTTTATTGCGGTTGGATGTGGGAGTGTCAATGGTGGCGTCAAAGCACCCGGTGCAGAAATCCCCACCCCCCAACTTGCCACATCCGCCCAAAGTGGCGCCACCACATCGCACGTGGTGTGAGTAACGTTGCGCGTGAGTCAACGGGCGAAAGTTATAGGACAATCAGGTTGTGACGTGTCACTAGCCGTTGAACGGTAATATTTTGAAAAAAATAATTTTTTTATTAAAAAAATAATACCCCTTTTACTCACAACTTTATTTTTTCACACCATTGTCTACAACTAGCTAAACACTCTACAATTCTCTACACTTCTTGTCTCCAATTA
Source organism: Calendula officinalis (assembly GCA_963853835.1). Classification (NCBI taxonomy): domain Eukaryota; kingdom Viridiplantae; phylum Streptophyta; class Magnoliopsida; order Asterales; family Asteraceae; genus Calendula; species Calendula officinalis. The sequence goes on along the minus strand of OY970821.1, from coordinate 49,873,793 downwards.
GCTACAAAATGTCTCAACAACCAAACGATTTCTTTAACAGTTTATTCGGAATGGGGCAAGGTTGTTCATCTTCGTCCAACCCATCTACATCATCATCCCGACAATCAGCCACCCAAAATTGGGAAATGCTATGTTGGGTCTCATATGTTGTAACCAATAGTCTAGGGATCATTTGTGTATTCAGTCTAAACTTAGGCTAGGTATAAATAGTTAGTAGTAACCTAATTACTCTAACCTTTGCCCAAAATTGTAACAGCCCCCATCAATATCAAAGTGTTCATCTTTTCCATCAATCTTAATCTTCTTATTCCTAATTGTTTATGCTAAATCTATAGTTCAATATCTGAATCTCGATCTACAATTGGTATCAGAGCAAAAGTCTCAAGAGATTCGATCCAAATCAGTAGAGATTTAGCAAGTTTTAGCAAGTTTTTGAAGATATTGAAGAAAAATAGCTCAAGAATCAAAATCGAAATTTGAGGTAGTAATCGTTGTTTTTATTTGATCATTGCATTCCTCTTTCGATTCTAAGAACTTTAGAATCAAATTTCAATCCAATCCATCAAGTATTACTCTCAATTTGATATTTTTTTGTGAAAAACATGAAAACTCAAAAAGTCGACTGAAAATCCGAAATTGAGCTCTGATTTGTTATGTTTTGAGCTTTTTGATTGTATCAAATTGTTAGAAAAGTAATTTAGAGCAATTTGCAAGTTAAATCACTGGATTTGGTCAAGAATTGAGCAAAATTGAATAAAAAAGATGAGTTTTTGAAACTTACGTAAAAGAGTTTGGTCTCAAGAATAGTTCCCGGATCGAAGACAGTTCCCGGCTCGAACAACTTCCCGGCTCGACCAACTCTTCAGCTCGACTCGAATCAAAGTCTTCGGCTCAAAGTTCGGCTCAACCTCTTCGGCTCGAACTTTTGACTGTTCTTGAATTGAGGAACGACTCAAATTCGATCTGACTTGAGTTGATTGAAATTGATCTCGATCTCAGCTTCAATCGATCTCAACCTCAATTTGACCTCGGCATCAATTGATTTTTGATTCCGACAAGTGTTCGTCCCCGACCTCAGGCTTCTCTTGTCCTCGGAACTGAAGACGATCTCATATTTGGCCCAAATTTATTTCTCAGCCCAAAAGTTTATTTCTCAGCCCAAAATTGAAGACCATCTCGACAACTTTTCATTTTTGGGCCAAACTGTTTTATTTTTTATAAGTCTGAATTTTTTTTTAAAAAAAAGCCCAAACTGATTTTGGCCAATATCACTTATCAAATCCAATACAACATCTAAGCCCAAATTCTATTTAAGTCCATCATCCAAAATTTTAAGTCTTAATTGTTTTTAATCTCAAATCGTATGTATTAACACTTCATTTTATTTGAAATTGGCACATTTTTTTTTATCAAAAGAACTAAAATGGATACAAATTTAAATACATCATATGAAAATGAAAAATTAGTTTATGATAAGCACTACAAATGTTACCTTAAGGCATCTACAGAGTTACAAAGGGAAATAACCTGGTCAAAGAAAACAGAAGCAAAGTTTGATGAATATCAAGAACAGCTGAAGTCATCCGCCTCAGAAATTCAAAAGTTAAATGCAAACATTCAAGAGGTTAATGATACTCTAAAAGGTGAAATCAATCATCAAACATCCATTATTAACAACCTTACACTTGAAAAGGAAAAAGCTGAAGATCACTGCGAAAAAATTGCTTGATAAAATTGCATTCTTGAAGCAGATCTTACTTTGTCACAAACTCAAAACGATAGTTTGAAAATCAATGTTGAAGAATTTTCTAAATATAAAATTGTTAATAAAGGAAAACAAACGGTACAAGTTCCGATTAAGATTTACACCGGTGAATCTTCAAAACCTGTTTCTAAAAAGATCTCACAGTTCACAACTTATTCACTTCAAAAGACTAAAAAGTTGTTTGTGAAACCACAATCTCCGAAAACTTGTTCGTCTAAATCAAAACATGTTTTGAAACATTCTACACCTTCACAGGAATTCATTTTCAAAACTAAATCCTTAACATACTCGAGAAAAGATTTACTTTCATTGGCACCTAAAACAACTTTTAAATCAGTGCACACAACAAATCCTGCTTTTGTCTTCAAACTTTAAAAGAAAAATGGATTCCAAAAACTCCAAAATCTCAAATAATTCCCTGGAAATTATTTGAAAGTGAAACATCGAGTTTCAATTTCTCTTGGAATTCTAAATCTTTACATCAAATTGATACAACTTATCGATAATTTCATTCTAACACTAACACCATCGGACCCAAACAAAAATGGGTACCAAAAGTTGTATGATTTGTTTCTGCAGGATGACTTATACACACTTCAGTGTATAACTCGAGCCTCAATAGAATGACTTATACACACTTCAGTGTATAACTTGAGCCTCAACAGAATGACTTATACACAATTCAGTGTATAACTCGAGTCTCAACAGAATGGCTCTAACACACCTCAATGTATGACCCGCGCTTCAAAAAAATGGCTTTCAAGTGCATCAGCTTGAAACCCGGTTGTCTACGGAAGATGGATTCTGATCAAAACAGATTCGGAACCCGATCATCAAAAGAAAGCACCAAGATCAATCAATCTTCACCGTAAAAACTATCCTACAACCCTCCGACGATGTTTAAGGTACGTCCTCAAACCTCTAAACTTTTTCATACCTTTGTTTTGTCGAGGGGGAGAAATATTAATTCTAGGGGGAGAATTATTATTTCTAGGGGTAGAAAATATAGAAAATCAAAACAAAATACCAAAATCAAAAAGTTTTATGTTTGTAACGTTAATTATAAGTCGTTGTAATATCCGTAAAGGATCTCTTTACTAGTTCCCTGTAACATCCCAAAAATCAGTGGAAATTTAAAACTTTTTAATCAATAAAATATTACATTTTCCCTCAAAAGTACAAGTAACTCAAAGGTCTCAACTCATAAGTAAAAATATAAAACCGTCTCGAGGTTTAAATGCGGAATAATTGAAGGTTTTAAAAACAAAACATGTTTGACTCGAAATAAATGTTTTAATCCAAATCCATAAATAGAAAAATAGAAACGCAGTTCGTCAACCATTGACCTTCTCTTTGCCCTTGCTAGTACCTGCAAAATGGGAGGGAGTGTTTGGGGTCAGCCACCGCTGAGTGAATAATATCAAAATAAACAAATAAATACAAACAACTCAAGTCACATAAGTGATCCCTAGAGACTCTACTCAATTCTCAATTACTCAAATTTATTTCTCAGATTTTAAATTTATATAGCGCGCTTGTATGACTTGGGACGAGAGATCAACCTCGACCCGCCTCACACAACTCAAGGCTCAACACCTGTACTCTTCGGTGTTGAGTCAAAACGTCTGGCACCAGTACTCTTCGGTGCCAAGACAACATCTGACACCAGTGCTCTTCGGTGTCAAGTCAAGTATATTATGTTTAATGTTTTAACTCAAGAACTCAGAACTCAGATCACAGATAACTCAAATAAATCACACAATCAATACTCAAGCTCAATCAACAAGACAATTCACAACACATAGCACAAAATCATGAATCGAAAGTAAGTACAAGTTTATAGTGAGATTACCCACCTCGAATAGACGTATGCTCCTAAATATCCTCGGTACAGTAGAGCGTCTCTAACAGGTTCTAGAGGGGCCTACAAAATACATGGAAGCTCGGATTAGGATTTGGCTCAAAGGTTCTTTCAGCAGAAACTAAACAGCACTCGGCACTTTCGCGGGAACGGCTATAACTCTCAAACCGCTCACTAGATTTTATTCAAATTTTTATAGTAGCTAAATGACTCAGAGAACTACAATTTTACAGAAGACCTCGGAAACGGAATCCAAACAGAAAAGGTTCAAATCAGGCTTACAAGACAGAATAGCTGAACCAAAAACTATTCTGCGATCGTTTTACTAAAACAAGGATATCGTTTAAACGACAAATCGGATTAACGAGCCGTCAGCGGAAACGGAAAGAGGACTCAGAAAACTAGAGACCATCACGGGCCAAAAATCCATAAATGTATATGAAGTGTGTTAAAAACGGACTTGAACTCAGTTTATCAATTCTGTCAGATTTCAGCATGTCCTTTAAAACCCGGTTTAGAATCCCGACATCAATCCGTTTATTCCCGAGACACACGACAGTCCCGAAACTTATTTTAACTTCAGAATTACATTTATAATTAATTTAGTCTCTTCTTTTAAAATTCTTTCCCGGTTTAGGAAACCAAGAACCCTACGGGTTCGGTTTCCGGTTTTCGGTTATTAAGACGTTTAAGTTATAGGTTCGTGACCTTTACCCAACCCGACACTTAAAAAAAACTGCAGCCCCTAATTAACCCGAACCTCAAGAATTTCAGAGATTAAAACCAATAACAATTCGAGATTAAGCAGATTATATAAAAGACTTGCTTTGGAAACTTGGAAAGAAAACTAGCACCAATATCCGGTTAAATCAACAAAGAAAACGAGACAACAATTCAACGAAGAATAACAAAAACCCGAGCCCTTAATGGCTCGGTCTCTTCCCTGATAAGATTCTGCCATCACACGGAATTAAGTTCAATAATCGCAAGAAACAATTAAGCAGGAAACAAGAGAGATGAAAATACCGATTGATGCTCAAATGTCTGGAACCGGCTACACACTTCTGCTCGATCTTACTGCTTGTTTGCTCTAGACCACTGCTCGAATACTCAGGAATTAAACACGGATAATCAAAACAGAAACAAGAGGTAAAAAGGACAAGAAGAATTACCGAAACGAACGGTAATATGGCTCAATGATCCCGCGTACTGCTTGCTCTCGCATATGACCAGTTTGCACGACTCTATCATCTGCTCCTCGTCTTCTTCACTGTTTGGGGAATACTTGGTACTCCACTGTTCGGCCACAACTGCTCCTCCGACAACTCATGCCTCAGCAATTGTTGGTCACTTTCTACAGCTCGATCAGGCCCACAACCTTGCGTCTTCATTCCCTGCTTGCAACAACGGGAAAGATTGGGAAGGGATGGTGGCAGTGATTTTTGTTTCATCTTTGACGGGATCAGAAAAAGGAAGAAAACAATGGCGGTGGTGGGGTTTTGCTTTGCCGGAAACAACAAATAAAAAGGAAAAGGTGTGGTGGCGGTAGTCTTTAGTTCTTGCCGGAAAAAAAAGAATAAAGATGTCGGTGGTTGCTTGCTCATATGGTGACTCAACTGCTACAAGAGTGGAAGCAGCTCTCTCTCAATCTCACAACGGCGCACATGGGGTTGGGGTTCTATTCGGCTGAAAGGAGTAACAAGAAGGAATTAGGGTATTTTAAGTATATATATAATCAAGATGAAGGCCTCAAGCCCTTAGCACATTCGGGCCACGCCCATACTCGATCTCGGGCTCTAAGTCTAGTGGCCGAACTAATGCTAGCACAAACTCCCAAATCATGTATGCACAATTAGGTTCGGTCCTTTGCCTCTCGGCCGGACCTCACTCACAACTCGACACTCTCATAAAAACTAGCTCGGGATTTTACTATTAAGATAAATAGTTTCACTAATCTCATAACACAGTAATTTAATAACCCTCTAGTTATTATTATTTAATCCTCATGATTAATTAAATTAAAAATAAATGACACTCTTGTCATTAATTAAGACACTACGTATTTATTTTACGCAAATTAATCACTCATTAAAAGCACATAACCCAAAATCTCATAATTAAATAAATAACTCGTAAATTATTTAATAAAAGTAATAATTAAATTACAATAAAAATTCAAGGCGTTACAACTCAACTCCACTTGAAATAGACTTCGTCCCCGAAGTCATTGCTCGGAAGAAACTCAGGGTAACGATCTCGCATGTCAGACCCAAGCTCGCCAGCGGCACACATCCACAGATGTTGGAGACGATGAGGTTACGAATACAAAGAAACTCGTTAGGGGTGACCTACTTGATCAGAATAAACTCTCTCTCCCGCAGCGGCTCATATAATCTTTCGTTTCTAGCGGCGTAAAACGAACAAGGTTAAAAGAAAGTCAGAATGCTCTTCTGAGGGTTCTCAGTTTTAGTTAAGGAAAAGGATGTCGACGATGACACAAATAAATCACAGTGTTCAACTGAAGGCGTCTTCTTGCTCTCGCAGTCAGACACAATCATTGCACACAGTGGTTAACGTTGCGTTGAATCTCCGATTCAACTCCACTTGGAGATTTGTTAGGGTTTGCTTCTTGGCAGCAGATGATCTTGGCGTGGTACTCGGCCATCAAATTCGTACTCACAATCACACTCGGCCCTCTCGCGGCAATAATAATAAGTTTTTATGGGAAAAACTTTCCCGCGCCGTTCCAACAAATTATCACTTTTACGTTTTTATCAATTAATAAAATCTTATTATTGGCAGTCGCTACAAATAAATGGCATTTCTAGGTCCTCTACTCTATAGAACATTAGCTCGTTTAAAACATAGGCAACAATTTAGTGGTTCACATCACTATCAAACAATACATAAGCAAGCACAATATTCTCAAGAAATGTTTTTATCACGCGGAAATCTCATATAGTAAGGCAACTCATGCCTCTAACTCAATTTGCATATATTTAAATGCACTCACCTCAAATCTCCACAATTTGTTTTTAACTCAACGCAAGCTTAAATCATCAATTTAAACTCAAAATCTCGTTTAATGACTTCTCGCCAGTCCACAAAATGTATACATTTACTCGCTTTTACAATTTTTCACATGATCAAATTTAATTAATATCAGACTAATCGAACATATAATTTCTCTTTTAAGCGGCGTTATTAGTTCTCTTGTTAACTCGTATTTAACAATTTCTTGATGACTCTCTTTAGTATTGCTCGTTCAACTCATTTTACGATTTAATCATTTAGCTCGTTAATTAACTCCTCACTTTGTTCTCATTTAATTTGTCTCTTGATCAATTTGACTAATCATCCACTTATAAATCTCGTTTTATTTTTAAGTTTCAAACGTCTCAACTTAATGTTTTCTCTTGCTCGATTAATTAACTCGTTAATTACTTACCTCATTAATTCTCGTGTATTCCATTACTCAGTTAATCCTCATTATCAATGAAAACTTCTCTTATTATTTTATATTTTTAGTGTTTTCGCGATTTAGAAACTCATAGCATTTTAATAAAAATTTATTACTCGACACACTTATATTTTTTCGCGTTTGCTCATTTTAATAAGTATTCTGAATATAATATGTATTCAATAAATCATAATATTTGATGACATTAAAATTAATAGTTTAACTTGATAATCTCCTTAGTTAAAATTTAATATATGCTCATAATAGAATTTTCTCATTTGATTTATTTTAATAATTTAATCCCTCAACTTAATTTAGTAATTCACCATAATAATTTATTCACTTAACTCGATTTTAATAATTCATGAATAAATTCTCACTACTCCAATTTTCATAATATCTCATTTTCCAATTTATATAATTATAGTACTCGTTACTTCTCATTTGCACCATTACTCTTGGTTTATTAACTTCTTACAATTTTTTTTTTTTTTTTTTTTTTTTGAGGATTATACCTCATCATGAATTTGATTATTCTAGATTACCCTTAAAATTTCTCTGATCGTATGCATATATATATCTCGTACTGAACTTTAATTTTATCGGTTAATTCACTTACTATTTTTCTCTTTTACTTATTTCAGCGATCACTCTCGATATAATAATAATGTTTTTCTCATTTAACTTGATTTATTAATTCATAATAAATTCTCATATTTTAATAATCTCTTTTTATCTCATTATATTCTCACAAGAATAATTTCTCGATTAATCAATCACCCTTATAACTTGTCAGTTTTATGCACATATATGCTCATAATAACACTTGACAAATTTTCCCTTGGTACTTCTCTTAATTTACTCTTTACAAACTTTCATTTTCACATTTAGCTTGAGTTATTAATCTCCATTAGCTCAATTATAGGAATTTAATAATTCACAACTTTATAAATATTCTTTATTCGCACTCTTAATATTGGTAGTTTTCCATTTATCACCACTCAACTCCACCTGGAGAAAACTCGTCCCCGAGTTTGGAAGTGGCACTCAAAATCTCGTAGAACTCGTTACGAACACTCAATAGTTCGGTTTGTTGATTCTCATTTTTAATTATATATGTTTAGGTTTCATTAAATTACTCGATAATCAAACTTTATGCACAGGCGTGAGTCAGTCCCAACGTGTACTCTTTAGGCCCTCTCACAACCCTACTCATTAAATGTTTATCACTTAATAAATAAATCATTGCTCATATTAGGTGTCAGCTGTCTCATTAACATTCACATGGATTCCCACATCCTTATTAAATTTTATCAATTATAACTCATCACTCTTTATTAGTCTCATTAATAATTAGTCATTTTATGACTCCTCATAAATCAAGCTCGTTACATTTATTAGCACCATAAATCTTTATTTCGTGTTACACATTCACGATTATCTCTTGATCAAATCTGGGTATTAACCCTCATTTTGGTTTACTCATAGCATGTTTGGTATTATCATTACCATATAAGAATTTTTTATCGTAAATAGAATTCTCATTAAATTTGTAGCGAATAAACTTCGTAAATTTTCTTTTGTTAGTTAACTCATTAGTTAACCCGTCTTGGGTTTCTCATCTCACTCAACTAGTGATGTCTCAATATTTATAACTTTTATTAACTTTATAGATTTTCATCTCTTGCTCAATTAATAGTCCTCATTTATTTCATATATTCGATGTTTTCCCATCGGTTACAAAATATAAAATTAACTTCATAAATCTTCGCATAAAATTTTCTCAATTCACAAATCTTGTACTTATTTGCATTACCCCTCATGACTTCATTAATTAGTTTACTCATAGTTTCTCCTTTAATCAATTTAATGATTATGCATAATTAAAATCTCTTTATTCGATTCGTTTTAGTTAATTGTCCAATCATTCTTGCTTTATAATTCTTATCGTAATTTCAATGACTTCTCAATTATACGAATTAAATTATACTTAATCATTCTTACTTAATTATTATCTTAGCTTTTTGACCAATTAATATTACTCAATTTAACAATGTATCATTAGTGATTCTCACTCAGTTTGGTTTAATAACTTTCATTTGATTGGATTGGATAACTCCTTATTCAACTTAAATCAATGATCTCTTATTTATTATTTTCCCATAAATCTCGATTTAGTGATATATTTGAACTTCACATTTTCCTTATTTTCTCATTTATTTTTCTTTAACGATTGCTCAATAGTTCTCGAGGTATTAATAACTCAATTAATCATTTTACGAATTCAACCCAATTTGATCTATTGTCTTTCTCTTGAAATGTTTTTATAACTCTTTATCAATTCGTGTTTGATGATTCTCTTATTCAATTGGTTGCACTGTTTTCTCATAAATCTCTTTTACGAATTTTATTATCGACTTATATATAATAACTGAGGGTTTTCATGATACTTAGATGATTGACCAATGGTCTCCTTGAATCCTTTTCGAAACATAGGCATTAGTCATGTGCGTATAATAACAGGGGCCCTCTATTATTATCCGCACCTACCCATGTCATGGATTCGAGCCAGTTTCAAAAATTCCACGATCTCCCATCCTCATACCATCCACATAACAAGTAGTTCACATAAACAAGTATAGTATATATATCTATGTATAGTCGCACAATTCACGCTCATCTCAAGTTAATTCTCTTTTATTCTCTTAGTAATCAATGTCACTCGCGACGTTTTAAATAAACTAAATAACTCATAAATCAGTACTAGAGGCATAAGGTCATCGTGATGCGCTGTTTCCCGATTTGGATTTGGACTCATTTTAAAAACACTTTTGAAAAACTCATTTTGAAAACTCGTTCTTCGACTTGAGTTTGGAATCCACCCCTTGTGAACCCAATTCTCTCAAGCCAGAGCTCTCATATCAACTTGTAACATCCCAAAAATCAGTGGAAATTTAAAACTTTTTAATCAATAAAATATTACATTTTCTCTCAAAAGTACAAGTAACTCAAAGGTCCCAACTCATAAGTAAAAATATAAAACCGTCTCGAGGTTTAAATGCGGAATAATTGAAGGTTTTAAAAACAAAACATGTTTGACTCGAAATAAATGTTTTAATCCAAATCCATAAATAGAAAAATAGAAACACAGTTCATCAACCATTGACCTTCTCTTTGCCCTTGCTAGTACCTGCAAAATGGGAGGGGGTGTTTGGGGTCAGCCACCGCTGAGTGAATAATATCAAAATAAACAAATAAATACAAACAACTCAAGTCACATAAGTGATCCCTAGAGACTCTACTCAATTCTCAATTACTCAAATTTATTTCTAAGATTTTAAATTTATATAGCGCGCTTGTATGACTTGGGACGAGAGATCAACCTCGACCCGCCTCACACAACTCAAGGCTCAACACCTGTACTCTTCGGTGTTGAGTCAAAACGTCTGGCACCAGTACTCTTCGGTGCCTAGACAACATCTGACACCAGTGCTCTTCGGTTTCAAGTCAAGTATATTATGTTTAATGTTTTAACTCAAGAACTCAGAACTCAGATAACTCAGATCACAGATAACTCAAGTAAATCACACAACCAATACTCAAGCTCAATCAACAAGACAATTCACAACACATAGCACAAAATCATGAATCGAAAGTAAGTACAAGTTTATAGTGAGATTACCCACCTCGAATAGACGTATGCTCATAAATATCCTCGGTACAGTAGAGCGTCTCTAACAGGTTCTAGAAGGGCATACAAAATACAAGGAAGCTCGGATTAGGATTTGGCTCAAAGGTTGTTTCAGCAGAAACTAAACAGCACTCAGCACTTTCGCGGGAACGGCTATAACTCTCAAACCGCTCACTAGATTTTATTCAAAATTTTAAAGTAGCTAAATGACTCAGAGAACTAAAATTTTACAGAAGACCTCGGAAACGGAATCCAAACAGAAAAGGTTCAAATCAGGCTTACAAGACAGAATAGCTGAACCGAAAACTATTCTGCGATGGTTTTACTAAAACAGGGATATCGGTTAAACGACAAATCGGATTAACGAGCCGTCAGCGGAAACGGAAAGAGACTCAGAAAACTGGAGACCAGCACGGGCCAAAAATCCATAAATGTATATGAAGTGTGTTAAAAACGGACTTGAACTCAGTTTATCAATTCTGTCAGATTTCAGCATGTCCTTTAAAACCCCGTTTTGAATCCGGACATCAATCCGTTTATTCCCGAGACACACGACAGTCCCGAAACTTATTTTAACTACAGAATTACGCTTATAATTAATTTAGTCTCTTATTTTAAAATTCTTTCCCGGTTTAGGAAACCAAGAACCCTACGGGTTCGGTTTCCGGTTTTCGGTTATTAAGACGTTTAAGTTATAGGTTCATGACCTTTACCCAACCCGACACTAAAAAAAAACTGCAGCCCCTAATTAACCCGAACCTCAAGAATTTCAGAGATTAAAACCAATAACAATTCGAGATTAAGCAGATTATATAAAAGACTCGCTTTGGAAACTTGGAAAGAAAACTAGCACCAATATCCGGTTAAATCAACAAAGAAAACGAGACAACAATTCAACGAAGAATAACAAAACCCCGAGCCCTTAATGGCTCGGTGTCTTCCCTGAAAAGATTCTGCCATCACACGGAATTAAGTTCAATAATCACAAGAAACAATTAAGCAGGAAACAAGAGAGATGAAACTACCGATTGATGCTCAAAAGTCTGGAACCGGCTACACACTTATGCTCGATCTTACTGCTTGTTTGCTCTAGACCACTGCTCGAATACTCAGGAATTAAAAAACAGAAACAAGAGGTAAAAAGGACAAGAAGAATTACCGAAACGAACGGTAATATGGCTCAATGATCCCGGGTACTGCTTGCTCTCGCATATGACCAGTTTGCACGACTCTATCGTCTGCTCCTCGTCTTCTTCACTGTTTGGGGAATACTTGGTACTCCACAGTTCGGCCACAACTGCTCCTCCGACAAATCAAGCCTCAACAATTGTTGGTCACTTTCTACAGCTCGATGAGGCCCACAACCTTGCGTCTTCATTCCCTGCTTGCAACAACGGGAAAGATTGGGAAGGGATGATGGCAGTGATTTTTGTTTCATCTTTGACGGGATCAGAAAAAGGAAGAAAACAATGGCGGTGGTGGGGTTTTGCTTTGCCGGAAACAACAAATAAAAAGGAAAAGGTGTGGTGGCGGTAGTCTTTAGTTCTTGCCGGAAAAAAAAGAATAAAGATGTCGGTGGTTGCTTGCTCATATGGTGACTCAGCTGCTACAAGAGTGGAAGCAGCTCTCTCTCTCAATCTCACAATGGCGCACATGGGGTTGGGGTTCTATTCGGCTGAAAGGAGTAACAAGAAGGAATTAGGGTATTTTAAGTATATATATAATCAAGATAAAGGCCTCAAGCCCTTAGCAAATTCGGACCACGCCCATACTCGATCCCGGGCTCTAAGTCTAGTGGCCGAACTAATGCTAGCACAAACTCCCAAATCATGTATGCACAATTAGGTTCGGTCCTTTGCCTCTCGGTCGGACCTCACTCACAACTCGACACTCTCATAAAAACTAGCTCGGGATTTTACTATTAAGATAAATAGTTTCACTAATCTCATAACACAGTATTTTAATAACCCTCTAGTTATTATTATTTAATCCTCATGATTAATTAAATTAAAAATAAATGACACTCTTGTCATTAATTAAGACACTACGTATTTATTTTACGCAAATTAATCACTCATTAAAAGCACGTAACCCAAAATCTCATAATTAAATAAATAACTCGTAAATTATTTAATAAAAGTAATAATTAAATTACAATAAAAATACAAAGCGTTACAACTCAACTCCACTTGAAATAGACTTCGTCCCCGAAGTCATTGCTCAGAAGAAACTTAGGGTAACGATCTCGCATGTCAGACCCAAGCTCGCCAGCGGCACACATCCAAAGATGTTGGAGACGATGAGGTTACGAATACAAAGAAACTCGTTAGGGGTGACCTACTTGATCAAAATAAACTCTCTCTCCCGCAGCGCCTCATATAATCTTTCGTTTCTAGCGGCGTAAAACGAACAAGGTTAAAAGAAAGTCAGAATGCTCTTCTGAGGGTTCTCGGTTTTAATTAAGGAAAAGGATGTCGACGATGACACAAATAAATCACAGTGTTCAACTGAAGGCGTCTTCTTGCTCTCGCAGTCGGACACAATCATTGCACACAGTGGTTAACGGTGCGTTGAATCTCCGATTCAACTCCACTTGGAGATTTGTTAGGGTTTGCTTCTTGGCAGCAGATGATCTTGGCGTGGTACTCGGTCATCAAATTCGTACTCACAATCACACTCGGCCCTCTCGCAGCAATAATAATAAGTTTTTATGGGAAAACTTTCCCGCGTCGTTCCAACAAATTATCACTTTTACGTTTTTATCAATTAATAAAATCTTATTATTGGCAGTCGCTACCAATAAATGGCATTTCTAGGTCCTCTACTCTATAGAACATTAGCTCGTTTAAAACATAGGCAACAATTTAGTGGTTCACATCACTATCAAACAATACATAAGCAAGCACAATATTCTCAAGAAATGTTTTTATCACCCGGAAATCTCATATAGTAAGGCAACTCATGCCTCTAACTCAATTTGCATATATTTAAATGCACTCACCTCAAATCTCCACAACTTGTTTTTAACTCAACGCAAGCTTAAATCATCAATTTAAACTCAAAATCTCGTTTAATGACTTCTCGCCAGTCCAAAAAATGTATACATTTACTCGCTTTTACAATTTTTCACATGATCAAATTTAATTATCAGACTAGTCGAACATATAATTTCTCTTTTAAGCCGCGTTATTAGTTCTCTTGTTAACTCGTATTTAACAATTTCTTGATGACTCTCTTTAATATTGCTCGTTCAACTCATTTTATGATTTAATCATTTAGCTCGTTAATTAACTCCTCGCTTTGTTCTCATTTAATTTGTCTCTTGATCAATTTGACTAATCAGCCACTTATAAATCTCATTTTAATTTTAAGTTTCAAACGTCTCAACTTAATGTTTTCTCTTGCTCGATTAATTAATTCGTTAATTACTTACCTCATTAATTCTCGTGTATTCCATTACTCAGTTAATCCTCATTCTCAATGAAAACTTCTCTTATTATTTTATATTTTTAGTGCTTTCGCGATTTAGAAACTCATAGTATTTTAATAAAAATTTATTACTCGACACACTTATATTTTTTCGCGTTTGCTCATTTTAATAACTATTCTGAATTTAATATTTATTCAATAAATCATAATATTTGATGACATTAAAATTAATAGTTTAACTTGATAATCTCCTTAGTTAAAATTTAATATTTGCTCATAATAGAAATTTCTCATTTGATATATTTTAATAATTTAATCCCTCAACTTAATTTAGTAATTCACCATAATAATTTATTCACTTAACTCGATTTTAATAATTCATGAATAAATTCTCACTACTCCAATTTTCATAATATCTCATTTTCCAATTTATATAATTATAATACTCGTTACTTCTCATTTGCACCATTACTCTTGGTTTATTAACTTCTTACAAATTATTATTATTATTTTTATTTTTTGTGAGGATTATACCTCATCATGAATTTGATTATTCTCGATTACCCTTAAAATTTCTCTGATCGTATGCATATATATATCTCGTACTGAACTATAATTTTATTAGTTAATTCACTTACTATTTTTCTCTTTTACTTATTTCAGCGATCACTCTCGATTTAATAATAATGTTTTTCTCATTTAACTTGATTTATTAATTCATAATAAATTCTCATATTTTAATAATCTCTTTTTATCTCATTATATTCTCACAAGAATAATTTCTCGATTAATCAATCACCCTTATAACTTCTTAGTCAGTTTTATGCACATATATGCTCATAATAACACTTGACAAAATTTTCTCTTGGTACTTCTCTTAATTTACTCCTTACAAACTTTATTTTTCACATTTAGCTTGAGTTATTAATCTCCATTAGCTCAATTATACGAATTTAATAATTCACAACTTTATAAATATTCTTTATTCGCACTCTTAATATTGGTAGTTTTCCATTTATCACCTCTCAACTCCACTTGGAGAAAACTCGTCCCCGAGTTTGGAAGTGGCACTCAAAATCTCGTAGAACTCGTTACGAACACTCGATAGTTCGGTTTGTTGATTCTCATTTTTAATTATATATTTTAAGGTTTCATTAAATTACTCGATAATCAAACTTTATGCACAGGCGTGAGTCAGTCCCAACGTATACTCTTTAGGCCCTCTCACAACCCTACTAATTAAATGTTTATCACTTAATAAATAAATCATTGCTCATATTAGGTGTCAGCTGTCTCATTAACATTCACATGGATTCTCACATCCTTATTAGATTTTATCAATTATAACTCATCACTCTTTATTAGTCTCATTAATAATTAGTCATTTTATGACTCCTCATAAATCAAGCTCGTTACATTTATTAGAACCATAAATCTTTATTTCGTGTTACACATTCATGATTATCTCTTGATCAAATCTGGGTATTAACCCTCATTTTGGTTTACTCATAGCATGTTTGGTATTATCATTACCATATAATAATTTTTTATCGTAAATAGAATTCTCATTAAATTTGTAGCGAATAAACTTCGTAAATTTTCTTTTGTTAATTAACTCATTAGTTAACCGTCTTGGGTTTCTCATCTCACTCAACTAGTGATGTCTCAATATTTATAACTTTTATTAACTTTATAGATTTTCATCTCTTGCTCAATTAATAGTCCTCATTTATTTCATATATTCGATGTTTTCCCATCGGTTACAAAATATAAAATTAACTCCATAAATCTTCGCATAAAATTTTCTCAATTCACAAATCTTGTACTTATTTGCATTACCCCTCATGACTTCATTAATTAGTTTACTCATAGTTTCTCCTTTAATCAATTTAATGATTATGCATAATTAAAATCTCTCTATTCGATTCGTTTTAGTTAATTGTCCAATCATTCTTGCTTTATAATTCTTATCGTAATTTCAATGACTTCTCAATTATACGAATTAAATTATACTTAATCATTCTTACTTAATTATTATCTTAGCTTTTTGACCAATTAATATTACTCAATTTAACAATGTATCATTAGTGATTTTCACTCAGTTTGGTTTAATAACTTTCATTTGATTGGATTGGATAACTCCTTATTCAACTTAAATCAATGATCTCTTATTTATTATTTTCCCATAAATCTCGATTTAGTGATATATTTGAACTTCACATTTTCCTTATTTTCTCATTTATTTTTCTTTAACGATTGCTCAATAGTTCTCGAGGTATTAATAACTCAATTAATCATTTTACGAATTCAACCCAATTTGATCTATTGTCTTTCTCTTGAAATGTTTTGATAACTCTTTATCAATTCGTGTTTGATGATTCTATTATTCAATTGGTTGCACTTTTTTCTCATAAATCTCTTTTACAAATTTCATTATCGACTTATATATAATAATTGAGGGTTTTCATGATACTTAGATGCTTGACCAATGGTCTCCTTGAATCCTTTTCGAAACATAGGCATGAGTCATGTGCGTATAATAACAGGGGCCCTCTATTATTATCCGCACCTACCCATGTCATGGTTTCGAGCCAGTTTCAAAAATTTCACGATCTCCCATCCTCATACCATCCACATAACAAGTAGTTCACATAAACAAGTATAGTATATATATCTATGTATAGTCGCACAATTCACGCTCATCTCAAGTTAATTCTCTTTTATTCTTTTAGTAATCAATGTCACTCGCGACGTTTTAAATAAACTAAATAACTCATAAATCAGTACTAGAGGCATAACGTCATCGTGATGCGCTGTTTCCCGATTTGGATTTGGACTCATTTTAAAAACACTTTTGAAAAACTCATTTTGAAAACTCGTTCTTCGACTTGAGTTTGGAATCCACCCCTTGTGAACCCAATTCTCTCAAGCCAGAGCTCTGATACCAACTTGTAACATCCCAAAAATCAGTGGAAATATAAAACTTTTTAATCAATAATATATTACATTTTCCCTCAAAAGTACAAGTAACTCAAAGGTCCCAACTCATAAGTAAAAATATAAAACCGTCACGAGGTTTAAATGCGGAATAATTGAAGGTTTTAAAAACAAAACATGTTTGACTCGAAATAAATGTTTTAATCCAAATCCACAAATAGAAAAATAGAAACGCAGTTCATCAACCATTGACCTTCTCTTTGCCCTTGCTAGTACCTGCAAAATGGGAGGGGGTGTTTGGGGTCAGCCACCGCTGAGTGAATAATATCAAAATAAACAAATAAATACAAACAACTCAAGTCACATAAGTGATCCCTAGAGATTCTACTCAATTCTCAATTACTCAAATTTATTTCTCAGCTTTTAAATTTATATAGCGCGCTTGTATGACTTGGGACGAGAGATCAACCTCGACCCGCCTCACACAACTAAAGGCTCAACACCTGTACTCTTCGGTGTTGAGTCAAAACGTCTGGCACCAGTACTCTTCGGTGCCAAGAGAACATCTGACACCAGTGCTCTTCGGTTTCAAGTCAAGTATATTATGTTTAATGTTTTAACTCAAGAACTCAGATAACTCAGATAACTCAGATCACAGATAACTCAAGTAAATCACACAATCAATACTCAAGCTCAATCAACAAGACAATTCACAACACATAGCACAAAATCATGAATCGAAAGTAAGTATAAGTTTATAGTGAGATTACCCACCTCGAATAGACGTATGCTACTAAATATCCTCGGTACAGTAGAGCGTCTCTAACAGGTTCTAGAAGGGCCAACAAAATACAAGGAAGCTCGGATTAGGATTTGGCTCAAAGGTTGTTTCAGCAGAAACTAAACAGTACTCAGCACTTTCGCGGGAATGGCTATAACTCTCAAACCGCTCACTAGATTTTATTCAAATTTTTATAGTAGATAAATGACTCAGAGAAATACAATTTTACAGAAGACCTCGGAAACGGAATCCAAACAGAAAAGGTTCAAATCAGGCTTACAAGACAGAATAGCTGAACCAAAAACTATTCTGCAATGGTTTTACTAAAACAGGGATATCGTTTAAACGACAAATCGGATTAACGAGCCGTCAGCGGAAACGGAAAGAGGTCTCAGAAAACTAGACACCAGCACGGGCCAAAAATCCATAAATGTATATGAAGTGTGTTAAAAACGGACTTGAACTCAGTTTATCAATTTTGTCAGATTTCAGCATATCCTTTAAAACCCCGTTTTGAATCCCGACATCAATCCGTTTATTCCCGAGACACACGACAGTCCCGAAACTTATTTTAACTTCAGAATTACGTTTATAATTAATTTAGTCTCTTCTTTTAAAATTCTTTCCCGGTTTAGGAAACCAAGAACCCTACGGGTTCGGTTTCCGGTTTTCGGTTATTAAGACGTTTAAGTTATAGGTTCGTGACCTTTACCCAACCCGACACTTAAAAAAAACTGCAGTCCCTAATTAACCCGAACCTCAAGAATTTCAGAGATTAAAACCAATAACAATTCGAGATTAAGCAGATTATATAAAAGACTCGCTTTGGAAACTTGGAAAGAAAACTACCACCAATATCCGGTTAAATCAACAAAGAAAACGAGACAACAATTCAACGAAGAATAACAAAAACCCGAGCCCTTAATGGCTCGGTCTCTTCCCTGATAAGATTCTGCCATCACACGGAATTAAGTTCAATAATCGCAAGAAACAATTAAGCAGGAAACAAGAGAGATGAAACTACCGATTGATGCTCAAAAGTCTGGAACCGGCTACATACTTCTCCGCGATCTTACTGCTTGTTTGCTCTAGACCACTGCTCGAATACTCAGGAATTAAACACGGATAATCAAAACAGAAACAAGAGGTAAAAAGGACAAGAAGATTTACCGAAACGAACGGTAATATGGCTCAATGATCCCGCGTACTGCTTGCTCTCGCATATGACTAGTTTGCACGACTCTATCATCTGCTCCTCGTCTTCTTCACTGTTTGGGGAATACTTGGTACTCCACTGTTCGGCCACAACTGCTCCTCCGACAACTCAAGCCTCAACAATTGTCCGTCACTTTCTACAGCTCGCTCAGGCCCACAACCTTGCGTCTTCATTCCCTGCTTGCAACAATGGGAAAGATTGGGAAGGGATGGTGGCAGTGATTTTTGTTTCATCTTTGACGGGATCAAAAAAAGGAAGAAAACAATGGCGGTGGTGGGGTTTTGCTTTGCTGGAAACAACAAATAAAAAGGAAAAGTTGTGGTGGCGGTAGTCTTTAGTTCTTGCCGGAAAAAAAAGAATAAAGATGTCGGTGGTTGCTTGCTCATATGGTGACTCAGCTGCTACAAGAGTGGAAGCAGCTCTCTCTCAATCTCACAACAGCGCACACGGGGTTGGGGTTCTATTCGGCTGAAAGGAGTAACAAGAAGGAATTAGGGTATTTTAAGTATATATAATCAAGATGAAGGCCTCAAGCCCTTAGCACATTCGGGCCACGCCCATACTCGATCTCGGGCTCTAAGTCTAGTGGCCGAACTAATGCTAGTACAAACTCCCAAATCATGTATGCACAATTAGGTTCGGTCCTTTGCATCTCGGCCGTACCTCACTCACAACTCGACACTCTCATAAAAACTAGCTCGGGATTTTACAATTAAGATAAATAGTTTCACTAATCTCATAATACAATAATTTAATAACCCTCCAGTTATTATTATTTAATCCTCATGATTAATTAAATTAAAAATAAATGACACTCTTGTCATTAATTAAGACACTACGTATTTATTTTACGCAAATTAATCACTCATTAAAAGCACGTAACCCAAAATCTCATAATTAAATAAATAACTCGTAAATTATTTAATAAAAGTAATAATTAAATTACAATAAAAATTCAAGGCGTTACAAATTGTAAGATTCATCCCACATTGGTTGGAGAGGGGAACTAAACACTCCTTATAAGGGTGTGGATACCTCTCTTAGCATGAGGCCTTTTGGGTGGAAGTGGTCCATACCAAGAACAAAACCGTCCGCCGGTGGGCAAAGCGAACAATATTGTGCTACGGGGTTCTGGGATGCTACAAGTGGTATCAGAGCCAGACCCGGGCCGATGTGCACAACGAGGGCGTTGTGTCCCAAGGGGGGAGAATTGTAAGATTCATCCCACATTGGTTGGAGAGGGGAACTAAACACTCCTTATAAGGGTGTGGATACCTCTCTTAGCATGAGGCCTTTTGGGTGGAAGTGGTCCATACCAAGAATAATACCGTGCGTCGGTGGGCAAAGCGGACAATATTGTGCTACGGGGTTCTGGGATGTTACAAGTGGTATCAGAGCCAGACCCGGGCCAATGTGCACAACGAGGGCGTTGTGTCCCAAGGGGGGGAGAATTGTAAGTTTCATCCCACATTGGTTGGAGAGGGGAACTAAACACTCCTTATAAGGGTGTGGATACCTCTCTTAGCATTAGGCCTTTTGGGTGGAAGTGGTCCATACCAAGAACAAAACCGTGCGCCGGTGGGCAAAGCGGACAATATTGTGCTACGGGGTTCTGGGATGTTACATTCCCTAGTAAAGATAGCATATGTTTATTACAAATTCTTTTAATTCTCGTTACCTACTACTCCAAAAGACTTACCTTCTCATGGTTTTGCCAAAACCGGTTCTACCTTCCCAAGGTAATATTTATCAACCGCTGGTAAATGCGAGGGTATAGGTCTAGGTTATAGTAATAGGTGAGTGCAAGGTGATGTGAAAACATGATAAAATTAAGAAAACACACCTTTGAGTGCATCCAAACCGTCAACAAACCGGGCAACCATATAAATAGGTGATCATTCATACGTTGAATGTTTCATTAGACTTTATTGGCCCAGTAAAGCAATTGCACGCCACCACCAACCACTCAAATTCCTCTCAACAGGAATTTGTTTCAATTCTTTAGGTGACGTAGCACATAATCTACTAACTGCTCATTCAGAGTTTGTCGGTATTGAATTATAATAACCTCCTGCCCCGGGTTAAGTCTCTTTGTATGCACAGTGTGTCTAGTTCTCACCCGAAAAAAATCTTCCAATATAGGAAACTTGCACTACAAAAATGGATCTCCGTGAATCCGTCGGAACACTCGTAGTGGCATCACAATCTGATGTTTCACAAGGATCGAGTGCAAATCCTGTTAGAGCTAAAATCACGCCAACTCTAAACGCAGGTTACACATTTGAATCAACGGTTGTGCAAAAAAATACTCTATGTGAGTCCGGTGCTACCGACTACCGATTCATATCGTGTGCTAACGGATACTCTATGTGAGTCCGGTGTTACCGAAAAATCCATGTGAAACTCTAAAATGAAACATCTTTTAAAAGCTGATTAAAATGTACATGAGCGTAATAGACCACTCTCAAATTACTCCTATGATCTGCTATATCCAACATGATCTTCCCCGGAGCCACCGACAATATATGAACTAAAAAGTGAGGGTCCTAGGTCTAGGTGACCAGAATCAAGTATCGTGGGATCTTGATTGGGGTGTGCTGAGGTAAAAATTGAGAGGGGGTATGAAGTATGGGGTGCAAATCAGCTTATCACATGGTAACACAAAAAACGAGGGTGTGGTTGAGAATGAAAAAGTGTGTTAAGTGAGGAGTGTGTGAGAAAGGGTTAAAGAAAATGGAAAACCCTCCCTAAACCGAACAAAAGACCGGGTAACCACATCTATATCAGACTACATAAGTTGCTTTCTAATTAAGACATCATGGACACAGTGATGCAATGCACAACCCCCACTGACCACTCAAGTACAAAAAGTACCTGTTTCAAAATCACAGAGATTACCACATCTACTATCGACATCTCATTTGGAGATTGTTGATATTGAAAAAGAGGACCCACCTCCAGTCCTCGCCTTCGTTTGTCCACGTATAGAGTCTAGAACCGAATTAAATTTCTCTAAGACACGGGCATTTCACCAAGCATATCCTTGTGATATTGCCGGAACATTCATAGTGATACCAAAAATATTGGTATTCCACGATGATTGAATGGAAATCCTACCAGTGCTAACATCAAAGCCAACACTGAACGTAGGTCACACAGATTTCTGTAACTGTCGTGCTAACAGGCAATCTATGTGATCCTGGGTTACCCTGATACTTTCTTGTGCGAAGACCTGACGACTGTACTCCATTCTTATCAACAACAATCACTATGTCAGATAGAGGATCTGATGACTGTACTCCATTCTCATCAACAACAGTCAATATATCAGATAAGGAATTTTATGAACGTACTCCAATATCATCAACAACGGTCAGCAAATCCATATCAAATCAATATACCGCACTGCTTCTACTTCAACCAATATCAGGAACCAAGGATCATCAACAAATCGACAAAGCCACAACTTCAAGAAAAAGACTTCCGCTGCCGACTGCTCAATCCATGGGTCTACATTTCGTCGATTTGCTTGAAGTCTTCTGGAATACTTTCTATAGGTTGAAAAGCCAATTAAAAGTATGGTTATCACCGATCTTCAAAAGCTGAAGCTGATTTTTTAATATAACTGCACAACGGTCAAACACTTAGCTCCAGCTTTACAAACATAGAAGACTTCAATGGTTTAAATGATAAAATGTGTTATATATTGATTATTACAAACAAATGTATAATCATTATTCAACACGTTTTCATCAAAGGGGCATCGTCATACTCAACTTATTTGTTTCCGTAAAGCGAAGATTCTTCCTAATTTCAACTCGCAGAAGTTCACATTTTACATGATGAATTAGATAAATCTTATTCATCATGAGGGGGAAAAGATACATTACATAAATTCTTCTTATAAAGAATTGATACTTTCAGAGAAAAATTCTTCTAAAGCTCAATCTGCGGGAACAAACTTAGGAGTTTCTTACAATATTATGGAGATTATCGATAAGTTAGCCCAGTTTACTCCACATTAATAAGATATATGCACCAGTTAAGGGGGAGTAAAAAAGAAACCAAAGATCTAACGAATGTATCAAACAACTTCCATAGTTGAATTTGGTTATTCGTTCACCGGGAGTAAATATCAGAATGTTCAATCCAAGTCCCGTGAAGAAATAGTTGTTTGTTTGAGGGGGACCGTAACCGTTATCAACATGTTACCTCAACAGAAATTATCAAGAATCATAGATCGACATAAAGCCACAAACTTCAAAAAAAGACTTCCGCTGTTAATCTCTCTATCATTATGGGTCTTACTTTTAGTCGATCAATATGTATCTTCAGTCAAAAGTCTTCAAAATACATCTTGTTGGTTGAAAAGCTACAAGAAGTATTCATTTTCACATCCAAAGAAAGCTCAAATTGTTCCTAATACAACATTATTCAACGACATATCTACCAGGTGCAACTTTGGCTCAAGATGAAGACTTCGAAGATACGCCTCCCAGACTATTGTTACAAAGGGGGAGATTGTTGGGTCTCCTATGTTGTAACCAATAGTCTAGGAATAATTTGTGTATTTATTCTAAACTTAGGCTAGGTATAAATAGTTAGTAGTAACCTAATTACTCTAACCTTTACCCAAAATTGTAACAGCCCCCATCAATAGCAAAGTGTTCATCTTTTCCATCAATCTTAATCTTCTTATTCCTAATTGTTTATGCTAAATCTATAGTTCAATCTCTGAATCTCGATCTACATGCTATCATATCCACCGTATGGTACCCAATTTTCAATGCCGACTCTACTCACCGAACAACTCTATAACCAACAACAACATTATATAATGTTGAACCAACAATTTTAACAACTTCAACAAAATCCACCTCCTGTTTTTTCACAACCCTCACAACCACAACCCTCACAGCCAACACCACAAGAAACAGCCACCAAATAAACACGTCGAAAGGGGGAAATCGTCGCAACGTCGTCACATTCTCAACCTCGTGTTCTTTGTCGGTGGGACACAACGTAAGAAATCCTATTAGCCGAGTGTTGGGTTGATTTTTCCCAAGATGGCCAAATGGGAGCCGACCAAAGATGATTGTTAGGTTGAGTCCAACCAAAAGTATGGAAGTCCCACATACCCAAGATGCATTGACGGGGAAGTGGACGATGTTAAATGGTAATTATCAACGCTTTAACGAGATATACAAACGTTTAAAACATATTAGTAGGATCGGGGAAAACGAGGTTGGTTTTTTGGCCCATGTCTGACAAGCATACCGTGACGAGTTGGCCACAAGAAAACATTTTGCAAATAAAGGTGTTTGTGAAATTTTGCGAAGATATCAAAAATGGGACTCCCCCGAACCCATTAATCTCTTAGATAACGAAGAACTTCTTTGGGAAGATACGAAACAACGTCCCGCTGGAACGACTCTTGGGGGAAAAAATTAGATCGGAAACTTCATCTGGCACCGGTGCACGGCCGACTTTGGCAAGACTATGCAAAACGAGTTTAGGCTAAAACGAGAAGCCGCTCAAGCCGCATACGACATGTCAAAGGTGCGAGACCACATCATCATAACATTTGAAAGAAATGAAATTCTTCTCCACTAGCACCGAAGGTTTGTCGCTCTTGGTTCGTCGCTAAAACAGTGTATTTTTGTCATTCTCTTATTACACGAGTGGAGTATAAATATACAATGAAAGGCTTACATCAAGGCTATAATCATGCCTGAGATATTTGACTACCATATGAGATAATTGACTAACATATTTACATTTGACTATATATAATGCTATATTAAATGTGGTATATTCTATTACTCCCCCGTAGTTGTAGCGGGAGGCAAACGAACGCTCAGGCTGGTGCGAAAGTCTTCAAATAGTACCAGTGGTACGTTCTTGGTGAAGATGTCAGCGATCTGTTACCAGGATGGAACATGTAAGACAGAAACAAGACCCCAGGAAACTTTTTCACGGACAAAATGGATATCCATTTCGATATTTTTTGTTCATTGATGTTGAACAGGATTCCTAGATAAGTAGATTGCATTGATGTTATCACAATAAACTAACATTGAGTGTAATTCTAGCAACAAATTCCATAACCAACACGATTCGGCAACCACGTTAGCAACACCACGGTATTCGGCTTCAACACTTGACCAAGATAAGGTAGGTTGACGTTTAGCAGACCACGATATCAAATTGTCACCAAGGTAAACGCAATAACCCGATGTGGACCGTCGCATATCCGGACACCCACCCCAATCAGCATCCGTATATGCAACGAGATCTGATGTAGATGATTTATGCAATTGTAAACCATGCGTTATAGTGCCTTGGAGATAGCAGACAATTCGTCTTAATGCGGCCATGTGAACTTCTCGTGGGTCATGCATAAACAAGCACACTTGTTCACCGACATATGAGATATCAGGTCGGGTAAATGTAAGATACAGAAGTGCGCCTGCCAGGTTGCGGTATAGTACAGGATCAGAGACCGGCGGGCTTAAGTTTGCACTTAATTTTGGTTTTGTGTCTACGGGAGTGGCGGATGGTTTGCATGTTGCCATACCGGCTCGCTCAAGAATATCAGATGCGTATTTTGACTGAGACAAAAATAAGCCACGGGATTGATGTGTAACCAATATTCCCAAAAAAGAGCTTAATCATCCCAAATCCTTCATCGCAAATTCCGAGTTTAGTACCGAAATAATTATGTTGAGCAGAGTATCTGAGGAGGCTGTAAGGATGATGTCATCCATATACAAAAGAAGATACGCCATGTTATTTCCCTGTCTAAAAATAACAAGGAGTTATCCGAGACACTGTGAGTAAAACCAAAGTTAGCAACATAATCAACAAATCTAGTGTACCAAGCAGTGGGTGCTTGCTTCAACCCATATAACGACTTTTTAAGTAAACACACATAATCCGGGTGGGCCGGATCACGAAACCCCATAGGTTGGTGCAGGTAGACTGTTTTATTCAAAGTGTCGTGGAGAAAGGCATTTTTAACATCAAGTTGCCGGATGGGCCAAGCCTTGGATAGAACAAGAGTTAGCACAATGCGAATAGTAGTTGGTTTTACAACGGGACTAAAAGTTTCTCCACAATCAATGCCAAATCGCTGTGTTTTTCCATCACCTACAAGACGGGTTTTATACCTCTCAAAAGAACCATCGGCACATGTTTTATGAGTTAAAATCCACATACATCTCATTATATTCACATTTTTGGGTCATGGTACCAAAACCCATGTCTTATTTTTAATAAGAGCTTGGTATTCGTCGGTCATGGCCATATTCCAATTTGGGTCTCTAAGGGCATGGACCGGATTTTTTGGAATGGGTGATGGAGTATGTTGAGTGTGGAGATTTAAAAGTGTTTTTGGTTGACAAATCACGTGTTCACTTCGTGTGATTGGTTTGTGTGGGATTTGCGGAGGGACAATAGGAGTCAAAGGTGTAGGTGGTGTAGGTTGTGGGGTCGTAGGGAAGGGGTTAGTGGGTTGCGGTTGTTGGGCTGCTACATTAGGATATTGGGCCAACATTGGAGTAGGTGGACTAGTGTGCATACTGGTGTTTTGAGTGTGGGCCGAACCAGTAGGAACATGTTGCATGTGGTGTTGAACATATGGATGTGTATGATCATTTAAAAATGTGTACGTGTGGGTAGGTTGGTGAGATGAAAATGGGAATTGAGTTTCATAAAAAATGACATGTCGGAAAATAATAATCTTTTTAGAGAGCATGTCATAACATCTATATCCCTTATGGTTATCCGGAAAACCCAAAAAAACACATCGTTTTGTCCGTGCTTGAAGTTTGTAAAGAGTTGTGAAGGTAAAAGAGGATAACATATGGACCCAAAGACACGTAAATGAGATAAATCCGGTTGTTTTTTATACAAAATTGACTCCGGAGTTTGAAAATTAAGCACTTTACCTGGTAAAATATTTAGAAGATACGTTGTCATACTTAAGTCGTATGGCCAAAATGATGGTGGTATGGACATATGCGACAAAAGGGTAGGCATAGCATTATTAATAGAGCGGATTTTACGGTCGGCTTTACCATTTTGTGAAGAGGTGTATGGGCAAGAAAATTGAAGGCCGGTCCCATTGGTGTGACAAAAACTTAGAACATTGTTGTTATCAAATTCCTTGCCATTGTCACATTGCAAGTTTTTTACGGGTCGTTCGAATTGAGTTCGAATAAAGTATGAAACTTCACAAAAATAGAGAAGAAGTCTGTTTTCCTATCCGATGGAAAAGTCCAAACAAAGTTAGTAAAATCATCCGAAAAAACAAGATAATAACGATAACCCGAATTGCTCAAAATTGGAGAAGTCCATAAATCACAATGTACCATATCAATGGTAAAAACGTATTATTTGGTTAAGTATGAAATGGTAACTTGATATGTTTACCTAAAACACACGAATGACATAAAGGAAAAGTTTTATTTGGACCACAATGAATAAGTTTATTGCATCTTAACGATTCAAACACCGGATTTCCCGGATGACCTAGCCGATCATGCCACAAGGTTGACCTAGCCGATTCAAACACCGGATTTCGCAAAGGTTCCTTGGTAGTGACCGGATATATGTTGCCTTAACTATCACATCTCATGATACGTGTCCTTGTCTGAAACTCCTTCATAGAAAATCCAAAAGGGTCAAATTCCACATAAACAAAATTATCAGCAGTAAATTTTCTGACCAAAACAAGATTTTTAATAATGTGTGGAGCATAGAGAACATTTTTCAAGGCTAATGGTGGGTGTGGGTGAAGCATTTTTATATGTCCATACCCTAAGATAGGAATTGACTGGCAATTACCAACTAAAATACCACTATTTTTGCTCAAATTAAAAATAGACGAGAGTTTACATTTTCCGGAGATAACATGAGACGAGGCACGGGTGTCCATAACCCATGGATTTGACAGAGGGTTAAGATTCATTGTGTACATCACATTCTTTCTATCAGTGGGAGCATATTCGGAATTGGGGCCAGCTGCATAAGCCTGGTGGGCTGGGTCTCGGCCCCGAAGGCCATCTTGGCGTGAATGGGTTGGAGCAGAAACATGCCCATTTTTTGTCCATGGATAGCTAGGATACGGACAAGGGGACATGGCCCATTGTGGAGGTATCCGCCTGCGACGCATAACACGAATTCTATGGAGACGCCGCCGCAGATCGATTGTTACCCGGACGACGCTGACCGCCGGAGGACTGATGACCGCCGTAATTTCCGCCTGAGTTGCCGTCGCCCGATCTGCCGTCGTTGTTCCGTCCCCTGTTCTTGTGTCGTTGGTTATTTTTGGATTTTGAATACCGTCCAGGTGACTGTTTAGTGTCGGACCCTGAAAACCCTCCATAATTGGAATCAGCAATCGGGGAAACCATGGCTGAATTTGGCGGAAAAATTGTTATTATTGTTGTTGTTAACTGCCAATGAAGAGAAAATAATCAATAGTTTGAAGAAACTTTGGTATTTGGTGGGCAGTAAGTCAGCAGAAAGAGGCCGAGATTGAAAAGGAATGCAGCGGAAGAAGAAAAATGAGAGCAGAGGAAAGAAATCAC
Source organism: Calendula officinalis (assembly GCA_963853835.1). Taxonomy (NCBI): domain Eukaryota; kingdom Viridiplantae; phylum Streptophyta; class Magnoliopsida; order Asterales; family Asteraceae; genus Calendula; species Calendula officinalis. Next base: position 49,845,060 of record OY970821.1, on the reverse strand, counting down.
TAAAGCCCTGAATACCATAAAAGAGTGTAATCTTGTCATTCTCTTATTACACGAGTGGAGTATAAATATACAATGAAAGGCTTACATCAAGGCTATAATCATGCTTGAGATATTTGACTACCATATATACATTTGAAATATATCGTTCTTTTTTTTTTTTTGAACAGCAAAAAGAAGGCAACGGGATGAGCTTCGGCATTGCCATCACCCCCCCGAAGACCTCCAAACTAAAATATAAGAAACTTGAGTCTAGCAAAAAGCTAGACTAAAAAAAGAAATTACAAAGGGTTTAATAACCACTCAACCCAAGGAACCTTAATTTTATGGTTCCAATGGGTGAGCCACGAAAAAGAGACTAACTTAATATTATCGACTAAACACGACTTAAGAAACCTACCATTATCAAACAAAAAAGAATTTCTATACTTCCATATAGTCCAAAGCGTGGATATGCCGATAATTTGAAACTTGAGGCGTCGGAAATTCTTGTTTGACATTGATTCACATTTAACCCACCAATCACTAAGGTTGACGATGATAGAAGAGTCAACTTGACACCATCTCCGAATAGCCGACCAAATATATGACGCCAAAGAGCAAGTGAAAAACGTATGAGAAATAGTTTCCATCCCTTGCGAACAAACCGGGCAAAGTATAGAGTTAATATCTAAACCCTTTTTTGAAAGGTTTAGTCTTGTAGGAAGCCTATCCAAATTTAACCTCCAAAAGAAAATATTGACTTTTAAAGGAATTGAAGAGCACCATTTAGAGACAAAATCAGTTCCGGGAAAAAGAAAATTGTTTATAAAAACTCTAGTTTCACCAACCGTGTACACCCGAGAATCACCAAGTATCCACACCACTTTGTCTTGACCGTCTTGTAAACGATAATCTCGAATAAGATCTAAAAGGCTCCTCAATTGGTCTTCCTCGATACCACCTCTAATAGGCCTTCTCCAAATAAAATTCCAACCATTCATACCTAATCGATCATTTACTTTACAAAAAGGATTCAAATCCAATTTAAAGAGACGATTATAGAGGGAATGTAACGGAATATGGCTTGCCCAAATATCCGTCCAAAAAGAAATGCTAGCACCGTTTTTAAGCTCAAATCTTAAGTTATTTTTATGAACGATATTAGAGTCATGGAGGTAATTAATCGTACCTATAATTTGACCCCAAAGACATTTTTTATGACGGGCAAGAACCGGTTTACGAAACCCACCATCTTCACCATAGATAGATTGAATAAGGTGACACCAAATGGAATTTTTTTCATTAAAGAAACGCCACCTCCATTTAGCAATAAGTGCTAAATTAAGAGCCTCAAGACTCGCAATATCTAAACCTCCTCTATCTTTTGTAGCTAAACAAGAAGTCCATTTGACCCAACTCATTTTTTTATTATTTTCCGAACTTCCCCAAAAGAATTTAGCTCGCAATTGCTCCATCTTATTAAGAACAGAATTAGGAGCTCTAAAAATAGACATCCAGTAAATACCCAAACTACCAAATGAAATATATCGTTCTTGTATCATTATTTTTAATTATCGTTCTTGTATCATTATTTTTAATTTTATTGAAATATTAAGTTGTTTTAAAAAATGAAAAAGAAAAAAAAGTGGGGCTCAAATGGCTTGAGTTATGGTAGAGGGGATATTTGGAGTTTTGGATGTGAAATGTGAAATGTTGATGTGACACCAATGTGAAATGCTTTGATTTTGAACAGTTGAATGATGTTGGCTTGCAGGACTTTTCAGTCAATCAATGAAAATAGTCATGTTTTTGCAGGAGATAGAGGTGTATAATCATCAATTTGACCATTAAGTTAAGTCATAAGTGTGGTTAGCAATTACAAATTATCAGTTATTAAATTTAGCTACCTAATATCATGTTCAAAAAACAAATATTTAAGGATATGTCTGAAGCAAAAGCATTAGACTTGATGTTATGATTAACGGAAAATATAGTTACTTATTTCATTTGCATTTGGTACATATTGTCGATATTTGAGATAACTTTTTTCAAAATGTTAAAAAGTTCTTTTTTTTTTTACTTTTCCATACAGGTTGTTGGCTATTAAACTCTGCAGCATGCCGAGCTCTTTTCAATTGCCATAGAGGCAGCAGTTAATGTAAGATTCTCCCTCTCTTAAATTTTCCATAAAGGCAGCTCTTTGCAATTTCCTTTTATTACATTTTAATAATAGGATTGCATTTCAAGTTTATCATTAGCTCCGGTCTGAATTAGTAAACCTTTTGTACAAGTCATGTTGGGGTGACGTGAAAACTTGTCCAATTTTTTTAACATAGCTTTTTGTTATCATCGCGATACTTGATTAATAAAAAAAATATTTTAATGTAATTTTCAGACATCAAGTGTGAAAGAGCTTCTTGAGTAAGAAATCCCGTTAAACTTTGTAGAAGTAGACGAAGAATAAGCAAGACTGATTTTGAGGAACCAATGGCGAGGGCTAATATTCAGTCTCAACTTGGTATTAAGTCAATTTTGACGGGTATCGTTTAGAGTTTGAAACCGTACGATGCGTTTATTGATATTGGTCGAATCAACCGGCTTCGTCATGTTAGTTTTATTTTAATTATTTTTGTTTTGTGGCTCGTGATAGATTTTGTTTACGGCTTATAATGTATTCGCATCTGGGAAATCAAATACTCCCCACACGAAACTGAATATCATTTATGTGAATGCCTATTAGAATTCTGCACCAAAGTTGAGGTAATTACAGAAAACGTTTTCTTATTAATTTATTTTTTCAAAATAAGAAAGTAACTTATGTCTTTGTTCTGCCTACAGAGTTCAACTGCAAGATTAGGAACGTCGGTGTATGGTCGGATATATTTGATCCGAGGAAGAATGAAAAGATTGACTTAGAATATATATTTTCTGATAGCATGATTCTTTGGTTCAATCCTATTTTTATACAAGTTTAATCATCTTAAATTTGTAAAATATGCATTTTAGTTGCTATAGATTTTTTGTAAATATAAATAACAGGAGTTGATAAATTGCATAATTGTAAATTTGTATTGCAACAGTTGAGTATTTCAACGGTAATTTGGGTGTTCATAAAATCACAAAGTTAGAGTGGACCCATTTGATGACAGCTGTGAATCGTGGCCCGTTGGACGTATGGTTCAGGTTAGGTGGGTGATTGCACCAGCTCGATCCTTGGTTTTAGGTAGAAGCATAAAAATCCTTTGACCTTGTAAGCTTATGAAAAATATAATTACTTATGTCATCAGTTCATTTGTTATAAATCTCGATATCGCTACCAGTCTACCACCATCTTCTTCATCTCGAAACATACTATTAGGGTTGGTACCCTATTATTGTTTAGAAAAATGTGTAACCGGACAATTTTTGCTCGCCGCAAATATAGTTGCATAGGGTACCTACAGCCGCTTTGCGAACTATATTTTCACCTGAAATTTTTTCCCTTTCAAGAGGAATTTTACCTGACACGACAAAAGTATTGGTGACTCCAGCAAAAAAAATTAATCTCGACGGAGTTTACACAGCAAACGTTGTATATCGAGAGGTTTTACATGATGAGTAAGACGCATAAACAAACATTTCTTCTCTGTATTCTATACTTAATTAGGTTTATTGTTTTATAACAAGAAACTTTAGAGATTGATCATTTGTGTTATTATATTTCAAAACATGTAATCGAACAACACTTCAACGCTAATACTAATTCTTGCTTTTTACCTCTATTTTATACACAGTTTTCATGCTTATGTATTGTATTCGTTATAAAAATACGTAACCAGTGAACTTTTAATCGTCATGAATACATAGTTCGCAGCCGCCGCATCGCGCGGGTTTTAGCCTAGTGTTTTCAAATTAGCGTTACAAACCTAAATACATATTTTGTAAGACTCTAAGGCTTTGTAATGCATATTTTATCACTTTTAATGTTGGGAAAAGCTAAAAAGTTATTAAACACCCTGTAGAGTTTAACATGCAAATCTATCTTATAATAAATCAAAGGCATTATAGGCCACGTGGGCATCTTAAGAACAAAGCTAGCCACGTGTCAGCATATCATAATTTCCAATTAATTATTATTTTTATTTTTTTTAAAATCAAAATAAAGTTAGATAGTCTTCAATTTCTAGACTAAATTTTCGGTTACCATAATTATCCGATTTTAAAAAGGTAATTATGTTTTAAATTTAGATCTTTCATGCAAATAATTATAAGCAAATAAATCTTTCCTGCAATTAATTATGTCAAAATTGAATTGTTAATAACAATGTTATTAAACAGTTTAATATTTTACCATAATTATATTTTGGATTTTTCTATTATTGTGCCCCTAGGGCACATGATAAAGTCATTTAATTATGTTAAACTTTCCAATTAAATTACAAACACAATTAATACATCACAATAAAATAGAAAACTTGGGCATGCTTTTAAATTATAAATTCAAAAAAAAATTTTAGCCATAATTAGTAGTCTTAGCATATTTCACTTTAATTAGTATTATGTTTGACTTGAGTAGTAGTAAAACACAATTCAATATTTTTATTGATTTTTTTTAGTTCTTTTGATTTTATTTATTAGTAAATAAAAGCAAGATTTTGTTAGTAGTTTTAATATAATTCGCTATAAATATATTATGTTTGACTTGAGTAGTAGTCAAAAGTCAAAACACAATTCAACATTTTTTTGGATATTTTGGATTAGTGAATAAAAGTAAAACTTTATTAGTAGTCTTACATAATTCACTAAAAATAGTATTGTGTTTGACTTGAGTAATAGTCAAAACATAATTCTCTATTATTATCATTATTATTATTTAATTATTTTTTTAATAGTGAATAAAATTAAGAGTTTATTAGTAGTCTTAACATGATATTTCACTATAAATAGTTTTATGTTTGACTTGAGTAGTAGTCAAAACACAATTCAATATTTTTTTAATTTAAATTTCTTGATTTTTTAGATTAGTGAATAAAATTAAGACTTTTTCTATAAATATAATAGAAGATAAGGATGGTGGTACATCAAATAAAACATTTAATGTTATTTTCATAAAAGTATTTAGAAATTTATCTTAATATTTCTTATTTTATTCCGTTATATTTAATAATCATGTCTATATGTTTAAGTAATTTATTTAATATTATTTAATGTTTTAATTTTCACCATTGATATCATATATTACTATTATTATTCCAATATAGCATATAATCACGTTTATAACATTATCAACTATTGAATAAATTAATTATCTTATAGACATATTAAATAATTTCTTATTTAATATACTTACTTATAACGAAACATTTTACTATTCTATAAAAGCTATGTTCAGAAAATTTACAATAATCCGTGATTTTTCACGGGACATAAACTAGTATAAATATAAAAACTTCTTTTTAAAAGAAAATGAGAGAGTTGGTAAATAAGTAGAAGTATGTATTGTTAATAAATAAATAGACTAGAAATATGTAATATCTTAAAATTGGAATGTGTATCTGAGTAAGGGAGTAGTTGGCGTGTGGGGGGGGGGGGGGGTGGGGCACCCATATGGTCAAATACTCAAATCATAAAAAAAAAATAGGGAATAAATAGTTTTGGTGGCACAAAGAAAGGAACATGGGTGAAGTCGGAGGAAACAGCTTTCAAGCAACTCCCTTGGCCACTTTGCCAACAACCACTTTTGGTTAATGTTTCACTTAACTGGTTTTCACTTAACTCCTTTATATTATGAAGTAGGTTATAATCCGTGAAAATTCACGAACGACTATATTTTTGCTTAACGTAAATTTTAGATAACATAATTATGATTTGTTATATGTAACTACTTCCTCCGTTTCAAAATAAGTGATACAAATTAGGGTGCACGTTTTTGAGGCAAAATATGATAATAAAAGTTAATTAGATTAAATTTAATAGTTAGTGGAGGATGAGTCCCACATATATTGATTAAAGTGAATTTAATGATGTTTAAAAGTAAAAGTAAGGGTAAATGTGTGTTTTCACTTTATTAAAGGAGATAGTTAGTGAGTGTGGTCCACACTACCTTTTACCAAATATGGTAATTTTTTCATGTGTATCTCTTATTTTGAAACACCCCAAAATGAAAAATGTATCACTTATTTTGAAACGGAGGAAGTATATAAAATATTAAATAAAAAATTTATATAATTATATCTTTAAGGTAATTATTTTATTGAAATGCTAATAATGCTATAGACATAATGATATACATATAGCATGCACCACCAATTAAAGAAGAAGGTCAAGGGTGTTTTTGAGGAGGTGCTGCCGCACCTGACGCATATTTTATAGGGGCCCAATTTTTATATATATCTTATATATATAATATTAAAATTTAAGCCAACGTAATAATTTAATAATAATAAAAAAAAGTCAATTTTTTTATAAAAATCTTGTATTAAGAGAGGACCTATTTTCGTGTTTTCGCACAGGGTATTCAAAATCTCGGAGACGCCCCTGAATAAGGCAATATAACACGCTGACGTTTGAAATATTTTGATTACCCTGATTGTTATTATTAAGTAAATTCTCGAAAGTTTCGCACATGAGATTGGTTTGTTTGTTGAACAAATTTAATTGTTCGGTTTTAATCATAATATAGTCGTAAACCAAAAATTGTTGAAACAATCTACTTGAATCAAGTATCAAGGAAAAGATATGCTCTATGTCATGAATTCTATACGTGAACCATTATCGCATGTTACCCAGGTTAATTTTGTAGTATTTGTAACACCTCTACGGGGAATATCAATTATGTATCCGTCTTCTCCAAATGGAAGTATTGTGGGATATTGAAAAATCAACATAGGAAGGATGTGTCTCGTTAATACATTGTAAAGATCCAGATCGAGTTTGCACAAGATTATCTAAATTTTTATGCGTATCACCAAATATCGCCAACAATTAAAGCGTCAACTTCGGCGCGGTTGGTATTTTGTATGTCCTTCCATATTGTACCCATTTCCCCTAGAATCCGTAATTTTAGATCTAATTGAGGGTTATGATTGAATGAATCTCTTGCCATCCTACAAACTTTATCTGAAAGGCTTTGAGAATCCAACATATGTTTGACATTTTGTATAATACTAATGTCCGTCGACGAATCATCTGATGAAGAATTTTGTTTTGATGCACGAGGAAGAAAAATGAAAGAACATCGTCAAATTATATTATTATATATAGATATAGATTTACTAAAATATTTCTATAAATTATTTACTTGAAAAATGACTGTCTATCTGAGTTCTCATTTTCAGTATCACATATGCATAGTTGTGAGAATTTTGATTTATACCCATGTGGCGTTAAAAACTGCCCATTTGATTAGTTTTACCGTCTAGTCTAAAAATGTATGGAGCATTACCTCTATTGATGGAGTTATCAATCTTTCTAATCATTGATGTAAACGAAAACATGGAATTAAATCTACGTACTGTATATTCTTGATGAACTATTTGCTCTTTGAATATAAAGAACGAAATAAATGTTGGTTGTTTATTGGTGGAACACCTAAATCCGGCAACAACACATTGGAAAACTATTGTTCTCATGTTGTCAACCTCTTGTAGCTTCATCCTCCCAAAATCTTGCATTGCATATTCCACATGTAAAAGATTGGTCAACATGACTTTAATAAATATTAAGATAATATGATAAAAATTCATAAATTTTAAAATTATGGTATATGGTTATTATTGTTTGATAAACTTTCATGAATATTTTGAAGTACATCTTGAGAAATAATATCTTCATCTATTGTTAAGTCAGATATTAGAATATTTGTAATAGTTGCATTTTTCGTTTTTAATTTTTTTTTACCTGATCTTACGTTGCAAACCGATGTACTATTAGTAACGATGAAAACCAATAAGATAAAAAAAAATAGATGTCCTTGATAAAAAAATGATATGCATATATTTATTAATACAAATTGAGCACTAACCATTTGTATTAACGCTATTAACATTTGAAATAGATGGAATTTGTATGGTTGACGTAAAAAAAAAATTGGATCTCTTATTAATATATTTTTCTATGTTTTCTCATCTCAGTTGCGTTATTGGCTGCGAACTTATATGTTATATGATTTAGTAAAAAGTTGCTTGGATTTCTTATTACCCAATACAATTTTCTAACTAATCTTTTATATTTATCGTTTGTAAAACCATGATGTATATTAAAAAAATGTCGTCTTAAATCACGCCTTGAAACGAAATCTTGGCGTTATTATCTTATACCGGGGTGTACACTACTTTATGGTTCATTTGGAGGAATGGAAACGAAATCGTTTTAAAAAACGGCGGGTCAAAGGCAATGTCCATAATCTCACAAATTCAAGCACAGTGTTTCTATTGGATTAAGTATAGGTCGAACCTTTCGATGTCTAGTTTTCTTTGGGGTCTTTAGTGTAATAGTCCTATGGACTTAATTTAGCTTCTTTGTTTGTGTTGTTGTGTTTGCCTAGCTTCTTGCTAGTCTTTTTTTCTTATATATTTTTTGCCTTTCAAAAAAATAAAAATAAAAATCACGCATTGAAAAACACCACGGCCGTCATGACTCGCCAAGATTTGAGGTTAGATGGTGTCGTCGCGTCTTAGGGTTTTTAATACTTTTCCTAACATTAACGTTAGTAGGATTCATAAAATTAGAAAAACTTAAAAATGGCTACATGTTTAAAACTTCTACCATGATTTACATTGGCAATTCATTGAACGAAATATTATTTTTTAAATAATATTTGATTTAAAAAAAATCATTCCTAAAACTATGTATACGTATTTAATATATAACAGAATTTCCGAAATTAATGGTAGGTAATTACGCATAATCATAATAATCAGTATTTAAATGCTAGAAAATAAATACATAAATTCTAAGAAAATTACACCTGTAATACTGTTTTTTAAGAGGTGACATATGTTTAAAACTTCTACCATGATTTACATTGGCAATCCATTGAACGATATATTATCTATTAAATTATATTTGATTTTTTTAAAAAAAAAATCATTCCTAAAAATATGTATACGTATTCAATATATAACAGAATTAGGTTAAAGCCCGTGAAAAATCACGGGTTGTCTCTTTTTACGCGTTCAACATAATTAGTATAAAATAAAAAAATTAACGTTTATTTCTTGATGATTTCATTGACTTAAATAAAATATAAACAAATCAAATAAAACATTAGAAAAAGTGTTTAATATAACAAAGCAGTCTTTAACAAAATAAAAAAATAAGCTAAATTTCTAAACACCTCCTTAAATATAGATAAAATGGAATTTTCAGATTATTATTTGCTTCATGCTAGTACTCCTCTTCATTCCTAAATGTTTTTTATAATTCAAATCAGGAATCATGGTTGTGATTTGATTCAAAAAATTTATTATATAAATACCAATCGATTGAAGATGAGGTCCTTATGTGCCTTTGACTTCAAAAAAAATTATTGATCATATAATGATCAGTTAATAAAAACATTCAAAGACTATTATAGTAAATTAGAATCAAATCAAAAATAAAATTAACCATATACCTCTTGAGTCAAAGTCACTCAAAGGTAAGCGGGTCATTTGACTCTAACGGGTCAAATGGTAAGCTTTGAAAACAAAGACGGGCTAAAATGGTAACATATTGAGGGGGTCAAAAGTCACCTAAATGTACTCAAAAAGTATAAAACCTCTATAATCATTTTGTTTTAAAATTTAGGTTATCAATGCATTAATAAAGTTGCACCAAACTTGCAGGATGCACCAAACTTACATGATCCTGTTCAGAAAAAAATACTGCATACTTTTACAATCTTAAACATTGTGAAAGAAAATATAAACAATTAATAAGAAATGTCTAAATTTGTATGAAGTTATAAAAAAAATGACATTCTTTGCTTTTCCTAGAGAGTTGTAAAAATGACATTACTTGCAATGATATATTTGACATTAATTGTACCTCAGGTATGTCAAGATTTAATGACAGCCACATAATAAGCTTCAACATCCTCATCTAGTCATCTTACATACTTGTTATTTGACTTTTATACCTGTGTGTTGATTAAAGCTTCCACACAACAAACATCAAGTCAGAAACATGCAAATGTAAATCTTTTACAAAAAAAAAAAAAAGAAATTAAGAAAACCAAATAGCCATTAGTCAGAAACTTATATATCATATACTGCATAAAAACATTATATTTTTGCTGATAGCCATTACAGTTTGGCTGATAATACAAACTTATATATCATATACTGTATAAAAACATTATATTTTTGCTGATAGCCATTACAGTTTGGCTGATAATACAAACTTATATATCATATACTGTATAAAAACGTATATATCAAATAGCCATTACATATTCATATTATCATAATTTTGCTGATAATAAAAACAGAGAGAAACACTTGCAATGTTAACTAATTAGACTTGTGTAACCCAAAAAGGTCTCATGTAGAAAACAACTAAATCCAAATTACAAATAATAAAAGGCGTGAATTAATGTTGATGCTTAAAATTTTGAATCTTTATCTGTCAAAAGGGAAATGTATATGATTGAAATGTGAATCAAACCTGGATTCATTCTAGAATGAAAATGTAGAATAGGTTGATACAGAAATGACAGTTAGATACCCATATCTTGATATCTAATAAACCTCTACTGCTTTGATGCACCTGTCAATTTCGACCCAGTTAGTTATAAACGGGTCAATTCAGGGCTGTGTTTTATCTCACACGGATCAATTAAAAAATAGCTTAAATCATTTGGACCCATTTTAAACCTGTTGAACGCCTTCAACTAAGCATTTCATCAAACACTTAAGATTCATATTGATAATATCAAAAAGATACATGTAAAAAGAAGTTCTATAAACACCAAAATGAAGCCAAAAACTGGAGAAATATACATCAAAACGAAATTTAGAATGAAATACCTTGCATTTATGTCCCTTTTGCCAACTCTATCTGCATATATTGTTGGTCCACCTGCTTTCATCATTCGACCAGATTTTAACCATTTAGTAGTTTGATGTATACGTATGTCGTATATATTTTTGAAGCTTTTAGTTAAGCTCAATGTTGCCTTATAAGCACAAACATGATGAACAATATATCCAAAAAATTAAGATACCTAATCCTTGTGGAGTTGGATGTAGCTTCATGACACAAATTTTTGTGAGTAGGGAAGCAATACATACTATTTAGTAGAGTAGTAATCCAATACTAAAAAACATTTCTGAAACACATCAAATACATTTCCCAATAATGGAGGCCTAAATCCACAAACAGAGGCACCAAGTTAACGCAAAGTAAGTTTTAATTTTTATATTAATTTACAGCACTTTGTAATCCTCTAGTTCAACTTTTTTAGCGTTGCAAAATCATCACCACATTAAGCAAATTAAAAACCTGCAGCACATATGATTCGTCATCCATATATTATGCTTTATATGCAAATTAAGTGGGAATTTTACGTACGTACATTATGGCAATGTTAATTATAAACATGCTCAGTAGATATGAGAAATTTGCTCAGTCGAACTTTGCTTTACAAAAACCTAATACATTGCCAATTGAAATCTGTAAAGTTTAAATTAAATCAAATCATTTATGAAAATAAAGCCAAATCAAGTCGTACTTCCATGAGATTAGACACCAACACCAAGATAGGTTGATTCTGATTTTAAAAAACATGAATAGAGATGATGAATTACCTACCAGCAGCCAAAAAATAAACCTAACCTCAAATGAAGAAACTTGGCTATAAGAAAAATGGTAAGAACCCTTATATTGAGTTACGATCATTACTTTGGAATAAGACCATCCGGCGAAATGAAAACGTACATATGCTTCTCTGCGATTCCCTTTCTGTGGGTGTGGTGAGAATCTTGATAAAAAATATCTGAATTGTATAAAGAAGAAAGAGGAATAGATTGGGTAATTCGACTGTTCGACGAAGATGCGTCAAACTATTGTTATGAACTGCCGGCGATGTGGAAACGGTTTATCAAGAGGAGCTACGCATCAGTTTTAAAACCAAACTGAGGTTTTATTAGAAAACTTACACGTGTCCAACTGTGTTTTAAGAGGGTCCACGTACCCTTAAAGTGGCTTTGTTTTATTATATATATATATATATATATATATATATATATATATATAAAATAGGTTATGACCCGTGAAAAATCACGGGCTGTCAATCTTTATACTGATCGTTAAGAATATATATAATTCAAAATTTTTTACCAGATTTAGTTTCGCCTATATTAAAATTTTATCGTAAGAGCCAAAATAATTCATATAGACAAAGAGGACCAATTGGGTTGCAAAACACATACATCATTTAAATGATTAAATCTTTTCATATCAGTAAAAGGAAGTCCAACATCCAATGACAACATATTTATTCAAAATGTTTAATTAAAAAAATCAAGATAAATTTCTAAATACTTCTTTAAATACAACGTTTGAAGTTTTATTCGTCACACCGTCATTTTTATCTTCTATTAATATCTTCAATCCTTTTCTGCTTTTTACTCTAGATAAAGCCACATACAATTGACCGTGTGAAAAAACAGGCTCTCTCAAATACAGACCCACCTTCGACAATGATTGACCTTGACTCTTATTAATTGTCATAGCAAAGCAAATAGAAAGTGGAAATTGCCTTCTTTTAAATTTAAAGGGGATTTTGGTGTCAGATGGCGTCAAAGATAATCTTGATATAAAAGTACGATATCCAACACTGTTACCAGATATAACAACTGCTTCTATAACACGGACACCCAAAGCCACAATCTGAAGTCTTGTACCATTGCATAAACCATTTTTCTGGTCAATATTTCTTAATAACATAACGGGTACACCGACTTTTAAAACTAACTGATGATTTGGCAATCCACCTATTTTAATACCATTAAGCACATCTGGTGAGTACAAACTATCATCAAACCCTTCATTCAAAAACTCTTTAGGACAAATGCTATCTGAACTTAAATATTCCTTGGCTTCGCCGGGGAAAATTAATAAAAAACGATCATTAATATCTCTAACAACTTCATTTTTAGGTGTTAGTATTGCTCTTTCTTGAAAATAGCCAGGAGTGTTTATGTTTTCTAGCAAAGAAGGATAAACAAAATCAATCAACGTACTTAACGGGTCTGCAGATGCAGAAATTATAAGATCGGGGTCAATATCAATAATTGCGTTACCATCGTTCGGCACACCTATTTTTCCTTCGCCAATATCCAAAAGCCAATTTGCAAATGACGTTGTTTCTTCAATATCAGCTATATCACTTCCTACTGTCAACCTCATATTTTTTGTTAACGTTTTAACTTTGCAGCTTGGCCATATATATGAAGAACTCAACGATGCATTTACTATATCTTGTCTGCTCCCGTTTGGCACAACCGGTAGAATCTGTCTGAAATCACCACCAAAAACAACAACTTTTCCTCCAAATGGTAGATCACTGTTCACATTACTACCAGCTCTTAATATATCTCGAAGTGTTCTATCCAACGCTTCAAAAGCATGCTTATGAACCATTGGCGCCTCATCCCATATTATAAGCGATGTTTTTTTATTAGCATCGCCACATCGTTGTTTGACGTTATAGAACACATTGAATCTTCATTAACATAAAAAGGGATATGAAACCGAGAGTGAGCAGTTCTACCTCCATATAGTAATAAAGAAGCAATACCTCTCGAAGCAACGTTTAACACAATTTCCCCTTTAGATCTTATGGCGGATGAAAGAGTTCTCCATAAAAATGTTTTACCAGTTCCGCCATAACCATAAACAAAGAACACACCCCCGGTATCAGAATCAACAGATGTCATAATATCATCAAAAACACCACGTTGTTCATCTGTTAATGAGTGCAAATTTTGATGAAATTCGTTATGCAATGTTGTCTTATCATAAGATAGCTCATCTGCAATCATTCTATTTTTTGAAGATTCTAAAGAATTGTCATCAGGATATGGCATATGAGCAAAAATTTTCAGGCTAGAATTGTTAAGGTTCAAAATTGATTCTATCTCGCACAACGTAATATTTTTTAATTGATCATCGGTAAGAGATAAATCTGATTGGATACAAAAAAAATATGTAAGCTAAAAAATTAAAAAAATAAAATATGTTGAAATAATATTATTATAAATGAGGAAAAAATTCAATGTGTTACCTGGATTACTGAACCTTCGTTGTTGACGATACAAAATACCATCTGATAAATACTTCCATGTGGTTTCCCATACTACTTTTGGTCTAGACAAACTACTTGTAGTTAACATTATTACAAATAAGGAACGTAAATAATAACCAGTGCCAGAGAAGCTTGCTTCTTTAATAGCATCTATGTATTCTCTATCATCATCTAATAGACCCCTTTCAAAACACGCATCTCTAAATGTTGGACATAAACATTTGTTCACAGTACGAAGATCTTCAAAAGATTTAGGGCATACGACTTTGTTTAATAAAATTCTTAAAAAATAAGCTTCACCAAAGTTAGGAGGAACAGAGTGAATTCTACCGATTGAAAAACCTTGTTTACGTGGCTCCCAACTACGTTTATCACTTTTCCATACAAATTTTGTAGGGAATTGATTGTAGGTAAGGTGTTCAGCTAGTTTATAAATGCGGTTACACTCCATCCAAGATAAGAACATTGAAGAAAGCAACTGACGGTTTATTTAAAACATTGTCCATATGATCAGTTTGCCCGTAAACAACACTCTGTTTACCAGGAAGATGGAAAGGAAGCCTGACAACAGAAGGAGTCCTGTAATGTACGTCATAACCAAATATTCTCCATGTAGCTTCACAAGCAGATAAATACCTACAATCGTAAAATTCTTTAATTTCATCTACCGGTTCTTTATTTACGCCTTCATTGTTTGTTTGTACAACTTCAAGAGTAGCTCTATCAGGACCTTTGTTAATATATTTAAATAAATATTTTATTGACCCGGATTGATTACACCACTCAACATTAATGTGTGCTTGGTATCTTTTCAGAAGATAGGGGTTGTAAGCAACTACACTTCTGTTATCCAATTTGACCCCCGATTTCTCAACAAAAGCTCCATTATCTCTCCTTCTATACACAGGGTAACCGTTGGCATCAGCGGATGTTTGATTGTTGAATTTTTTTGGAAAATTCTTTGAACATTTTTTGTCTACCATACACGGGCAATGTATGTTTTCACCACCACACGGGCCGTGAATCATATACTCGCTTACAAGAGAATACATATCCGGATGATCATGAACATTAGGAATCTCTGCCGAAATGAAAGGATCAATATTTTCAACTGTATGAAGCTTTGCATCAGAATGTAAAAAAACACATATATGACTATGAGGCAATCCACGTTTTTGAAACTCGAGTGTATACACAACTTCATGTCAAACATATTATTATTATGATACAAATTATAAGGTGAATTACAAAAACCTTAAATAAATAAAATTAAAGATAATTAATTAGCTTACCAGCTTGAGTCCTTCCAAAACATTCCTTATCTTTTATATCTTTAATTAAGGCATCGAGCTTGATTTTAAATAACCTACATAGTATATCAGGCCTGTATTCTGGATGTAGTGTTATGTCTTTAAGAAATCTCTTAACTTCTGGACACTTAGGGTTGCATGTTACCGTTATGAAAAAATCAGGATACCCATACCAGCTACAGATGGCCATGGCATCTAAATAGTTCTGCCTCATATAACGTGCACCACCAGTAAAAGAAGAAGGCAATATAACACGTTTACCGATGCTATCCTTATTTTTATTACCTTGGTTGTTTTCATTTAATATATTTTCGAAAGTATCACACCTAAGATCAACTTGTTTACCCCGTATGTAATTTAATCTCTCCGTTTCGATCATAGAAAGGCCATCAACCAAAAATTGATGTAACAATCTTTTTGAATTAAGAATTAATGAAAAAATGTGATCTCGGTCTTGAATTCTATACGCGAACCATTCACGCATTGTACATTTAGCCCAGTTTAATTTCGTGGTATCAGTAACATGTCTGTGAGGAATGTCTATTCTGTATCCATCTTCACCAAAAGGAAGTATTAGTGGATATTGAAGTGCAATATAAGAAGCATGTGTCTCATTGACTCGTTGAAGAGAGCCATCTTTTGTTTGAACAATAATGTCCAAACTTTGGTTTGCATCACCAATGTCACCTACAATTAAGGCGGCCACTTCGGAAGCGGTCGGTAAATTGTATGTTCTTCCATCTTGTACTCTGTTCCCTATAATTCGTAATTTGAGATCTAAATCAGGGTAACATTTAAATGTTTCTCTTACCATCCTATAAATCTTAACTAAAACATTCTTTTCATCTAACATCTGTTTAACTTCTTGAATAATAGATATCTCCATTGCTGAATCCTTTACTGAATAACTGTTTTTATATCAAGTACAGATGAACTATAGTCAATAATGATCATATAAATATGTAATAAGAAATCAGTATAATTTAGGAAGAATTAATTATTTCTAAATACCTGAAACATGACCGCCTATTTGAAATCTCATTATCTGTATCATATATGTATAGCTGTGAGAATTTAGGTTTGACTCCATTTGTTGGTAGAAGACATCCGATATTATGATCATTTTTGCCCTTCATTCTGAATGAGTATGGCGCATTGCCTCTATTAATGGAGTTATCAATTTGTCCAGTCATTGATGTAAATGCGAACATTGAGTTAAATTTTCTTATATTCTGAAGGAAATACTTGCTCTTTGGATCCATTGACCTAAACAAATTTTGGTAGCTTGGAGGTGGAATTTTTAAATCAGGCAATTCAACTTTACCATAATTACAGCAGATTGAATAACTATTTTTGTTTTTATGTCTGCATCTATCGGCTTCAGCCTTCCAGAATTTGGCATGACACATCCCACACACAAATTTTTGATCACCATGATCTAGATAATCTGTAAAAAAGAAAATTTTTATAATGTAAATTGTTAATACTTTTGTATAATTTTTTAAATAACATTAAAATTTATAAGTATAAAATCAATTTGTCATAAATGTATACCTTTTGACAAGCCTACATGATCACTTGGAATTACATCTTCAATAATATCATCTTCATCTACTTCCAAATTAAACACGGAATATCTGATATATCATGACCAACCTTCCTCTGTATAATTCTACCGTTGCTAAATGATGTAGTAACTGCAATCGTTTGAAATGATATGTTATAATAAATATTCAATAAAATGTTGGTTTAAAATATTTTAAATATTACAAAAATATTTTTATTTGAACTTACCATCTGAAATGTTAGAACATGGAGTTGTACCAATTCCTGATGAAGATGATGATGTTAATATTTTGTTATAAACTGGTGTAGTACTTGAATATACTACACAACACAATTCAGTTTAAAAAATTAGGTCTACTAATAAAAATTATTTTAATTAAATCTATATAATTCAAAAGCCTTACCATTTGTTATATTAGAGAATGGAGTTCTAACCCTTTTTGATGAAGATGAAGATGGTATATCTGTAATTCCACCGCATGATTTTATATGGACATTGTTACTTATATTACCATAGATATTATTATTTTCGTTGTTTAATGGTGTAAAACCAGGAGGATGAGTTGACATAACTGCAAAAAACAT
Source organism: Calendula officinalis (assembly GCA_963853835.1). Classification (NCBI taxonomy): domain Eukaryota; kingdom Viridiplantae; phylum Streptophyta; class Magnoliopsida; order Asterales; family Asteraceae; genus Calendula; species Calendula officinalis. The sequence goes on along the minus strand of OY970821.1, from coordinate 49,827,351 downwards.
ATAGTATAAGATATAAGTGTTTACCAAATTTATATTATAAATAATGATACAAAAAATAATAAACTCAATACCATTTTGGTAGGTTTGATTAACATTTGGTGTTGATGGACATAGGATGCTTGTCGTTTTAGATAAACGTTTATTCTTCTTATTATCCAAATATAACTTTCGAAATTTCCTCCTCTCTTTTGCATCATTTTGATCATTAGCCTTAGCGCCATGTTTATTAGTATCTACGGTGTTGGATGTAGATGAAAGTGCTTTTGATTTTTGAGTATCTAAATATAATTTTCTAGCTTTTCTTCTATCTCTACTTCCTTGTAGATCCATGTTGTTTATGATAATGATGTATGTATTAAATACCAAAACCTGAAAAATAAATGATTGCATCATTTCTGTATATATAGCGTTTTTTTTTTGTTAAATTAAGGCAATACAAATTATGAAATGAGGATACCCGTTAAAATCATGCTTATTAAATAAACTTTTCAGATTGGGCTATTACATTGGGCTATGAAATTGGGCTTAATGTTAGAATTATAAAAAAAGTAAAGATGTTCGCATAATGGCTATTAACGGATGAGGCCCAATTTAATCTTAAACCCTACTTTCTAGTGCCAGTCGACGATACATACTGATAACCGATCAAAATGGCAGGTTTTACAAAAATTGACCTTAAATTCTTTTCAGAAACGACTTGATGGAGAATTCAATTGCATAATTCGTAAATGTTGAGTGTATAAGGGTTAATCGTGCGGGTAATAATCGAAATTATTTACCTGATGTCTACTGCGATTCTTCAAAACAGATACTGAATTAGAGGAGCTCCGCCATTGTTTCCTTCATCTCGACGATCTGTAAGCAAAAACATAAATTACATATGATCTTTTTATTATTTTGTTATGAGCATAATTATGTAATTTTCCAAATTCTACATAACCACAAACCGTTAATCAATTTTATAGAATAGGTTTGTATTGGATGTTTTGTTACATTTTACAAATTGCCACCTGAAATTCCGATGTATGTTAATATTCTGAATCAGATGCATAGAAATTGAATATCAAGGCTCAATTACTCATTCTAACCTGTTTGAATAAATTGAAAATTTGTGTATAAAATTACAATCATAACCGTTACAATTAAGTTTAATACTATTACAATTTATAGTCAGGTTACAATCATGTATGTAGCCCAGACAGTTTAAAAATCAATAAATTCAGCATGACATAATGAAACAACAATATAAACAAATATAATTTTTAATTCATAGTCATTCTATTTTTTATGATGCCTAAATGATGGTTAAATTCTTACGGTTAATGTTTTCACTGGTCAAGATACATGAATCATGAATAAAATTTGACTATTATATTCAAATTTACAAAAAACAGATGATTAGAGATATTTGTTGAATCTTAAATTCAGTAGTCCAAATAATCAAACAAAAAATTTGGAAATTGTATTTGTTAGTCTATGTAGCCCAGACAGTTTAAAAATTCAATAAATTCAGCATGACATAATGAAACAACAATATAAACAAATATAATTTTTAATTCATTAGTCATTCTATTTTTTATGATGCCTAAATGATGGTTAAATTCTTACGGTTAATGTTTTCACTGGTCAAGATACATGAATCATGAATAAAATTTGACTATTATATTCAAATTTACAAAAAACAGATGATTAGAGATATTTGTTGAATCTTAAATTCAGTAGTCCAAATAATCAAACAAAAAATTTGGAAATTGTATTTGTTAGTCTATTTAATTAATTATTACTTACGGGATATAAGTTGATTATTATGGAATCCGCGTATTGTCTTTAAGGTAAAAATGAAATTTAAATCAGATTAAAAAATTAACAGGATAAGATTAAACTTGATTATGTTGCTAATTTTGTTCAAAGTAATAACCTATTACAATCTTAATAACCTGAGTAAAAGTAAAAACCTGTTGATAGTAAAAAGTTGATTATGTTGATGATTATGTTGATGATTTTTCAAGGATGTAACAGGCTAAGCAAGAAATAACCTGAGTAAGCACGAACAGGATGTTTTCAAGGTATAAAAATAGTTTTAGATCAAAAATTGAATTTGGCAAAATACAGAAACAAAAAAACACAAAAAAGCTAACCTTTGTTCTTCATGCTGCTACCATCTGTTCTTCATGAATCGAAAAATTATTAAAAGAAAATTGAAGCATAAACAGCTATATAATGAAGAAGAACGGAAGTTGTTGATGAATAATTATCGTAAATAACTCATATAAATAGATAAACGTAGTAAATGAAATGCGTAACTTGATCCCCGAAATTTAATAATTATGGATATAACCGATTTGTAGTATAAATTATTAATTTATAAGGTAATCTATATATATAATAAGCCTTAAATCACGGTGGAAATTTGAAACATACCATAACAATAGGTTAGTTATTATTAGATTTAATTAGTTCATCAACTAAAATACAGAAAGTAAATTTGCTGGTTTTATGTAGGGATTGAAAATTTCTATAAAATGTTACTACTTGCTGTTTACAAATTTTCGGGTGCAAAGAAATTTGTACAAATATAATATTACCATGTCTTCACAGATTCTCTAAAAATAAATAGCAACAGCTATTTATAGAAAATCTTTAATTTTTTCAACTTTGATTTAGGCGTTAATAACCACTTAATTTAAATTTTTTATTTTATATAGGTTTGTCAAATTCATTTGAGATCTCGTTTGACTGATTTTCTGGAAGTTGTTGCTAACAAACTGGTATCATTATCTCATCCACAAACCGTTTTTAATGGTATTTAAATTTCATATATTATTAAATTATATCGACATTGCAACATTTTGCAGAATACACCAAAGCTGAAGGAAACCATTTTTGTTAGACATAATGCATGCTGGGCTATTAGGGAATTAGCAAATAAGGTGCCCATTCTGTTTAGATAATTACTTCATTTTATAATGATTACTTATAAGCATAATTGAAACAACTGTAAGAATATATAATCAGAATGCTTCTTAATTACTTATTTCCATGTTATCAAAGATGAATTTTCGGTTACTTATTCAGTGATTTAATTCCGAATCAACATGGTTGCATAGTATTTTACCTATCTAATGTTAATTCTGCAATCAAATACCGGGAATATATAAAAAATTCCGATTGAAATACTTAAAACTCTGTAAAAAAGGATTGAAGAAATAAAAAATCACTATATGTTTACCTGTTTATTTTAAACATACTTAAAGGATTGAAACATGAATCAATGGTGCAGTTTTGAATAAAAAATAATTTTCGAATGGAGTTACTAATTTCCATGTTTTCTAAGATGAATATCCGGTATTATAAATCAGTCATGTAATTCCGAAATTAAAGGGTATTCTAAATCAGTGCTTAAATTCCATAATTAAAAGCTGCTACGGTTTTTAGCAATGTATTATTAATGTATTATTAATTATGCACTAAAATACCGGGATTTTAAACACCAATATTTTATTTTAGGGTAGAACAATGGTCATATTATAAATTAATTTTAATTATATTGATAGTCAATGTGAATATTTTATCTCTCGTAAAATATTGATGAATATTCTATATTCACATAAAATGAGTATAAAATATTGGTATGAATATGGCTCTATATTTAGTTATTATAAATTTATATATAAAATATTTTAAAATTTATGAAATATAAAAGAATATAGGTTATCATAATCATATTTGTAACTTGAAAGAATATAGAGCCTAAAAGTGAAGTCTTAAAATAAATCGAATAATATTCAGTATTAACATACTGAATAAAGTGTTCCAAAATAAAAAGATCCCTTAATGCCAAAAATGTATCTTACGAAAATAAAACTAACGAAGAAAAATTGAAAAAAGACAGAAAATGTTTTTGAAATAAACAATCATTGCTCGACAAAACCACCAATTCATCACTTCTCGACTTTAGGAATCAAAAGTTTGCCATCATGTTCTTCAACTTCTATAATCCCATTTTTCTTATCTTTTGAGCATGATCCGATTTCAGTGTCACCTTCATCAAAGCAGTCTACTAATTTCCTTTTCAAAATGGATGGTGGGGAGATTTTTTTGTTCGGACTCGTTGTTGTTGATGTATCAACAGCTAACGGTGTTATGTTGTCACCGGTTTCAGAAAAACCATCCTGCATATAATATTATCAAATAAGCATTTTAGACAAGGAATTCATTTTGTTTATTTTAAAAAATTACTAAAATATATATTACCCTAACAACGTTAGATCGATCACAGGATTGAGCTGTTGGACCATCACAGAATGAATCTGATTTTTCAATCTGAATATAGTAATAAATTAGCAATCGTTTTATAAATTATTTAAATACAACTAATAAAATAATAATATATATTTAAAAAATGGCTGTTTACTCACCTGTTGAACATCTAATTTTTTTTCCAATTCAGATATAATCCCCTACATCTTCAGTTAATTGAGATATGGAATACAAATTATTTCCAGTGTCAATGTTGAATTTTCCAATAGTAACTTTAAAAGCTATTTTTCGATCTTTGATGACATCCAACTCCTCCGGAAATACTTCTAGACCAATACCCATCTGAATCAGGTTGAAATGATTAGTGATTTTAGTGATAATATTCATTGATTGATAAATAGAAAATATTAACATTATATTTATCACCTTATTATTTCTATCAACAAAGAATTTTGCCGTCTTTCCAACAAAGTTATATGTATGGCCATCAAACAATGTGATGGTGATAGATCCAGTACTATCCCTTACACGAAGAGGGATCCTATATCTATAAAAAAAAATTAAGAAGTAAAATGTGATTATTTAATATTAATAATAAAAATAAATATATAATATTTACCAAAAAACAATTATTTACCTTGGGCCAATAGATATATTTTCTTACTTTTGCAGTTTTCATTCTTGCATTCATACATCTCAGTTGAGTCAACACCATCATTCACATCATTATCATCACCTATTAAAGTTATTTTCACACAACCCTTGCGACAATGCCCACATGCATTATAGAAAAACTTTGTATCTTTATCAGCTTTGAAAAATCCGATGACAGTAGCAACGATTATTACTTGTTTCTCCTGTTAATATAGTAAAAGTTTTAAGCATTTTGGTATAGTCGACATTATATATTTATTAATTTTAAGGACTAATAAACGTTGTCTATTAATAAAATTACCTCAAAAGGGACCAAAATATCAGCAATGTTCAAACATTCATGATTTTTCAAAAAATCATCATTAATAAACTACGCTTTAGTCTACACTTTGCTATACGTAATCGTGGGGCTCTGCAGTCCAAATTTTGCTATCATTCTGTTTAACAACAGAACGCAATTAGTTTGAACAGTGTTATAAATAATCTGTTTAATTGAATGAACATCTTACTTGGTTTTAAAATCTTTAATCTCATCAACTTCCTCTTCGAAAATAACCTAGACGTTTCATAGTAAGATCCAACGCTGATAAAATCTACATAACAATATGTAATGTTAGTAAAAAAGTAAATATATATAGATTATAATTATCATTATATAATTTACTATAAATTCACTTACTATGATAGTTGTTAAGTTTTCCAAATTGAACAATCATATTTATCTTTCTATTGCTCTTGTGTTCATCCATGTATTTCAGCATGTTATACGCCGTTTCCCCCCAAAGAGTAAGCTTTAACGGTGAAGACCTAACAATTGATTCGGAATTAAATAAAATATACTTGCTAAAATTTAAATTTAAATCTAAATAATATTTAAAGAATTAAGATATAAGTACTCTATGTTGCGCATAGTCATAGTAAGTCTGTGTTTAGTTTCATTAGGGTTGGATTTATCCAAAGTTCCAACCTCAAATATCTCTCCGATAATGTCTACAATTGGATATAAAATTTGTTAGTATGTTAAAGATTTAAATGAATGTAGTTATAGTGAGTAAAAAATGTTGAGGTCTTGAAATTACCAACAGCTACATCAACCATCAATTGGTTGGACGTAGTTTTTTCAAATTCTTCAAATTGGAAACCATGTTTCGATCCAATAAAGTCAGTACATTCCTTAAGTTTTGAGTTTGCTCCTAAACAATTTTTTTGATGGTGTTCGGTAATCTTGAATGAGGCTGGATTTGTACACAGAGATGCACCAGTTATGTAGTAATCTTTGTCTTGTTTGAGATTAGCTTTCAAATATCCTAGATTTTTGTTCAAAACACAGGCCTGGATTTTCGATCCCTAAAATATTGTAAAATTATAGAAAAACGAAGTAATGGTTAGTAAACAAAAAGTTTATTGTAAAAGGTATTGTTTAATAAATTTGTGATGTTTATTGTACCTCCTCATCCATCAAAATCATCTCTGTTGCATAAATTTTTGTTTTTATGTAGCGGTCATATTGTAGCCATAACCGAATTACACGTACTTTAAGTGCAAAACAATCTTTGTTATCATGGAGTTGGTTGATAAGCACAACATCGTTGAAAGACATATCTATTCACGTACGCTATTAAACATAGATATAATGTTAGTACCAATTAATAATAAAATTTCGGAAGGTTAGTAACATGGTAATAGGAAAGTTGGCTTTTAAACTCAAACTGTAAAATTTGTATAAAATTTTAGTTAAACTGCCTGAATTAAAGTATTTGTAAAAGTCAAATTGAATTTAAAAATTAAATTATTTAATCGTATTAAAACTTTAAAATTGTAATAAAATTGGCAAACATTATATATTTTAAGTATAGTATTTTACCTATGTAATGTTAGTACCAACTTTTAATTTAGTGTAATTGAATGTGTTAAATAGAACCGTCAACCACCAATAAGTAATAAACTGTTGAGCCCAACAAAGAAGTAGTAAATTGGCGAAATTTAGTATTTGAACAAAAGGTATGTATAAAAGACAAATTGAACTGTAAACTTTAATTAAAAAATGGAGTTAAATAATTTACAAATCGCACCATTTGATTGGCAGCAGGTATAAATTTTATAGTAAATTTGACTTTATATTCAAATTGTAAAAATGGAATAAATTTTATTCAAACTGCCAAAATAATTCTACTGTGATTAAATTTCGGAAGGTTATTAACATTTCTGCTTGATTGATTTGCCTTATATTTTTATTTATTATGGTGTTATAGAAAAATTAAGTACTGTTTTGACCACGTTTGACTTTACAAAATTTTATCTTGTTATAAAAAAATAAAAGTAGACAGTTAACCTTTTAAATAGTAAAAATGTATACCAAATTTTACTGTTTTAAATATAATTATTTAATATACAATATAGTTTGACTAATAAAAGTCAAACGTAAAGCAACATAATTTCGGAGGGTTGGTAACATTACATACGTTACAGTGTTGAATAGAAATGTAAAACATAATGGTAATAGTAAGTTTGACATTAAACTCAAACAGTAAAATTTGTTAAAATTTTTAAAAATTTTAGTTAAACTGCAAAAATTAAAGAATTTGCATTTACCAAAATTTAATATGGTGTTCTATAAAAATTAGAAAATCAAACAGAAATTAGAAAAATTATAAGAAAGTGTACTTTAAAGAACAACGCATTTAACAAAATAATGAAACTTAAATAATTTTCTAATCAATATGTTTCTAACACTAAATTAGGGTCATTTCACCGATGGGCTTAGGAAATACTCGGTGGAAATTAGGGTTATTTTACTATTAAATTGTTGAGCTCAACACAGAAGCAGAAAAATGTGGAAATTTAGTATAGAACATAAGGTATGTATAAAAGACAAATTGAAATGTAAACTTTAATTAAAAAATGGAGTAAAATAATTTACAAATCGCACCATTGGATTGGCAGCAGGTATAAATTTTATAGTAAATTTGACTTTATATTCAAAATGTAAAATTGGAATAAATTTTATTCAAACTGCCAAAATAATCACAAATAATTAATTTTCGGAAGGTTAATAACATGCTTTCTTGATTGATAAACAAACAGTAAAATTTATTAAAATTTGAGTTAAACTCTCTAAATTAAAGAATTTGCATCAGTCAAGAATTAATATGCTGTTCTATAAAAATTAAACTAAAAAATATATTTATTTCACCCTTTGTATGCACTATTTTTAAAACATGTAGTGTAGACAACATATAAAAATCGCAAGAAACAGTATACGGAATTTAAGTTTACTTACCTGGAGCAGCAGGATGCGTCAAACTGTGTACACTACATTAAAAAATCACACAGTGATATAGTATGTAAGTTGTGATATTCCAAAACGTATAGATATTGAGTAACCGAAAAAAAGGAAAATTTTAAAATATATGAAATTGTGTTTTGATTACTATGAAAACATTCATGCAAATCAGAATTGTAAATTACCTAGCTGTAGCTGGTAGTTTACACGGATTGAGGCTAAAGAGGGTATTCTAATGAATGTGGAAAACTTATGAGAAGCTTTGTTTAAATAGTAGGAATGCACAAGAAGGTTACCCGAATTAGCTAGGAAAACTTTGTGATATACATGGAATTTTTAAAAAATTTGGGATTATCGTATTGGAAAAAAGATCAAAATACATAAAAATCGGAATTATAGTTATTGCTTTCTTGTTTTATTTGCCTAAAATCCGGGATTATCAATCCTTTCTTGATATATTTTTAATTTGGGATATTTTCTTTTGTATTACGTTTTTTTTCCATTTACTTTTATTTTGAAATACTTAAAACTCTGTAAAAAAAGGATTGAAGAAATTAAATCCCTGAAAATTAGGTTGGAGTTTTTTATTTCCATGTTATCAAAGATGAATTTTCGGTTACTTATTCAGTGATTTAAGTCCGAATCAACATGGCTGCATAGTATTTTACCTATCTAATGTTAATTCTGCAATCAAATACCGGAAATAAATATTCCAAATTCCGATTGAAATACTTAAAACTCTGTAAAAAAGGATTGAAGAAATTAAATCCCTGAAAATAAGGTTGGAGTTACTTATTTCCATGTTATCAAAGATGAATTTTTTAAACATACTTAAAGCATTGAAACAGGAATCAATGGTGAAGTTTTGAATAAAAAATAATTTTCGGAGGGAGTTACTAATTTCCATGTTTTCAAAGATGAATTTCCGGTATTATAAATCAGTCATTTAATTCCGAAATTAAAGGGTATTCTAAATCAGTGCTTAAATTCCAGAATTAAAAGGCTGTTACGATTTTTAGCAATTTATTATTAATTTATTATTAATTTATTATTAATTAAGCACTAATATTCCGGGATTTTAAATAATTGAAAATTACCAGAAATTGACACGTGTCCATCTCGTTTCTAAGGGTGCCACGTGGAAGCTTTAAAAGCTTGTTTTAATTATCTTTTGTGAATATTAAAACACTACCATAAATGTATTATAAAAGTAATACCATATCTTTTGAATTAAGTACGATTTGAATTTGAATTTGAATTTGGATTCTGTATTTAAACTATGAAACACTTTTAAAGTTGTCGAAGATTTTCGTTACTTGTCAAAATTTTAAAACGTAGTTTCAATTTTCTATAATCTTTAATTAATATCTTTAATATTCGATTTTTACTTTTTAATGACTTATTGTAGACTTAGAGAAACGTTCAAGGAGATCTATTATTTTTACAAAGTCCCGAGTAACAAATCTCAACAATTGATCAATAACATCTAATGATCATGATTAATTACATATTTTATACATGAAGAGGTATTTTGGTCATTTGGCACTTAAATTTTTTTTTGATATTTTGATATTTTTTTTTTATTTTAGATTTTTAAAATTTTTAATTTTTTTAAATTTTCTATTATTTTTATTATTTTTTTGTTAAAAAATCAATATTTATTTGATAATTGCGTTTAGTTTTTAATCACATGTGGTTTTAGTGTATAATCACATGTGATTGTATATTTAATCACATTTAGTGTTTTAGTTCAATAACATGTGATTCATTATGCAATCACATGTGATTCAGTATGCAATTACATTATGTGTTATTAATGAAAAAAATTAAAAAAATTAATAAAAAAATTAATAATAAAAAAATATGTGATTAATCTTGACCATTAGATCTTATTGATCAATTGTTGAGATTTGTTCCCCGGAACTGCATAAAAATGTTGGACCTCCTTGAACGCAACTCTATTGACTAATTGTAAGTTTTTATAAGTTTATATGATATGATGGATACAACTATACAAGTATTTTAAATGTCGACGTCTTAAAATGTCGAGGGATGCCAATCAAACAAAGGAGACTTGATATTATATAATCTTTATCTTTATTAAAAGAAAGCATTCTATGTCACATAATCCACGTCACTATTGACACATCACCTTTGCCACATCATAAATCTTCTACCATAACATAATTACAGGTTTGTAAATTCAAATTAATTGTTAGGACCATTTATGTAATAGTTTTGACATTTAAAGTCCGTTAGTTAACTTTTCCCTTGTTAAGTGGTAGGAGTATATAAGGTTGTAACTTTGTCTTTCAATGTAAGCTTTCCCACACTAACTGAAAATCGCGTTCTGAAAGTTTCAACTACCATCTCATTCTCTCTCAACTAACACACACACACTTACACCAAGAACACACACACTAATACTTCAATCTCTCTTGAATCTTCATGGATTAGCTCAATCTGAGTGTAAAACGATCTATCAAGTGGTATCAGAGCGAAATCTCTCTGTGAGAATATCCATATTCGAGCTAAAATGATCAAGATCTGACAAATTTTGAAGAAAAGTTCGTTCGTCACGAAATTTAATGTTGTAAATTTTTTGTTCAAATTGAAGATTTGATTGGAGAATCATGTTTCTCCTTCGATTCTAAGCAGAATATAATCAAAATTCGATCCATTCCGTCAACAAATCACTTCAATTTCGTGATTTTTGTGAAAAAGTGAAAAAGTTCAAAAACCACTGAAAATCGAAGAATTGAAGCTTTTGTGTTATGGATTGAAGAAAGTGATCGGATCAAAGTGTTAGCAATTAGATTTCGAGCAATTAGCAAAAAAGAATCACTCAAATCGGTGAAGTATTAAGAAAAATCCGATCGAAAAAGAGAAGGAAGAATGCGTACCAGTTCCGTCGACTATCTCGGCTTGAAGAACAACTTCGGGCCGAAGTGAAAAGCAAGTAGTTCGGCCTGAGGTTCTGCACAATACATGTTCGGCCCATATCGAATCCACTAGTAGTTCGGCCCAATAGAAGTTCAGCCCGAAGTATTGGTCCACTTGAAGTTCGGCCCGAAGTATTGGTCCACTTGAAGTTCGGCCCAACTAAATTGATCAATCGATCTTGAAGAAGTTCGGCTTCAATTTTTTTTCCACAGTTCGGCTCCTCAAGCAACAATCACCGAATACGTATATCGAATCAATTGATCTCACCTTTGTCGTTATTGAATTCAGATTTCAATATTGATCGTCAATTTGAAATCAATATTGATTTCAGAATCACAGATTCATTCGATCTCTCATTCGATCGTCATTTGGAGTTCGGCTAAATTCAACACGAACTCAAATCAATTCAATTTGATTTCAATCGAACATACTAGATCGGCTAATTGAACATTTGAATCCAAACGACCACCAAACAATCAAAGAAGTTCAGCCATAAGAATCCGTTGCCTATTACGATTTTGGCACATTGTTCGTGTAACATCGGCACATTGTTCGTCAATTTCAATTTCAACAGAGCAATCATCAATCAATCGATTCAGTTAAAGTTCGGAATCTGATTTCAATTTTAAAGTTCGGAATCTGATTTCAATTTTAAAGTTCGGAATCTGATTTCAATTTTAAAGTTCGACAATTCTAAAACTCCAAAGAGTTCGGCTCTGCCCTTCGCTTGTTCAAATTGTAGTCCTGTCGACAATTGTGGCCCAAATAAATTCTTTTAAGCCCAAATCACCCAAAACGTAGCCCAATTTCAGCTTTAAACATCTACAAGCCCAAATCATTAAAGCCCATATTCTTCTTAAAGTGTTTTACAGTGTTTTAAAGCCCAAATTATTATGTTTTAAAGTGTTTGATCCACGTTCATATTAAGCCCAAATCATCATCATTTGAAAATCCTCCAAACCATCTCACAGTTAAAAACAATATTTGCACAAGTACAAACCAATTTAAAATGACGTCAAGAGATGCACTGTCAATTGGAACCGATCTCAAACCTCCGGTCCTATACCGAGGTGAATACGCACAGTGGAAAAAACGATTCCTCCACTTTATCAAGAATCAAAAACTGGCAACTGATAGTCTTGACTCGCTCGAAAATGGTGTCGCAGTATTTTACGAAGATGTAATAGCTGCACCAAATGCAACTCCACCGGTTCTTGGAGGTCGAACTCCGCTTCCTCAAGCTCGATATAATGCTCAACAAAAACAACGAGCTAAAGCAGATCTACAATCCTTTTCATTTGTACTTCAGAGTTTACCGAATGAGATTTATAACAGCTTGGACAGTTTAGAAACCGGTAAAGAGATATGGGATGAAATTAGAAAACAAATGGAAGGCACAGTTTTAGGAAATAAAGCCAAAATGGTGACCACTTTGAATGCATACCAATCATTTAAAGCTTCCACCGGGGAAGAATTAGAGAGCACATATCATAGGTATTGCAGTTTATTGAATGAACTTCGAAGGAATAATTTGAAGAAGGAAAATCTTGAGATCAACATAAAGTTCATCAATAGTCTTCTTCCAGAGTGGGCCACATTTGGAAACAGTGCCATGCAACATAAAGATCTGAGCTCAATTGATGTGCATGAACTGTATGAGTATTTACTTCAAAATGCTCCAATGGTGAAAGACATAGTCAAAACCAAACAAGAAAATGCAAACACTCTTGATACTCTTGCTCTTCTTACAAGACAATACCAGTCTAATTCATCTGGTAAACTGAAAGAAAAATCAGAAGAACCTGTAAAAGATACAAAAGAAGAAATGGAGAATGAATTGGAACAACTATTGCAAGCTATGTCTTTCATCTCAAGATATGAGAAAAAGTATTACTCAACTCCAACAAACAACAATCAGAGATCTTCATCCACTTTCAAGTCTACACCATCTGCTTCAAACACATCTGACAAACCCACAATCACACCTTTGGATCCAACAAATAAATGTTATAACTGTGGACTTCCTGGTCATTTCTCCCGAGACTGTAAGAAACCTAAAGTTCGGGATTCTGAATATTTTAAACGAAAAATGTTAATGGCCAAGCAGATTGAGTCAGGCAAGGTATTATTAGCAGAAGATCTTCAATGGATGGAAGACTCAGAGCCTGAGGATGAAGAACATTCAGCAAATCTATGCTTTATGGCACGTGAAAATGCTGAAATCTCTGATCGTTTCAATGAAGAGGCTACCAAAGAAATAGAGGTAATCAGTTCTCTCTTATCTAATTCTTCAAATACAATTGATTTTGATAAATGTTTTGTAACAAACCAGAATTCTGAACTTGAGTCTTTAAAACAAAACTTTTTTAATGAAAAAGAATTAAATGCTATACTCCAAGAAAGTTTAGCTGATTTAGAAAACGAAAATGAACAAATTGTTGATCATAATACACAACTTGTTCATATTATTAAACAAAATAAAAACTTTGAGAAAAAGAATCTGACGTTACACAATCAAATATCAGAATTGACTGTTAAATATGAGACTGATATTCAACATTTGTCTCATACTATTTCTGAAAAAGATATTGAAATAACCAATCTTAAAAGTACACAAAGTTCCACATCTAATGCAGACAATGATAAATATTACAAGTTATACATTGAAACATGGAACGAATATCAAATCACTAAAAACTGGTTGGAACGTAAACAAAAAGAATTTGATGATAATGAGAATCAATTTAAATCCTTAAACACACAAATAAAAGAATTATCAGAAACCCTTCATGAAAATGACATTCAAACATCACAAGAATTAAATAGCAAACAGAATGTCATACATCAACTTCAAAATGATAAATTTCAACTTTCTTCCCACGTCAAAAATCTTGAAGAAATAATTGCTAAACGAGGACAAACTGATCAAACTATTCACTTGAACAAGCCTAAAGATTTCAAATATTTCAATTCACGAGAAGGTCTGGGAGCTAACAATCCTGAATTTCTGAAGATGGCTTGTAATGTGCTTCCAACACTTTATGATTCCAAATACATACATGTTGATGTTTGGCAGAGTTTCCTTCGCATGACAGATGAAGAAGAAGAAATTGAAGCGTTTAACAGAGCTAAAACGGAGAATGCACAAATTAGTTTCAATTATAATGAAATAAATAAAACATATGAATCTAAAAAGGAAAATTTTAAAATGATGATTATTTTCCAATTATTACACCAGAAGAATTTGAGATAAAGGGTAATGCTGTGCTTCAACAAAAAGTAACACGCAAGATTTATATACCCTCTCTTATTCTTGAAAAGAAAATCTGCCAGCTGGAAACTGAAATAGATGAAGCTCATAAGGCATTTGACAATGAAAAATCTGCCTTACAATCAAAAATTCATAATTTAGAAGATAAAATTGTGGAATTAAAATCAGTTTCCAATCCACGTGCTTCTCCAAAGCCAACATCAGTCAATGAAAATTTCTCTACTCCTAAAATTCCATTTATTTTAAAACGAAATGCTAATTCCACAATTTCAAAAAGAATTGCTAATTCCACTGTTTTAAATTTTTCAGATAAAAATTTAAATTCCAAGCTTAAGACGCCATTACAAGACAGGATGAAAGAAGTTGAGCAGTCTCCGAAGTCTAAGTCGTCTAAGTCTAGTATGCTTAAGTCAAATGCGCTTAAGAAGTTTAGATCTTCCTCGTTTTTAGCTTCTTCTTTTTCAAATTCTAATAAATGTAATAACTCAACAACATTTATTTCTCCTGCTACACGTTATGAAATTGTCTATGATTCTGCAATTTATCGTCCTGTTAATTTTGCTGTGAATGGTGTCAATTTAATTGTTAAAATAGATAAAAATGGTAATAAGGTTTATTTTGATAGAAAACTGATACACCAATTTCTCAATATGATACACGATATTTTGTTAGAAAAGATGCTCCTTGTGGTCGACGACATGATGTTCTTCATAAAAATGGTTCAATCATTCATTCATGTACCACTTGTTATCCAGAACCTTGCAAAACAATGCTCGCTCGATCTCACACATCTTCACCTACACCTTCTTCTCCTAATCCTTCAAAATCAGTTTATCGTGTAGTTTCTACAAATAAATCTCCAAAATCAGTTAATCATGTAGTTTCCTCACCAAACTCTTCAACATCCGCATCTAAACCACAATCCGTTTTTACACCTAAATCGACGAAATCAGTATATCGTGTGGTTTCTACACCTAAACCAACAAAATCATTTTATCGTGTTGTGACTCCAACTAAATCATCTAAATCCGGTTCTTCGACTTCCTCTCCAAAGCAATCCAAATTTGTTAAATATACATGGATCAAAAATGAACATTCAAACTGGATTTTACATTCTCCAGATAAATCTTTTAAATGGTCTATCAAATTAACACATTCAGAACTGCCTCCTTGCAGTTCTCCAAATCTCTAAATTCAATTGATATTGACTATTCTTCATAAAACATGTATTACTAATCGTATAGGACCCCATATATGATTGGGTACCTTTTTGTTTTAATTGTTTTGTGTAGAATTTATGGTATCTTGATTCTGGTTGTTCTAGACACATGACCGGAAACAAGAATTTATTAACAAATTTTAGAGACAAATATTTGGGTACTGTTAGGTTTGGTAATGACCATTTGGCTGCTATTATGGGTATTGGAGATATCATTCGACACAATTTAATCATCCGAAATGTGACCTATGTTGAAGATCTTGCTCATAATCTTTTTAGTATTGGTCAATTTTGCGATAAAACATTAGAAGTTAATTTTCGTACAAAGAAATGTGTTGTTCGTACATATGATGGTGAAGAACTTCTTACTGGAACTCGAGAGACAAATCTGTTTACTATCAATTTAAATGACGTAGTTCCACTTGAAGAAGTTTGCTTAATGTCAACAGCATCATCAGATGAATCTTGGTTATGGCATCGTCGCCTCTCTCATCTTAACTTCAAAACCATCAATAAGTTGGTGAAAGGTGGACATGTATTTGGTCTTCCAGATGTTAAATTTGAGAAAGATCATCTTTGTTCTTCGTGTGAGATGGGCAAAATGACAAAGAAGCCTCATAAGTCTAAACCAGTTCAAAGTACTTCAAAACTGCTTGAATTACTTCACATGGACTTATGTGGACCAATGAGCGTTCATTCTTTAGCAGGCAAAAGGTATGTGTTGGTTATTGTTGATGATTATGCTCGATACACTTGGGTTCATTTCTTGCGTACAAAAGATGAAGCAACTAATATCATCATATCCTTCATCAAGAAAACTCAAACAAATTTAGATTTAAAAGTACATACCATTCGTACTGATAATGAAACTGAATTTAAAAATCAAGTTTTAGATTATTTTCTTGACTCAGTTGGTATAACCCATCAATTTTCCGCTGCCAGAACACCTCAACAAAATGAGGTTGTTGAACGAAGAAATCGTACTCTTGTTGAAGCTGCTCGTACCATGATTTCATATTCTAAACTCCCATTATCTCTTTGGGCATACGCCATAAGTACAGCGTGTTTACTCAAAATCGTTCAATTATCAACAAAGCATACAACAAAACTCCCTATGAACTGATCAATAATCGCATTCCAAATGTTAAATTTTTACATATTTTTGGGAGTAGGTGTTTTATCTTGAATGATAAAGATAAATTGCATAAATTTGATGAAAAAGCTGATGAAGGAATCTTTGTGAGATATTCAAGAGAATCCGCTTCTTATAGAGTATATAATCGGTCGAAAAGGACGATTAGAGAAAGTGTTAATGTTACTTTTGATGAAACATTTCCTATCGATTCGTTAACTTCAACTGTTGAAATTCCTTCACCTTCGTCGTCGCCTTCTAAATCTGAAAATGATTTAGATATCTTATTTCGATATTTTTATGATGATTATCATAATATACGACATACTATCCTTGAGGAGGCTGGCATTCCATTTCCAACAGTAGCTGAAGTTCAATTTATTTCTTTACCTGATATTCAGAATTCAAGTTCAACGGATTCTCCTTCATTTACTTCTGCTACTCCAAATAACGATTTTTCTCCTTCACCTTCTGTTCCACAAAATGAAACTACATCATCTCCGGAAAATTCTTCACTTTTGCCACATCATTCGTCTCCGGACAATTCCACACCCACGAATAATCAATCATCACCTTCTGGTCAACCTGCTACTTCTTTAGATTTATCTTTAGTACCAGCTCTACCTCCACCTTTGGTGATTGATTTTTCCAAATTCAACGTTAAACGGGTTGATCCTCCACCGTCTACATCAACTATTCAAACTGCAATAATTCCTCATCCTGAATTCACTGATACCTCAAATATCAATCCAGGTCAACTTCCACTTCCTCATTCTCTTAAATGGACAAGAGAGCATCCTTTACATCAGATAATCAGTGATCCTGAATCTTCTGTTCAAACCCGTCGAGCTACTGCTGATGAATGTCAGTTTACTGCATTTTTAAGCTCGAATGAACCAAAGAAGTTCAGTGAAGCTCTCTCCGACCCAGACTGGATTCTTGCTATGCAAGAAGAAATAAATCAATTTAAAAGATTAAAAGTTTGGCGTCTTGTTCCAAAACCTCCTGGCAAATCTGTTATTGGTACAAAGTGGATTTTCAAAAATAAGAAGGATGAAAATGGAATTGTAATTCGGAACAAAGCACGTCTAGTTGCAAAAGGGTATGCTCAGTAGGAAGGCATTGATTTTGAAGAAACTTTTGCTCCTGTTGCACGAATAGAAGCCATTCGAATATTCTTGGCATATGCAGCACATAAGAATTTTACTATCTATCAAATTGATGTAAAACTGCATTTTTAAATGGCATTCTCAAAGAAGAAGTGTCCGTTCATCAACCCGAAGATTTTGTAGATCCACACATGCCTAATCATGTTTATATCCTCGACAATGCTTTGTACGGTTTAAATTAAGCTCCTAGGGCGTGGTATGATGTATTATCCAAATTCTTAGTTGAGTCTGGTTTTTCTAAAGGGAAAGTCAACACAACTCTCTTCATCAAACGTCAAGGGGAAGACATCGTTCTTATTCAAATTTATGTCGATGATATCATTTTTGGTTCTACGAATCCCAAATATGGCAAGAAGTTCTCTGCTCTTATGGTTAAACATTTGAGATGAGCATGATGGGTGAAATGAATTTCTTTCTTGGTCTTCAAGTTCGCCAATTACCTACCGGGATCTTCATCAATCAGTTCAAGTATCTCACTAATTTATTGAAGAAATATCTTATGGATGATTGTAAACCAATTTCGACGCCGATGTCGCCTGGTTCTAAATTGCATGCTGATTCGGATGGCAAACTTGTTGAAATTACCCATTATCGGGGGATGATCGGATCCTTGTTATATCTGACTTCGAGTCGCCCAGACATTATGTTCTCTACTTGCATATGTGCTCGGTATCAGGCAGCTCCTAAAGAATCCCATCTTCATGCGGTCAAACGAATATTTCGTTATCTGAAGGGCACTCGAGATCTTGGTCTCTGTTATCCTAAAGAAACTTCTTTTGACTTGACTGCATTTTCTGATGCTGATCATGCTGGATGCATGTTGGATCGAAAGAGTACGTCTGGGAGTGTCCAATTTCTGGGAGATAAATTGGTGAGCTGGTCTTCACGGAAGCAAAATTGCGTGTCTCTTTCAACTGCAGAGGCAGAATATGTTGCTGCTGCAAGCTGCTTATCCCAGGTAATTTGGATGCAATCACAATTAAAAGATTACGGCTTTTCATACAGTCGTATTCCTTTATATTGTGATTCTCGAAGTGCAATTGCAATTTCATGCAATCTTGTTCAACATTCCAAAACTAAACATATTGATATTCGATATCATTTTATAAAAGATCATGTTGAACATGGTAATGTGGAATTGTACTTTGTTTCCACTGATTATCAGTTAGCTAATTTGTTTACCAAGGCATTAGACGAAAAACGTTTTAACTTTCTTGTGTCTAAACTTGGTATGCTAAATCTAAAAGCTTAAACCGTTTTATTTTTCACAAAACAATGACTTATACACATATCAGTGTATAACTCGCTTTTCAACATAATGGCTTTCAAGTCCATCAGCTTGAAACCCGCCAAAACCAGATTTTCACATAAATGTATACACTCTTTCCCACCCCTCTTAAACTGTATATTTTCATTACCTTTATTTTTTCGAGGGGGAGAAATATTAATTCCAGGGGGAGAATTAGTATTTCCAGGGGGAGAAAATTTCCGATATCAATACTTTTATACCTTCCTATGGTTTGCCAGCACCGGCCTAACCTTCCAAGGGAAATATTTTTTTAGCCAAAATTGGTAAATGAGAGGGTATAAGTCTAGGGTATAGTGTGACATCCGTGAAAAACTAGGTTATCAAATTTGCTACTAAATACTGTAATATGAATTTTAGTAAGTAAACATAATCTATTATGGTTAAATTATAATAATAAAAGTGTTAGTTATCATATGTATCTTGACAACATGCTTGAAATCCCTAGTAAGACGTATAAACATTCTAGTCGTGTTATAAAGTTCCAAGGTGCAACAATTTATATTAAATCGCAACCAAAGTAACAATAAATGTTAAAATACATATAATTATATGTAATAATGTAAATTTTAACTTAAGATAACATAACTAAAAACTAGAGCAAATAACCTTAATTTAACACATCATTTTACAACCTTTATTAGACATATATCTAACAAATACTTAAATACATATATAATATACAAAATACTATAATAATAATAATAATAATAACAATAATGATATAGTAAAAATGCAGATTTTATATCCCACCCCACATGCATCCTCTTGATTTTACTTATATGCCCATATCAATCAAAGACTTTTCTTAAACAAGCAACATCCTTACCTCTCTTACACATCCACTTACACACTCTATTAACTCATCCCTATTCATCATGAGGAATACATGGAAACTCCCACAACAATCTCTCTATTTCATTTAAACCACACAACCCACATGCAAACTCAAAATACTCTCTCCAATCTCTAAAATCCGGATTCCACACATACACTTACATTCTTCCACCAAAATCTTCATAACTTTTGATCTACAACTCCAAATCTAGTGATTCAAATTGCCAAATCACCATAACAACTTCCTCTACAACATTTAACCTTTAAAACACCCAAACTTTAACTGGAAGTCAGTCGAAATATATCTTCATAGAGGCTGTCCAGTTTTGTGTTCTTCAACATTCTTATGTAAGTCGATTTCCTTGTATTTCTTGCACTTTTCTTATGTTTTTCTTGCATCTTTCTCCATGTTTCTTGAGTTTTTCTATCCATGAAAGGCACTTAGGTGTCTAGATGGTAGATTACACACCATTGTCTTCAAGACACCCAATGAAGGTGGTAATCCATGATCCATACATCAAAAACTCAAGAACATAAAGTTTGATGTACATGCATGTAACTTTTTCTTACAAATCTTAGATGTTTGATGACATGCATGTGTTTATAAAAATTAATATATGATTTTGATCTAAAAATAATCTTGCATGATCCTAAATAAGTGTTAAAAGCAAAGATTTAAACCATTGGATGTAAAGAAATGGCTAGAACACTTAAAACCTTCAAAACTTTTATTTTTGAAATCTGGCAGATTGCATGTATGTACTTAATTCGGCCATATCTTGAGTTTTAACCATTTAAAATACATGATTCTTTTTCTCAAAGTTAGTTTTATGTCTTAGCTTTCCAACCCATTTAATTTCATGCAAAAACATTGAGTTTTGACCCATAAAACCCTACCCACAAGTTAGATGTGTAAACAGACTAGCTGAGCAGAATAAAACTCGAATTTAAACCGATATATCTCTTTCATAAAACCTTTAAAATACATGATTTTTCTTCTGGAATTTAATTTAAAGAGTTATCTTTTAAATGCAGCTAGTTTCAACGAAAAACATAAAGATTTGACCTCCCAACCAAACATGCAAAGGTAAGTGTGCATTGAAAAGAGTGCTGGCAGATTTTTACATGCAACTTTAAGTAATCATAACTCCTTTATAAAGCATGCAAATGCAATGATTCTTTCTCTAAACTTTATTTCAATGAGTTAGCTTTAAAACCCCATAAAATATAAAGAAAAACTCGAATATTTGATACCCCAAATAGGTCAAACAAAATCAGTGTGCAAACTGATTTGAAGTTACTGATACATACATTTATAGAATATAATTTAAATAGTTATACAACTTCAAAAATAATGAAAGTTATGCTAAAAGTTCCCTAAGACACTAAATAATAACATATAAAAAGTTGGTAAATTAAATCATTTGTTATGATATTAAAATAACTTGTGGAAGTGGACTAAAAATCTGGACAGCAACAAACATTTAGCTTTAGATGTGAGAAAAGTGACTTTTAAGAAATATTGGACTATGTAGCACATAAAGTATAATATTTTACAATATACAAGTTAATTATAATATAACACATGTAAAATAGAAATATACACTCAAATGAACATATAAGTATAAAGTGCATACCAACGAGAATAAGACTTATGAGTATACATTTTTAGGAAAGATAAAAATTAACATATAAATAAAGGTGAAACTAAACATATCTATATATATAAAGTAAGTAGGATTATATATATAAACTAATATATTACAGAAAGGACTATAAATATTAAAAACTTATAACTATAATTGATAAAAATGTACATCTCAATAAGTTCACTATTTTCCTTACGAAAATTCTTAGAATAAACCTTAAATACTGTATATAGAAAGTCTAAGATTTTATGAAGTTATAATAGCTAAATAATATTTTATCCCTAAGGTTAGACATAGCCTAATATTCAATTCCATTAATATAGGAAGGATTTAAGTCGGACTGAGCATCAAACGGAAAATTGTTGGATACAGCTACACACTGTGAGTATCATAGCCCCTTTTTACTGTGTTTTTAAATATTTTGGGGTGAAAAGCATGTTATAAAGTCTTTAATGGTTGCTCTATGATTGAAAAATGTTGTTGAATTAAATTGTTTGTGCACTATGTTATGTATGCTAAAATGCAATTGCTTGAGTTAAAAAGTGTAAGTCCCCGAAACGTGGAATTAAAATTTAGTGACACTACCATTAACTCGAACGGGGGCCTGCGGTTTTGTGGATAGCGCTATTAGGGTTTGGACATCCCCACTTAAGGTCGACGGGCCTTGGGTGCACATTTCCTAAAATTAAAAGTTGGGTTCTACACATGTGAGAAATTGCTCACCGCTGAGGTAGGACTGGTTACATTAGGGGCATCGTTGTCTGAATGGTTTGGTAGTGGCTCATGGCTGATAATTGCTAGCGTACTCTACACTTGTGCTAAAAATATATTTGAGCAACCAGTTACTTAATGTCTTGTGAACAAAAGTTTCACAATAACAACTTATGGATACTAATTTAATTTTTGTTCATCAAAAACCTATGAACTCACCAACTCTTTGTTGTTGACCTTTTTAACTCATGCTTTTCAGGTATAAACAAGTAAGTGTTGGCATGTAGGTGCATTTTGTGTGACGACATCAACATCAAGAAATTTTAAAATCCTTTATCATCAACTTTATCTATTGTAAATTTTGGGAACAAATTTGGTTGTAATAATTTAATTTTTGAACTACTTTTGATTAATGTTGTAGTTGGTGTTGTTTATTACCTCATGCTATGAAACCTTATGCTGTTGTATCTCGTGTTTCCGCTTTAGCGGGGTGTGACAGATTTGGTATCAGAGCCTAAGGTTATAGAGAATGCCGGTTTTCTTATGAAAACCTAAAACTATAACCAAAAATTTTCAAACAATTTTCAAAAAGGTTTCCCAAAATAAAATAAAATAAAATAAAATAAATTTTGTTTAAACTTGGAAGGCATGATTTTGTGTGTGTTTGCATAAACATTGCATACCCTAGGCACTCACAATTGCCCAATTAGCTATTAAGTTAGTTATTATCACATTTAATACTTGGTAGATCTTACGTGGCACAAACCCTATATTCTAAGATTAGCCTCAATACTTTGGTTTAACATCAAGTCATAACCCACTAGTTATGGTACACATGAGGTGAAAAATACTGCTAATTCTCGGGAGATAAATTATCCTTTTGATGACGTACTTTGAGTAGTTATTAAATACTCATAGAGACCTCTAAAATTTAGATGATTACTTTTTTTTTCCTGTTATTGATACAATTATCTTGTAGAGGAAAGTAATCTTACTCTATTAGCCTAACTAATGGCTCAAATTGAAAAGTTTATCAATAATATAACAATAAATATTGTGGACACTCAATAGAGAGCAGCTATGTATAAGAACTGAGTATCGATAGAGCTACTAGCGAATGTCCTTGTGCATCAATAATGTAGTTCACTCCCATAGGTTCACAAATTAAAGTTAACTTTAAGGAGCTAGCATTGTAATATCGAAGAAAGTGATGTTAGGAGCATCGTATAAAGCATGGGAGCAGACACCATGTGTCGTCACTAATATACACTTCGGACGTACTTCCGTCATGAATCACAAATACTATAATCCTTTATAAAAGAATATAAGTGTAGGATATAGTAGAATCGTTAATATGATCACTGAATTGCATATGTTAGGTATACGATAGAGGTGCATGTAAGAATAAAATTGCAAAAAAAAAAAAAAAATAATAATAAAAATAAAATAAAATAAAATTTTAAATAAATAAATAATAACATCCATTGATTGTAAATGAATTAGATGTCATTAGTTAAAATAAGGCATCATAATGAAGGATAAATCATCTATAATTATATAAGAATTTGAAGAAGATAATTATATTTATGAAAGGAAGTATGAAGTGATAATGATAAGGAAATATTGTATGATGTGATCATAAAAACGTCTGGCCAACGTATTTATAATTACAAGATACAATATCGAGTTATCAAAGTCACTGATTATTGAACGAATTGATGAATAAAAGAGTTGTATACAAGTAGTATCTATAATATTAAAATAAGCGGCCGATTGAAATTAAGCAAGATTAATAGTTAACCAAGTCAATAAAATAACATAAAGAAATAAAGATAAGTCAAGGCCGGAGGATAAACTTACTTGACTAATAATGTGAAATTAGATTAGTGATCAGTTTTGAGTGACCTTTGATGAGAAAGATAATGATGATGGTGATGAAGTTCGATGACCCCGGTTTATAATAAAGTTTATAAGGACATCAAAATCACTCAAGAAGGAGTAGGAAGAAGAAATATATAAAAATGAAAGATTAAGAAAATGAAGTAAATATTAAAATGGTTAATGTTAAACTATGAATTTAGCGGAGGTGAAAGTGCCTAATCAATAAAAAGAGAAATAAATTTATGAGCTTAAAATTTACTATATACATGGAGGAGGATTAATAAATAAATAATTGTTTCGCAAAATTTTTATAAAGTAAATGCTAAGAAAATAGAAGTATTAAGGATGTGTCATATCATATAATAGAATAATTACAATAATATGTGAGATGAACAATAGTATATAAATTTTGATAATACTAAATAAAAAAAAAAATTAAATAAATAATAAATAAATTATAAATAAATAAAAATACTTTAAAATTATGAGTTATCCTGAGATTTGAGTGAAACATGGATGTGAAGTATGATTTTGGTTTAAATTCAGCTAATAAATTTTATTTTAACCATGGTTAGTAAAAAAAAAAAAATATATATATATATATATATATATATATATATATATATATATAATAATAATCTACTTTAATGAATAATGAGATCTATAATTGGTCACCAGAATGACAATGGAATAAATAAATATAAAGACCTAATATTAGAAGGATATAAAGTATAGATTTATTGATACCAATATTATAAAACCTCATAAATTAATGAAAGAGGTGAGTGAGTTAGACTCATTGATAAACATAATTTTAGGAAGTTTGAATTAGGTGTACTAAAGAAAGAAATGATAGTATACAGATTATAAATTGATGACAAGCAAGACATTATAAAAAGAAAAGATGAGGATGATAAGAACCAATTTATATCGGTTAGAATTAATAAGTTATATCGGTTAGAAATTTATATCGGTTATAAAAAGAAATTTATATCGGTTAGAAATGAGGAGTAATATCGAGAATTAATAATAAACAAATGCTTAATGAACCAGTTCATGAGTAAATATAATTATGCAGAAGATATAAATGATATGTGAGTTGAATTCAGTTCATGAAATAAGAGGAGGACCATAACTACGTGTTGGTAAGGAAGTGAGTCGAAACTTTAAAAAAAAACGGAGAGTGGAACATGAATATATACATCAGGAAAGATATTAGTACATTAATAAGTTAAAATATATAATAACTCTAGATCACATCTATATTTTATGATAAACAAGTTGTGGTACAAAGATAATCAAGTTATATGCAGTATATAATTCACGAAAGTAATTAAGATCAAGAATTTATTACTTAAAAACAACTACTTGTATAGTAGAGTATACGCACATTTATAACATACATATGCAGTATCATTATGAAATATTAATACATGAGAAAATAATAAATAACTAAATATGTATTGGAATTATAGCTGACATTGAAGAATATAATATATAAAAGAAGTGTTAGAAATTGATATCTTCATAGTAGAATCAATAAAGTAAATAATAAGTGAAATGAGACCAAAATGGTGTCCAATGCAATAATAAGGAAAAATATATATATATTAAAAGGGTATGAGCATTATGAGGGGTCGTTCATACGAATCTAAGGACTTGAATCTTTGAAACGTAAAAAAAAAAAAAAAAAAAAAAAAAAAATAAAATAAAATTAAAAAAAATAAAATTAAAAAAATTCAAAATATTTCATAAATATATGCTACATGCTTGTGCAATAGATATTAGATGAAGTTGGATACTCATCTTCCACTAGTTGAGTTCTTATATAAAAATAATTATCACATTATAAATTAGTTTGCTCCGTATGACACTTAATATGTGAATAAGTTTCGTTTGCCACTTAATTTGTTGGAAATTGGCTATAGACAACTAACTAATCATAGATCGTACAAAAGGCTACTAACAACATCTTAATTACCAAGGATAGATTTAAGGAGACAAGAGATCGTCATAAGAGTTGTGCATATAGTCACATGAAACCTATAGAATTCCAAATGAGTGATAAAATGCTTCAAAATGTATCACCATTGTAAGGAATTATTCTTCAGAAACAAAAGCAACCGAACCAAATTTCTAAAGAGCAAAATAGGGATGTCAATTAATAAATTTCGGGACGAAATTTCTCTAACTAGGGGAGATTGTGACATCCGTGAAAAACTAGGTTATCAAGTTTGCTACTAAATACTGTAATATGAATTTTAGTAAGTAAACATAATCTATTATGGTTAAATTATAATAATAAAAGTGTTAGTTATCATATGTATCTTGACAACATGCTTGAAATCCCTAGTAAGACGTATAAACATTCTAGTCGTGTTATAAAGTTCCAAGGTGCAACAATTTATATTAAATCGCAACCAAAGTAACAATAAATGTTAAAATACATATAATTATATGTAATAATGTAAATTTTAACTTAAGATAACATAACTAAAAACTAGAGCAAATAACCTTAATTTAACACATCATTTTACAACCTTTATTAGACATATATCTAACAAATACTTAAATACATATATAATATACAAAATACTATAAAAATAATAATAATAATAACAATAATAATATAGTAAAAATGCAGATTTTATATCCCACCCCACATGCATCCTCTTGATTTTACTTATATGCCCATATCAATCAAAGACTTTTCTTAAACAAGCAACATCCTTACCTCTCTTACACATCCACTTACACACTCTATTAACTCATCCTTATTCATCATGAGGAATACATGGAAACTCCCACAACAATCTCTCTATTTCATTTAAACCACACAACCCACATGCAAACTCAAAATACTCTCTCCAATCTCTAAAATCCGGATTCCACACATACACTTACATTCTTCCACCAAAATCTTCATAACTTTTGATCTACAACTCCAAATCTAGTGATTCAAATTGCCAAATCACCATAACAACTTCCTCTACAACATTTAACCTTTAAAACACCCAAACTTTAACTGGAAGTCAGTCGAAATATATCTTCATAGAGGCTGTCCAGTTTTGTGTTCTTCAACATTCTTATGTAAGTCGATTTCCTTGTATTTCTTGCACTTTTCTTATGTTTTTCTTGCATCTTTCTCCATGTTTCTTGAGTTTTTCTATCCATGAAAGGCACTTAGGTGTCTAGATGGTAGATTACACACCATTGTCTTCAAGACACCCAATGAAGGTGGTAATCCATGATCCATACATCAAAAACTCAAGAACATAAAGTTTGATGTACATGCATGTAACTTTTTCTTACAAATCTTAGATGTTTGATGACATGCATGTGTTTATAAAAATTAATATATGATTTTGATCTAAAAATAATCTTGCATGATCCTAAATAAGTGTTAAAAGCAAAG
Organism: Calendula officinalis; assembly: GCA_963853835.1. Lineage (NCBI taxonomy): Eukaryota > Viridiplantae > Streptophyta > Magnoliopsida > Asterales > Asteraceae > Calendula > Calendula officinalis. The sequence goes on along the minus strand of OY970821.1, from coordinate 49,799,621 downwards.
ATTTAAACCATTGGATGTAAAGAAATGGCTAGAACACTTAAAACCTTCAAAACTTTTATTTTTGAAATCTGGCAGATTGCATGCATGTTCTTAATTCGGCCATATCTTGAGTTTTAACCATTTAAAATACATGATTCTTTTTCTCAAAGTTAGTTTTATGTCTTAGCTTTCCAACCCATTTAATTTCATGCAAAAACATTGAGTTTTGACCCATAAAACCCTACCCACAAGTTAGATGTGTAAACAGACTAGCTGAGCAGAATAAAACTCGAATTTAAACCGATATATCTCTTTCATAAAACCTTTAAAATACATGATTTTTCTTCTGGAATTTAATTTAAAGAGTTATCTTTTAAATGCAGCTAGTTTCAACGAAAAACATAAAGATTTGACCTCCCAACCAAACATGCAAAGGTAAGTGTGCATTGAAAAGAGTGCTGGCAGATTTTTACATGCAACTTTAAGTAATCATAACTCCTTTATAAAGCATGCAAATGAAATGATTCTTTCTCTAAACTTTAGTTCAATGAGTTAGCTTTAAAACCCCATAAAATATAAAGAAAAACTCGAATATTTGATACCCCAAATAGGTCAAACAAAATCAGTGTGCAAACTGATTTGAAGTTACTGATACATACATTTATAGAATATAATTTAAATAGTTATACAACTTCAAAAATAATGAAAGTTATGCTAAAAGTTCCCTAAGACACTAAATAATAACATATAAAAAGTTGGTAAATTAAATCATTTGTTATGATATTAAAATAACTTGTGGAAGTGGACTAAAAATCTGGACAGCAACAAACATTTAGCTTTAGATGTGAGAAAAGTGACTTTTAAGAAATATTGGACTATGTAGCACATAAAGTATAATATTTTACAATATACAAGTTAATTATAATATAACACATGTAAAATAGAAATATACACTCAAATGAACATATAAGTATAAAGTGCATACCAACGAGAATAAGACTTATGAGTATACATTTTTAGGAAAGATAAAAATTAACATATAAATAAAGGTGAAACTAAACATATCTATATATATAAAGTAAGTAGGATTATATATATAAACTAATATATTACAGAAAGGACTATAAATATTAAAAACTTATAACTATAATTGATAAAAATGTACATCTCAATAAGTTCACTATTTTCCTTACGAAAATTTCATAGAATAAACCTTAAATACTGTATATAGAAAGTCTAAGATTTTATGAAGTTATAATAGCTAAATAATATTTTATCCCTAAGGTTAGACATAGTCTAATATTCAATTCCATTAATATAGGAAGGATTTAAGTCGGACTGAGCATCAAACGGAAAATTGTTGGATACAGCTACACACTGTGAGTATCATAGCCCCTTTTTACTGTGTTTTTAAATATTTTGGGGTGAAAAGCATGTTATAAAGTCTTTAATGGTTGCTCTATGATTGAAAAATGTTGTTGAATTAAATTGTTTGTGCACTATGTTATGTATGCTAAAATGCAATTGCTTGAGTTAAAAAGTGTAAGTCCCCGAAACGTGGAATTAAAATTTAGTGACACTACCATTAACTCGAACGGGGGCCTGCGGTTTTGTGGATAGCGCTATTAGGGTTTGGACATCCCCACTTAAGGTCGACGGGCCTTGGGTGCACATTTCCTAAAATTAAAAGTTGGGTTCTACACATGTGAGAAATTGCTCACCGCTGAGGTAGGACTGGTTACATTAGGGGCATCGTTGTCTGAATGGTTTGGTAGTGGCTCATGGCTGATAATTGCTAGCGTACTCTACACTTGTGCTAAAAATATATTTGAGCAACCAGTTACTTAATGTCTTGTGAACAAAAGTTTCACAATAACAACTTATGGATACTAATTTAATTTTTGTTCATCAAAAACCTATGAACTCACCAACTCTTTGTTGTTGACCTTTTTAACTCATGCTTTTCAGGTATAAACAAGTAAGTGTTGGCATGTAGGTGCATTTTGTGTGACGACATCAACATCAAGAAATTTTAAAATCCTTTATCATCAACTTTATCTATTGTAAATTTTGGGAACAAATTTGGTTGTAATAATTTAATTTTTGAACTACTTTTGATTAATGTTGTAGTTGGTGTTGTTTATTACCTCATGCTATGAAACCTTATGCTGTTGTATCTCGTGTTTCCGCTTTAGCGGGGTGTGACATATAGCTTTAGGTGAGTGCAAGGTGATGTGAAAACATGATAATATCAAGAAAACACACCTTTGAGTGCATCCAAACCGACAATAAACCGGGAAACCTCACAAATTTGTGATCATTCATGTGTTGAATGATTCACCAGACTTAACTGGCCCAGTCAAGCATTTGCACTCCACCACCAACCACTCAGATTCCTCTTAATAGGAATTTGTTTCAATTCATCAGGGGACGTAGCCAATATTCTATCGACTACTCATTCGGAGTATGTTGGTATTGAAATATATAACCTTCTGCCCCGGGTTACGTCTTCAATTGAATGCACAATGTGTCTAGATCTCACCGACAAATATTTCCAATATAGGACACATACACTATTGAATATGAATCTCCGTGTATTCATCGGAACACTCATAGTGGCATCACAATCTGGTGCTTCACGAGGATTGAGTGGAAATCCTGCTAGAGCTAAAATCGCGCCAACTCTAAACGCAGGTCACACATTTGAATCAACGGTTGTGCAAACGACTATCGATTCATATCGTGTGTTAACGGATACTCTATGTGAGTCTGGTATTCCCTAGATAGTTCAAGTTGCTGTGCCTAAATTTGATATCTTCAACGCAACAACTTCTGCCGGAAACACATACATTTTCCGATGAAAAATCCATGTTATTCTTAAAAACTGACATCCTATATGCTGATAATTTACACATGAGCGTTATAGTTCACACTCAAATTACTCCTATGATCTGCTATAACCGGCATGATCTTCCCCAGGAGCCACCTACAATATAGGACAATATGTAAGGGTACATAGGTCTAGGTGAGCAGAATCAAGTATCACGGGATCTTGATTGGGGTGCGCAGAGATAAAATTTGAGAGGGGGAATGTCGTATGGGGTGCAATTCAGCTAAACATGGTAAAATGAAATGAGGGAGTAGTCAAAAAATGAAAAAGTAAGCTTGAGTGAGGAGGGTGTGACAGGGTTATAGAAAACGAAAAACCCTTACCAAACTGATAAACAGTCGGGTTGCCACGTCTCTATCAGATTGCATGTGTTGCTATCTGATATTGAAATAGACATCATGGACCCAGTGATGCAATGCACAACCCCCCAGCCACTCAAGTATTTCTTAAAAAGTATTTGTTTCATTTCCACTGAGACTATCTCATATGCTATCGACATCTCACTTGGAGATTGTTGATATTGAAATAGAGGACAAGCCTCTCTAGTCCTCGCCTTCGTTTGTCCACTGATTGAGTCTAGAACCGAAATACATTTTTAGGACACAAGGCATAATACCAAGCTTATCTTTGTGATAAAGCCGGAACATTCATAGTGATACCAACATTCTTGGTATTCCACGATGATTGAATGGAAATCCTACCAGTGCTATCATCTATTCCAACACTGAACGTAGGTCACATAGTTTGTGTAACTGTTGTGTCAACGGGTAATCTATGTGATCCCGGTTTTCCATATTTGATTCGATCATTGAGATTAAATGCCAAACGATTTGATCGGATGTCTACATCATCAACATCAGTTCGGTTTTCGATGTTACAATGTGATGTATATTGATTCATTCAAAATATTAATATATCATTCTTCTTCACATTTGTATCCATGGGCTTCGAAGATTTTCTTCATTTCACCTCAACGAACTTCACATTTTTCATGATGGTTCTGATAAATCTTAATCATCATGAGGGGGAGAAAATTTACAAAGAAGTTCAGTTTATGAAGAAAACTGCTTACAAGACTTAAAAGAATATATTAGCCCAGTTTACTTCACATCAAAAAGACATATGCACCGATTAAGGGGGAGTAAACAAGAATCCGAAGAAGATTTGTTGAAGAATAATTGTTTGTTTGAGGGGGAGCGCAAATCTTATCCACATTTTTCTCTCAACAACAATTATCAATGATCATAAATCGACAAAGCCAGAACTTCGAGAAAAGACTTCCGCTACAAACAACTCTATATATCTATGGGTCTACATTTTCGTCGATTTACATGAAATAATTTGTGAAGAAAAAGAAACCGACTCATCTTCAGAAATTTCTCACAAATTCTCAACATTTCCATTACAAATCTTAAACTGACGAATTATTCTATCCAAACCACAAATTCACATCCATATCAATCCAAATTTCCAAATTCCGTAACAATCACATACATTCAAAATCTTAACCGTTTAAACCATTCTTTCCAAAATTTCATAACATTCATATCCATTCAAAAGCTTAACTGTTCTACTCTGTTGTTCATACCAAATACAAATTATCCAAATTCATCCAAATCCTAAATGTACATATCATTCTTTCATACATACAAAACATACATACATTCATATCCAAAACCTTTAACTTTCAAATCTTTCTTATCAAATCAAACACACACATCCAAAACTTTGACTGACAAACCATTCAAAAACATTATTATTCTATCCTTAATATAATTCTCTACCATAAAATTCAAAAAAAATAAAAATAAATAAAATAAACTCTCCATTTTCTGAAAACCCAGTCAAATCCTTACTTAACTGATATTCTCTTTCCCAAAATTTTCAAATCTTTAGTAAATCAGTTATATGATTTCTTCAATCAAACAGTATCAACGAAAAACATATCCTCTATTATAAGAAAAATCTGAAGTCTGAACACTGGGATGAAGTGTTAAAGATAAAAAAAGGGGGAGATTGTTAGGACCATTTATGTAATAGTTTTGACCTTTAAAGTCCGTTAGTTAACTTTTCCCGTGTTAAGTGGTAGGAGTATATAAGGTTGTAACTTTGTCTTTCAATGTAAGCTTTCCCACACTAACTGAAAATCACGTTCTCAAAGTTTCAACTACCATCTCATTCTCTCTCAACTAACACACACACTTACACCAAGAACACACACTAATACTTCAATCTCTCTTGAATCTTCATGGATTAGCTCAATCTGAGTGTAAAACGATCTATCATTAATCATTATCACAAAGTAAAAAGAAAAAATCGTATAAAAAAATACACGCAAATTCAAATTAATCTTTATTACAAAGTCAAAAAAAAAAAAAAAAAAAAAAAAACAAATTCAAAATTATTATGATACCACTTTAAAAATTTTATATATTAATGTTTTTATATACTTTAAAAATTAATGTGTTAGTTTACAATTTGTTTTGTATACACATACTAGATTATAACCCATGAAAAATCACGGGTGATTGATAATTTTGTTGAACGTAATTTTTATATAATACAAAATTTAGCAAAAATAGGTCGGGTTATAAAAAATTAGTTAACGTAACAATTTATAATGTGTTTTAGAGATGGGATCGATCACTTTTAATTGGTGCAACATTAAGGATTTATTTTGGCATCTGTAATTTAGCACAAAAGTATCAACTAACACACACACTTACACCAAGAACACACACACTAATACTTCAATCTCTCTTGAATCTTCATGGATTAGCTCAATCTGAGTGTAAAACGATCTATCATTAATCATTATCACAAAGTAAAATGAAAAAATCGTATAAAAAAATACACGCAAATTCAAATTAATCTTTATCACAAAGTCAAAAAAAAAAACAAAAAAAAAAAAAAAAACAAATTCAAAATTATTATGATACCACTTTAAAAATTTTATATATTAATGTTTTTATATACTTTAAAAATTAATGTGTTAGTTTACAATTTGTTTTGTATATACATACTAGATTATAACCCATGAAAAAACACGGTTGATTGATAATTTTGTTGAACGTAGTTTTTATATAATACAAAATTTAGCAAAAATAGGTCGGGTTATAAAAACTTAGTTAACGGAACAATTTATAATGTGTTTTAGAGATGGGATCGATCACTTTTAATTGGTGCAACATTAAGGATTTATTTTGGCATCTGTAATTTAGCACAAAAGGGTTGGATTATATAGTAATATAATGAAAGAATTGATTCATTGAACCATATACTCAATGAATCTCAGTAAAAATGTTAAAAATATATAGACACTATTAATTTACTAATGTCATTTGTCGATACATATATACACCGGAGTTTCAAAAGAAAGGTCTCCCTCGTGCACGTATATAATTGTTGTAGCATTAAGGGGTTTATTTTGGTCAAAATACTTAATAACGTTGTTTACTATGAAGTTTTACAAAAAAAAATTGAAAATGCTTGCAAACAACATGTACTTTGTTATCAATTTTGTCAAACTATTTTTACGTTAAAATGAGCTGTGCAATAATTGTCAAAAAATTGGGTTGTTTGTTTGTGTCGTCTCGCATATAATGTTGTTGTGGAACAAATGTCATGAAATTATTACAAGCCGCTCGTGATTTATCACGAATTATAGGCTAGTATGAACTTAAGATAAAGAGTATACTACACAAATTTTCAATGTGATATGTCTCTATACTCTTTTTTTCATTTTTTTTGACCTTGTACAATATTAAAATTTTTCTTTTTGACCCATGAATCCTAATATCCTAATTTGTAAAATAACAACCAAATTTATACCTGCAATTACTACTTCATTTACAAATGAGAGACAAATAAAGAACTAGTTTTCAGAATACACGACAAAATAAATACAATGACATAAATTAAAGGTGGTTTCATATCTGTGTTCTGGGTATTTTAAATTCATAGATCTTTTGGGTTTTTTAAATCTAAAATCCACAATTTTCATCCAAAAGTTTATGTCTCTTCAAAACCATAACTCGATTCTAAAGTTTATGTCTATGGGGTTGAGGTTAAATGAAATCGTTTGTGTTGATGGATGTGTTCTTCAATTTTTGGGGAAGTACTTACCCTCACATGTTTGACATTTGAGGTTATTTAACAGAAGATTTTGGACAGAAGGATATAAAATCATAATATACAATTGTACATGAACAAGTTCTGTAATTTACTCTAAAATAAATTGTTTGTATAAATCTGTTAAAATTTTATGTTACATAGTTCTATAGATTCAAAAAAAGAAATCACAAACTAGATTTTCTATAACATGGATATTGGTTGCAGCTCATATCCCCATTCTATATGAATCAGCAATATTTATCATGCGAACTGGCATTCAAACAGCTAATCAATTCTTAGCATTTTGGTGATTTGTTGATAAATTGAGGATTACAATATTATTAGTACATATATTTTGTTGGAGAGACGATGTTCTATGGTCAAAGAAAAGAGGTCTTTATTAATTTTACAATTTTAATCACCTGGATATGTAACCCGACCAACCCGAACAGGTCTACCCGACAAACCCGAACTGACCAACCTGAATTTATAGGGTCAGGTTACGGGTTAGTTTTCTTTTACTTCAAACCCGACAGGCGCGACCCAATAACCGCCTAACCCAAACCGGCAAGCTGATTTGAAACCCCTACCTACAGACATGAAGAAATTACATAATTGTCCACACTTTTAAGTTTTAAGCATGGACAAATGTACGAATTTACAATCATGGACAAATCTCCATTGACAAGAAGATAAGTAAGTCTTGATAAACACATTCATATATGCCAAAACATAAAACTTATACCAGATTAAGTAACATCCTATAAGGTATTTGTATCAGAGTGAGTCTTAACTTGATTTCTTGAATCATAAGCACGAAACAAGTTGTCTATTTGCTAATTCATAAACTTAATGTGATAGTTATGTAAACACTTCAAAGTCTCTCCAATTGGAAGTTCTAGAGTTTAAGAAAACTATGACGGTAATTCATTACTTCGAAGATTTTGCCATGTATTTCTGTTACTTCAACTCTACCAGTCTCAAGACAACATCCCAGAAGTTTGCGTTTCTCATAATCAAGAAGAATCAAAATACTTGTATCATTTGACCCATCAATGAGACACAAAGGATGATGCCACAATAGGGAATCTGGACAAATGATTCCATTATCTTCAATCTCCAACTTCTTATGCCAAGATTTGTTATTCCCATGTTCTTGCATCACCCAAATAGTAAATCCAAATAAAGAGTAAGAAAATACACTAATGCAACCCTTTAAGATTCCCAAAATTGAATATGTCTCTCTTTAGTGTCGAGGAGTCGATTCAAATAATTTAAATGTCTCTTTATCAAAATCAAATGCATAAATAATATCTCCATCCAGCCAATGAACATAGCCGTTTAAATATAACCCATGGGTTGCCCATTCAGCATGACCAATATATCTCCATTGATGTTCTGTACCAATGGTGTAAACCTCGATTTTAACTGGATTTGGGATTCCATACCGTTGAAAGATCCTTATTACTTTGTATTCACCGGCCATTGAAAGCCCAAAACCACAGTGAACTTGTAGATAATTTCCTAGAGTGAAGTGCGGTTTAGGAAGGATTATATAATGTCCGATGGCTGGGTTACATATGTAAGTGGTATCATCACCACCATATTCCTGCAAACAAATCAAACCATCAACCGAGCCCACCATGTGTGCTACCGTGTTGTATTGGAAAATAGCAGCAGCATCAAGATCAAGGTTCAAAACAGGGTCATGGAGCAAACGTTGGTGATTAATTGCATCTTCCATCTCCACAAAGTTCAAAAATCCTGGTTTATTATGTGATGGACGATGAATCATTAGGCCCTCATGTGACCTTGAGAGATGAAGATTAACAAAGTAAGGATCCATAACTAAATTTCGCCAAGTTTTGCATACGCTCTTGCAGTGGATGATGGTTTTAACTGGTAAGCTTGATAATATTTCGAACATGACTTTTTCAGGTAAGTCTTCTAGGGTTGGATGACGGCATGAAGACATAATTTCTAGCAATTTCAGAAAAAAAAAAAGAAACAGAGCATACCAGAGTTAATACATTTTCAAATCACAGAAAATTTTGTATGCGGATTAAAGATGAAACAATTGTGTTGTGTACAAAATATTGTCAGATTTGTTTGATTTTAATAACACTTTTAATTAGTTGTGGTTCAATATATAAGTGCACATTTGTAGCAATCAAATAGAGGAGACATCTCTACAGCAAAGTCTGAACGTACCTTCATAACAGGGCCGGCCCCGAGAATTTGGAGGCCCTGTGCAATTTACCTATAAAGACCCTAAAATTTGTAAATTCTTAAATTATAAACAATAAAATTCTAATTTATATATAATATACTTGAAAGGACCATTTCAATCAAAATATTACACAAAAAAATTAAACTTAAGTCTACTTAGATAATTATTTTGCAATACTGCAGTTTATACAGATGACGAAATACGAATTATAATCAATATTGCAACAGTAAGTCAGTTTATAGTAAGTCAATTTATACAAATTTCAAATCAATACTAAGTTTAAAATAAGAATGAATTATAATACTAATTGTGACAGCAAGTCAGTAAGAACTAATAAATCATATGGAGCCATAGAGGAAAAGTTAACAAATCACGTCAATATATCATGTGTTAACTCTCTGGTTTAGGATAAACGTCAAGAGGAAATCAATGAATAATATGTTACCTCTAATGGCGAATTCACGAGGAAAGCAAATAGAAATACAGGGAATAATATGTTACCTCTAAGACCGGAGTAGCGCTGACGGAGAGTGAGCTAGGAACGGAGGGGGAGGAGGTCGAACGGTGTAGAAGGAGATTAGCGAGGGAGGGTTAGGGTTTTAGGATTTTGGGGTGAATGGTTCGCTTATGTAGGGTAAAACTTATTTGTGTAATTTGCTTATTATGTTAACTAGCAGGTACCCGTGTAATGCGCGACGGGTACCCTTTAATTAAATCTCGCAACGAATAAATGTTGTTAAAATGCACATTCTTTCCATAAAACAAAATGACTGTTAACGTGTATTGATGTATAAACTCCTTCAAGGATAAAATGAATGTCAATGTCTCAAATGCCTTACTTTGAATGACAATTTGGTTGTATGTGGAGAGTGAGTTTGGATTTTCTTCACACATATACAGGCTTTTTAGTTAGTTGCTTGAAAGGGGTAGATTTATTCCAGTTTTATGTTATTTTAATGTATAGGGTTTTTGGTAATGATGGTGAGGAACAACAATAAATTTGATTATGAAAACTATTGTTCTTAATTTGTTAGTGCTTGGTTGTGTACTTACAGTAGGTTTGATTTTATTACAAATGCAAAACATATTATTAGACCTGTGCCAACCCTGCGTCAGGGGGCACGTCGAGGGGGGAAAGACGCCGTCGAGGCACGTCACCGTTGGCACCAAGACGTCTCCGGCATGCGTCGTTTGGGCTGCATCCTTGTGGCGACGGGGGAGGGGTTACGTCGAGGATACATGTGAGGTGGAGGAGTTTTTATTTAATATTTTAATATTCTTTTTAGGTGGGGATGGGTTAGTGATGGGTTAGTGATGTGTTGCTGTTGGCACGACCTCGTCAGTAACCCGTCGGTAGGGAAGGGTTTAGTGATGTGTTTAGTGACGCGTCACTGTTGGGAGAGGCCTTAATAGCCTAGCGGTAAGGTGTTTGGCTCCAACTAGGGGTGCCCAACGGGTCAACCCGACCCGACCCGGCTCTTATCGGGTCGGGTCCGTCGGGTTTGAGGTTAAAAAATTCTAACCCGAAACCCGACCCGATAAGGATTCGGGTTTGTCGGGTTCGGGTTGGTCGGGTTTCGGGTTTGTCAGGTTGACCCGATCGGGTTGGTCGGGTTACACTTGAGCTAGGAATTTTTAGTAATAACTATAGAAATTATTTAATATATTGAATTTTATGAGTATTTATTTAACACTTTTAATTATTAATTGATTTTTATTGAATACTTTATCATATAATTTGCTAATTAAAATATTTAATAGTAAAAATATGTTAATTTTCTAAAGGAAATAAAGTACTTAAACTTTAATCGGGTCTAATCGGGCCAAGCCGAACCCGAAAAAGGTAAGAAATTCTAACCCGAAACCCGACCCGATAACGAATCGGGTTGGTCGGGTCGGGTTTAAAAAACCCGATAATAACATGGAACCCGAAAAGACCCGACCCGATAAGCGTAATCGGGTTCGGGTTCGGGTTAGGGTCGGGTCGGGTCAACCCTTTGGGCACCCCTAGCTCCAACCTTGAGGTTGAGGATACAAATCCCATGGTGGACATAAGTGGATTTATGTGTCGATTACGATTGCCGTTAAAAAAAATTGCAAAAAAGTTTGATTTTAGTGCATGTTTGGTAAAAGATACAAAATGATTTTAGTGCATTGTTTCTAGTTCCGCCTCTGGTTAGAGATTAGACAAAACATGAATGGCCCGCTCGTCCTGCTTTCATGTAAATTCCTTGACTGACGCACCTACAATAACCACCAATTTACAGTTTGAGATGTTATAGGAAATACTTAAATGTCGTAACAAAAAAATGCATAAAACTCACTATCAAGCTCAACAATTGCCTTCTCGATCACAAGTTTGAATTTACCTGCCAAAAAACAAAATGTTTGAACTTTTACATGCCAATAAAAAACCAAATGGATTACACTTTTAAATAGAACAAAAAAATTAAAGGTAGAAAAATAATATGACCCATTCAAGATACAAAATAACCAAAAGATGCTTTTCAACAAACGCAATTCAGATTAGGTATTTGGTCAATAATCAGATATTTGATATCACTTACATTTCAAATACACCACAGACAAACTGAAAAATATACATACCCATAAAAAAATGGTTAGCCCCGACCACATCTTGTCCATTACCCATACCGCCCATACATATTTTGTGGTGGCGGCTACACTTAACTATACTTTTGTGGCTGACAAATATCCTTAACGGCTTGTATAAAAATAACCTGGCCAACAGGTAAATTATCCCTAAACCACAAAAGGTTTGTTTAGTAATTATCAATAACAAATTAGAGAATATGAGAGAGACCTCAATTGTATTTTTTTTTGCGAACTAACAAACTTCAAAATCTGAAATGGAAGAGGCTAATAAAACCATAAAAACAAAATGTTGTCTTCCTCAGGTTAAGATGGTAATTTCAAGAACCTCTCCTTTTGCTTTAGCCTCGTCTTAAAAGAAATTTTAGTAAAAAAAGAAATTCAAACAAGTGTATTTTACTTGCATTGACAGTATCCACAGCGACTTTGACTTCTCCCTGTGTGCCATTGTTAGTTCTGAAAATCTCTTTGAAATAGTGTCTAAAAGAAAATGAAATTTATACATAGTTGCCTGGATTGCATTAATTCGATCACTGTTTGCTTTCAATTTCCTGCTCCTCTTCCAATTGTTTGCATCACTGTGTCAACAAAATACATAATTAAAATCAATTTAGTTAGAGCTTAATACAGCAAAAATCGATAAAAACGATTGAGCGCTAAACATTAGTTTCAATATAGGTGCCTATATCAACCCGGTTGAGTACCTGAAGGGATATGCGGTTCACTCATCCCATCAACAGTCTTCACCTGCTGCAACCAACCGACCAAAAAAAATCATCAGTTAATCAAGTTCAAATTTTACATCCAAACACCTGTTAATATAAGAACAGACGTGAAGTATTGACAAAAAATAATTCAGGCATTAACACAAACACATAGAGTGCATAACAAAAATTCGGATCATATTAGCACAACACCACAAAATTCGGTTACACATTAAGAAAACTGATAGTATGCATAACAAAAATAACATTCAAAGAATCATCAAGAGAGGAAAACATACCTTAAGTTGAACTTAGAATCGGCTCTTAAAACTGCAAAATTGAAAAGAAATATATTTCTGAAATTATAGGCTCAGTTTGTGTAAAATGAAATTATAGGGTATCGTGGAGGGGTTTCAAGATGACTGGTTGAAGAATCATCTTGGTTGAAGAATCATCTTGGTTGAAGAATCGAGGAACTGGTTGAATAAACGAGGAGCCGTTTGAAGAATCGAGGAGCGGAAATGGAAGAGGCAGATAACGAAGATGCAGAAATTGAAGAGGCGGATAATACTCTGACCAGATGGGCCCAAAGACGATGGGCTAAAATTATGTTTCGGTGGCTGTTTTACCAAAAGGATAACAGGCTAATTTTTCGGAATTAACCCGCGTGGTTTTCCATAGAAGATATAGCTATTGTGTTTAGGATTTGCAGTGCAGACGAAGGCCTGGCTAGGTGGTACGGGCGCTGCTTTATAACCCGTAGGTAGTGGGTTCGAAACATGTCGAAGACTTTCTTTTTTTTCCCAAAAGAATTAAATTTCATAATTAGCAAGTGTGTTGGCTGAATTTTCAACCTTGCTAATTGTGGAAATGGTAAACTCTTTATAATATAGTAGAGATACTACGTAATAATAAAAATAAAATTAATATGTTATTTAAATTATCAAAATGGTTTTTATTATGGATCTAACTCGCTTTAACTTTCGCCATGACATGTTAAGGCTTGAAGCTTCACCTTGTCGCCACGCCATGATCCTAGGCTAGAGGGTAAGGCTTGCGTGTTGAGTTCCAACTTGACTCTCATTTATTCATAGCAAATGGTGTTTTTAAGCGTAAGCAGCTGCGGTACATATAGTTAATTACTTATAATAATGGTTGGATATAATGAAAGATGAAGAAAAATATTCACGATCTATGTTATAAATTTATAAGTATGTGTTTTTTCATCTTTGTTTATATAAATTATATATGTATAACTAGCTTCAAAGCCCGCCCGAATGAGCGGACATGCTTCGAGAGAGATATAGGAAAATAACAAAATAGTGATACTATTGAAATAACATAACAATCCATAATTGAAATGATGATAAATAATTTTTGATACATGAATAAATGATATAGGAAATTTAGAGACGAACTAAAACTTTTTTGTAAACGACATTTGTTGTTGAGTTAGTGTAATTGTCATCTTTGTTGCAAAAAATAACCTTCAATCCTTTCTTGCTCTTAACTTACTCTTGAGACAACGACATACAGTTGACCATGTGAGAATACTGGTTTTTAAATAAACAAACCAACTTACGACAACGTCTGACCTTGACTTTTATTAATAGTAATAGCAAAGCAAAGGTGAACAAAAAATTATCTCCCGTTCAATTTAAAAGACATGTTATCCGGCTTCCTGATTGATTCACCATAATTTTGATCACCTATCTTTAAATCATTATGCAATTTTAAATCATTAAAAATACATGAAAAATAGTTTATAAAAGATTACAAATAAATGGAAAACAATCTATTCTACTACTATAATAAAACAAAACCTATATGACCACCATTATGCCTAGGGGTGCTTATCGGGCCAAAACCGAACCGATAGAACCGATAGAACCGATAACCGATAACGATGAATTTTCAAAACCGAAACCGAACCGATAACATGTTAGAAGGCCTCCTTGAAATTTTTTTAATTATTTAGTATAAAATTTCAATTATTTTCGAATACATAAATTTGCAAAAGAAATCTTCAAATTTGAATATATATATATATATATATATATATATATATATATATATATATATATATATATATATATATATATATATATATATATATATATATATATATATATATATATAGTGACGGATTCCATACAGAACCCATATTATCTACAGAACTTTTAGAACTATTCTCCACCAATCAGATTCAAGATAAATCAATTTCATTAAATATTTATATTTTAATATATAGGGGCACTATGGGGTTTTTACCAATTTCGGTTTTATAGCAACTCCTAAGAAATAGGATCGGTTGTTTCAACCCTTCTTTATCTTCTCGTACGTTATTTCTACCGTCTTCTTAACACTTATCCCTGTTAATCATCTCTTTCTTCCATATTATTCAAAATTGCAGAGATATTTTTCCAAATATAAATTCAAAATATTCATCACAAGATGTCGACTGATAATGATGGAACTCGAATTAATCAAGATCATCCAATACATAACGACATTATCGACATACATGATGATTGTTATTGCGATGAAGCTCCTCAAAATGCAACATATGAATCCGATGCTGACATACATCATCAATTAGGTTGTATTTTTTTGTTTTTTTTCATGTTTATTATAATTGTTTGAGATAATTTTTTATTTATTTATTGAACTGGTTGCAGGTAGGAATTAGTGAGGTACTTGTCAAGGATGATGGTTGGTAGGAATCAGATTAAAGTTTTATGTTTTATATTTTATATTTTATAACTTTTAACTAGATCTAATTTTTTCTATATTATTCATTTTTATGGATGATGGCAGATAGGAAGATGAAAGCTTGTAAGAACGAACTTTAAGCAAGTATCGATTGTGGTATATATATAACTTGGAAACTGTAAGAAGACGTTGGACGAAAGCTTGTAAGATCGAGATTTGGGAACTGTATGAATTGAACCACACAAAAATTATTATCAAATTGTAAATTGTGAAGGATTTGAAGATCGAACAAAATTCAGTTGCGGTGCCTTTTGTAAATTGTGCATCAGTGTTACAAATTTAAAATCCCCTTTAGCATAGGTGTTTTGTAAATTGTGCATTAGCGTTATGAAGATATTATCACAACAAACATAACAACTTAAGTTATAAGACAAGTGCATATATGTATATTTTCTGGACTTGTAAAAACACAAATGTATAATATAGAAAACATTGATGTATATATGTATATTTTCTGGACTTTGTAAAAACACAAATGTATAATATAGAAAACATATATGTATAACGGACATATGTGTATAAAAAACATTGATGTATATATAAATGAAAATATACGTACGAAATACATATATGTATAACGGACATATGTGTATAAAAAACACTGATGTATATATGAATGAACGTAATACGAAATGAAATGTATGTACAAAATACATATTTGTATAAAATACATATATGTAGAAACAATAAATATGTTTCAAATACATTTCATATGACGTGTGTGCATAAAGAACATGTTTATGGCTGGCACAATAATTAATACTGGTCAATTTCGTAAAATCTAAATAAAAGAATAATGTAAATACTAATAAATCTTAAAAATTAGGGAGGTGGATTTTTGTGAGATCCGAAAATAGTGGGATTGAAATTAAAGTAAATCAAAATTTTTAATTTGCTATACCGATTATACCCTTTTAGATAGAAACTTACCTAATTAAAACTTTTAAATATTTAATGATGGCATCATAGATCTTAACCATTGATGTAAAAAATGGATGGACCGGATCTATTTAAATTAGTTCTACGGGTTCTGTATATAATATGAGTTCTGTATGGAATTCGACCCTATATATATATATATATATATATATATATATATATATATATATATATATATATATACATACTAGCTTCAAAGCCCGCCCGAATGGGTGGGCATGCTTCGAGGGAGACAAGTTGGTTATGCTATTAATATTTTATATTTAAAAATTAATTTGATTTTTTTAAATCACGAAAAAATAGTAATAACAAAAATCCTGCATAATTTATATTTTTATTGATTTTTTTGAAAAATAAAATCAATATTATGTTTGATAATAGTAATAACCCAGAAAAAAAAATTAAAAAAAACAGTTTTATGTTTCATAATAGTAATAATCCTGAAAAAAATCAGTATTATGTAACATAATAGTACAACAGTAGTAATAACAGAAATCTTGCATATTTCATAATAAACTCGGAAAAACAAAATTTAAAAATTTTGAAAAAATATTACAAAACAAAAAATCAGTATTATGTTTGATTGTACATCATATTTTTTGAGAATTATTTCAAAAAAAAATTTCAGGTTCTTTAAGCATGTGTTCGGGTTCTTCAAAAAAACCAGAGTAAAAAATCCAAATAAATACTGAAAAATAAAAAATCCGGACAATGCAGAATTTTGTAATATGTTCTATTTTGTATCCTTGATTTTTGATTATGCACAATATTGAAAAATACAAACAGTAGGTTTTGTAAAACTCAGTTTTATCCGCCTAACTTTGATGTAAGTACGGTTCTGTTACCATGACTTTAAGAAGAATGAGTAACAAAATGCAAATTAAATAGAACCGTTTAAGGATTTATAAATAATGCATAACCAACCTTGATTACGCACAATATTGAAAAATACTAACAATATGTTTTGTAAAACTCAGTTTCATCCGCCTAACTTTGATGTAAGTACGGTTCTATGACCATGTCTTTAAGAAAAATGAGTAACATACGAATGCAGATTAAATAGAACTGTAAATAGATTTAAAAATAATGCATAACCAACCTTAAGAAATTAAAAAATAAACGTTGCATACATTGTGTTTTTTTTTTTTGTAGAAGGATTATTCTTGCGGAGTGAAAGAATGTGTAAATAAAATTACTGGTTAATGTGTAGAATCATGAGAGGAAAAAGAATGGTATATATCGGTATTAATTAAAATATCACATTTAATCGTTTCCATAAAATTGGTGAAGCAGATATGGAAGATAATATTTGGTATTCAAAATAATTTTAGAATTTTAATTAATGATTTGAATTTGTCCCAAAATTAGGGATCGATTAAGTTTGAATTTTCCGTTCAAAAAAAAGATTAAGTTTGAATTTTGAAAATTTGACACCCATCTTAAAACAGTCCAGAATTGTGGAAAGGATTAGGTGGAAGAGGCAACGATTTGACCCACGTTAAATCCAAATGGTATTAATTAAATGCAGATATCAAGGCTTAGGAAAATTGAGAGGAAATCGTTGGCCAATGAATGAATTACACGTGGCATAAACAACCAATCAGAGTGTTTCAAATGGGTGAGTTGTCAAACCAAAATCATATGTAGCTGCATATATAGAAGAAGATATATGTATATATATATATATATATATATATATATATATATATATATATATATATATATATATATATCTATTATTATTATATATAATAAAAGAAACATTTAGGTTGCCATTTGGCACCTTCTTAGAGAACCACCTTGCCACGTGGCAGCATTCTATTGGTCAATTTCTATTTTCCCGCCCATTCTAAAGTCCTAAAATTTAACGTGTTTTTGTAATCGGGCATGTAATTCAGGCAGGTCTTAACTATTATATTTGAATACAATATTCTCTCTATATATTTCGGGCAAGTCATAATAACATATAATTTTAAAGATAGGAAGTAAAAATCAATGATTTTGTATAAAATTTGTTTCGTAATTTTAAATAGAACATATAATTATGTTCTTTAATCTTAGAAATTGTTTCTATACATTAATACTTACCTAAATTGCAACATTAACTATAATGCAAATGCATTTTATTTTTTGTTTCTTCACATGAAATAATATTGTTTATGCGCATGAAGTAATTCATTGTTTATTTGATACTTTTTCTTTGATTTTAACCGCTGCATCCTTAATTTTTTCGGGAATTTATCATCATCACTATAAGGTTTTGTTTCTGTTTTCTAAGTCAAATCCAATAATTTATGATATTATTGTTTCTTTTTAGATTACTGGTTTCGTTTATGTTGAATTACTATATATGTTTCTCTTAACTGTCTTTGATACGATATTAAAGGCACTATTAAGTGATGCTCTCCTTTACATTATGCTCTTGACCAATTCAACCCATGATCTCCTCAAGCTACTGACGTCTACAACCCATGATTACCATTTCTTTTATTTAAGTAGTTATTGCATGCATTACTAGTTAAAAGCGTCACTACTACAGATCGCATTTGTTGTTGCGGACGTATAAATTTATATATTGCGGTGGTATGATAAAACCGCAACAACAAATGCAGTTCGCACTGCAAAAGAAATAACCGCAACAACAATTCAATTTGTTGTTGCGGCCATGCTAAACCCGCAATAACAAATCCATTTTTTGTTGCGGTCAAATATTACCCGCATTAACAAATCCATTTGTTGTTGCGGCCATATATTACCCGCAACAACTACAAAGTTTGTTGTTGCGGCCATGCTAAACCCGCAATAACAATTCAATTTGTTGTTGCGGCCATACATTACCCGCAATAACAATCTAAATTTTCAGTTTAAATTAGTTAATTAATTGGCAAACAAAAACAAATTTCATAAAGATACAACGATAACATTACATCATGTTGAATTCATGTTGACAAACATCAAAACCTAAACAAGGACAACCAAAACCTAAACACAAAGCTAACAAACATCATGTTGAATTCAAAGAAGAGTAACGTTGAAGATAACTCCAGCACCTCTGTTTTTTGTTTCGAGATCAAGGGTGAACATCACATTTTGGTTCGTGCGGATGCCCATCTTGTGTTTGAAGTCGACCATATCACCATTTATAGTCATATGGTCTATAAAACGATCATTGGGCCTCCTTCGATCACCGTGGCGTTGTAAATTGAAAACCATGTATGGGGGACTCATCTCAAGGTTTGACAAAGCACACAAATGACGCTCATTCCAAAGTTGGTGATCCCTAACAAATTTTGCTGGAATAGTCTGATGAAAGAAAAAAAATTAATTAAATTTATACTGCAAATTAAGAAATTAAAAAGAAATTAAAATCATACAATTTTTCTTGTCATGGACGCACACCATTTTAAGATGAAGAAATTATTAACTTGTACTTCGTGATCACCAATATGCAGACTGCTAGAACTCATATTAGAAACTTAAAAGATCGATTAATCTTACTTTGAAAAGTTTTTCTTTGAAACGTTCTTGTATGTTTAAAAATGAAACGTTTTTTGATATAACAAATTAAAGGAATGAATGAAAGTCTGCTTATACATATACTTCAGTTTTGGCGGGATTGGGGATTGGGGATATGGCGCGCATCACAACTGTACAACCGCATCTCCAAACAAGTGAATAGTCATTTTGGTTTCTGCTGCAGCATCATCAAGATTCGCTTGAGAACAAAATCTGCTGCAACATGTGAATCTTGATGATGCAGCACCAGTAAGCAATGACTTAATAAACCTTCATATATATGAAAATTAAGTTTGATCGATCCATCAAAATAATGACAATTATGGTACAATATATAGAGCTGATATTAATTAGTTGTCTTTTAATTTCAAAGAAACTATCATCACGTATATTTTAGAATCTCAAGAAAATATTTGATTCTACTGCAACACTACCTTATGATGTGGTAAAAATCGAGGAAAAACATTTGTTGTTGCGGTTTCCATATTTGTTATCGCGGTTAAAAGGATAAGTTTAGAAAAGTAGCTGCAACACTAGCTGTAACTTCCATCTAACTTGATGTGTATTTACTCGATGCATTAAATTAATATAAATTCCAAAATATTAATTCAAATATTATTAATTCAAACATTTGTTATTGCGGTTTCCCGTATTTGTTACCGCGGTTTCACCTTGAATTCTAGATGACGGTCAATTTTCCCTCTTCAATATTTTCGACGACCTTGGTTATTATATATAGTTAACCAATTTTATTCTGAAATGCAGTTACAAGAAAACTATTAATCAAAAACATTTTTTTGTTATTAACATCTGAAATGGAAAACGAAAATCTTCCTCAAGAGATCATTGATATCGAGTCGTCTACCGACGACGATATCAATAACTACCAAGTGGAGGATCCTCTAGATCACAGCCATTACTTTGCTGTGAAATTGTCCTCCCAAATTATTCAACGGAGGGAAATTGTATGCATTCAAATTTTTTTCTTTCTGTTTACTGGTTATGATTAATCTTTATTTTGTTGATTTCTTAATTCCAGACTATACCAGCACAGCTGGTTGAGGACGTCAAACTCTACAACTATGGCACATGCTGTGTCTTTGAGATGGGAGAGAAGAGTGCAAGGTTCGTGTTGGTTGATGTGTTTTGTAATCGAAAGAAACCAATCGAGGAAAGACCCTATGGCCCGATCACCATCCATGGGGATTTTGACGAGTTGAGGATGGATTGGGGCATCCATTGGAACCAATGGGTTGTTTTCACCATTGATCTTGAGAAAATGAAGCCCGGAGGCCGAGTTTACATGAAATTAACTTTGTTTTGATTTTTTTTTTCGTTGTAAATATTGTGACTTTTTAATTTCCCTTGTAATGCATCCCCTTTTCTTAATATTATCTTAAATGTTTTTTTGTTAACCATATCTTCAAAGTCTCCGATAAAATAATTAATTTATCTTCAAATTTATAATGTCAAATATCAAAATAATTATTTAAAAATATAAATAGATTAATATAAATATTTTAATTTATAATATTAGCAAATAATTACTGAAAATATGTAACGGCTAGAATATATTTGTTATTGCGGGTTTTCTTCCTTTGTTAGTGCGGTTTTCCATTTTGTTATTGCGGTTTGACCGCAATAACAAAACAAATCTCATTTTCATCTAATATCCAACGGACATATTTTGAAATAGTTGTCTTTCTTCTTCGTTGAGATCCTGTTTTCGTTCTGCTACTCTTTTTAAGGTAATTTCGTTTTCTTTTTTTTCTTTTTAAATTCATGCTTTGAAGTAGACTTAGAAATATAATTATCTTCCAATTAGTTGCCAAAATAGACACATTACATTCATAAAATAGAGAATACAGTAGATTATGCAAACATTGCATATCCTATGAAAACTATGCAAATCCCTATCAAATACAATTTCATTTTCCTTAGCATTAAGTCACGTTCCTCCAGCTTCATTTCAAGATTGTTCTTCGAGTTTATTAATCCTGGAATGATTTGTTTGGATCTTTCACACATAACATGATCAAACCACACAAAAAATCTACATGTAGAACCCTATAAAAAAGAATATTATACAATAGTTAATAATAATTAGTTGAATTCTAAAATTAAAGGCCTTACCTTTGTTGGACATGTATAAAACCTTCGTCCAGGGTTTCTGGCTGTCCATGAAGTGCGAATCACTGCTTGTTTGCCACATGATGAACAGAAAACCATCTTGTAGCTAGAAAGATAATGTGTTCGTTTTTTTTAGGTTGATAAATGGCTGAATATGTGACTTACTTATATATCCTTCAATTACCATTTAAATATATAATATTAATTAACTTTTATTGTCGCTTAATTTATTAATTTTTAGATGGAGCGTAATTATTGGATGTATCATGCTATACGTTCGTCCGCCGATTATGTCATCGGTGTTGGAAATTTTATTCGGTTTGCTGAATCGAATCGCGTTAAGAACGCAAGTCCTTCGATCTTATGTCCTTGCAACGTTTGTAAAAACTCTAAAAGATTCACAAACACCGGTGATATAGAGCACCATTTGTTTCGCCATGGTTTTATGTATAATTACACTTGTTGGTCAAGTCATGGAGAATCACGACTTAATTTTAACACATCTTCGAGCAATGTAGATAGTAGTAGTACTAGTACAACATATACAACATTGAACACTGACTCATACCACGATAACGATCAATACACTTCAAATGACCGTTTCGATGAAAGTATTAATGAATTGGATACTAATATGAGTGGTGACGTTGGTGAACAAGATGAATTACATCGCTTATTTGATGAAGCCGAAACACCGTTATATAAAGGTTCTAAATTAATGAAACTTGATGCTGTGTTGAAGTTAATTAACTTAAAGATGAAAAACGGATGGAGTGATACAAGTTTCACAACCCTATTAGAGCTTTTACATCATGAGTTGCTTCCGGAAGAAAATGGATTACCAATTTCTACATATCGAGCAAAAAAATTAATGTGTCCAATGGGATTGGAAGTAGAAAGAATACATGCATGTCCCAATAATTGTATGTTGTTTCGGAACGAGTTCGCAAATTTGCATAACTGTCCTCATTGCAAGGCATCGAGGTATAAACGGAAAAAAGATACGGATGAAGTTGTCGATGATGTGACAAAGAATGGACCACCGGCTAAAATGTTGTGGTATCTTCCTATTATACCAAGACTGAAAAGGTTATATTCAAACGAGAAAGAAGCCAAGTTACTTTGTTGGCATTCAGAAGAACGTGTGATTGACGGGAAAATTAGACATGTTGCGGATTCACCGCAGTGGAGAAACATTGATAAAAGGTGTGTTGAGTTTGGGAAGGAGATCAGAAACATACGGTTTGGGCTTAGCTCGGATGGGATAAATCCTTTCGGTAACATGAGTAGTCGTCATAGTACGTGGCCAGTTCTCTTATGCATTTACAATCTCCCACCATGGTTATGCATGAAACGGAAATACATTATGA
Organism: Calendula officinalis; assembly: GCA_963853835.1. NCBI lineage: Eukaryota > Viridiplantae > Streptophyta > Magnoliopsida > Asterales > Asteraceae > Calendula > Calendula officinalis. The sequence continues at coordinate 49,776,365 of OY970821.1, read as the reverse complement.
TGTCCTTGTTGATTCAAGGTCCGAAACAACCGGGTAATGATATTGATGTTTATTTATCCCCTTTGATTGATGACTTAAAAACTCTTTGGAGTGATGGTGTAGATGTATACGATGCTTATAGAAAAGAACAATTTAAATTGCGGGCCATGGTATTTTGTACTATCATTGACTTTCCAGCATACGGTAACTTGTCAGGGTACAAAACGAAGGGTAAGAAAGCTTGTCCTGTTTGTGAAGATGAGACAAGCTCGGTGTGGTTACGAAATTGTAAAAAAACTGTATACATGGGACATCGAAGATTCCTTACCAAGAGTCACCCGTTTAGGAAGAAGACGATTGAGTTTGACGGAACTGTCGAGGTCAGGACGGTGAAGAAACGATTTGATACATTTTCACGAGTTGAAAATATTAATGTTGTGTTGGGTAAGAGATTCCGTATTGATAATGATGCCATATGGAAAAAGAAGTCCATATTTTTTCAATTGCCTTACTGGAGACATTTAGATGTTAGACATTGTCTTGATGTTATGCACATAGAAAAAAACGTATGTGAGAGCTTGATAGGCTTATTATTGGATATTAAGTACAAAACTAAAGATGGTATTAAGGTTCGAAATGACATGGTCGAGATGGGAATACGTAAAGATCTTGCTCCCGTACAACGAGGCACTCGTACTTATCTTCCACCCGCATGTTATAATACAACGAAAGAAGAAAAAAAAAGTTATGCCAATGTTTGCACGATATTAAGGTTCCGTCATCTTATTCAGCTAACATTCAAAGATTTGTATCAATGAAAGATTATAAATTGCTTGGGATGAAGTCTCACGATTGTCATGTTTTGATGACACATATGATTCCAATCGCAATTCGTGGAATTTTACAAGATGATATCCGACATACAATCACAAAGCTTTGTTTGTTTTTCAACAATATTCATACGAAAGTTATTGATGTCGAAGATTTGGACAAATGGGAGAAAGACGTTTATGTTATCCTTTGTGAACTAGAGATGCACTTTCCACCATCATTTTTTGATATAATGGTTCACCTAATATCTCATATCGTACAAGAGATTAAGGCATGTGGTCCTGTATTTCTACGTTACATGTACCCTTTTGAAAGATACATGGGAATATTGAAAGGTTATGTAAGAAACCGTAATCGACCAGAGGGAAGTATTATTGAAGGGTATACTTCTGAAGAGGTGATTGAGTTCTGTCAAGGTACGTATGTAATATATATGATCAACTATAGCAAAAATTAATTTATTATATATTTTGTTTTTGTTAGGCTATATGGAAGGTGTCAAAAGTGTTGGCGTTTCTAAAAGTCGCCATTCAGGTCGACTTGAAGGAAAGGGAGGAGTAGGTTTTAAGATAATAGTGCCAATGCACGGAGAACTACAAGTTGCTCATTTAGTAATCTTAAAGCACATGACATGCCTCACTCCATATGTTGATGAACATATGGATATGTTAAAGTCGACGAACCCGGGTAAACAAGAAGTGTGGTACATAAACAACCAAAACAAGGATTTGGCAAGTTGGTTGAAAGAGAGGGTGACAACAAGTGACGACGTTGATGACACTGTCAAAAAATTGGGACAAGGTCCAGATGCTAGAGTAAGAACTTACCAAGGATATGATATTAATGGTTATACATTTTACACCAAAGATCAAGATAGAAAAAGTACAGTGCAAAATAGTGGAGTTACAGTAATAGCATCAACAACCGAAATCGATAGGCGTGATCAAGATACATTGATAAGCATCACAAAAGATTCTTATTACGGTGTGATAGAAGAAATTTGGGAATTGCAGTATTCTGATTTCATAATCCCAGTGTTCAAGTGTAAGTGGGTAAATAACCGTACGGGTGTTAAAGTTGACGAATATGGTTTTACACTTGTCGATCTTGAAACTAATGGCTACAAATCCGAGCCATTCGTTCTCGCAACACATGTATCACAAATTTTTTTCGTCAAAGATCCAAGCAAAGCAAAATACCACATTGTGTTGCAAGGTAAAAGACGTATTCTTGGGGTTGATAATGTTGTGGATGAAGAAGAAGACGATAACTTCGATGATTTACCACCATTTTCCATCGGTATCGAACCCGGGAATTTTGAAAACATGAATAGAAGCTCATATGTACGAACTGACGGAGAAGGAACATACATTTAATAACTCGATCTATTATATATTATTGAAAATTAATATTTGTATTATATATGTGTTTTAGTACTATGCAAATTTATAATTAACTTACTGTTTTATTCATGTGTAACATTTTTTTATCAATTTGAATTTCTTACTATGTGAAAAAAATGAAACTCAAAACCGCATTAACAAATCAACAAAACCGCAACAACTAAATAATCAAACCGCAACAACAAACAAACCGCAATAACTAATGGACAATAACCGCGGTAACAAATAGAATAAAATAACCCGCTAATACGTAGTAAAGACCCGCTAAAACGAAATTGTTTATTCCAAAATTTTCAAATCCCAAAACATAAGTTATCCAAACATCGAATCCTTTAATCACTTTTGCACAAAACCTTCTTCGACCAAACCCTCCGTTTTCTTCACCAAAATCACTCTGCACTAGTTCGCCGGAGTTTGGATTCACCGTCGTTTTCTTCACCTTGAATATTAACCGACGTTGCTTTCTCCACGTCGTATCCTTAATCACTTTTCCAAAAACCTTAATCACTCGATCTCGTCGACCTAAACCCTAGTTTACCGTTACATCGCCGATTTTCCTTACCAAGCTAGGTATTAAAGTATTATGTTAATGATTTCTTGTACGTGTTTGTTATGCATTCGTTCTTAATCATCTTTTTCTGTTAACGTATTATGTTCACGCATTTGTGTCGTAATTCTGCAGAAATGGCCGATAATCAAGAACGTAAGAGACGTAGAGGCGAACGTGGTCCTGCATCTTTTGGGAAGAAATATAAAGAAGATGTATATAAAACTGAATTTGATGAAAATAATATCCCTCTAAGTAAAGAATTGACGTCATGGTTTTGGATGACGGTTCAACATCGTTTCCCGCTAGCAACTGATATGGGCAAAATGGACAAAGACATATATGAAAAACTATGGCTGGATACCAAGGTATATATTTATTAGAAATATGAAATAGTTGTTAAGTGATGATAACATATAATTTATTTACTCTAAATTGTAGAATATGTGGAATATCGAACGATGATGCAAAAGAGTTAATAAAATTGGTACTAATTTTAAATCTAGGCTTGTTAAAAATTTCGTCCTTACAGGTAAGGATGCTTGTGAGAAGTATAAGTTTCTTAAAAGGAATGATTGGGAAGCATTTAAGGCACAAAGAAGCACCCCAGAATTTATGGTATCTCTTAATTATATTATATGTTTAGTGTTGTACAATATTTTATTATTAACAACTTGTTAATTTGTGTAGCTAAAAAGGGAGAAAGCATTGGCAAGCAATAAAAGCAGACAATTCAAGGTCCGCGTGGGCCGAAGCGGGTGGAACCGTTTTAAAAAAAATAAAAAGGATGCAGTTTGGTCTGAACTTCTACAAAACCATAGTGTTCTTTCGGAGATTCAAAATGAACGGTCTAAGTTGTTTTTGATGGGTTGTGCAGTTAAGAATAGTGAAGGAAAGTTTGAACTTCCTAACGAAGCGATGGACAATTTCCAAGTTTTGGTAAACTAAGTTTTATTTAATTGAATATTTTTATCTTTTTGGTAAACAAATATTTTTTGTAGCTCGCGGAAGAGAAAAAGATGATAGCGGATGGTACTTATGCAGAAAATAAGAAGGATCCTTTAATTGTTCTCTTAGGACCCGAGCACGGGGGACGATCTCGGACCGTATCCGAGGTAATTGGATACACAAAGGTCAAAGGTGGATTGATTAGAAATGTGATCCCGCAAAGTACCCCCGCGGTCAACACAAGCCACCATGATTCATGTGGGTCCCGTGAAACGGTGGAACACTATCCACCTATTGAGGTAACAATTTAAAAGTTTTGCAGCCTATACTATCCAGCCTTATAATTGTATCTGTTTTTACAGGTGTTGTCACCGTGTGAGTTGCTAGTTAGGGTGGCGGATGCCCATCTAGTCAAAGTTGGTTATGGACGAGTATGGCCAACTGTGGTATTCCAACTGTTACATCATAAACAGATTGCCGATGGTTGTGTAAAAGTCCAAGTGGATTCCATCGTGGCAGGAAAGGAGGATTTGCTTGTACATCCTCTTACAAAAACAGATGACGTCCAACTGGTTGAGAATTTGCCATATCATATAGTACAGTGGCCAAGATACGCAGTGAAGGTATATTTTAGTTTATTTTTATTGTTTGTGAACGATTTTATCTAACGTTGTAGAGATGTTTTAGCTTATCGGTGATGGACTTGTCAATTCCCCGGAAAGGGACTTGAGAGAATCCTCTCCATTTGATTTATCAACCAACAATGTTTATATATCAGAAATGCCCGAAACTTCAACATTCCCTTTAGACCAAGAGTTTGTTAGTTATGCACAAATGGTTAGTCTTATCATTATCATTATTTTAATCATTATATTTAAATACTAATGTTTTTATGATTACTTGTGGTAGTTGCAATCGGAGGATCCAACATTCCCCGCAGCCCAAACCGTCCCCGCAGCCCAAACCGCCCCCGCAGCCCAAACCGTAACCGCAGCCCAACCCATTAACCCAGCCCAAACAGCCCCAATAGCACAAACCATTATCCCATCCCAAACAGTCCCCATAGCCCAAACAGTCCCCATAGCCCAAACAGTCCCAGAAGCCCAACCCGACAGCCCAGCCCGAACAGACCCTATACCCCAAACACCCACCACATCCCAAACCGTCACCACACCTCAACCCGACAGCCCAGCCCGAACCATCCCCGAAGCCCAAACAGAACCCGAAGCCCAAACAGAATCCGAACCCGAGGATGTTCCTCTAGATCCTCAGTACGACCAGCATTATGCGATGGTAGTGGCCGATGCTCCCCAATTTCTCCCAATACTTGATTTATTCTTCAAATATAACAAATATGGTCTTAGTGTTCCTTCCCCTCCGGGTATGTATCCGGAGATATATTCAGAAGGCATCCCAGCAACCGAGGTTTTACAATTTGCTCGATTCCATTGGGTTGATAGCAGCATGATACATTGTTTGTCAATGTAAGCTTAATATTTTAATATTTGGGTATAATTGTATTTATTAACTTTATGTTGTATATTTAAGGTATTATTATGCAATGGCCGGCAGCAATTCACGATGTGCATTTTTCAATGCACACTATATTACCGAGCCAGAATGTCGCACCAACAAGAACCATGTCATCCAACATATCAAGGATGTTTTAAATCATCATCCAAGCAAGTCATACATTCTTGCACCATACTATCAACAGTAATATTTTATTTTCCATAATACATGCAACACTGGATGTTTTAAATCATCATACAAGCAAGTAACTTTGATTAATTGCTTGTGTTTACTTGCAGGCAACACTGGATGCTTTTTATCCTCTGTCCTAAAACGAATATTGCATATATTGTTGATTCTTTAAAGCGTGAATCTGGTCCCGATTACTACACTCTTGTAGGAGTAATCAATCATATGTTTCCCCGTAGATTTAAATGGATAAACACAACTGTATGTTTTCAATTTCCATTTTTTTACCAATTTATTTAAGATGTATAAAATATTCAATATATTGAAATATTACAGTGCTGGAAACAAGACCAAAGCTGGGAATGTGGTTACATTGTTAGTCGACATATTGAAGAATTTTTACAGACCATACAGTTTAACATCAACCAATCTGTAAGTTTATGTTATAATTTTAAAATATTACTCATTTAGATGTAAAAATTATTGATATTAATTCTTTTTCATGAGCAGATGTGGAAGAGTAATAAGAGTTTTGATGCTTCTATGATTCATGAATACATAGAAAGGTTGTTGCCACTGTATCTCGAATGGATGAAGAGGTGCAAGCAAAGTGATGCCACTTATTAAAGGTTAGCAATTAATTAGCAAGTGTAAATTCTTGAACATATAGTTGTAAATTTATGAAACACGGTCCATTACAATGATCACAACCCTGCAAGTGTACATTTTTTTGACATTAAGTTACTGTGCTGTTGTATATATGTTTTTGGGTGCTATCTTTAAATATAGAATATAATATATATATATATATATATATATATATATATATATATATATATATATATATATATATATATATATATATATATATATATATATTGTGGAATGATTTTTTTTTTGTTTATTTTGAATAACAAATGTTGCAGTTACTTTATCATGTGTGCGAATAACTAATATTGCGGGTATGTGTAGTGTGCGAAAAACTAATAGCGCGTTTTTTGCTTTAATGTTGCGGTTTCTGTCTTATTGCGGTCTCAGCGTTTGATATTGCGGTTTCTTTTTTGTTGCGGTGTTGGCTTTAATATTGCGGTTTTTTTCTTGTTGCGGTCTCTGTGTTTGATATTGCGGTTTCTCTTTTGTTGCGGTGTTGGCTTTAATATTGCGGTTTCTTTCTTGTTGCGGTCTCTGTGTTTGATATTGCGGTTTCTCTTTTGTTGCGGTTTGTGTTGTTTGATAGTGCGTAGTTTGTTAGTGCGTTCCTTTCCCCGCAACAAAAAATCGTTTTACCCGCAACAACAAATCGTTTCTGTAGTAGTGCGTATTTCCATTATCTCCTAAAGTTTAGCTAGCATTCTTAGTATAAGTATTGTATTTGCATTTGAGAAAGAAATAGAGAAAATGTTGCAAAAAGTCTAGCTTCTTTTAGTCTAATTCTTGGGAGATTGACCATCTCAAATAGGTCTCTATCATTTGGTGCTTTCATCTTCGTTCTCTTCATTATGTCGCCCCGCAAAGAAACACCCTCCCTCGAAGATACCATGTCCGCCCTAAACGACACCCTCCAACAACTTATTCAATCATCCGCCGCCAACACCGAAAAAATACTCACCAGCCAACATAACTTCCAATCGCATTCCCAATCACAACTCGACATTATTGTCAAACAGCTCGCCACACAATTCGATCAAAACAACAAACTTATCACCACTTTACTAAAGCGGAATCCTCAAACAAAAAAACCAACTCCCACCACCGCCACCGCCGACGCCGCCACCGCCGCCACCGCCACCACAACAAAACCCACGTCCCCCAAAAATCCACCTTCCCACTTTTGACGGCTCAAACCCGTTAGATTGGATCTTTCAAGCCGACAACTATTTTACCTATTACTCAATTCCGCCCAACCAACGCATCGCCCTAGCCATTTTTTACTTTACCGGCAACGCACTCAGCTGGTACAAACATCTCGCCAATAATAACCTACTCAGTACTTGGCCGGAATTAACCAGGGCTCTTGAAGTCCATTTCGGTCCCTCTTCATACGAAAACGACCAAGCAACCCTCTTCAAACTCCATCAAACCTCCACCGTGGATGCATACCAAACTGAGTTCGAGCAAGTGAGCAATTGCGTCATGGGCTTGTCTCCCGAGGCGCTCCAAAATTGCTTCATTTCTGGCTTACGATCCGACATTCAATCTGAAATTGCCATCCTCAAACCGACAAGCTTACATCAGACATATGGTCTTTCCAAACTCATTGAAGATAAGCTTAAAGACCAATCCATTGATACTACTAATTCCACACCACCTACGTCACCAAATCCACCATTGCTTGCGGGTCCTCCTCAACCACCTTCGACACTACCAATCAAACGTTTAAACCCAACCGAAATGCAAAAGAGACGCGCTGAAGGTCTTTGTTTTAATTGCCCGGAAAAATACCACCCGGGTCACCAATGTAACCCGCCAAAATTTCTACTCCTTCAATCGGGGAACGACCCCAAACCGGCGCCAGTTGACCCACCATGGGGAATATTCACAGCTGATTTTGACAACAATGGACCTTGAGGACAAGGTCCTTTTTAAAGGGGGGGGGGGGGTATTGATACGATATTAAAGGCACTATTAAGTGATGCTCTCCTTTACATTATGCTCTTGACCAATTCAACCCATGATCTCCTCAAGCTAACCCATGATTACCATTTCTTTTATTTAAGTAGTTATTGCATGCATTAGTAGTTAAAAGCATATTTCCATTATCTCCTAAAGTTTAGCTAGCATTCTTAGTATAAGTATTGTATTTGCATTTGAAAAAGAAATAGAGAAAATTGTTGCAAAAAGTCTAGCTTCTTTTAGTCTAATTCTTGGGAGATTGACCATCTCAAATAGGTCTCTATCAGTATTACATTACTGTTTCTGTTAATTAACGTTTAATGTCCAGGAAAAATATAATTTTGACTATTGTAGTCAAAATTTAAGTATGATGTCTTTTGACTTTTATGCTGATATATTAAGTTGACTTTCGTAGTCAAAATTTGAAATTTTGATGCCATCATGTCTATTGTGATTTTAAGCATCTATTGTTATAATAAACATCTATATCATAGTCATATAATGAAATGCTTCGTATAATATTGTATAGTGTTTTAGACTATTTTTTTACAATTAACAATAACATTTGAAATTATATCTGGTTGATACGATATTTGGAACAATATATTGTTTAGGGTCATTAATTATATACATACGCATTGTCGTTATGAGCCAACATTAACCTTCTTCACAATTTTTAATTATGATACTTTAAGGTCATAATTAATAATTTTCGGTGATAAAGTTATCTTAATTTTTTTATTATCTTAATTACCCACACAATGTCCTAGAATTGATTTAATATTATTCTGGAGATTAGTTAAAAGTTTAGGATCATAATAACAGTAACATCATTAATATTGCATATAGTAACACATATTGGACCCTATTAATTGTTTATGTTTTAGAATGATCAGTAACCATAATTATGTTTGCAAATTACCAATTTAGCTTTGACTTTATCATATTTGACTTTTTAGGGTCTAATGATATCATTAAGTCAATCACGGGTTATTGTATTACTATAATGTTTATGGAATTTTTGCTATTACTGATAACTAAGATATCATAGCAGAGATGGAGAAACTTTTTCTAGATTAGCATGTAATTGATGATAGTAAATGTTTTTTCATTTTTATACAATTTGTAAGTTCATATTCCGTACTTTGCATTTTGGAGCATTCTATATGTTGGAAAATATAATGGTATTTGCAAGTTGGCAAATTTCCTATTTGTTGTGGGGAGTTGTGGAGCTTTGTTTTTGGTTAACACTCTTGAATAGTCATAATATTGACAATAATGTTGACACTAATGTTGACACTAATGTTGACAATAATGTTACATTAAAATAATAAGAGTTATTCTTTTCTCTCATTAATTTGAGTAAAGGTTTGTGCCTATAAAAGGAACCATTGGGGTGAAAGTTCAAACACACCAACACCAAAAATCATAAGCTCTCATCTCATAAGCTCTCCTCTCATGATGTTGTGTTTTGATATTCATCATGTGTTTTCAAGTAATCACTTTGTGTTGTCGGTGATTCTTTTGCTGTAAGAACATACCGATCAACTGCATCAAATCCTGGGGTTCTACGCTGAGGCTTGCAGCATATAGAGCGCGTAAAAACCTTAAAGGACAGGAATCACAATTCCGCGCGGTTCGTTATTTCATCAAGAATCAGGTTTGTTCATTCCATTTGGTTCTTTCTTATGTATTGAGTTTGATATTGAATTATCAATATCAAATATGATTTTAATATCATAAGTGTCTAATTATTTAATCACCGAATATATAAACATTAAACAACAATCTTTAAGGTTTTTAAATGATATATATTATTGTGTATATATACACATATTTTCTTTATATATATATTCTGTGATCAATAAAATATTAGACAAATGGAAAATGAGACATTATGTAAATGTTTAATATATATATATATATATATATATATATATATATATATATATATATATATATATATATATATATATATATATATATATAGATTAATTCTTTAAAAGAGATTATAATGGCTATTTAGTTTAAATTGTATGAGTTACATTTTTTCTAATTATGGGTATTTAATAGACTTATTTTGTTATGACACATTTAAATATCTATTTTAATCTAATAGACACGTTAAAACAAAAGGTTTTTTCTAGTAAAAAATATATAATCTCGTATAAAGTGGATGGTAGATTAATTATCATGCTTATGGTTGAAGCATTATGATTGAGTTAATTATTATATCTTGTATATAGATTATTTCAAGATACTTTTATGTTTGAAAAGTGTACTATTTGAAAAATCATGATTATACAAGTTAAATAATTTTAGTGTTAAATGGAATCTTTCCAGCTGTGTATCATTAAGCATTGTATTGAACCTATAAGTGAAATAAATTATCAATCATCCCCAAATAGGCTCACCTATTCATATTATAATGTCTAGGAAAGATAAAGGCGGTTTTTCTGACTCCAAATGGGGGTGGTTCCGATACGCACTAGCGCTGTCTACCCTCACCGTCTTTCCTGGTTGTATTCGAATAGAGCTACCGAAAAGGGTTGACTAAATAATGTTTTCCTTGAATGTGGTTAAATACTTGGAGTTTCACAAATTTGAGGACTACTCTTTGGGTGTTTTGTTGAAACACTACCTTATTGAGAAGGAAAATCTCATAAGAGATCAAAAGAGTAAAGTCAAATTGAGTGTGTACCACGTGTTAGGTGGGAGCTCGGATTTTGCTTATGTAAAAGGAATTGCAAATGTTGTTGCAAATCTAACCCACTTGGGTACAAGTGTGGGTCATGTAGGATTCTGGAGTTAACATTCATGTTTATGGAAATCGTGATAGTTTCCAAATTTATGGTATGGTTCGAGAAGGAACTGTGGTGACATGTGTAGACCACCATAGAGTACGTGTTCATGATATTGGCACGGTGGTGCTAACATTCTGAAATGGAATTATGGTTACCCTTCGAGAGTTCCTACATGTTCGTTGAATCTCCAAGGGATTTATATCGGAGAACAATTTTGACAAAAATGGTTACAAGTTGGTAATAAAAATGGCCATATTGTGTTCTCCAAAGATGGGTTACTTGGGGTCTAACCATCAACATGGGTGGAATGTATAAGCTTGATCTATGTGGTGATGGATAAGATAATGTTGTATCTATATCCAATGATTATGTGTTAAATGTTGATCTTTGTAATCGTGAGAATATGATACTGTCAGCGTTAGTGACAATATCGCTAGTGATGATGTAACTAAGTTTCGAATTAATGAAATAGTTTTTCAAATTATATTGCGTATTCAATTTCTTTGTGTCATAAAAGGTTAGCTCACACTAACATTAAATAATATTGAAAAGACACAATCTAAAGTATTGATAAAAGTAAATAATAAAGATTTTATCAAAGTTTACAAAGAAACTTTTCAAGTGTCAAAAGAATCACATCATTACTAGAGTTGATCTATTCAGATATTTGTGAACTGAATGGAATACTCACACGTGGAGGTAAAATTTACTTCATTCCAATTTGTGGTGACTATAGCCGCTATTTACATGTTTACTTGTTGCATTCAAAAGATGAAGCTTTTAATGCATTCAAAATGTATAAGTGCAAGGTTGAAAACCAACATGACAAACACATTAACATTCTTCGCTTGGAAAGAGGCAGAGAATACTTTAATCATGAGTTTGATACATTCTGTGAAGAGAATGGTATCAAGCATGAAAGAATTTCACTATATACTCCCCAACCGAATGGATTAGCTGAAAGAGAGAGTTAAACCCTTATTGAAATCGTCAATTGTATGTTGAACCAATCGGGATTGCCACACAATCTGTGGGGGGAAGCTTTGTAAACTGCATGTTATGTGCACAACAGAATCACTAGTAGTGTGATTCCTTCTAGTCCATATGAGTTATGGAATGAAAGAAAACCTAACTTAGATTATCTAAGAGTGTGGGGGTGTTTAGCTTATAATCTTACACCTGATCCTAAACATTTAGATTATCTAAGAATGTGGGGGTGTTTAACTTATTATCATACACCTGGTCCTAAACGATCCAAGATGGGAGCTCGAGCTATGAAGAGCATATTCATCGGGTATGCTCAGAATAGAAAGGTCTACCGATTGTTGGATAAAGAATCAGGTATCGTGTAGAATCCAGAGATGTGGAGTTCTTCGAGGATAAGTTAATAGGAGATGATGAAAACTCCAATCCCAGCTTTAATCATATTCTAGCACCGAGTACTTCTCGAGACATTATCTCATCTTCTTCTGTTGTAGAAGAACCACATTCTTCTGTTGTAGAAGACCCAAAGAGAAGTACAAGGGTTAGAAAGGAAAATATTTTTGGAGACGTTTTCTTTCATACTTAGTTGAAGGATCTCAATCTAAGGTGACGAGAGAGGTCATTTTAGCTATTAATTTAGATAATGATCCTAAGACTTTTACTAAAGCCATAACATCGCGAGATGCTCCTTTATGGAAGGATGTCATTAATGATGAAATGGATTCAATTATGGGAAACGGAACTTGGGAGTTAGCTAATCTTCGCAAGGGTATGAGACCCATAGAATCTAAATGCATCTTCAAGAGGAAGTATCATCCAGATGGATCAATATCTGTCTATAAAGCGAGAGTAGTCGCTAAAGGTCATAGACAAAGAGAAGGTATTGATTATTTCGATACATATGCAACGCTTGCTAGAATTAGTTCTATTAGAACTCTTATAGGAATATCAGCATTGAAAGGATTGTACATTCATCAAATGGATGTGAAGACATCCTTTCGAATTGGATATCTCAAGGAGGAGATATACTTGGAGCAACATGAAGGTTTCACTGTACGGTTTGAAACAAGCTCCAAAACAGTGGCATGAGAGATTTGACACCACTGTATCTGCATTTTGTTTGAAGCATAATAGTGTTGATAGATGTATCAACACTAAATTCACAACTGAATACGTACACCGTAGTTATCTGTCTTTATGTTGATGATATGTTGATCATTGGCACTCACCTACAGGGTATACTTGATACGAAGGAATACTTATCCTTGAACTTTAAGATGAAAGGTCTAAGGGAAGTGGATACCATTCTTGGGATTAAGATCAAAAGGACAGATAGTCAAATTTCTCTAAGTCAATCTTATTACATAGAGAAAATATTGACAAAGTTTCAACACTTGAATATTAAGGAATTTAACACTCCTTTCGATTCTAGTGTAAAACTTGAAGTGAACTCTGGTAGAGCAGTGGCTCAACTAGAATATGCTAGTGCAAATTGGAAGCATGATGTATGCTACACACTGTACCAGACATGACATTGCTTTTGTTGTAAGCAAACTAAGTCAATATACTGTAAATCCTTGTACAGAGCACTGGAAGGCAGTAGGAAGAGTACTAGGATACCTAAAAAGGACTAGTAATCTTGAATTGACTTACACGTCAAATTCTAGTATACTATAGTGGTATTCAGATGCCAGCTGGATTGATAACATGAGTGATTCTAAATCCATAAGTGGATGGATTTAAATACTAGCTGGTGGAATTATTTCTTGGGCGAGCAAGAAACAATCATGTATAGATCACTCAACGATGGAAGCTGAGCTTATTACTTTAGCCGCTGCAGGCAAAGAGGCAGAGTGGATTAGAGATCTACTCTTGGATATCCGTTTGTGGGATATTCCGATGCCTTCAATTCCCATATACTGTGACAGTGAGGCCACACTGTCTAAAGTATATAATTCTATAAATAATGGGAAGTTGAGACACGTAGGTCTTCGACATCATTCTGTGAGACAACTAATTGATAGTGGTACCATCAAAGTTGTTTATGTCAAGACATCGAAGAACTTGGCAGATCCGTTTACCAAACCTCTGACGAGAGGTTTGGTTACATCTACCGCGAGAGTCATGGGTCTAAAACCAAACTAGAATTGTTAGTAATGGAAACCCAACTTGAACTTAGTGCTCCTATTTTCAAGTTTAATGGGTAACAACGAAATTACTAATGATAGAAGGTACTATCAATTGAGATAGATCCATGTGAGGTATGATAGTACGTCGTTGCCGAGAACGAGGATGAGTTAATACTCTTAACAAAATTTTGGAGACATCTAAGCAACGAAGATGTTGTAAAATTTTGCCTATCTGATCTTGAGGTGGTGCCGCCTCAAATGAAGACTTTTGGTTTGTCTTCTAAAGGGTCATGAAAAGGATTTTAGCACATGGCCATATTATTAGTGCTCAGAGAGAACACAAAGATGACATATGTTGTGTGGGGGTAAACCGAGGAGGATATTAAGGTTCTTGGTTTAAACCTATTAGGATACCATTGAATCAGTCTCTTCTTGTTTGCTCACATTAAACTTGGGTTTAATCTTCGTGACACCCAGGTGACAGCATCTGTCTGAGTGAAAGGAAACTTTCCAACTTGGTGGGGGATTGTTGGAAAATATAATGGTATTTGCAAGTTGGCAAATTTCCTATTTGTTGTGGGGAGTTGTGGAGCTTTGTTTTTGGTTAAGCCTCTTGAATAGTCATAATATTGACAATAATGTTGACACTAATGTTGACACTAATGTTGACAATAATGTTACATTAAAATAATAAGAGTTATTCTTTTCTCTCATTAATTTGAGTAAAGGTTTGTGCCTATAAAAGGAACCATTGGGGTGAAAGTTCAAACACACCAACACCAAAAATCATAAGCTCTCATCTCATAAGCTCTCCTCTCATGATGTTGTGTTTTGATATTCATCATGTGTTTTCAAGTAATCACTTTGTGTTGTCGGTGATTCTTTTGCTGTAAGAACATACCGATCAACTGCATCAAATCTTGGGGTTCTACGCTGAAGCTTGCAGCATATAGAGCGCGTAAAAACCTTAAAGGACAGGAATCACAATTCCGTGCGGTTCGTTATTTCATCAAGAATCAGGTTTGTTCATTCCATTTGGTTCTTTCTTATGTATTGAGTTTGATATTGAATTATCAATATCAAATATGATTTTAATATCATAAGTGTCTAATTATTTAATCACCGAATATATAAACATTAAACAACACTATATATTAGACATTGCTAATCGTATCCTTAAGGGCAATGGATAAGTGTTCATTAATTGATCCATTATATGTAATAAAGCATAATCACCATTGAGTGGTTTGTGAATTTCATGAGGGTGGTTTTTTATGGCTAAAGTATACTAACTTTAACCATATAATTTTTTCTTAATCATAGTCCTAAGGGCAATAGTTATCATCAACCTATATTTTAGAGTAAATTACAGTTTTTGTCCTTGTGGTTTGCCCGATTCTACGTTTTTATCCCTATGCTTTTTTTTTTCTTTTTTTTTTGTCCCTGAGGTATGCAAAATTCCATTTTCTGTATCCTTCCGTCCAACTCTGTCAACATTACACCGTTAAGTTGTCTCATGTGCCAAGCACATGAGGGCATTTAATCTTTTTACAATCTTTCTTCTATGTTCTTCCATCTTCATCTTCTTCTTCATCCAAATTGAAAGAAAAACCCTAATTATAAACTAATTGTTATATAACCCTAAAAAAAAATATGTAGCAGATCGAACACAAACACAAACATCGATTTTAGATTTGCGATTTTAGATTTTAGATATGCCGTCATCAGACCATCGATCCCACCAATTTATGTTGGGCTTTTTGTGAAGTGAATGAACCGATCAAAATCAAATCTATAAAATCTTTGTGAAGTGAATGAACCGATCAGATCTATAAAATCTGATCAAAAAATCTTTAAAATCTTTGCGATTTTAGATTTTTGTGAAGTGAATGAACCGATCAGATCTATAAAATCTTTAAAAAAAATATTCTTCTTGAATACTTCATCTTCTGTGTTCAAATCCGAATGGTTTTTCTTCAAATGCATGCGTTTTTTATGGAGGTCACCGGATTGAAGATGAAGGTGAAGGCAGCGACGACAGACATAAAACACCCACAAAAGATGCAATTAATGTGTGTTTTATGGAGGTCGCCGGATTCCGACCAATCTGGCGGAGGAACACCCTGATTTTTTCTACACATGGTCGAAATCTTCTCCCCTACAGGAATATGAGGTCGAAACAAACAACACGCAGTCGGAAACCACCAGAGATCACTGTTTCGTCTTGGTTGGTTTGGTTTCGGAGATGGGGTCTTTTTGATGAAGAAGATAGTATGAAAGTACAAGTTTTAAAACACATGGTACATGTAACTCAAAGAAAAAGACTAAAATACCCTCACGTTTTCAGCACGTGGGGGGCTTAACGGCTAAAAAGAAACGGAGGGTGGACGGAAGGATAAAAAAACGGAATTTTGCATACCTCAGGGACAAAAAAAAACAGAAAAAAAAACACAGGGACAAAAACGCAGAATCGGACAAACCACAGGGACAAAAATTGTAATTTACTCTATATTTTATTATCGTATATGTATGTAATAATCATGCAATTAACGATAGATTTTTGTATTCTATAAAATTATAACCCAGTAATATTATTAACAGCCCGTGATTTTTCACGGGTAATAACCTAGTCTTTATATATAATAAAAGAAGGTTTCTGACATCTAGACAATACCATATCATATTAGCACATCATCATATCTGCCACGTCATGTGCCACGTAGGCATTCACTATCCTTCAATCCTAAAAAGCCAATCAATAACGTTTAATTCCCATAGCTACCAATCAATTCAATTGAAACCGTAATCAACAATTGAATAAATTCGTTCAATTCCCACGGTAATGTAATTTCAGTTTTGAATTCCCGATTCAAAGCCTTTCAATATTGTATGGTTAGGTATTATTTAAGGCTAATTCCCATACGCTTCCCTGATCTTCAATAGTCAGTTACTCCATCTGCCCTAATTCTCATACGCTTCCCCCCCAAATTCTCAAACGCTTCCCCCCTAATTCTCATACGCTTCCCTGATTTTCAAGTTCATCGCCGATTAACTTTGATCTCGCAAACATAATTTCAGAGACCAAATATTGAGTGGTATAACTGATTCTTATTAACTTTGATCATATTTTTATATAGAATTATATTCTTTAAATAATCACCTTGATTGCTTTATGACCCTCATACTAATATTATTGACTTATTTGTGTAATTTTATTTATTTAGGTTTTTGTAGTGAAAGCTCTTAATGAAATTAAAGCATCTCTTGGATGGAGAGTGGTTTACGTATGGGTTGGTGATTTACCAGCTTGGTCTCGTGTTAGATGCTCAACATTTGGTGATTATCGAGTAGTTAACTAAAGTGTATCAAGTATTTTTTTTTTTAAATTGTATTATGCTAATAGATTCAAGAATTTGTACAATTCAGGCCACTTTCGACCCGGTTGACCTGTTACATAAAACATAACCCAAATCAACCCGTTTTTAATTAAATGACTCTGATTGAATAACTGAATTTTCAGGATGTTGGTGAGAATCATTTGGTTGGAACAATAAGGTAACTAATACGTATAGAAGGATGTTTTCCAGGCTTCTAGCTATACTTATGCTTTCGAGATATATTGGATATCCAGCTTCTACATTTATTGTTGAGTAAATTACATGAATGGTCCTTTAGGTTTATAGCAAATTTCACCAATGATCATTTAGTTTCAAAAATTACACTGATGGTCCTTATTTTTGAAAGGTTTTTCACCGATGGTCCTTTACGAAAAAGTCCGTCTATTTTTTAAGTTAACTAACATCACATGTGAGACACATGGGGGTATTTTGGTCCATTTGTCTTTCCCCTTCTCAATTAAATTACACGGATGGTCCTTTAAGTTTATAGCAAATTTCACCAGTGGTCCTTTAGGAAAGACAAATTGACCAAAATACCCCCATGTGCATCACATGTGATGTTAGTTAACTTGAAAAATAGACGGACTTTTTCGTAAAGGACCATCGGTGAAAAACCTTTCAAAAATAAGGACCATCGGTGTAATTTTTGAAACTAAAGGACCATTAGTGAAATTTGCTATAAACCTAAAGTACCATTCATGTAATTTACTCTTTATTGTTTCATTGTTGTCAAGTTGTCTCAAAGAGGTATGGTAACTTAAAAAATTCCCATATTCTTACTCATTACATCTAAATGAGGTGGCAAATACGACCCATTTACTCTTGAATGAATTAATTTTGGGTATCTCAAACGGGTCATCTGGGTCAAACAAGTTCTTATTGGTAAAAAGGGGAACGATTTAAATGGTTAAATGGGTTAAAAGTTGCCGAATTTCTATTTTTAGTTCAAACAACCTTCTAAATCGTTCTATTCTAAGATTTAATCTAAATATAAAACATATTGTTTTTGTAATCAACTAATCATAGTTAACAGATTAGTTAATAAGTTTCCAGGCTAAAATTATCCTTCCGAGTATAGTCGAGGAATCATTTGCTGGTGAAGCACACAGTTCATGTTTTTTTCACAACCAAAAACATTGTTGTTTGGGTTTAGCAAGGGTGGCATTATTTTCTCTAGAAGCCTGCCTCAAAGCTGCTTAACATAATTACTAACCATGTGACGAATAGCCACCATGAGGAAGATCAAGTGTCATGTCTTGAGCTTTTAATAATGCAGTCAGTGTAAACATGGAAATTAGCTAGAGATCCTGAGAGATGTTGCACGTTCACTGCATCATAGACAATTTGTTATGATATTATCATGTCCTAGACAACGGCTCTTTACATAATGAAGTCAGACTTTTGTTATCGATATATGTTTGATTGATTTTTGTTGGACAATTTTCCTTTTTGTTAAATCAGGCAAAAACATTGGATCAACAAGCATATCCATTGGCTAGATAAGTTGACCTCAAAGAATAGTACTCTGAAATTGGAACGTGTTCAACAAATTAACAGTCGATTGGTTGCTATTACTTGTGGGGACGATAAAACTATCAAGGTATAAGTTTTAACAACGTATATATGATTAATCTAATAATCTGAAGTTGCGATAATCTTATAAATAGTTTAATAAAGATTTTATTTATAGGTAGATTAACGCAACAAGTGGTGTAAAAACTACATTTTGAAGGACATGAAGCTCTTCGGTATATTATGTTTGTCCGGATTATAATCAATTGATATTTTCAACGGGGAAAATAAAAGCACGGTTGTATGATTATATGGGTTCACATCACACAGGTGGCCCTGGGTGGGTCGATGGTGCACCATAATGGCATATTGTGCTAATGGAACATGTTCGTTGCCACCTGGATTAATGTTATATCATTCTTTTTTATTTTATTTTTGTAAATCACATAAATTATACATGTGGTTAGCTTGAAATTATGGATTCCATCCCTCAACTTTTTTTTAATTACATGAATATTCTATAATATTTGTTACTTCGCGTATTTAAAATCTTGTTTTGAAAATTTCTATAAGCCGTCCGTGATTTATCACGGGTTATAAGCTAATATATATATATATATATATATATATATATATATATATATATATATATATATATATATATATATATATATATCGTGTTTCCTATTTTATTTTTCTTATTTTAGGATAGATTTAAATAATTCTTCAGTTATCATCATTATTTTGGGAGATTATCTTAATGACTTTGACTATTCTTTTATCGTCAAATTTTGATTTTTATTGTAGTCGATCAAATTTTGAATTAGGCATAAAGGAAATTATCTAACAAAACATAATTATATAATATAAAAAAATAAAAAAAAAAATTAAACAGACTTTCAAAGTCAAAATTGAAATAAGATTTGCAATAATATTTGCGTATTCCTTTCCCGGTGTAGATTCAAGCACTATGAATGTGCTTTCTGTTATCAACGATGATGATTATTAGACTGTCCGTAACGGTGACCGAAATTTCGGTAGTGACCGGCCAAATAAGCATGCCCGATGCGTCCCCCTCCGTTACGGGCAAAACGCCCGACCCGTCGACCCTCCCCCAACGGTCGACTAATCGACCGTTCGAATCCGAACGTTGCAAGCCTCCAACGGCTACTTTTTACCCCAAATAAATTTAATTTTTACCCCCTTTTTTACCTTATAAATACCCAATTCGTTTACCAAATAATTCACAACTCTCATTTCTTTCTCCACTCAAACACACACTCAAATCTCTCAATCACCCTCTCTAAAAATGTCTTCATCCAAGAACAAAGGAAAGGCTACAAAATCTCGACGCGGAGCACCCTCTACTACACCCTCTCAATCACCCTCGATCAACTTTCGACCACCTGGTTTCATACACCAAACAAGTCACCAAATCCCACAAGGTTATCAAAATAATCCATTTGCTCCCCCCTACTTCCCACAACCATACCGACCACAACAACAACCACCACAATATCAACAACTACCACAACAAGGTTATCAAAATTATTTTGGTGGGGACCAATACGACCACCAAAATTTTGATCCTTTCGCCGGGCTCGACCAATACGACTACCAACCACGAACACAAAGTGGTTCCCCCGCCACTCCAGCCGCGCCCCTCGACGCCGAGTCTTCCGAGTCGTCCGACGAGCCCGAGCCCGTTGAAGCGCCAAAAAAGGTAGCAAAAAGGCCTCAACCACCGACAAAGGGGGTGACCGGCGGAAGCGCGTCATGGACGAAGCTTGAAGAGATAGGCTTATGCAAGGCTTGGATCGACACTTCCGAAAATGTCATCAAGTCGAACTCCAGGGCTAAATGTGGATTTTGGCAGGATGTGTTAGTTCGCTTTGCGAGCGAAATGGGTGAGACGACCCGAACATATGACACACTAAACTGCAAGTGGAAGAATAGGCTTCGTCCTAAAATTACAAACTTTTGTTCGATTTATGACAACCTCGTACAAAGAAACCCAAGTGGGGCGAACGACCAAATTTTGTACGAGCGGGCTTGTGGTGAATTTAGTGCTGAACATGCAGGGGAGTTCACAGAGGTGGAGTGCTGGAGAATTTTGAAGGACCATCCAAAGTGGAAAGATGTTGAATACCCAAAACAGTTGGCGATGTTCGCGAAGGCTAGGGGAAAAAAATCAAGGACTTCGTCATCATCAGCTGCACAAGGTTCAGGGGTTGGTCCAGAAGATGAGGATCAATATGATGAAGAAGTGGAAGTTCCACCCCCTCGACCAATGGGGCGGGACAAGGCGAAGAAGAAAGCAGCGGCATCGTCATCAGCTGCTCAAAGTTCAGAATACGGTGCCCCCCAGCCATCATCGGCTCGGGAATTAGTCGGGCATTGGAAAGACGCCAGGGACGAATTTTTTGACTTCCGCAAAGCAAACATATCTGATTTCATGGAGATACAAAAAGATACCCAAGAGCTCAAGCACATGGAATTCTACAATTCGCCGCATGATCACCTCACCGGCAGAACTCTTGAGTGGGTTTTGGCAAAGAAGGCGAAAATCAGGGCCAAATATAATTTGGACTGATAGTTTGTTTTTTTTAGTATTAATGTAATGTTTTTTTTATTTATGTCTTTTTTTCAATTATTAATGAAATGTTTTTATTTTAATATTAATGTATTTGTTTTTAATTTAAATTTAAAAAAAAATAAAAAAAATTTCCGAATGGTCACCCATTACGGGCATTTGGTCGCTGTCTGGTCGTGTGTTTGATCAGGAGAGAGAAAACTGATGTGGCGCAGATGTAGCAGGGGTGACCAAACTGAGTTTGGTCACCCATTACGCATAGTCTTAGGGTTAAGCTAGGACTATAATAAATTGAAGTGCTTAATTTGAATTCATGGGTTTAGGATTAAAGAAATGATTTTACTCATACCATTTATTAGTACTATCTCCAATCCTACTTTATATTTCACTAATTAATTATTCTTAATATTATTCATTGATTTTAATATATGTTTTGATCTATTAAGTAGGATGATATATAAAAATAAATGCTAAGAAGCAATATCATTATTCTTAAGATTAATATTGGGCTATTTCGAATCAATTTATTATTTTATAATTGTAATCATTTCAAAGTTTCAAACTGTAATTAACATGCATGACTTTCTAAATTAAAATTTTAACTTTTTATAAAAAGTTTATTTTAATTTGTGTCTAATGATATAATTTTATTATGTTTATATATATATATATTTTGATATATTATTATTTTTATAAATTCAAATTACAATATGGACTTAGTCGATAGTTAAATTGGAAGAAAAACTTGATTTGGATAACATGAAATTCAATCAATTATCTACCATATCAAGTATACAACATTTATCCAATACATATCATTTTATTAGAATTATTATTGAATGAATAAACGAGGAAATTTAAAAAATAGTATTTGGATAAGAAGAGATCCAAATATAATTCAACATTATCAAGCATACAAAGTTCATATACTTCAGTGTTATTAATATGAATCAAAATGATATTTTTTGTATATCCTTTATATTTATATTGATTCTTCAATATATTTAAATTTATATTTTTTAATATGTTTAAATTACATTTCTTTTTCGTGTCTTTCATTTTTTAATTCTTTATATTGAATTACTAATTTATATATATATATATATATATATATATATATATATATATATATATATATATATATATATATATATATATATATATATATATATATAAGGTCCGGATCCGGTGAGCACTCTTTTCCTCGCGAGGACTGTAAGGACTCCAAAAAAAACTCTAAAAATGATCCAAAACAAACTTTTTTCAAAACATTCCTTTTTTAAATATCTAAATCGCTATATATAAGATCCAAAAAAAAAATTCAAAAAATGTTCCAAAAAAGAAATATGGATCATAATAATGATCCACAAAAAAAATATGGATCATTGTTATGATTCGCTAAAAAAAGTGGATCATAATTTTTTTTTAAATTTTTTTTTTGTCAAATGTATTAATAATCATGGTGGGTTATATATATTTTTTTCGAAATTCTTTGAAATTTTTATGAGGTGTCCTCGCGAGTCCTCACCGAAAAAAGAGTCCTCACAGGATCCCACTTATATATATATATATATATATATATATATATATATATATATATATATATATATATATATATATATATGTATATATATATATATATATATATATATATATATATATATATATATATATTCGTATCCTTCATTTTTTTTAGTTCTTTATATTGAATTACTAATTTTATATATTTATTTATTAATAGCTTCATAGCCCGCCCATATGAACGGACTAAGTTTCTAAAAATAAAATACATAATAATGAAAAAATAGTAATTAAAATAAAAGTGCATTGTTTTTCATAAATAGTAATTGTACTATCTGTTTGCAAAAAATCATTAAGTTTTTAGAAAAATGAATATTGTTTGAAGATGGAGGCTGCATCAATTTTGTTTACAAAACGTACAATACTATTTTGGTTATATAAAACCTCAAATCCGCAACTCTCGATTTTCATTTGGTTTGAAATCTCCACCTTCCACAACTCTCGATTTTATTTTGGTTTGAAATTATGTATATATTTAATGTGATTTATCTTTCTTATAATTTAAATGATAATAATGAAAATGTTATGAAATTAATATATAATGCTATATACTTGGCCCGGTATTTAAAGTCAATAAGAGTAGATATCTGAAACTTTCAAAACCAATATACATGGTAATTAAACATCTAATTAATATCCATTTTTTTAATTGAATCATATTGGATTTAGAAAATGATACGCATTTTATTTAATTCCGAACATAACATTATGAACATACAAAATTTAGATCTATATATTTTAAATCATAATACTTTTGGTTCATAATATGTATGAATCATAACATTTTTTTTCATCAAAACTTCAAGACTATACTCATTTTGTAGAGAATTCAATTATATAATTTTTGACATATAAAAAAAAAAAATTTGTTTACAAAGAAAAACATTATGATCGAAAAATGAAGTAGGGGAATATACATAAAACGTTTGACTAAATTTAAATTTAAATTTTGAAATTACCCAAATGACTAAAAAGGAATCATTGAGTCAGCATTATACGTCATCAAAAAGGACCAATCATAAGATTAAGAATTGACATGTCATAAAAAATCGTGTTTAGCTCCATATATAGGTGGTAAATTATATCGTACTCAACAGTTTACACCTATATATAATTCATTAACTACTAATTTTGGATACTATAATTTCCAACTTGGACATCATTCAATTCGTTAAACTGTGTCTTCATCAGATAATGTTGTCAATTCATTATCTAATATTATAAACTACAAAATACTTTTATAATGTAAATTGAATTATAAAATTGGATTTTATAATTTATGTTATATTTGTGACAATGTTACTAGATTTCAAATCGTAGCATTGGGTACCCATATTATTTAAACAATTGTTATATCTTGAAATTATGTTGGATATCATACTTTGTATTGCTATGTCCATTAATAAGATTCAGTGTCAATCATTGTCAATGTTGGTTTGCATTTGAGAGAGTCAGTGTTTTCAAACGAACAATTATGTTTAGTAATAGAAAATATAATAGAAAAAAATAGCAGCAGTCAAGGTTTGAAAAAAATATAATAGAAAATAAAGATGGTGGTCTAAAAAATAACATCAAATGTTGTATTAAAGGAAGTGTTTGTAAATTTATATTTAACCTTTTCTTATTTTGTTAGAGATTGTTTCGTGATCAATATTTTGTAAAGAGTTTGTTTTGTAATTTTTAACAAATACTCTCTCCGTCCCACAAAAAAGTTCTCATTTCCATCTTAAATTTTGTCCCGCAAAAAAGTTCTCATTTTTATAAAATAATATTATTATCATGGACCCACCATTAACTATCTATTAAAACACTTTCTCTCTCTAAATAATCTTATATTTTAATAAAAAAATAATACCAAAAACCCCACTAATAACCATTACATAAATACTTGTGCCCAAATGAAATGAGAATTTTTTTGTGGGATGAAGAGAGTACTTAGTAATGTTTTAGTTGACTTTTTTTAATCTCTTATTATATTATGTTTATCATTATTTAATTACATAATCTTAATTTTCTCACATTTATATAATTTGTAAGATTCTATTCTATACTTTGCGTCTTCGAAGCATTACATATTTTCTTATCCTTGATCTTATAATCATGCATATGTGGTAAATTTGTGTATTACATTCTGTAAAATTATTGGGAGCCCGTAATTTTTCACGGGTCATTATAATATTATAATGAAGAGACACGTAATAGCCATCTTTAATGAATAGTGCGCAACCGTGGAGTATTTTGATAAGACCACGTCATTATTTTACGTTTTAATCTGAACTGCGTTAACAAAAATGCCGCCAGCGTTGAATTTTATAACCGACCATTTAATATTTATCTAAAAATACATGACATAGCCCATATGTAAAGAAAAGTGGGCCGGGTAAATTTCTTCACTTTTCCATTTGTAAAGTACTTTATATTTTTATCCCTACTATTTAAACTTTATTTTATATATGTAAAACTTTGATAATAAATTAACAGCTAATTAACTTGAAAAATTCACAAAATCACTAACTAATTTCTTAATTTATGTAAACTTTAATCTTTTAACACTTTCATAATAAATAAACATCTCATTAACTTCATGTTACTAACTAACCCCTTGATTTATATAAAAAATTATCTTTAACATATCATGGTAAATAGTAACAATGTGTCTTCTAAATGTTTTTGCACTTTCATACTAAATAAATATCTTATTAACTTCATGTTGCACAAAATTACTAACTAACATATAAAGACACATGTGAGTGTTGTACAACTGAAATATTTACTTTTTTAAACTATCTATTGGGCGTCGTATGAAAATCTCCGCGGCAACGCGCGAAGTATTTCTTACTAGTTTATCACATAGTAAAAGCTATCCGTATTTCACAATCACCAAATCCCGTATAAAAGCTAGCTTCATGGGTGTGGGTGTGTGTGGGTGGGGGGCGGAATCAAAAAGTATGAAAAAAAAACATATAAAATCATATATTCAATTATTATTGAAATGATGAATAAAACGTTTAGTTATGCATAAATAACTCTACAAAAAAAATTAAAGACAAAACATAAAAAATCTTTGGGTACGACGTTTGCCGTCGAGTTAATATAGTGGTCATCTTGATCGCAACAAATAACACATTCACCATCATTCTCACCACCTATGTTTACATAAATACATCGATAGAACAAATCCACAATATCCGAACATGTCAAATGCATGTTAAGAAGCACATATCAAAAAATGATTATAAAAATAGGAATTCATGAATAATGAAAAAAAAAATAAAAACATAAAAACGTTGTGAATAAATCTTTCCATCCCTTCAAACCAAATACCCCAATAGAGAAATGCACCACCTTGATAAAAGCCTCCACAATGCCATGCTTACGCCATAAGGTGTTAAAATTGTATGAAAATGATAATAATTAGCTTCATATATAGGTGGATATAGGTGGAAGATAGCACAAGATTTATAGAATATTTTGCAATGATCTAAGCTCCAAGAAGAATCGGGTCATTACTATTAAAGTTAGTTAATGATGGGTTGTTGTCAACAAATCATCTAAAACTGATTTCCATATACATTCACTGAATCATTATAAGGTACGCAATTTCAAGCTATGGATACAAACAATCCATGAAGACTAATGTAATTATGTCAATAATACGCAACCAGAAAAAATACACACGCACAAAGAAAGTCTTGATAGAAAAAAAAATGGACCACAAGAATACAAATATTGCCATTAAAAATTAATATGTACAACAATGAAATGGATACACACACATCATTGGCCTTCCATACAGCTCTTGGATGAAAGCAAAATTTTAATTTAAAGTTTGACATCTTATTTCACAAGTTCCAAACATTCATAATCAACTTTACAAAGAAATATCTTGGGTAAAAGGCTTTATCTTGTATTTGTGCCAAAAAGAAATTAAATAATAATATCCTATTATAAATTTGAAAAATATCTTAGGTAGTGTTGCATAAATCATAATTCATAATACACGATTCATGCAGGTTGATTAATAGATCAATACAGGTCTAGCAAAAAAAGGTTAATTAGCCAACTTAAGCAAGAGCACCTATTTATGTAGGTAAGTTACAAATACACTAAAGATATCTAGATTTGCAATAAACAGCCAAATATAGATGAAACAACCAAATTTACACAAAACATATTTTTCACTAAACCAAGCCTACACAAAACATATTTTTCACTGCAGTAAAGAAAATGAAATTATATACTCATTTTGGACCCTATTTGTATTATTTGCATTTGTAGGAGCATTGCATAAGAAAATAAAATTCATGAGATATGTAATTTAAAAAGCAACTAACTTTACTTTCTAATGTACAAAGCGACTATAATAATGTCACTTGGCAATAACACGAAATTATATATTCATTTTGTTTTACTGCAGTTAAGAATTGCAAAACGGGTCAATTTTAGTCCATTTTATGTATAAACTCTTGATTGAAGGGTCAATTTTAATTATATTGTTATACCTGTCCATTTTATGTAGATACAAAATGAAACGGGTCAATTTTAGTCATTTTGTTATACCCGTCCAGTCATTGCTCTTGGTGAAGTTGATTGCTCTTGGTGAAGTTGATTTATAGAATGAGGTTAGAGGATTTGAGTGCAATTCTTACTTGTACAAAAATTAAATATTTCACTTAAACGATTTAGATATTTGTACGTGCTAAAATATAAGACTTAATACTACATAACCATAGAGGTATTAATTGACAACAAAACGCATCTTTCCAATATAACTATAGAAGTATGTTAATAAACTCTATAAAAATTGACAAGGAAGTATGTAACAATAAAATTGACTCAATACTACATAACTATAGAAGTATTATACTCTTTTTAGTGTTCATATATATAATATGATACTTGTGACAACCCTCGGAAATCGGATATATATTTGTACTCGGAAAATGTAAGCCAACACTTCTTATCCAATTGATCACTAATGAAATCCGTTTTTATTCTTTAAAAGTCTCGCACAAGTCCAAGTCATATTTGAGTCCATATTTGCTTCACGAGCTTTATTACCGTTTGATATGTCAAAACTTGAATATATCGCTATAATGTAATCCCGACTCTTGGTGACCAAAAGTTTTATATATTTCATAAATTGATGTTTATATACGTTTTATATTATTTGGATATAATATAATAACAATTTGATAGTTTATATGAAAAATGTTCCGAAAAGTTAAAACCGTCAATTATATCGCGTACGAGCTGAATATCGCGTAAACGTTTATCATTTATTAGAAATTATAAATTATAAATGTGGAAGTAAAAACGTCAATTTCAAATCAACGCTAAAACACTAAAAACGTCAATTTCAATACTTATGTGATAAACCGTGCACAACGTAAAATAAACGCGCATAAACAAAAGAATGAATTAACAATTTATGTAATTCAATAATACCTACTAGTGATATAGTAACATAATTAACCAATATCATTCTCAAATCATCAAATGTAAAACTAATACACACAAATCACGTTTAATCGTTCGTTTAGCCTTAATTAACCGAAATTTAAACCCTGGTCGCTTAATTATCGATCCTAATCCACATTGGATAATTCCTAGTCAATTAAGAAGTCAAAGTGGGTCCCCTTACATAGTAAAAACCGTCCACATGGGGCTCCACTCTTTTTCTTTGGTTGCTTGCACACTTACTCTTACACCACCATACCACTCTTACATCTTTTACTTACACACTTCAACTCTACCATCCCTAGACATTATTAATATATAAATTTCGGTCACATGATGAATAAAACACTAAAGAACAGTCCCCAATTTACAGATTTCCATTTCACTCTCTAGAGAAAAATCTCTCCCACGTTTACCTTGTAAAACGCAGGTCTTACAAACCCCCAAAAACGACTTGATTTCTCATACTTCAAAGCCATAAGAAACCACCATATGCCACCAAAATTATCCTCAATCAATACCCTACCTAGTTCAGGTCTTGATATGTCGAAATCCATCTCGTAAGTATTTTATTTCAATTTTTTTCCTACAACAACATTTTCTGGCAGATTACGTATACGTTTGTTTTGACCATCTCTCCAGCCTTTAAACTCAATCTCTCCAGGAGCGATTCACATATACTATGTTTAAGACCCGTGAGAAGTCATAGCAAAAAGAATCAGGTCGTTAAGAGCTGTGTACAAGGAGATAAGCCTCTTCAAAGTTGAAAAATCCTAATCTAAAGCATTGTGAGAAAAACCTTTGTTCATCTTTACTTTCTAGTGCTATATTATTATATTTTATGCTATGATTGTTCACTCAACACCTAGAACTATCAAAATATAAGGGTCTTGTATTTTATAAACTATATTTAAAGTTCAATCATTTAAAATCGGGTAAACCGAAAATTAACCGAAAGATATATCAAAAGTAACATAGATTATGATTTTACCAAGTCTTCGTTATGAAAACCTAAATTATTTTAAATGTAGGTATTTTATAGTTGATAAATTAATTTTGGTTTTAAAACTATAACCTTGTGTTAGAAAGTTAACTAAAACAAACTATTGTGCCAAAATCTTCAAAAACAAAACTACAAGGACTACATACGTAACATTCTCGAAATATAGGTACTGATTTGGTAAAATCTTAAACTCAGAAAGTTATCAAGTTAAGACATGAGATGAAATGCTAAAAATATAAGTCTTGTGATTAAAACCAAGAAAAATCGACTTTTGAGCTAAACCCGACAAAAACAAAACTACAGGGACCAACCTTGCCAAAACAGAAACTTAAATTCTGATTTCATAAAGTTATAATAATAAATGATTTAAAATGTAAATCATAGCATGATGGTGTTAAAACACAACTCGTATGACCAAAACCGAGAAACCGAATGAATATGCTAAATATGTCGACACACAAACTCAAGGGGCTAAAGTAGTCAAAAACAGAATCTCGGTGACTGATTTTAAGTTCTGGAAATATTAAATTATTAATATAATAATATAGGTTAACATGTGGGAAGGATACAAACCAAGAGATTATAAAACCGAATTTTTATGTAATTTATGTGAAAAATGCAAGTTAGAGGATTAAACATGTAATAACATGAAAGTTATGGTCTAGATTTTAAAATCTAGAAAATCAGTAACGAACTTGAAATAAAATATAAAATTAGTCATTTGTGAAATATACAAGTCTCGTTAACTTATACCGAAAAATCAACGATTTCCGGTCATGTAAAGGCGATAATAATCTAACGACAGTCAAACGATCTACATTTTAAGAATAATAAAATAAATAGACTTTTGAGATTTATATAATAATAGTAACAACGTGACGTGGCTAGAAATGATGAATGATGAAAGACGAAATGAGAAACAAAATGTACAAGAATTTAAAACTCGTCAAAATTAATATCATGATTTTCATAATGACTTGTGATTTAAGTATTGATTCTTAAACTATTTTGAGACTTTGAAATGATTTACAAGACTATATTTTCTGGTCACTAACGAGTCATCATCAACACTTAATGATTTTTAAGCCATCTAGTTGAGTGAACAACTAGCATAGATGAGCCGGTAGAGCCGTCTACTTACTATGTTAATCTCATGCGTTTAGGGCGCTAGGAGATCATTTGTTGGACTTGCTTATTATATCATATTGCATTTTGCTAGGTTGCGTGAGTCAGGTGAGTTCACAGCCCCACTTTTACTATTTTTATATCGTTTTACAACTTTGGGGTGAAAAACATAACAACTTCATGTTTACATTATTTATCACATCGTATTTAACAAATCTTATTGTGACTGTAAGTTCACAACCCCTCTTTTACTACGTTTTAACTATGTTAATTACTACTGGGGTGAAAAACATATAAACTATTATTGTTTTCGATTATTTGTGATGAAACTATTTTTGGAAACTTGACAACGAATCCTTATCTCGGACTAGGTTTAGATGTAGTGCATGGAAGTGCGTATATGCTTACATACATAATCATTAGCTAGTTGTGACTAGGCCCTGGATATGCAGATAGTACTATTGGTTGAGACTTACCCTCCCCCGTATTTGGTTGGTCGCGCTAACTAACGATGTTTATCGAACCCGTGGAGTGTATATCCAGAAAGTGAAATACGTTTGAAAGTTGTTGTTTTGGTTATGGGCTTAGGGTCGAGATTTTAACTCAAAAGGGTATAGCTAACCTTTTGGGGGATCACCGTCACATGTTTCTTCTTGTAATTTTATCGTGCCCCTGTTCTCGGAGCGGGTCATTTTAACGTTTATATCATCACACTATTTTTGCCAACGATGGCATACAATAACGATTACTACTTTTGAGCAGACTATTTTTAACGTTTATATCATCACACTATTTTTGCCAACGATGGCATACGAAAACGATTACTGCTTTTGAGCAGACTATTTTTAACGTTTATATCATCACACTATTTTTGCCAACGATGGCATACGAAAACGATTACTGCTTTTGAGCAGACTATTTTTAACGTTTATATCATCACACTATTTTTGCCAACGATGGCATACGAAAACGATTACTGCTTGAGCAGACTTTTTTAACGTTTATATCATCACACTATTTTTGTCAACAATGACATGCGAAAACTATTATGTTTTTACTACTGCTTTTGGAGCATACTATTTTTAACGTTTTTTATCACCACTCTATTTTTGCCATGACTGGCATACGAAAACTGTGGAACAAATTGAACTTATTATAAAACCTGTGAATTCACTCAACAATTTTGTTGATACTTTTACTTATATTTTTCAAGTATCTAAGCTAAGCATTGAGTCACATGCATTGGAGTCAACCTTTCATTTTCTAAAGATGTCATCTCCAAATTTTAGTTAAAAATTATGTTTTGGTTCAACTACTTTGTTTACTTTATATTTTGGTGACATTATTTTTATCGAACATTTATTGTTGACGATAATCATATGCTATGTTTACTCATGATTGTCGCACGCCCGTTCTTCCGCAAACCACTTTTGGCGGGGTGTGACAGATTGGTATCAGAGCTATTGGTTATAGTGAACTAGAGAGTCTAGTCTATAACTTCAAAAAGATTTTGGGTCAAAATGTTTTCATTGCATACAAAGTATCATATCACATTTCTTATAGAGTCTCATTTCATGTAAAGTTGCATTACATACAGAGATGCATTACATATAATTCGTTTACCCCTTTTTCCTTAATAATAGGTCATTTGCTTTATATTGGCTTACGCTTTTCCTTAGTTATGGTGTCGTTATACAACTAGATAATTACACGCGAACCTGTAGGTGAGATCTATCACATTATGTCGTATGTAAGTTCATTTAAATTCTTAGCATACTCAATACGCTACACAATATTGTTCACTACACTTTTACACTACATACGTTACACCTAAATTGGATACCCTACATACACTTCACTAATCGCTTACACGTAAATACAAATTTGAGAATTGTTACCGAACGTCTACCAGCAACGAACATTTTGGCAACTCTATTTGAATGGACAACTAGCATTGTGACACATCATCAGGCGGCCTCCAACAAGAAATACATATACACGTGCACCATACACCCTAATTTACACACTATATATAATTATGTCACGCATCGTACGTCACACATTTATGGTCACCTTAACCCTAATTTCACACTCAACAAATCGTAAATATCGAAAGATTTCTCGCATGATTGAAGACCGAACATCTAACCACTAATCTTTAACGCCATGAAACAAACTCACAAAAGACGTCACACATCAATGCTATGATGTCTCTAAATTAAACTTTAAGCACAACTTTAAAATTTCTATAATCCAGTATGAAGAAGAATTTCAATTTTCCCGAGAATCAATGGTACAATCTTTAAGTTTTACAAATACTCATGAATCAATATATGAAGTGATAATGATGAGGAAATATTGTATGATGATATTATAAATCGTCTGGCCAGCGTGTTTATAATTACATAGTACAATATGAAAATATCAAAATCATGGATTATTAAACGAAACCAAGAAATAAAATAGTTCAATAAAACCAAATGAAATGGAAATAGATTACAAAATAGTAAATTAAAATAGTTTGAAAAAGTTATTGTATAATGTACATAACCTATGAGAGTCATTCTTCCAGCTTATGCTAAAATCTATAAAATTGGAAATGCAAAAAAAAAAAATGAAATGGATTGCTTGTCCGAAGATCACAACAAGATTTGAAATATGAAAAAAAAAAAAAATCGATATGAATCTAGCAATGTTAAAGAAAACTTTACTGAAAAAGACGAAATAGACAATTCAGTTTTATAAAGATGATTATTTAAATAAGAGCCCGTAAGTACTTAGAAAAGTACATTAAACACCCTCAATTTACAATATAGAAAACAAATTGGTCAAATGACGAATATAAGGTATACCTAACATGTATAAACTATTAAAAAAATCATCTTAAGGAACTAACTAAGATTTCCACTAACCCCATCAAATTGAATTCAGAAGTAAACAAATCCAAATAGCTTATCAGGAGCTAAGTGTAGCGCCCATAAGAGATCGACAATTTTACCACTAATAAGCGATATATCTGACCTACCGCAAACTTTGAATTCTAATCGAGTATCCATCCACGTTCCGATCGTCCCCGGCCGAAGTTTGTAAATTTCTTAGACTTGCCGGCAACTAACTGACGATTTATTGACATTTAAACCAAAGTTGCTCAAATCTTAAACTTCTTCCGTCTTATCCTTCCTCATTCCCTTCCCCACTTCCCTTAGCCGAACTCCCAGCTCTTTTCCCGTTGTTCTAGCTCTAAGAAATTAGACTGGCGTAAGAAACAAGAAAATCGTATCTTAAAACTTAAAGTGGAAAACTTTGTATCGCATCAGTCCTTTCACATCATACCAAGGATTACTTTGCGTCTCAATTCAAAGTGGAAAAGTCATCGCCAATCCGTCCCATCAATAAAAAAAAAATCCACAAATAAAAAATATAATAATGAAATAACAAAAAAATTTTATATATACCTCTCATGACCTCAAAGCAATTGTCATCGTATTCACGTTAAAATCCGGAGACAACATTATCTATACAAGATCAAATGCAAAATTTTCACTGTCCACAAGAGCCTCCAACACATATATTTGAGCTAAAAAAACTAAAAATAAATAAATTGCATCAAGCAACGGAAATGAGTCAAGTTGCTAAATGTTTATAATGGCGAAATAAAAATATTATCTCGGGAAGGCCAAATATAGTAGCTGACAACGAACCACACCACGTCGAGTGCGAACACTTCAAATGTCCATTCACACGATTTCCTGACCCTCGACATAGTAGTGAAACGTCATAAATTTCGGGACGAAATTTTCATAACGGGGGGAGAATGTGACAACCCTCGGAAATCGGATATATATTTGTACTCGGAAAATGTAAGCCAACACTTCTTATCCAATTGATCACTAATGAAATCCGTTTTTATTCTTTAAAAGTCTCGCACAAGTCCAAGTCATATTTGAGTCCATATTTGCTTCACGAGCTTTATTACCGTTTGATATGTCAAAACTTGAATATATCACTATAATGTAATCCCGACTCTTGGTGACCAAAATTTTATATATGTCATAAATTGATGTTTATATATGTTTTATATTATTTGGATATAATATAATAACAATTTGATAGTTTATATGAAAAATGTTCCGAAAAGTTAAAACCGTCAATTATATCGCGTACGAGCTGAATATCGCGTAAACGTTTATCATTTATTGGAAATTATAAATTATAAATGTCGAAGTAATTTACAATCAATAATATTTATCAAATCACAAAGTTACAAGAAAAACAAACCCTAAAACACTAAAAACGTCAATTTCAATACTTATATGATAAACCGTGCACAACGTAAAATAAACGCGCATAAACAAAAGAATGAATTAACAATTTATGTAATTCAATAATACCTACTAGTGATATAGTAACATAATTAACCAATATCATTCTCAAATCATTAAATGTAAAACTAATACACACAAATCACATTTAATCGTTCGTTTAGCCTTAATTAACCGAAATTTAAACCCTGGTCGCTTAATTATCGATCCTAATCCACATTGGATAATTCCTAGTCAATTAAGAAGTCAAAGTGGGTCCCCTTACATAGTAAAAACCGTCCACATGGGGCTCCACTCTTTTTCTTTGGTTGCTTGCACACTTACTCTTACACCACCATACCACTCTTACATCTTTTACTTACACACTTCAGCTCTACCATCCCTAGACATTATTAATATATAAATTTCGGTCACATGATGAATAAAACACTAAAGAACAGTCCCCAATTTACAGATTTCCATTTCACTCTCTAGAGAAAAATCTCTCCCACGTTTACCTTGTAAAACGCAGGTCTTACAAACCCCCAAAAACGACTTGATTTCTCATACTTCAAAGCCATAAGAAACCACAATATGCCACCAAAATTATCCTCACTCAATACCCTACCTAGTTCAGGTTTTGATATGTCGAAATCCATCTCGTAAGTATTTTATTTCAATTTTTTTCCTACAACAACATTTTCTGGCAGATTACGTATACGTTTGTTTTGACCATCTCTCCAGCCTTTAAACTCAATCTCTCCCGGAGCGATTCACATATACTATGTTTAAGACCCGTGAGAAGTCATAGCAAAAAGAATCAGGTCGTTAAGAGCTGTGTACAAGGAGATAAGCCTCTTCAAAGTTGAAAAATCCTAATCTAAAGGATTGTGAGAAAAACCTTTGTTCATCTTTACTTTGTAGTGCTATATTATTATATTTTATGCTATGATTGTTCACTCAACACCTAGAACTATCAAAATATAAGGGTCTTGTATTTTATAAACTATACTTAAAGTTCAACCATTTAAAATCGGGTAAACCGAAAATTAACCGAAAGATATATCAAAAGTAACATAGATTATGATTTTACCAAGTCTTCGTTATGAAAACCTAAATTATTTTAAATGTAGGTATTTTATAGTTGATAAATTAACTTTGGTGTTAAAACTATAACCTTGTGTTAGAAAGTTAACCAAACAAACTATTGTGCCAAAATCTTCAAAAACAAAACTATAAGGACTACATACGTAACATTCTCGAAATATAGGTACTGATTTGGTAAAATCTTAAACTCAGAAAGTTATCAAGTTAATACATGAGATGAAATGCTAAAAATATAAGTCTTGTGATTAAAACCAAGAAAAACAGACTTTTGAGCTAAACCCGACAAAAACAAAACTACAGGGACCAACCTTGCCAAAACAGAAACTTAAATTCTGATTTCATAAAGTTATAATAATAAATGATTTAAAATGTAAATCATAGCATGGTGGTGTTAAAACACAACTCGTATGACCAAAACCGAGAAACCGAATGAATATGCTAAATATGTCGACACACAAACTCAAGGGGCTAAAGTAGTCAAAAACAGAATCTCGGCGACTGATTTTAAGTTCTGGAAATATTAAATTATTAATATAATAATATAGGTTAACATGTGGGAAGGATACAAACCAAGAGATTATAAAACCGAATTTTTATGTAATTTATGTGAAAAATGCAAGTTAGAGGACTAAACATGTAATAACATGAAAGTTATGGTCTAGATTTTAAAATCTAGAAAATCAGTAACGAACTTGAAATAAAATATAAAATTAGTCATTTGTGAAATATACAAGTCTCGTTAACTTATACCGAAAAATCAACGATTTCCGGCCATGTAAAGGCGATAATAATCTAACGACAGTCAAACGATCTACATTTTAAGAATAATAAAATAAATAGACTTTTGAGATTTATATAATAATAGTTACAACGTGACGTGGCTAGAAATGATGAATGATGAAAGACGAAATGAGAAACAAAATGTACAGGAATTTAAAACTCGTCAAAATTAATATCATGATTTTCATAATGACTTGTGATTTAAGTATTGATTCTTAAACTATTTTGAGACTTTGAAATGATATACAAGACTATATTTTCTGGTCACTAACGAGTCATCATCAACACTTAATGATTTTTAAGCCATCTAGTTGAGTGAACAACTAGCATAGATGAGCCGGTAGAGCCGTCTACTTACTATGTTAATCTCATGCGTTTAGGGCGCTAGGAGATCATTTGTTGGACTTGCTTATTATATCATATTGCATTTTGCTAGGTTGCGTGAGTCAGGTGAGTTCACAGCCCCACTTTTACTATTTTTATATCGTTTTACAACTTTGGGGTGAAAAACATAACAACTTCATGTTTACATTATTTATCACATCGTATTTAACAAATCTTATTGTGACTGTAAGTTCACAAACCCTCTTTTACTACGTTTTAACTATGTTAATTACTACTAGGGTGAAAAACATATAAACTATTATTGTTTTCGATTATTTGTGATGAAACTATTTTTGGAAACTTGACAACGAATCCTTATCTCGGACTAGGTTTAGATGTAGTGCATGGAAGTGCGTATATGCTTACATACATAATCATTAGCTATTTGTGACTAGGCCCTGGATATTCAGATAGTACTATTGGCTGAGACTTACCCTCCCCCGTATTTGGTTGGTCGCGCTAACTAACGATGTTTATCGAACCCGTGGAGTGTATATCCAGAAAGTGAAATACGTTTGAAAGATGTTGTTTTGGTTATGGGCTTAGGGTCGAGATTTTAACTCAAAAGGGTATAGCTAACCTTTTGGGGGATCACCGTCACATGTTTCTTCTTGTGATTTTATCGTGCCCCTGTTCTCGGAGCGGGTCATTTTAACGTTTATATCATCACACTATTTTTCCCAACGATGGCATACGAAAACGATTACTGCTTTTGAGCAGACTATTTTTAACGTTTATATCATCACACTATTTTTTGCCAACGATGGCATACGAAAACGATTACTGCTTTTTGAGCAGACTATTTTTAACGTTTATATCATCACACTATTTCTGCCAACGATGGCATACGAAAACGATTACTGCTTTTGAGCAGACTATTTTTAACGTTTATATCATCACACTATTTTTGCCAACGATGGCATACGAAAACGATTACTACTTGAGTAGACTTTTTTAACGTTTATATCATCACACTATTTTTTCCAACAATGACATGCGAAAACTATTATGTTTTTACTACTGCTTTTGGAGCATACTATTTTTAACGTTTTTTATCACCACTCTATTTTTGCCATGACTGGCATACGAAAACTGTGGAACTAATTGAACTTATTATAAAACCTGTGAATTCACTCAACAATTTTGTTGATACTTTTACTTATGTTTTTCAAGTATCTAAGCTAAGCATTGAGTCACATGCATTGGAGTCAACCTTTCGTTTTCTAAAGATGTCATCTCCAAATTTTAGTTAAAAATTATGTTTTGGTTCAACTACTTTGTTTACTTTAAATTTTGGTGACATTATTTTTATCGAACATTTATTGTTGACGATAATCATATGCTATGTTTACTCATGATTGTCGCACGCCCGTTCTTCCGCAAACCACTTTTGGCGGGGTGTGACAATACTGTATTATAGAACTGCATTATGACGATCTGTAAATGACGAATTTCCACAAACACCATGTGCAAGTTCAATCTATTGGAACTGTAAAACATTATTACTACCTTAATAATCACTGTGATTGTGTGTGTGACTGACCCTTAATCTGTGTCCATCAAAATAATAGCCATCACAACCCCACAAATTTCTTCAAACTACATAAAGAACACCATACAAT
The DNA here is from genome assembly GCA_963853835.1 of Calendula officinalis. Lineage (NCBI taxonomy): Eukaryota > Viridiplantae > Streptophyta > Magnoliopsida > Asterales > Asteraceae > Calendula > Calendula officinalis. The sequence goes on along the minus strand of OY970821.1, from coordinate 49,737,560 downwards.
ATCATATCAGAATAGGAAAAAAAATAAAGATTACCTCAACAAAAGCATAACCTGGAGGTCTTGGTGGGACTTTCATATCGAGCTATTGGACCATATTGCATAAATTGTAAAGGATGGAATATTATAACCCTATATAAATTAGGGTTGTCGTTAACGTTACGGACCTGACATGAATTAACCCTAATTTGTTAGGGTTTAACATTAGAGCCCTAATTGAGATGAATACAGTTTAATTAGAAATTTCAAATTAATTCTTAAATCATAAACTAAAACCTCAATAACTATATATAAACTGAGATAGTAATGACTAAACATGATCGAATGAACATCAATAGCTAATGATTCTATTATAGTAATGTAGTTGTCTGAATCAAGTGTGATCTCAGAAATTAAGTTTTTCCCCATATAAAAATTGAAATGCTTACCAAGGAACATCTCCGATTTGTATCCCAAAATCACGAAAGATTATGAATTTATGGCTCAGGTTTATCGTCCCATTCGTCTGTGATTGAGAACCGTCTGATATCGTTGAGGTTTGGTTGGAGGCGTTCCATCCAGGGGAGGTTGGGGGTTGGTTTGAGGATATCCAAGTGGATGTTGATTTGTTTCTTCTGGGATGGAGACATCATAAAATCCGATGATTTATGTTTTCCTATACGGAGGTGATTCGGTGAGTGGAGGTTGATTAGTTAAGGTATGCGGAGGTGATTAGGGTCTTTTCAAGAGACGAAATAAAAGGCAGCTATGAGATCACGATCGTTTTAATTTGTTGCTTAGGTGGCATTAATTGTAATTACATGTCAGAAAAACGGGCTAATCAAAAGGCGCTAAATGAACATGAGGACATATTCAATTCAGATTTAGGCTCCGAGGAGATTATAATTTTATGTGAGATATATTTAAATTCAAGATACAAAAACAGAAACCAAACGTGATATATACTTAATATCATACAAAACTTTGTTTGACATATACGAGCATATACAAAATCGAGATACGAACATATACAAAATCGAGATACGAGCATATATGAATATGGATGGGCTATTAAAATAGAGAGAATACCCTAAAAAAGCCTTTAGAAATAATAGTTCTTAACCCGGTTAAACCGGAACTTGTAAACCCGGGTAACAATTTTTGAGGAAATATAGGAATCGGAAACAAGTAAATAACAAATCTGCCCCAAATTTTCTAACAATAATAGATAATAAACACGAACGAATTCAAGGATTAATTCAAGAAAAAATCAGTAGAAAACCAGAAGTATGGTCTTGAAAATAATCAATTAAGAACACACCAATCAAGAAACATAAACCCGAATCAGAATTAGGCAAGCCTCCGCACCAATCTTGATGAATGGAACGAAAAGGTTAGAAAAAAATGAATGTAGGGTTCTTTTGCAGAATCTTTGAATGTATTTAGACCTAATACGCAAACTATAACCAATCAATAGTATGAAACACTGAACGATTATAGATGAAAACCAGGAAATCGATTGAACTAGGGAAGAAGAATTAGGAAATCAGCCGTCGAAAACCAATCTCCAAAAAATCGCCCTAGAGAGAAAAAGCCAACAAGTCAAACACGTCCACTTTTGGTATCTTTATTAGTGGATAAATGATCCAAAAGTTGTTAGGAAAAAAAAAATAAAAAAATAAAAAAATAGAAAAAAATCGAGATATGGAGCCTAAATCAACACATGAAACGTGAGATATATTTAAATTCAAGATACAAAAACAGAAACCAAACGTGATATATACTTAATATCTACATACAAAACTTTGTTTGACATATACGAACATATACAAAATCGAGATACGAACATATACAAAATCAAGATACGAGCATATATGAATATGGATGGGCTATTAAAATAGAGAGAATACCCTAAAAAAGCCTTTAAAAATAATAGTTCTTAACCCGGTTAAACCGGAACTTGTAAACCCGGGTAACAGTTTTTGAGGAAATATAGGAATCGGAAACAAGACCACTAAACCCGGTTCTAGGTCGGCTCGGTGACGGTGCCGGTTCAGTCTCAGGTTCCGAGTTTCATACACATTATATTTAATTATTTATAAACTAACATCTTATTAATTCTATTAGGGTAAATTGAGCAATTATTATCTTAGCTTATTTTTGGAGACAGTGCAAACATGTTGGATTATTTACAAATTTACTAATCTGAACAGTAAAATTATAAAAAATAATTTCAAATAATAAAATAAATCAAATACAAAATACCATAAAAAATTATTATTATTATATAAAATAGAGATATCATTCAAATACCATAAAAAGTGTAATAAAACTATATCAAAAACCACCCCTGCATTTTAGACATCATTTATCCACTAATAAAGATACCAAAAGTGGACGTGTTTGACTTTTTCTCTCTAGGGCGATTTTTTTTGAGATTGGTATTCGACGGCTGATTTCCTAATTCATCTTCCCTAGTTCAATCGATTTCCTGGTTTTCATCTATAATCGTTCAGTGTTTCATACTATTGATTGGTTATAGTTTGCGTATTAGGTCTAAATACATTCAAAGATTCTGCAAAAGAACCCTACATTCGTTTTTTTCTAACCTTTTCGTTCCATTCATCAAGATTGGTGCGGAGGGTTGCCTAATTCTGATTCGGGTTTATGTTTCTTGATTTGTGTGTTCTTAATTGATTATTTTCAAGACCATACTTCTGGTTTTCTACTGATTTTTTCTTGAATTAATCCTTGAATTCGTTCGTGTTTATTATCTATTATTGTTAGAAAATTTGTGGCAGATTTGTTATTTACTTATCTCGATTTGGTGAAGATCTCTTAAAGCTGCGCCTAGGGTTCTTGGCTGCATGCTTTAACATTGTCTTTTGTTTGTAATGGCCCCTGCTACGAATGATAAAGCTGCTGTTTTGGATGAGGGGAAATTTTTGAAGCAAAAATCAAAGGTGGAATGGCTAAGGGTTGGAGAGTCAAATTCTGCATATTTCCATAATGTTGTTAAAAGTAAATGCCACAGAAACCGAATTGATGCAATTTTTGACGGTGCTGTTTTGCATGAGGGAAATAATGTTCCGCCAGTGTTTGTTAATCATTTTTAGAATTTTCTTGGAGTGGTGGGATATACTATTCCTCTTGATGCTACTGATTTATTTTCATCCACTATAGATCCTATAAAGGCAGAATTGATGATTCGTGATGTTACAGATTTAGAAATTAAGTCTGCAATGTTTACTATTGGTAATGATAAGGCGCCGGGCCCGGATGGTTATACTTCTTTTTTCTTCAAAAAGGCGTGGAATATTGTGGGCGGGGAGATATGCAATGCGGTTCGTGATTTCTTTTCTAATGGTAAGCTTCTTAAAGAGGTAAACCATACCATTTTGGCGTTGATTCCAAAAATTGATACCCCGTCAAAAGCAATTGATTTTAGACCTATCTCGTGTTGTAATGTGATTTACAAGTGTATTAGTAAAATTCTTACTAATAGAATTACAGATGCTCTTAGTGATGTTGTTAGTATCAACCAATCGGCTTTTATTCCAGGAAGGCGTATTTCAGATAACATTCAATTTACTCAAGAATTGATGCACAACTACCATAGGAATTCTGGTACGCCTAGATGTGCGTTTAAAGTCGATATCCAAAAAGCCTATGATACTGTTGAATGGTCTTTCCTCTGAAATATTTTAATCGGGTTTGGTTTCCCGGATAAAATGTGCGTGTGGATTATGGAATGTGTTTCTTCGCCTTCATTTTCTATTTCCATTAATGGCGAGGTGCATGGCTGGTTCAAAGGAAAGAGAGGCTTAAGACGAGTGATCCCATATCTCCTTATTTATTCACTCTAGTAATGGAAGTTCTCACACTTATTATTCAGAAACGGGTCCGATCTAATCCAGATTTTAAGTATCACAAAGGGTGTGACCATCAGAAAATTATAAACCTGTGTTTCGCTGATAACCTGTTTCTATTTTGCCGGGGTAACGTAGTTTCAGCAAAGCTTATTATGGATGCGTTAAATGAATTTAAAGATGCTTCGGGTCTAGTTCCAAGTATCCCAAAAAGCACTGCGTTTTTTTGCAATGTCCCTAACGGTACCCATACTGAAATTTTGCACATTATGCCTTTTGATGAAGGTGTGCTACCGGTAAAATATTTAGGTGTGCCGTTAATCTCTTCTAGATTGCGGTATAGAGACTGTAAGGTGCTGATTGAGAAGCTGCAGAAAAGAATAAACAACTGGAAGAATAGATTTCTTTCATTTGCTGGCAGATTACAACTCATCATTTCGGTTCTTTCAAACATGCATATATATTGGGCTTCAGTGTTTATTCTTCCGACTCGCATTACTCATGAACTTGAGCAGTTAATGCGAGGTTTTTTATGGTGCCAAGGTGAAATGAAGAAGGGAAAGGCGAAAGTGTCTTGGGATATTATTTGTAAGCCCAAGAATGAGGGGGGCTGGGTATCCGGTGTATACATGACTTTAATATGGCTCTCATAGCGTATCATATATGGGGTATTGTGTCGAATAAAGAGTCGTTATGGGTGAAATGGATTCATTCCTATAAACTCAAAGGTAGAAGTCTTTGGGATGTCCATTGCATAGGAATTATAAGTTGGACCTGGCGAAAGCTACTTCAGTTAAGATGTGTGATCCAACCTCTTATTTGGCATATTATTCGAGATGGGAAGTCTACATCTATTTGGTTTGACAAATGGTGCACAAACAGCCCTTTAATGAGATATCTAAAATAACTTGAAGAGAAATTCAAATGATAAAATAACTTGTGCTATGGCTTTTGCGCGATTGTTACTTACGAGATTTATGTCTTCTCAATTTGCTTAGATGAAAATGGCACCACTCCTTTCCCTTACATCCCTTAACTCTGAGCTATCTAGCCCACGGGCGAGTTTGTCCTTGCAAGATACGGTTGCCAATCTTATTGCTAATAATAGCTGGAAGTTGCCCGTAGACCGGTATCAGTCCTTCCCCGAGATTACGCAAATTACGATTCCCCAGTTGTCGGATAGGGCGGACGTAGTTGCTTGGCGGGATGTAAATGGTTCTTTTAAACCTTTTACAGTACACCATGCTTGGAATTCTATTAGAAATAGAGATAATGAGGTCGATTGGCAGAATGTGATTTGGTTCCCGCATTGTATTCCTCGACATGCATTCCATTTATGGCTGATCATGAACCAGCGCCTTAAGACCCAGGATCAATTGAAGCAATGGGAAGTCCACCCGGATACTGATGTTGATCTATTACGGTGTCCATTATGTAATTCCGTTCCTGATTCTCATGCTCATCTCTCTTTGAATGCTCTTATTCTACAGATATTTGGAGCAAGGTTCGGCTTCTTGGGGGAATAGATATTTTGGCCCCGGATTTTTCGGATATTGTCAACTACCTTTTTCCAATTTCAAGAGGTAAATCTGCTAGAAGTGATATTGCTAGACTATTAATTGGTGCCACGACTTATCATATATGGTTAGAGCGGAATGCACGGCTTTTTAAACAGAAGTCAAAGCCGTATATGCAGGTCTATGAAGATATTATATCTAATGTACGAGCTAAGATGATATCGTTGAAGTTTAAGTGACTTCGGTTCGAGTGCAGCAACTTTTGATTGCTTGGAAGCTCCCGAATATAGGTCAAGCTCATGTGTAGTTCGAGTCTGTTTAGTGGTAGCAAGTGTTAGTCGTTGGGCCTAGCGCTTTTTGTTTGTTTTTCATAGGCTTCTCTTTCATTTTTCTTAGTTGTAGTCTTTGTGGGCGTCAAGCTTTTGCTTGAGGTTAATGTGGTATTCTGCCACATTCCTTTGTATTTTTTGTGATTAATATATTTTAGCCAGGGTAACCTTTACCCAAAAAAAAAAATCACCTTGCAACTAACCTGAATTTAAATGAATAATCATCAACTTCAACATTCAAATCTTTAGGCATTAACGGAAATTACTTTAAATAAGTTATGATTGAGTAAAAAGTTAATAAAAATATATAACTCAGACTAAGCTAACTCACATTGACCGTTTGACTTTCAACATTTTTAACCTATAATTTGAAACGTTCCTTTTCACCATTTTCCTTTAAACATGATTTCCGGTTCAAATATGCAATTAACCTAAATTATGAACTTTTGGAGGATTTTTTTATATCTTTAGAAACAATAGATTTTAAAAACAAACAGGAAGGAATATACAAAGAAAAGTGGCCCATTTGTAGGTAAATGGGTCGAAGTAGTCCCTTATACGATAAGCACAAACAATGTGCAACATCTTAATATGTTTTGTGGTAAGTAAATTAAGTTTACGAAAAAGAGCCTGAATATGACTTTTAAAAGTCATTAAATTGTCTTTGAAAAAGTTCATGAATAAATTTGTTGTTGTCAGTTTATAAAGTTTCTTTGAACCTGAATTTGACCTTTTTATGTTTTTTACTTTTTAATATGACTTTGATGAATTTGACTTGCTGGTAGGTAAACATTCATCCGAAGACATAAAGTTAAGAGCAACTAACATTCATCTATAAAAAGGTTGACATCAATTTACTTACCAATTCCATCTATAAAGTTCACATCAATTCACATTTATCTATTACAAAGTTGACAACAATTAACATTCATCTATAAAAATAGTTGATAAGCATATACCTATATCAAAAGTGTCAGCAGTCCTTCATGATAAACTTTAGGTAGTTATTGATACCATAAAGAAGTGCTGGAACATTAAGAAGCACGTTGTTGCGGGCTACATGAAGAAAAATGATTGCAAACATCATTACACAAAGTCAATAATGATTTTTCTAAAAACAAATATACAAATGTTCACTAATACTCAAATTTGAAGTGATTGACACTAAATTATTCATCATAATCTTGAAAAAGCAATAAGTGCACATACCACATCAAAAGTAGAGAATGAAAGATGTGGTTACTAATATTAGTACTTATAATATTATATAAAATAAATAATAATATTTATTTATCGACAGATTTTGTGTGTAATCTTCGATTGGCCAATGAATCAAGTTTTTTGCCAATTGTATTATAGAGAGATAGTGAGTTCTATTCATTGAGTCATTTCATCAAACACTATACACATATGAGTTGTGGCAATTTTGCATATATTACCTGCATAATAAGTTAAACGTATGGTTATGTTCAAACTGACCCGAAAAAGACCCGTTTTGACACATTAAAACCCTACAATGCATGTTTCGGATTAAAAAGAAATTATTCTCGATGAATCGTAATACCGTGATTTCACATAGCTAATATGTCGTTCGTGAGAACGGGATAAATCGAAGATAGAATTGTATCAGAAAACAAAGCTCAAATTTAAAAATTATTATATTACTACATAATAAAGAATTGAACACAATTAAGCATAAATTACCTCATCAAAATTATTGAGCCAAACGGGTCTGCAGCCTAAAGAATCCTGATGCTTAAGAATTTCGTATAATGTATCAGTGACTTTTTGAACCCTTTGCAGTCAATACCACATGACAACTGAAATTTTGACCATACTAAATACATCATACAAAACTAACCTCTGTTTGCAATTGCAAAATTATTTATAGTTTGTCTTTCCATCAAGCAAATAAACTTTCATTTAGAAATTAGAAAAAGAAAAATTAAGAATTTATGATGAAAAAGAGCTCACTTTATCACATCAACTTCTGATATAATCTCTTTAATGGTTTCTTCATCACCCAATCCGTACTCAATTACACATTGATGATTCAAGTTCATCTCGTGTAATAAACCTGAATTTAGAAACACAAATACATTGATATAAACTCAATGTAATCAATCAACTAATCACCATTTCAGCACCAAATCTACTCATATAAAAAAACTACTAAAACTGAAATCATATTTGTTACCCGATGACTGTCAGAAGTACGAACTGCATCACTGAATTGAGTTTTTCATATAAATATATTGCCAATTGAAAATACAGTAAGCACACACCATATCAAGCTATAAATAAATAAATAACTGATTAATACTGTAACATCACAATTTTCATTATTCAGTTACCAGGCAAATATAGTTACCGAAATCGGTTAAATCCGTTAAATGAATAAAATATATATAGAGGTTCAATTTAACTAGAGGTTAAATATTTGACTTAAGATGTTATTAAGAGGTGAATTATGGCTAAAAGTGAAAGACTTAATGGTGTATATAGACCCAAAGTGCATTTTTGCATAGTAAATGGGCTAATTTTGCCAAATGATGAAATTTTGTGTGGTGACTCACCCAAAACCGGGATAAATCTTTTGAAACACCTTTCAACCTTCCACTTTCACCATTTTCATCTTCGTAAACTCTCTCAAGAAGCTCTCAAAGATCCATGGTGAATCCATGCTAAAATTGATACGACTGGAACAATTAATAAACCAAACCGAATGCTTATATTGATAATCCTGGAATTGGAGAACCAGGTTTCTCCCTAAGAACAATAAAAGAGAGACTAAACAAAATAATTCCACAATTCAAGGGATTTGGCCGATTCCCTTTAAATAGGGTCGGGTCCCAATACTAATCGAATAAGGAAACTAGATAAGCACTAAAACTAATTAAGCATTCGAATCTTCAATAAAGATAGACTTCAATCGTTTGGTTTACGCCTTTGATATACTCGACCCCTCTTCTTGACCGTGTCCACCATTCCGATCGTATCATTACCCCCGCCCCAAAGACTCACCTTGTCCTCAAGGTGAAAATCTGGGTACTGCATTTTGATGGGATCTGCCTGTTCCCATGTAGCTTCTTCGCTTGGCAAATCTTTCCATTTGACAAGTATCTCGGACCCTTCATTGCTGTTCCTGACGCCCAAAACATTTTCAGGTTGCCACATTGTGTTGGGCGTGACGGATGTTTCTGGGGGTAACCTTGTTTCGACTAAATGAGCCCCCACCACTGCCTTTAGTTGTGATACGTGAAACACCGGGTGGATGGTTGACGTATCCGGTAATTGTAGCCTATAAGCCACTTCTCCAATGCGAGCCAGTACCGGGTACGGGCCATAAAAACGCAGAGCCAATTTTACGTTAGCCCATTGCGTAACTGTTTTCTGTCGGTAAGGTCGTAATTTGAGAAACACTTGATCGCCCACACTAAACGTGATATCTCGTCGATGTCCGTCGGCTTTGCATTTCATGATTTGTTGGGCTCGGTTGATATGCATCTTGAGCTCTTCTAAGATTGAATCCCTTTCGCTTAAGTATGTATCAACTGCGAAAGTGGAGGCATTCCCGTGATCATATCCGAGAATTGTTGGGGTGTCATTCCAATCGATGAATGGAACGATGTGTTGTACCAATATTCCACCCACGATAACCATTTGACCCACTGTTTCGGTGTTGATGAGGTGAAACAACGGAGGTAGGTTTCCAAACCCCGATTCACCACTTCCGTTTGACCATCCGTTTGAGGGTGGTACGCCGTGCTATGTTTGAGTGTCGTGCCCTATAGTTTAAACAACTCTTTCCAAAAGTGACTGATAAAAACACGATCCCGGTCGGACACGATAGAGAGGGGAATTCCATGGAGGCGTACAATATTTATGATGAATTCTGCGGCTACGGAGGAGGCCGTGTAGGGGTGTTTGAGTGCCACAAAATGAGCCGATTTGCTTAAGCGGTCAACGACGACCATAATTACACTATACCCCTCCAAATTTGGCGAACCATCTATGAAATCCATAGACAAATCATCCCAGATACGTTGTTCCAATGGTTGCAATAGCCCCTTCGGCGACATGTTTGAGTATTTGTTTCAATGGCACACGAGACATTCCGAAACCAATTTAGCGATATCACACTTCATGCCGACCCAAAAAAATTCTGTCGCCACTCGGTGGTAGGTCTTTTGTACGCCCCCGTGACCGCCTATGGTGGTCGAATGTAGCTCATGGAACACCCGAGGGATCCATGGTGATGTTCGAGGCAAAACTAGTCTTCCCTTGTACAGAAGATTCGTGTCTCGCACAGAGTAGTGTTCTAACCCTTCTTCCCGTGCTTCGACTCGTGCTCGAATCGCAATAATTTCTGGATTTTCGCGTAACTCGGTCAATAGTGCCGGACTATTGCGTGGTTTGCTGATAAGGAGCTCACGGCACTCAAGCAACTTTTCTTTTCGCGATAGTGCGTCCGCGGCTCCATTTTCTTTTGTTGGTCGGTAAACGATGTCAAATTCATAGCCCGATAATTTGGAGATCCATCGCTGGTGCTCACCGGTGATCACACGCTGGTCCAGGAGATACTTAAGACTGCGTTGGTCCGTGATGACCGTAAACTTGCGGCCTAACAGGTATGGTCGCCACTTTTGAATTGCTAGAACGATTGCCATTAAATCACGCTCGTATACGGATTTTAACTGAGCGCATGGACCTAACACCTGACTGTAATAAGCAATTGGGCGTCCGTCTTGCATAAGTACTGCGCCAATACCGTACCCCAAAGCGTCGGTTTCTAATGTGAAGGGTTTCGCAAAATCTGGCATAGCTAACACCAGAACTTGTGTCATCACTTCTTGAAGTTTGCGGAATGCGGTGGTAGCTTCGTCTGTCCACTGGAAACTATCTTTCTTCAGTACGTCGGTGAGTGGGCAGGCGATCTCCCGTAGTTTTGAACAAACTTTCGGTAATACCCGGTGAGACCGAGAAATCCCCGCAATTCTCGCAATGTTTTTGGGATGGCCCACTCAGTCATAGCAGTGATCTTAGAAGGGTCGGCTTTTACCCCGGTGGCGGTAACGATGTGACCGAGGTAATCGACTTGTGGTTGCCCGAACACGCATTTCTTCTCGTTACAATATAACTTTTCTTCTCATAAGCGATCAAACACTACCGATAAATGTTCCAAATGATCCGCCATATTTTTGGTGTAGACCAGTATATCATCGAAGAAGACTAACACGAATTTCCGCAAATCACGGCTTGAATATGCGGTTCATCAGTTCCTGAAAGGTTGATGGTGCATTTGTGAGTCCGAAGGGCATCACCAGGAACTCGTAGTGGCCTTCGTGGGTCCTGAATGCCGTTTTGAGTACATCCGTGTCTTTCATCAATATTTGATGATACCCAGATTTCAGATCGAGTTTGCTAAAAACCGTGGTCCCGTGTAATTCATCTAACAATTCATTAATTACGGGTATCGGGAACTTGTCTAATACCGTGGCTTTGTTCAGTGCTTGATAGTCGACACAAAACCGCCAGCTTCCGTCCTTTTTCTTGACTAACAGGACCGGGCTCGAGAATGGGCTGGTGCTCGGTTGGATTATCCCGGATTCGAGCATTTCTTTCACTAATCGTTCGATCTCGTCTTTCTGTAATTGCGGGTATCGGTACGGTCGCACATTTATGAGCTCGGTGCCGCTCTTCAAATTGATTGTGTGCTCGTGCCCGCGGGGTGGCGGTAAACCTGTAGGTAAATCAAAAACATCAACATAGTTAGTTAATAAAGACCGCATGTCGGGATCTACGTCTTGTGGCGAATCGGGCTGCTCCACGTTCATTAGGGTCACCAAATATCCTTCGGTGATGTCAGGCATGGATCGGGCGATCGATTGTAGGGATGCTTGGGATCGGTGCAGGCCGGGATTGCCTCGTATCGTGATCCGCTCCCCTTTCCAGTAGAACGACATGATTTGAGTCTTCCAGTTCACCACCATCTCGCCTAATTCCTCCAGCCATTTCATACCCAAAATGGCGTCGGTACCGCCGAGCTCTAATGGGTAAAATTCCTCTTCTACCAACATGCCCGGTAACTGCAGCTCTACGCTACGGCAGATTCCGTACGTAGCGTCCTTGCCTCCATTGCCCAAGATGATGCCCCTTCTTTTTCACCCTTGTACCGTCAGTTGCAGCGGCTCGATTAACCTGGCAGACAAAAAGTTATGGAATGCCCCACAGTCGATTAGTACAATTACCTCGACGCCTCTGATGGTACCACGTAGTTTCATGGTTCGCGGGGATGTGAGACCGGCAACCGATTGGGAGGAGACCTCTAAGTGGTCTAAATGAACATGCTCGTCCTCCTGCTCGCCCTCGGATTCGTCCTCCTCGCCGTCCATCACTATAAGTACCCGTAAGGTTTTGTCCGGGCATCAGTGACCGGGCCCGTAGCGCCCATTGCATCGAAAGCAGAGCCCTTTGGCCCGTTTGTCAGCATATTCGGTGTCGGTCATCTTACGGTAGGGTTGCTTGTTCGCTATTGCGGTTGTCGGCTTCCCATTAGTGGTGTTTGCTCCGGTTGTAGTGGTTACGGGTCCGCTTTGTCCGCCTCCCTAGTTCCGGTTAAAAACCGTTTTTGGGGCCGGTTTCACTTTATCACTTACTGCCCCTGACCCTGCTTCGTCTATCATGAGTGCGATTTTCTTGGTAAGACCGTTGGGCTGTAACACGCATACCGAAGTGCGGATATCAGTTTTTAACCCTTTGATAAAGGTGCTTTCGAGCACTTTCTCGGATAAACCCTCTAGCTGGGCTGCCATGGACTCAAACATGCTCACGAATTCCTATACCGTACTGGTTTGCGTGTTGTTTAAAAATTGCTCGTGCATATCCCCGTCTTGTGACGGTTGGAATCTCTCTAATAACCGTGATTTAAAGTGATCCCATCCCCGGAATGGATCTCGCCGGTCGGTCCATCGGTACCACGACAATGCTTGCCCTTCGAGACAGATTACCGTGGCTCGTAATCGCTCTTCCGATGTGATGAACCCTTGAACCTCAAAAAAGCGTTCAGCTCTATAAACCCACCCATAGGCGTCTTCCCCTTCGAATATTGGCATCTTTAATTTCCGCAAACGGCGGTCCAGGTTCTATCGCCATTGGATCCCGCACCGTGGCCGGGTCCCATACCCCCATATGGTCGTGGCTCGTATCCAAACTGATACTGAACGTAGCCGTCGTCCGGTTCGCTCATGGAACGGGTATTCTCGTGTCCCGTTTGTTGTTTCAACTTTCTATTTGATGAACTGAAGGGCCCATCGAACGACAATACCGGAAAACCCATATCATCAAATTTTATACCCTGGGTACCCCTGACTAGCTGCGGACCGGTTGTCTGCGAGGGTTGTCGGGCGGTGGATTGCGGTGTGGTTGAGTTCTTTGGTGCGGCGGTGACGGTGATTGGTAGGGTTTGCTCCAGAGCGGCGGTAGGCGGCGGCGGTGGTGTTTGCTGTTTCTGCTGGAGACTGAGCAAAATCTCCATCATCTCGGTATGTTTCCGATTCGTTTCGTCAAATCACCGTTGGGTTTCGGTTTGCATCGACTCCATGCGCTGCTGGTTTTCGATCTGCATGGCTTCAATACTTTTTTACACGGAAGCGAACCCTAGCTCGATCTGGTCGAACTGCGCTGCTGTTGCGGCTTTGTGTTTAGCCAAATCGCTGTCGACATCAACAATTTTCTTTGTCATCCCGAGATCGAATGCTCTGATACCAATTTGATACGACTAGAACAATTAATAAACCAAGCCGAATGCTTATATTGATAATCCTGAAATTGGAGAACCAGGTTTCTCCCTAAGAACAATAAAAGAGAGACTAAACAAAATAATTCGACAATTCAAGGGATTTGGCCGATTCCCTTTAAATAGGGTCGGGTCCCAATACTAATCGAATAAGGAAACTAGATAAGCACTAAAACTAATTAAGCATTCGAATCTTCAATAAAGATAGACTTCAATCGTTTGGTATACGCTTTTGATATACTCGACCCCACTTCTTGACCGGGTCCACCATTCCGATCGTATCAAAAATCTTGCCAAAATAAGAAACTTTTAGTGTTTTTGAGGAAGGATCAAGGTGTAGAACTCAAATTCAAGTTCATCCTTGCTAGAATCTAAGTTTTCTTCATATCTCAACAAGGTAAAGTTCTTAAACTTCATGGATAATGACATGCATGTTAGTTTTAAGCTTGGAATTTTAGTATTATGACTTTTAATCACTTTTTGATCAAGAAAAGAAAGCAAACAAGCTTATGGATCTTTTTGATCAACAATCATGGTTTGCATGTTTGTTATTTGATCTTAGATGAAGTTCCAAAATAAGTTTGTAGCCTAAAAATGTCAAAAGTTTGATAAGATAAAGATATTGACACTTTTAGACAAAGATGATTTTAATAAACCCAGCAGATTGTAAAATTCGTATAAAATCAACCGTTACTCTGATTGATGTGAAAATCGCGGGTCTTGTAGTTTTCGGTGTTCTGTACACTTTTCATGTTTTAAGTTTTGTCAAATTCGGACTCTAAATGGGTCAAAACTATGATTTACAATTTGGACAGAATGTCAAAGAATAAGAAAATAGGTTCTTAACTATTAGGAATAAAATAGATATTCATCTATTGAACTAAGAATTATTTATGAATATATAGGTATTATATTAAGGAGATTTAGCGAAGTTTTGTCATTGACTTGGAGCTTTCGAATCATCAATTGAGGTGAGTTTTTCTTACAACTCACTTTGAATTGATTTTAATACTTTTATGTTAAGAATCAATTACAAGTTTAATTGAACTATAGTGTTCATATGATTATCTTATGGAATGCAGTTTATATGAAAAATAATAAGTTACTTGCAAAGTATGTCAAAGTATGTCAGTTATTTGATAGCATATGATATGTTACAAGATTTAAGGAGTAAGAACAAAATTGCATTTATATGTGATATATTGTTTGTAAAAGTTTGCTACTATTTGTATGTATAACTTGTATGTCAAACATGTTAAAGAACTATATGATCAAAGACTTAATAGAAAAGATACAAGATTTATAGATTAAAGAAAGAATTGAATTTGGATAAAATATATATGAGATTTTTGATGTAAAAATTCGTAACTAAAATTCTGCGTAATTGTAGAATTTTGTTGATTTTGTAAAAATCATAGAAAATCAACCGCAGATCCGTTTTGGGCGTATGACCAGTCATTTTAAACATATACGAGTCTACTTTCATTATATCATATCATCATGAGATTATTTGGACATAAAAGTATTCAAAATACAGGTTTTATAACAGCTGGTTGGTTTGATAACTTAGCTACTAAGAAAGAAAAAGAAAAGAGAAGATGTTTATGAGTGTTTATAAATATAACATGCTACTTTCTAAATTATATGATTTAAGTATATGTTATGTGACAATAATATATGATTTCTTCACTTGTTTAATTAGTATGTTTACGATTAAAGAAAAGAATTAGAAGGATTAGTGGGATACGGGTAGAATAAGAAATGAGAATTCTACTTACAGATTTAAGAGTCCTAGTAGGATGAACCTCCTAGGATAAGTGCTAGCCGAATTGGAGTTTACTTTGCCTTTCCTGTGGGCGGGTGACACATGGTCCATATACACTTTATTGTATGTGGGCTGGAGCTGTATTGACCATGAAGAGGTCTGTACAAGTATCGTGTTGGGAACTGGAGGAGTGTAAGAATACTCCATTTGTACAGCCCTTAACGACACCGTATTGTATTGTTCGATACAAAGTCGGAGTAGTGAAAGCGGATGGACCTTAATGACTTCTTGTCAGGACAGGAGTAGCTACCTGAATTGGACTTGAGTTGTTTGGGCACGTTATTAGCGAACCATTGGGATCACTTAGGTTATGATTATTACTTTACTCATAAATCCATCCACAAAGAATTATGAACGACATGAGATTAAGGAACGATAAAAATAAAGATTATGAAAAAAATAATGAATAAAAGATTTAAGATTTATGTGTATCATGTATGAATATGCAATTTATATGTTTTGAATAAATGACATTTATGGTATATATTTTGATTTGATATATTTATGTTATTAAGATATGATTACGACTCTTACATGATTCTAACACTTGTTCTTGCTTTTTGGGTTGCCGTGTATGCGGTATAGGTTAAATGATGGCGAGGTGCGAAAGTGTTGGGACACGAAAGGGTAGTATGCGTAGAATCAGTGATACCCTTGGGACATAATGGTTTTTGAAATATGGTTGTAAGTAAGAAAACTTAAACCACTTTTGTTGTCTAAACAATTATGTAACCATTTAATGTTTTTAAATTAAGTAGTTATTATAAAAATAACTTTACGAAAAGAAAGTGATGCTATGATTTACAAAAGAAACTATGAACCTACTGCTTTGACTAAGTCTTCCGCTAAAGATTATAGTTATTTACTATTAAATAAAAAGTTTTTGAAATGGGTAAATATCATGGTGTCACAAGTTTGTATCAGAGCCCGACTGCGAGCGAACTGAACATTTGAGTCAGTGTTCAGACTCGTAGTGTGTTGGCTCATATAGGAACGATTAAGATTTAATGGGAATGGGTGTGTGATTGAGAGTTAGTCGGTTTATTTTAAGAATTAGTTCTTTTAGACCTCTTTTTATTTTCTTCAACTTAGCAAATTCACGTTAGCCTTCAAGCTTAACTTGGGTTTTGTGAAGTTTGTTGGTTGAATAGGAATATGGCTGATACCACAACAAAGAATGTTGATAATGGTAAAGGTGTGGCGAATGAAAGTCAGGTACATCGAACAGGTTCTCCTCCAAAGGTTCGAACTGAAGAAAGTAGTCAATATTCCTCTAGCTCTGAGAGATATGTTGATGTTTTAAGACAACTTAAAGAAAAGAACAATCAAATTGAGCAGATGCAACAGATCATGATTAACTCGGGTTTATTGAAAGTCGGTTCTGATGGGATTCTGCGTGAAGCTGAACAAGAAAGCGAGAGTCAAACGACTCCTTATTGGCCAGTACGTCAACAAGCTGAAACCCAATTCATGAGTTTTAAGGTCTTTAGAGATTGTAAACCACCTGTATTCAAAGGGGGTGAAGATGCCCTTGTATGTTTAAGGTGGATTAGAAAGATGGAACAAGCCTTCGACTCCGGAGAGTTTAGTGAAAATCAGAAAGTCCGATATGCTATACGTATGCTGGAGAACTCAGCTTTAGAATGGTGGGATTATGTTAACGAAAACCCTGATGGTGGTGTGGATAAAAACTTGACATGGAAAGATTTTAAGAAAATGAAAAAAGAACGATTTTGCACCACTAGTGCTACCCGTAGAATGGAGAAAGAAATCCTGATTTTAGAGAAAGGAGACATGACCATAGCTAAGTACAGCGCCGTATTTTCAGACAAATCTCTGTTTGCGAAAGGCGTATGCCCTACAACTGAAGCCCTTATTGACCGATATGCTGAAGGATGGCCTTATGAATACCGAAACCCGGTCAGGGCACAATAGACACTCGTGGCAGCGATGGGCACAACTCATCGGGTGGAAGATGATTTAAAGTCGTGTGGTCGTGTTATTTTTGGTTCAAATGAGAAAAGAAAATTTGAGGGTCAATCTGGATCATTTAGCAACAAAGGGAAATTCTCAAAGAACAGAGGCAGTTTTGGACAACTTAAATATTGTGAGAAGTGCCACTCGAAGCACAAAGGGCCTTGTAGCAGCAACACGCAGAGCTGCCGCAATTGCGGAAAGGCTGCCGCAATTGCGGAAAGACAGGGCATAAGTTTGAGAACTGTAGGAATGAACCGATCTGTTATAATTGCAAGAAGACATAACACATTAGTCCACAATGTTCTGAACCCAAAGTACCGAGGAACGAAGGAGCATGGAAGAAAACTGATGGTCAGAAAGCCAAGGGACGAGCCTTTCAGATGACTCTTGAGGAAGCAAGAAGAGACGATGAGGTAATCTTCGGATCATTGTTAATAAATTCAATACCAGCGAGTGTGTTATTTGATTCCGGAACTAGTAAATCCTTTGTGTCTATGTCCTTCTGTGAACAATTTGATATTCCTCGTGTTCCTTTGATGCATGCTTTGAATATTGAGGTAGCATTAGGTAAACCTATTTTAGTTAGGGAACTATATAAGAATTGTACAATCTCTATTGATGATAAAGTGTTTCCCTTAGCATCAATTCCTATGCCTATAGTGAATTTTGATGTGATAATTGGTATGGACTGGTTAGCGGCTAATCATGCTGAGGTAATTTGTTCTAAGCATTAATTGCTATGCCTATAGAGTCTTTGATGTATGATATATCATTAGGCCCTGATGTGAAATTGAGAGATGAAGATTAATAAAGTAAGGATCTGTAACTAAATTTCGCCAGGTTTTACATACGCACTTGCAGTGGATGATGGTTTTAACTGGTAGTCTTGATAATATTTCGAACATGACATATTTGGGTAAGTCTTCTAGGGTTCGATGAGCGCAAGAAGATATAGATTCTAGCAATCACAGAAAAAAGAAACAGAGCATACGAGGGTTAATACATTTTCAAATCACTGGAAATTATGCATTCAGATCAAAGATGAAACAGTTGTGTAACCAGTTTCTAGATTTTAGTAATAGTTTTAATTAGTTGTAGGACAATATATAAGTGTAGATTTATAGCAATCAAACAGATCATCGGCAAATTGAAAACTCTGAATGTACCTTTATAAAAGCCGGAGCAGGAAGCAGTGGTGGTGACGGAGAGTTTGCTTTTGCTTTTGCAATCAACGGAGGAGGTCGATTGTGTTAAAAATCGGAGATTACTCTCCGGTGTTTGATCGATTGGCGGAGAACCGCTTCTCCGGCGGTGCTCCGGTGAAGTAACAGAAACAGGGCAAGAACTAAAAAACAACACTTTTATTGATTCTGAATATCACATTCGAATGGTTTACATTGATTGAATCTAAACCTATTTATACTTAACGAACGGGTGCGATGAACAGTCACAACCGTTGGTTGTGACGGTTACTGGCGGCAGTTACCGGCGGTTGTCGTCGGTTGTTGGTGGCCGGTGATACCCCTTGGTTAATTGCACCCTTTCACTAATTAACATCATAACCTAAGTTTTATACCCTAAGTTATACAAAAAATACTAATACAAATGATTTGATATTTAATAATTCCAACACTCCCCCTTAAATATCAAGTCATTTGTTCATGTCTTTCATTGAGCTCCATGTTGGTTCACTCCACCGTCTCATTTGAGCTACATGTTGGTTCACTCCACCGTCTTGTTCTTTTGTACTCTTGTTGGCCGTTGTACTCCATCCGTATGCTTTATGTTATGACCTCCGGTCTTCTTGTTCTCTGGCTCTTGTATCTCCTACTAAACATATATGTTTTGATCAAACGTCCATCCCGATTGACCAACTCCTTTGATCAAATGTCCATCCCGATTGACTTTATGTTTTGATCAAACGTCCATCCCGATTGACCATCTTCTTTGATCAAACGTCCATCCTGATTGATCATCTTCTTTGATTTGATTGAGTCACACAATCATTTGTTTTTGTCATATCACATGATTTAAATCTATCTCACATATATTTATGGTTAATCTAAATCACTTAGATTTTCTTCAACATTTTGTTGTAGTTGCATCACACATTAATTCTTCATTTATAATCCAATCACGGATTATTACAAACTTATCTCAAGTTGTTTTCGTATCATACTTATCACAAGTTTTTGTCATATCACATCCAATAGTTTAACCTCACAAGTTCTTATGGCCTATCGCATCACACGCCCTTATGTGCTTTAATCGTATCACACGATTAAAGTTATAACTTCGTTTTCTTTCCCCTTCTTTTTATAAATATTTATTTAAAATTTTAAAAATTCTTGGAAAAATAATCTAAAATTCTTTTAAAACGTTTATGTAATTAAATCGTGTATTAAAAGAAATAGGAAATATGTTTTCTTTATGAAATTGTGCATTGAAGAAAAATAAATGAAAACGTTTCCTTTTCTTTTGGGAAAAACGAGTGGTTGTTTCAATTTTGAAACGGTTATGTATTATTTTGGGGGAAAGGGTTTTGTTTTCGCACATTTGTGTTTCTCTGTTCTCTCTCCTCGTTCAAGTTTCGGCCGCTTCTTTCTGTGACGGTGGTTCTCGGCAACATCTCTTCAAATCCATGATGCCTACTGCTTCGTCTCTTTTGGGTGACGAAGGTTTGTGCCCTAATTCGAAGTTGCGGCTCTTTCGCTTCCGATCCGGTGTCGCACCGGTCGTCTTCTCCGGTAAGGCAAGTTCTCTACTTTTTTCTATGTTCTTCCTCGTTCTTCTTTTTCCCGATCGATTAGCCTTGGGCTCTGATACCATGTTAAAAATCGGAGATTACTCTCCGGTGTTTGATCGATTCGCGGAGAACCGCTTCTCCGGCGGTGCTCCGGTGAAGTAACAGAAACAGGGCAAGAACTAAAAAACAACACTTTTATTGATTCTGAATATCACATTCGAATGGTTTACATTGATTGAATCTAAACCTATTTATACTTAACGAACGGGTGCGATGAACAGTCACAACCGTTGGTTGTGACGGTTACTGGCGGCAGTTACCGGCGGTTGTCGTCGGTTGTTGGTGGCCGGTGATACCCCTTGGTTAATTGCACCCTTTCACTAATTAACATCATAACCTAAGTTTTATACCCTAAGTTATACAAAAAATACTAATACAAATGATTTGATATTTAATAATTCCAACAGATTGATGGGTTTTTTTTTTTTTTGCTTTTGTACGGTAAAACATTTTGTGGTTTGCGTATAATGTTATAAACCGTATTAGGCTCCCTATAGTGAGGTATAAACGGGCCAAATTAAATTAAATTAAATTGGACTTAATGTTAGCTCCTCACCTGTGCATCTTATAATATTCGTGCAGTTAAAAAAAAGATAGATATGAAATTTAACTATCATTAATTTGAAGCATAAGTACAAAACTTAAGTTTGTTACCGCATTACCTACTTTGTAACATATTAAATTATGTAATAGAATTGTATACATACTATGTGCAATGGACTTTATAAAGTACATGTGAAATGATTTCGGGTCAAGATGGACTTTGACCAGTTAATTTTTCCTTCCAAATTTAAGAAAAAAAAATTAGAACTTTTCTATGTAACATCAATACACACAATATATTATGAAATCAATGAGAAACGTTAGTTCATTTTTTTAAGTACTAAGGGATAAATCACAGCACTTGAATCAATCAACCCTCAAATCACCATCATCACATATGATTAAATACATCAACACCACCACCCCATGTGTATTAAATCACATGTGATTGCACGCCGCCGACCATACCACCACCACCACCACCGCCAACCTCTGTCGGCCACCGTCTCCACCACCGGCAACCACTCGCCATCGCGGTATGCTTTTCAATCACATGTGATTGTGTATCCAATCACATGTGATTGTGTATCCAATCACATGTGATTGTGTATCCAATCACATGTGATTGCGGCGATTAGCAGCGGTGGCTGACGGCGGGCGGTGGTCGGCGGCGGCAGTGGCCGATGATGGTGGTGGTGGCCGACGGTGGTAGTTGTGTATTTTATTACATGTGATTTGATGATGGTGGTTGTTAAGAGATTTTTTGGTCCGATGATAAGAATATGTCCCTTGAGACTTTATTTTACAGGTGGACTACCCAAAACACAACTCTGACATCAATATACTTGAAGTGTACTAAACATAACTTTAGTGATACAAAATATACTAAAAAAAGACATTAATATAGTCCGACATTAATAAACACAAAATATATATTTTACCTACCAAAACCCCGGCGGGTTGTGAGCCCAGCATGGCAAAGAAAACGGCAGGGCTGCTTGTGGCGGTGTGGGAAATTGACGGGAAAAAACTGATATCTTCTATTTAAACAAACGTTGAACAAAATGCATGTCAGATTGAGGGAAAGGGAAAAAAGCACATATCGAATAAGGATTTTAATTAAAAATAAAATTACAAAGAGAACTAGAGAAGTATCATCTCCATTAGTAAGACTAAGACTCCTACCAATGGTGTCTTCATTGGCATGGTGATGTCTGTTTAGGGGATTCGCTTTGGCGATGGATAGATGGACGAGTTGTGTGGAGTATTTGAATAAAAGTGAGCATTTTGTACATGCGTATTTTATAATATGTGGGTCAAAAACTATAAAGTGAATGTGTATTGTTAGCATAGGCGTGTCAGTTAGAGTATGACGCTAATTTGACAAAAAATAAAGTATCAGAAGTGAGAATAGTTGGAAGCGGTCTAATACTCTCTTAAGAGATATTTAGAAGGGGCTAAATAGGTAAACAAATGTTGACATGGACAAATAAGGTATTAACAATATTAAGTTGTTTATTAACTTAATATATGATGAAAAGTTAGCTATTTGAATATTTTTTTATTAACAGTTAAATGGAATACTTAGAAACTTTTCGCATGAAGTATGGACATCAACACATACATGTGTTTTAAAATACTAACCTGATACCCACATAAAAGCGAATGTGGCAAATAATTATGAGCTATGGCTATTTTCTGATATTATTTTTTTGCGGTTTCTGGGTTCAATAGGTGGTTGGATTAGATGTGGGAGACAATGATTCTCAATGGGGCGTAAGAGCACCCGGTGCACTAACCCGCATTCAGTATCATCCACCCAAAATTGGGAAATGCCATCGTATTTGCCATCGTCCAACCCGTCTACACCATCGTCCCAACATTCAGTATCATCCACCCAAAATTGGGAAATGCCATCGTATCCACCGTATGGTACCCCATTTTCAATGCCAACTCTAACCCCCTAACAACTCTATAACCAACAACAACAATATATAATGTTGAACCAACAATTTCAACAACTTCAACAAAATCCACCTCTAGTTTTTCACAACCACAAAACCCTCAATCAACACCATAAGAAACGGACACCGAATAAACACATTGAAAAGGAGGAAAACCGTCACAACGTCGTCACAATCTCAACCTCGTGTTCTTTGTCGGTGGGACACAATGCAAGAAATGCTATTAGCCGAGTGTTGGGTTGATGTTTCCCAAGATGGCCAAACTGGAGCCGACCAAAGACGAGTGTTAGGCTGAGTTCAACTAAAGTATGGAAGTCCCACGAACCAAAGACGTGTTGACGGGAAAGTGGACGACGGACGTTAAACGGTAATTGTCAATACTTCGACGATACATATAAACGTTTAAAACGTATTAGTAGAAGCACAGAAAACGAGGTTGATTTTTTGGCCCGAGTCCGACAAGCATACCGTGACGAGTCGGCCACAAGAAAACATTTTTAAAATGAAGGTGCTTGGGAAATTTTGCGAAGATATCCAAAATGGGGCTCCCCCGAACCCATTAATCTCTTAGATAACGAAGAACTTTTTGGGGGAAATACGAGACCACGTCCCACTGGAACGAATCGTAAGACAAAAGAAAGTAGATCAGGAACTTCATCCGACACCAGGGGAAGTAGCGCGACCAATATTGTCGAGACTATGCAAAATGAGTTTAGGCTAAAGCGAGAAGCCGCTCAAGCCACATACGACATGTCAAAGGTGCGAAACCACACATCGTAACGTTGAAAGAAATGAAATTCCTTTCCACTAGCACACAAGGTTTGTTGGGAATTGATGAGATGATAATCATCAAGAAAAATGAGGAAATACACAAGAAATACCGCTAGATAACGAGTAGTTGTATTTTTATTTCTGTATTCTTATTTCAGTAATTTTTATTCCATATTTTTAATTTCGTATTTTTAATTATCATACTTGTATTTTTTTTAGCTTTAATGAAATATTAAGTTGATTTAAAAAAATTAAAAAGAATAAAAAAAGAAGCATGGCCCAAATCGCTTGAGTTATGGTAGAGGGTGTATTTGGGGTTTTGGATGTGAAATGTGAAATAGTGATGTGGCGCAAGTGTTGTAAAACTCAGCCTACTCGGCCGAGTACTCGCCAGGTAATCGATACTCGGTCGTGTGCCTAGTCGGATAGGTCCTAACCGTCAAATTACTCGGTCAATATAAAACTCAGTTAAAAATCGGCTAACTGAGTCAAAACTCAACTTGGTCAAAACTCGGCCATCTTGATCAAAAATCGTCCGATTCAGAAACTCAGTCGACACTTGGAAACTCGGAAACTTGGTTAAAACTCGGAAACTCGGTTAAAACCCGGTCAATTTCTCCAAAATATGTTATATTTTTAAGAATTAGGGAAATTATATATATGATATATATCTTTATAAAACTATATATATATATATATATATATATATATATATATATATATATATATATAAATCTAATCCGAGTACTCACCGAGTAACCGAGTACTCGCTACAAGGTCGCCGAACGAACGGGTATCGAGTAGCGAATACTGCAACCATGTGTAGCGAGTATCAAAATAAGTGATACGCTTTATATTTAGGGGATAATCGAAACAAGTGATACACTTCTAAAACTTAC
The DNA here is from genome assembly GCA_963853835.1 of Calendula officinalis. Taxonomy (NCBI): domain Eukaryota; kingdom Viridiplantae; phylum Streptophyta; class Magnoliopsida; order Asterales; family Asteraceae; genus Calendula; species Calendula officinalis. The sequence continues at coordinate 49,713,286 of OY970821.1, read as the reverse complement.
CTTATTTGGTAAAAAAGTGGGACTCATTCTTCACTAACTATCTAATTTGTTTTTCAAAAAAAAGGTCAATCTAGGGACGAGCTTCGGCATTGGCATTACCCTCACCTAGACAACCGCAATATACATCAAATAAGAACAATTTCATACTAGGAATTAACAATACAAGAAACATCAACAATACAACAAACAAACTATCTTTTCCAAGGCTGCAATTTCACATTCCAATCCCTTTTAACCATATACACCTGCTTGGAATTCTTGACTTGCAGCTCATATGTTGCATTCTAGCATTTTCTTTAATGATACCCAAAAGAGACTTAGCTGACGTAAAGGTGTTGGCACACGTTTAATAATATATGTGGCGGAAGAGAAAGCATCAACCCAATAAGATGCCGCTATGCTTGCATTAAAGAGCATAGCCAAGCCGGTTTCAACAATGTGACGGTGCTTGCGTTCGGCTCGACCGTTTTGTTGCGGAGTGTAAGGACAAGAGAACCTATGAAAAAGTTCCATTGTCATCAAAAAAATTTCTAACCGTGTGGTTGACAAATTCCGTACCGCCATCACTTTGAAAAGTTTTTTATTTTTCGTGAGCACATTGTTTGAACAAGATTAATAAAGATTGATAAAACCATGTAAAAACCACTCTTCGTTTTAAGAGGATAAAACCACGTAAACCTGGAAAAATCATCAACAAATATAACATAATAACGATATCCATCTTTAGAACAAATTGGCGAAGGGCCCCATAAATCACAATGAACCAAATCTAAAGGATGAGATGATCGAGATGAATTAGTATCAAAAGGTAAATGTGTACTTTTAACTAATTGGCACGAATTGCAAATGATTGGTTTAGGTAACAATGACGAAATAGATAAAAATCCTAAATTGTTCAAAATTGAAATAACATCAAATGAAACATAACCCAAACGGGTATGCCATAACTCATAGGACTCTTTTTTAGGATGCTTAGTTGCAACATGCTTGGTGCTCATCTTGAAGTACATAAAGTTCATTCTCACATTTTCCACTAGCAAGAACTTTTTTGGTTTTCAGATCCTGAATATTAAAAAACTGTTGAGAAAATAACACATCAATAGGGTGATCAGTGGTTAACTTGCTAACCGAAAGTAATTTCTTGGTGAGATTTGGAAGAACAAGAACATTACGTAAGGAAATATTCTTATTAATTTGTGAAAGACCCGTATGAGTAATAGGAAGGGATTTACCATTCCCAGAGAGCACTTGCGAGTTACCTTTGTATGGACCCGTATGATGAAGGTGTTCACATGAATTAGTCATATGATCCGTAACTCCCGAATCAACGTGCCAATCGGGAGTGTTTGTGGTAACGTGACATTGAGCATGAAATGCTTTGGCCAATGATTCATCGGTGATTGAAGATTGAGTTGCATAGGTAGCAAGGTTAGGGCAAGATGAAGCATAACGACCATTTGTTCTACAAAGTTGACAATGCGGAGTCCAACGATACGAGCCGCGACCCTGTCCTTGGGAATTTTGTCCACGATAATTAGTGGATCGGCCTTGATTGTGGTTGACATAATTTGTGGTCTGTTGAGCATCAAAAGCAATATTAGAAGTATTAGAACCATGTAAAGATACTAAAAAAGTTCATGACTTTTAGCTTGTGCAAGTAAATCCCGAAATTTTGGAGCGGGTTTTATGGCACGGATAAGACTCACGCTAATTCACTATAACCAATGTCTCTCATACCAATCTGTCACACCCCGCCAAAAATGGTTTGCGGAATAACGAGGTGCGACTAACATCGGTAGCATAACACATCAATAATAGTAAACTTCGCATTAATCATAAAATAGATTGTCAAGATCTTTTACAAGACGAAAAGTGAGTGTTTAACCATAAAAACTAATGAAATAAGTTTAAATGAAATTTCTGTCTCTAAGACTTATTCTTGAACTAAATGCATGACAATCTTGACCATATTCGAATCTTTGCAAAAAGACGTAATCCCCTGACATGCTTGCAATACATTCAAGTTAAGGTATAATCAAAGAGCCTATAATCAAACCGAAATCTAAAATAGTTAGATTATAAAGCTCAAACCCAGTTGGGCTAGCGCATAACTAGCCATGAGCAGGGGGGATCAATCCCGATAGTACTATCTCTATATTCCTTGGCTAACACACATAGTTAATGATTACGGTTAGACGTGGACTCGTAGCATGGTCCTTTGTCCTTCATTGTCAGGTACGTGTACACAACAATGATCATACAAAGATTATTTATTGCAAAATAGTTGAGTAGTTATATGTTTTCTCCCCCAAATAAAATAGTTATAAAGCAGTAAAAGTGGGACCGTGAAACTCACCTGACGCGAAGCTAGCAAAGTGCAATCAACAATAGTGGGGGTTTCCAACCAAACAATCCTGCTGGGTTGGGTTCAGGTTTGTCATCGATCGTTATGGTCGCCGGCGGAGCGGGAATGGAACTATCGATGTACCTAATCAATTTCCGATATGAGAAAATGGGCAGAATGTTATTTCGCCAAAGTAAATAGTTTGATGAACTTAATTTGATAGTCATCATATGTAGCATATTGTTCATGGAGAAAAGAGAGGAGGAAGAATCGGTGGACATGGTGAGAGGTTTGAGAGTGAGCAGATGAAGGTGTGGTTCCACGAAGAATTTTGGGGATGATGACCGCCGATTGGTAGGGTTGCAGAAGAGGAATTTTCGAAAAAAGAGGGGGAGAGAGAGAGAGAGATGGGTGTTAGGCTGATACCATGACAATATTAAATGGTCAAATCCTTGCCTTGGAAGTTTGGCAGGATATTGTATATAACGTGTAAATTACAATATTTACTCCTTAATTTAAGGAGGTGATAATGGAAGGAAATAAATTACATTGAATACATTTAATTATACAATATTAACGTATAATAAGATTGATATGATGAATTACAAAACACAGAGCAGACAACTCCAAACCAAATTAAGGAGTCAAAAGAAGAAAAGAAAAAGGATCGGAAAGCACTCTTTCTCATTTATCAAGCCGTTGATGAAAATATATTTGAAAGAATCTCATCCTCAATCACATCGAAAGAGGCATGGGATAATCTTCACAAAACATATAGAGGAGAAGAACGAGTAAAGGTTGTAAGGCTACAAACATTACAGTGCAAATTTGATGGTTTAAAGATGAAAGAATCCGAGACGGTTGAAGATTACTACAACCGTGTCACCGTAGTTGTAAAAAATGAGACTTAATGGTGAAAGTCTTGATGACAAAAGGGTGGTTATTAGACAACAATGTTTCCCTTGAATGATTTCATTCTATTAACATACAAATATATAGGTACAAGTATTAACAAACTTTCCTATATAAAGAGATACACATATCTTCCTCTTAACTATATTTGATTTACAAGATCGTATCATATCGTTGCCTATTACCCCCCGTCAAGCGAAGGTGGGGGTAAGCCTACACGAAGCTTGGAGCGGAATTCTTCAAAGAGTGGTCTTGGTAGGCTTTTGGTGAAAATGTCCGCAACTTGAAGATGTGTGGGAACGTACTTGGTTGCAAGTTTACCGGATTGGACAAGTTCACGTACGAAGTGATAATCGATATCGATATGTTTTGCCCTTTTGTGCGAAATGGGATTTTGACTTAGGAAAAGGGCACTTCGGTTGTCACATAAAAGAGTTGGTCGACCGTTTGGTAAGACATGTAATTCCCGAAGAAGATGTGTGAGCCAAATGATCTCCGAGGCGGCATTTGCTAAGGCTCGATATTCGGACTCGCAACTTGAGCGTGAGACAGTGGGTTGTTTCTTTGCACTCCAAGAAACAAGATTTCCTCCAAGAAAGATAGAATAACCGTAAGTGGACCGTCGGGTTTCAATACATCGAGCCCAATCAGCGTCAGAGTATCCTAAGATAGTAGACGTTGGATTATGTAAAAAGGAGAGACCGTAGGAGATTGTTCCTTTTACATATCTAAGAATTCGTTTGACGACTTGAAAATCATGAGTTGGAGTTTGTAAAAATTGGCTCACATGATTTACAGCATATGAGAGATCGGGTCGAGTAATCGTTAGATATTGTAGTGCCCCGACAAGTGAACGATATAATGTTGGATCCGGAAAGGGAGTACCTTTGCTCATAAGGTACGTGGAGGTCGAGAGAGGTGTTGCTACCGGTTTTGCATCCAATAATTTTGCTCGAGATAAAATATCGTAGGCATATTTGGATTGACTAAGAAAAAGGCCGGATTTATTATACGAGACCTCAAGACCCAAAAAATAATTTAACTTTCCAAGATCCGTAATAAGAAACTCCTTGTTTAACCGGGTGATAAAGTCGCGAATGAGACTAGAATTATTCCCGGTTAAAATGATATCATCAACATATACTAATAAATAAAGTATGTTCGAACCTCGTTTAAAGATGAAAAGAGAGGTGTCGGCACGACTACATGTGAAGCCTATACTTTCAAGAAAGGAGCTTAGGCGTTGAAACCAAGCTCGAGGAGCTTGCTTAAGTCCATAAAGAGCTTTCTTTATGTGACATACATGATTTGGAAACCGAGGATCGATGAAACCCGGTGGTTGTTCCATGTAGACGGTGTCGGTAAGATTGCCATTTAAGAAAGCGTTCTTAACATCGAGTTGATGAAGCGGCCATTTGTTTAACATCGCAATGGAAAGAATTGTACGGACCGTAGAGGCCTTGACGACGGGACTAAAGGTAGCCGAGTAATCTAACCCGGGAACTTGTGTAAAACCTTTAGCTACAAGTCGAGCCTTGAATTTATCAACCGTACCATTTGCTAAGAACTTGGTCCGGAAAACCCATTTAGAGCCCACAACGTTAGAAGTAGCGGGGCGAGGGACAAGAGTCCAAGTGGCATTGAGTTGAAGGGCTTGCATTTCATCACGCATTGCCGCAAACCATTTTGGATCACGAGCGGCAGTTTTGAACCCTTTAGGGTCGGTGGATGCAAAGAGAGCTTGATGAAGTGGTGAGATAGCAACATGAGCAAGATCCGCACGGTGTTTTGTTTTTATAATATCGTGTTTGGAACGAGTTGCCATGGGGTGCGTTGAAGTAGTGGCGGTGGTGCTAGAATTTGAGGTTTGGGCAGTGGTCGTTGGAGCTGTGGTGGAGGCAGTGGGCGGGTTTGTAAGGAGGGGTGGAGGATTTAATGGATTTGGGTTGGTGGTATTTTGAGTAGGTGGGGTGGGATCGGTTTGGGTAGGTGATTGAGGGGTGGGTATATTTTGAGGTGGGGTATTTGGGTTGGTATTAACTGATGATGATGGTAGAGTGGACTCATCATGGCATAAGTCACATGCATCAACAGTAGGTTTGGGTGGGGCATTTTGTGGTAAGGAATTTTGAGTAGGTGTGGATATTTGGTTTAGTGGCAAGTCATCACAATAAGTGGAAAGTAAAAGTGTGGTGGAGGGTGTGGTGTTTTTATTTTTTGAAAATGGGAAAACAACTTCATCAAATTTTGCATGCCGAGTGGTATAAATTCTCATAGTAGAGGGATCAAGACATTTATAACCTTTATATTAAGAACTACATCCAATAAAAATGCAAGGAGCACTTCGCGGTGCTAATTTATGCGATGAATATTCCCGAAGATATGGGAAGACACAACACCCAAAAACCCGTAGATTGCCATAGTTTGGTGCCGATGAAAATAAAAGCTCATAAGGAGACTTGTTTGCTAGAAGCTTGGTCGGCAAACGGTTGATAATGTAAGTGGCGGATCCGAATGCGTATGCCCATAAATTTCCCGGGACATGTGCATTAAACATCATTGCAAGACCGGTTTCGGTTATATGACGATGTGTGCGTTCCGCACGCCCATTTTGTTGAGGTGTATATGGGCACGATAACCGATGGTGAGTACCGTTTTTGTTTAGAAATTCCCGAACATGGTTATTAGTGAATTCGGTACCACCGTCGGATTGAAATTCTTTGATTTTGCATGAAAATTGGGTTTGCACAAATGTAACAAATGTTTCAAAAACTTTTGGAAAATCGGACTTAGCTTTTAAAGGATAAAACCACGTAAATCTAGAAAAATCATCAACAAAGATAACATAATACCGAAATCCATCTATAGAAGTAACCGGAGATGGTCCCCATAAATCACAATGGATTAAGTCCAAAACATGCAAAGAACGTTTAACATTAGTATCAAAAGGTAAGCGTTTACTTTTTGATAACTCACACGAAGAACAAATACTAGGGGTTGGTAATATCGAATTTACCGATAAACAACCCAATTTATTTAAAATAGAAATAACGTCATAGGACACATGACCTAGTCGAGAGTGCCATAATTCAAAAGTAGCTTGCAACAGCCGTGAAGATAATGTAGCCAAGTAGGCTTGTTGTCCTTGGTCAAGAACATATAACCCATTCCTACGTTTGCCTTGGGCGAGCTTCTCCCTTGTGTGACGGTTCTGAATAAAAAAACATGGGGTCAGAAAATAAAACGTCAACCGGGTTGTCCTACGTTAACCTACTAACAGAGAGTAGATCTTTAGTCAATTGTGGTACCACAAGAACATCTAATAAAGATATATTGGGAGCAATACTTGTTCGACCAGTGTGCGAAATTGAAGCACTATCTCCATTACCAAAATAAACAAATTCTTTACCATTATAGTGAGAGGCGGATTCAAGGTGACCAGAAGAATTCGTCATATGTGTGGAAGCTCCTGTGTCCACAAACCAATCTGGGGTAGAAAGATTACACTGAGATGTAAAAGCCTCGGCAATATGAGCATCGTGAGACGTGGAAGATCGAGCGAAATTGTGAAGCTCGGGACATTGGCTTGCATAGTGGCCTTCTTTGCGGCACAATTGACAGTGCGGGGGACGCCGATTACTACGACCCCGACCACGGTATGAACCTCGATTACCAGACCCACGGCTGCCTCGGTTGGGATAGTTGTTGGAGCCACGGTTGTCACGAGAGGAGGTGATGTTGAAGGCAACCGGTGCGACGGTGGTGTCTGTGATAGATTGCAAGAACATCTCATGGCTTTCAGCCTGAGATATAAGATCACGGAACTTCGGTTTTGGAGTGATTAATCGTTGTGTTGTGGAGAAAGTTTCAAAGGAAGAGCCGAGACCGCAAAGGAACCAGTGAGCTTTATCGTCGTCTTCAAGAGGATGACCGACGGCAGCGAGTTGGTCACAAATGTTTTTGAACTTTCGAGCATAGTCTGCCACAGAAGATGTAGATTTCTTCAATGTTCGAAGAGAGTCCCTCAGAGTATGAACCCGCTCTACGGAGTCATGGCGGTAAGTAGACTCGAGGGCGAACCAAACTGCGTGAGATGTTGTGTGACCTATGGTATCAGCCATGTTCTCCTAAATCCTAAAACTCCCTGCCGCCTCCCACTTTTTCTCGTCTGTTTTTCTGCTCCAAAACTCAGCAATGGCAGGCTCTTCCACCACTGATTCCACCGATAATCCTCTTCCTCTTTCTACAATTCTCCACATGTTAACAATTAAACTATCCTCCACAAACTACTTACTATGGCAAAAGCAAATGGAACCTCTTCTAGCCTACCAACAGTTAACCGGCTATGTGAACGGAACCATCGCCCCCCCTTGTGCCACCATCGTTACCGACCAAACCACCACTGTCAACCCCGGATATACCTCCTTGGTAGCCGCCGATCAACGGGCTCTCATCCTAATTCAGTCTTCATTATCTGAAGAGGCTATATTTACAAGATCGTATCATATCGTTGCCTATTAGTGGTCGAATTTTTTTTAAGAAGTCTTACTCGAAAATTCGAATGCATAGTGGTGGCAATAGAAGAATCGAAAGATGTCTCAATACCCTCATTAGAAAACTTATTGGGTACATTACAGTCCCATGAATTACGTATGAGACAATTTGATGATACGTCTTCGATGGAACAAGCTTTTCACTCTCTGTTGTCATTCAAGGAAGATTACGGTGAGGGTACTTCTAAAGGAATAGTCCAAAGGAAGCCATTATCAGAAACTCAATGTTTTTTTTCCCACAAGTGTGGACACACTATGAACTACTGCAAGAAACGTAAAAATGATGAAAAAGAAGATGCCAATTTTATATATGAGAAAGAAACCAAGGAAGGAGAAACAATGTCCATGGCAATTGAAGAACTTGAATCTCAAATAGATGATGCATGGTGCAAAGATGGTGAGTGCAGTGATATCACTGGAAAAAATAAGGTGTGTATGCCTATGGATGATAAACTCCATGGGAAAGTCAAAGAAGATAATTGATGCATGATGGATGATGCTTGAAGTGTAAAGACTTCAGGAAGATGGTTGCGTATTTACATATAATACACAAGTCTAGCTTAAGGGGGAATGTTAAAATAATCTAGACTTGTTAGTTAATTGTTAGTATTTAATTAGTTTGTTACTTAAGCATGTCAGTTATATTAGGAGGTTATGTCACTTATTTAGCCGTCAATACGTAGGGATACAACCGTAGGAAATGTTGTGTCTATTATGTGTGTATATATAGATGTGCAAGTCAAATATGTACGGTTGATTTGTTTATTTATAAAAAGCAATTCCTTCGGTCACTCTACTATCATTATTTACCACATTGAATATTATAATCAAAGTGATTTATATATTCTTGTAATCTTTGTGATTTTATCCTTTGGATATCATTGCTGTGTTTTTTCTATCAATATCTCCAACAGTTATTGCGTACGATAGTCACCATATCATCAACAATTTGTCTCTAATCACTATACATGTTATTAAGATACATCATCACTTTTAGCTCCTCCCAAATAAATTTTGAGTACTTGCAGCAAAAAAAAAAAAAAAAACAGTTTGTGAGAATCATTCTCATTTTTGCATAAATGGCAGATATATATATTCAGGGCACCAAGCAATCACTCTCTCCAGAGCTATGCAGTTTTCTCGATTAGAAATCAAATATGGGTCAAGTACCGAGATTTGAGATATCGTTTATCACGGTGAGATATCGGTGGGATATCGGTTTCTTACATTATGTAGAATACTAAATGTATATTTATATATTATTAAAATTATAATAAATTAACAAAATACATAACATAAAACATCATTAGATAGTAATATAAGTGAATTATTTGTTTATAAATGATGCATTGGGAGGGTTTGGTAAACTCATTAAATATTGTTTTTAAGCTTTCACCACATCTTAGTCAAATCTCGGCCATCTCGGTGAGATCTCGGCGAGATTCTTCACCAATAATCGGTCAAATCTCAGTTGATATCGGCGATATTCTTGGTACCGAGATTTACCACCGAGATTCTCAACCGAGGTTATTTTTTGTAACACCTCAAATTTTAATACCAAATATTGGCCAAAATAAAACATTTTTATAAATAGAAGAACATCCTCAATTTGGATTTACAAAAACCTTGGTATGAAATCAGAGTATAAAAGTAGGTGTTACAAAATAGATCATAACCAAGCTAAGACTAAATCCAATCTAGTGTTCTTCTAATCTAGGTCCCGCATCTCTATCCATGCGTACCTAAGCCTTCGATCCCGAACCTGAGTACATAGCAAAATAAAACAAGGAGTACGTGAGACAAAAACGTCTCGTGAGCTACATGGGTTTAGACCCGATAATAAAATTGAAATGTTACGTTTCATATAACCAATCAATATACATACATATATATATATATATATATATATATATATATATATATATATATATATATATATATATATATATATATATATATATATATATATATATCCAACTATCCAGTCTAGTCACCTTAGTGTGACCCTATCAACATTGCTTACCTAGCAATCACGTCTAACTATCGGGTTGCCCCCGAACTAGCTAGAATCACATACATATCTAGTTATCGGGTCGCCCCCGAGCTAACTAGAAACAAGATATCGGCAATAGGATCGCCCACGCTACCGATACCTGCCTTGCCCACCGGAATACGTCCAATGAGTAAGACTACTAACGTGGAAGAGTCGATGTGAATCCACCCAACTGCCCCTCACTCCACACCTCATGACCGGGAGTCGCCCGTGTCATCACGTAACTAACGTGGATGAGTCGATGGGAATCCACCCAACTGCTCGTCAATCCACACCTCATGATCGGGAATCGCCCGTCTCATCACATCATCTCAATCTCATCATAACCCTATGGTTATGCCAATCTAGCTCTCGGCTATCACTTTCGTCATCAAACAAGTTAGTCCAATATTATCGGTAATATCTACCACCAACTCGAAATACTATAAGTCTACACATATAAGCAAATAGACCGTAGCACAATTAATGAAAGTATTTAAAAGGGCTATGTACTCAGTAAATTCCACACGTACTCACCTTAGTAACAAAGATGCTTTAACCGTGTTCTTGACACCAAAACTCTTGCTTCCACAATTTCACCGACTTTCCAAAATGTCACCGAAAGCCTAATACAATAATCATACAATGTTCAACATCACATTCTACTAATAATGTATCCATTTATCACTAGATACCATCAACTAACACTTTCCCCCAATTATGGTGATTTACCAAACCCTAGGTTTAACCAACCCTTAAGATTCTTACAAATCGAAATCATACACTTGTTTCCTTTGTTAAAATACCATCTATTAAGTGTATACAACCTTTGTTTAACCATTAATCACCAACCCAAGAACTAGGGTTTTAAACCCAAGCTTCTAAACCCATAGATCTAAAGCTACAACTACAAGAGATTGAAGATATACCTTTAATCTTCAACTAGGAGTGAAGAATCACAAGATTTGACCAAGAAATCTGCTCCAAATGATGATTTGCACTCAAAATTGTTGACAAGCTCGAGAGGAAGAAACTAGGGTTTTTCTTTTGCAATAAATGAGCTCAACCCGTCTTTAATGCTGCTCGACCAGACTTCGCGACGCGAACTAAGTTCGCGTCGCTAACTTTGCATTTCGTTCGCAGACTTAGCGATCGCCATCCAAACGCGAACTACTTCGCGCCTCATAGCCAAACTACCTGGCCCGACTTCCCGATCGCGACCAAAGTTCGCGTCGCGAACTTCCAATGCAGCCAGGGCTGCATTTTTCCAACTTTGCCTCGACCCGGTTTCGCCCATAACTTTCTCGTACGGTCTCCAAACGACACGAAACCAATTTCCACGTGTTTTATATGATTTATCCATAATTTTCATATTTTTCCATATTTTATTTATTTACAATTTCGGGTCGTTACAACCATCTACCCCTTAAGAAGATTCCGTCCTCGGAATCCCATCATAGTTCACAAAATCCGGATACCTCTTCTGAATCTCGTCTTTGACCTCCCAAGTCAAATTCGGCCCAAGTGAATGCTTCCACTTGACCAACACCAACTCGATCTCCTTATTCCGAAGCTTCTTTGTTTTCATCTCTAATATAGCCTCGGGTTCCTCAATTAACCGGTTCGGGCCGTCAACCCGCAACACTTGCAACGGAATAATATTTTCAACTTCCCCGATAAACTTCTTCAAATAACTCACGTGAAAGGGGTCATGCACACCTTGAAGCTCGGGTGGAAGTTCCAACTTAAAAGCTTGAAGCCCGACCCGTTTCAATATTTTAAACGGTCCAACATACCTTGGACTTAGCTTTCCCTTCTTACCAAACCGCATCACACCTTTCCAAGGTGACACTTTCAACATCACCATATCACCGACATCCAAGTCGTATGGTCTTTTCTTTAAACCCGCATAACTTCGTTGTCTATCTTGGGCGACTTTCATGTTGGTTTGAATAATACCGATCTTTTCATTTGTCACTCTCACGATCTCGGGACCCGTGAATTTCGTCTCTCCCGCTTCCAACCAACAAGATGGAGTTCTACATTTTCTTCCATACAACGCCTCATAAGGCGGCATCTTAATAGTCGAGTGATAACTATTATTATACGAGAACTCGACTAACGGTAAATGTTCATCCCATTTACCACCGAAGTCCAACACACACCATCTCAACATGTCTTCAACCGTTTGAATCGTTCTTTCACTTTGACCGTCGGTTTGCGGATGATAGGCCGTGCTCAACCGCAACTTTGTACCTAACTCTTCTGGTAAAGATCGCCAAAATATCGAGGTAAACCTCGCGTCTCTATCGGACACAATCGATAACGGAACCCCGTGGAGTCGAACTACCTCATCAACATACAACTTAGCCAACTTCTCAAGTGGCAACGTTTCCCGAATGGCTAAAAATAACGCACTCTTGGTCAACCGGTCAACTATGACCCAAATGGCATCATGACCTCTACTCGTCTTCGGTAAACCTACTATGAAATCCATAGTTATATCTTCCCACTTCCCGGCCGGTACAACCAATGATTGAGCTACCCCATATGGTACTTGATGCTCGGCTTTCACTTGTGCACACGTGGCACACTTAGAGATATACTTGGCCACTCTCGCTTTCATTCCGGGCCACCAATAAACCCGTTTCATATCTTGATACGTCTTTGTACTTCCCGGGTGAATCGAATACTTCGACTTGTGCACATCATACAACAACTCTTTTCGGATACCCCCGAACTTAGGAACCCAAATACGACCACCCACGGTCTTCAACCCTTGCGCATGTTCGAGAAAATGTTGGTTCTTACCTAACCGTTCTTGTCTTAACTCGTCTTTTCCCATAACTTCTCGTTGGGCATTCTTGATCCTTTCGATAATACTCGAGACGACTTCTATACATGATAAAATTCCCCGGTTCGGGTTTTCATAAACTTTTCGGCTCAAGGCGTCGGCCACTACATTAGCCTTTCCCGTGTGGTACACAATCTCACAATCATAATCGGCAATCAACTCGATCCACCTTCTTTGTCGCATATTAAGATCTTTTTGAGTAAACACGTATTGTAGACTTTTATGATCCGTGTACAACGTACACCGAGTAGCATACAAATAATGCCTCCACAACTTCAAGGCAAAAATAATCGCCGCCAATTCCAAGTCGTGTGTCGTGTACCTTAATTCCGCATTCTTCAATTGTCGCGAGGCATACGCGATCACTTTACCTCTTTGCATCAACACACAACCGAGCCCTTGATTCGAAGCATCACTATAAACCACAAAATCCTCCATACCATCCGGTAACGTAAGTATCGGTGCGTTACAAAACTTTTCTTTTAACAACTTAAACGCCTCTTCTTGCTTCCTTTCCCACACAAACTTCTCACTTTTTCTCGTTAACTTCGTGAGTGGAATCGCGATTCTCGAGAAGTCTTGTATAAACCTTCGGTAATAACCGGCTAATCCAAGGAAACTTCTAACCTCGGTAGGAGTCCTCGGAGGCTCCCAATTTGACACCGCTTCAATCTTGGACGCATCAACCTTAATACCATCACACGTCACCACGTGACCTAAGAATTTCACTTCTCGTAACCAAAATTCACACTTCGAGAATTTTGCATACAACTTCTCCCGTTTCAACACGTCTAGAACAAGCCTCAAATGACCTTCGTGCTCTTCTTCGGTTTTCGAATAAATCAGAATGTCGTCAATGAACACGATCAAAAACTTATCAAGAAACGGTTTACAAACCCGATTCATTAAATCCATAAAAATAGCCGGCGCGTTTGTAAGACCAAACGGCATCACTAGAAACTCATAATGACCATAACGTGTACGGAAAGCCGTCTTCTCGGTGTCGCCTTCTTTCACCCGAACTTGGTGATAACCCGACCTCAAATCGATCTTCGAGAAATAACTAGCACCTGGCAATTGGTCGAATAAGTCGTCAATTCTCGGCAACGGGTAACGGTTCTTAATAGTTACCTTATTCAACTCTCGGTAGTCAATACACATTCTCATCGAACCGTCTTTCTTTTTAACAAATAACACCGGTGCACCCCACGGTGACGAACTCGGACGAATAAACCCTTATCTAACAAATCTTGCAATTGGGTCATCAATTCCCGCATCTTGGTGGGAGCTAAACGATATGGAGCACGAGCAATCGGCATCGCTCCCGGAATTAAATCAATTTTAAATTCGACTTGTCTCTCCGGTGGCAAACCGGGCAAGTCATCGGGAAATACCTCGGGGAAATCCCGAATAATTTTGACACTATCCATTGACTTCTTTTCTTTTCGGCCATCTAATACATATGCAATAAACGATGCACAACCTTTCGATATACTTTTCCTCGCCTTAATGGCGGTAATCACATTAGGCATGTGATGTCGTTTCTCCCCATACACATACACTTATTCATTCTCGGGTGTCCTAATCGACACTATTTTCTTTCCACACAAAATCTTGGCTTGGTGCATACCCAACCAATCCATACCGATAACCACATCAAACGCCCTAATTCCCATGGGCAACAAATCCACCCTAAACTTTCTACCGTCTATTTCTATTTCACAATTTCTATAAATACATTCAACCATAAACGTTTTCCCGTCGGCTACTTCTATCTCATAAACCTCTTCTAACATTTCGGACGGCACATTCAATTTACAACCGAACTCATAAGACACAAACGAATAATTGGAACCCGAATCAAACAAAATATGAGTTGGCAAGGAGTTAATGAATAAAGTACTTGACTCCTTCGCCTCCTCCCGAGTGAGTTGGAAGGATCGCCCCTTCACCTTCGCCGGTTCCACTTTCTTTTGAGCCGTGGACACCATCGACTCGATTCCCTTCTTTGGGCACACATTGCTATAGTGCCCCTTCTCGTGACACGAGAAACACTCCACATCGGCCAATGACTTGGCCCTACAGTCTCGGGCTATGTGCCCCGCCCTTCCACAACTAATACAAGATTTCGACTCTCCTCGGCACGCGCCGGTATGATTCTTCCCGCATTTCTTGCAAGAACATACACTTCCTTGTTTCGAGAAGCTCGATGTGAACTTCCCCTTCTTATAAGTACCCGAGCCACTCTCGACTTTTCTCTTCTCGCCCACATGGGCCCTCTCGGCAACCCGTGCCACATTCACCTCTTCTACACCCCGGGCGGCACTAATGGCCTCATCTAGTGAAACCGCCCTCTTCACCTCCAACTGGTAGTCCCACGGTAACCCACTAGCGTACCGGACCACCCTCAACCTCTCATCCGAGTAGGTTTTAGCAACAAACGGGAGCAATCCCGTGAACTCCCTCGAGTATTCTTCGATCGACATATCACCCTTCTTAAGGGTCACGAACTTCTCGTGCATCTTTTCCAAATCCCTTTCGGGACAAAATTTCTTTTTCAGCCTCGCGGTGAACTCATCCCACGACATCTTTTCAACCACCTCCTTCCCGAGGGTCTCATACACAATATCCCACCAAACCATGGCATCTTCTTTTAACAATTGTGATGCATACGTCACCATGTCGGCATCCTTGCACTTGCTACTACCGATAACCCTCTCGGTCTCTCGGATCCACCTCATAGTTACTCTCAGGTCCGAACTACCCGTATACACATTTGGCTTACAAGCCATGAAGGATTTAAACGAACAACCCTCTTTCACAATGGGCCTAGCCCTAGCATCACTTTGGCCACCCGTGGAGGATTTCCCTTCCCCGGTGCCACTACCCCCGGTTCTCTCTTCCGACTTAGCCTCGGATTCACGGTCCCCTCCCGACCTCTCACGGTCTCCAATAATACGGTGCACTTCTTCGGCCACCGTTCCCTTGATTTGATCGATAATAGTTTGAAGATCCGCCATAGTGACCGGAGTCCTATTAGCTCCAACCTCCGACTCATCAACCCGATGCATCGACGGTTGACTTTCTTACTCAACCACCCTCTCGACAGGAGGTACTTCCTCCTCACGGCCCTCCGGGGCTTTACCACTCCTACGTGTGGTCACCATTTCTTTCAATCAAGACTATACGAAAGACATTAAACATTTAGTACCTTGTGTACAACCCATTAGTCGCATAAGACTGAATATCCAAAATCATATCAAATTCATCGGTCCCCTAGGTTCAACCCTAAACTTAATATAAAGTCTCAAGGTCAACCTATGATCTCAAGGAATCTTATATTCCTAATGCTACAGTCTAAGACTAGGATGGTCATCCAACCTAATTCACTTAAACTATAGCTCTGATACCAAGTTGTAACACCTCAAATTTTAATACCAAATATTGGCCAAAATAAAACATTTTTATAAATAGAAGAACATCCTCAATTTGGATTTACAAAAACCTTGGTATGAAATCAGAGTATAAAAGTAGGTGTTACAAAATAGATCATAACCAAGCTAAGACTAAATCCAATCTAGTGTTCTTCTAATCTAGGTCTCGCATCTCTATCCATGCGTACCTAAGCCTTCGATCCCGAACCTGAGTACATAGCAAAACAAAACAAGGAGTACGTGAGACAAAAATGTCTCGTGAGCTACATGGGTTTAGACCCGATAATAAAAGTGAAATGTCACGTTTCATATAACCAATCAATATACATATATATATATATATATATATATATATATATATATATATATATATATATATATGTATATATATATATATATATATATATATATATATATATATATATATATATATATATATATATATATATATATATATCCAACTATCCAGTCTAGTCACCTTAGTGTGACCCTATCAACCTTGCTTACCTAGCAATCACGTCTAACTATCGGGTTGCCCCCGAACTAGCTAGAATCACATACATATCTAGTTATCGGGTCGCCCCCGAGCTAACTAGAAACAAGATATCGGCAATAGGATCGCCCACGCTACCGATACCTGCCTTGCCCACCGGAATACGTCCAATGAGTAAGACTACTAACGTGGAAGAGTCGATGGGAATCCACCCAACTGCCCCTCACTCCGCACCTCATGACCGGGAGTCGCCCGTGTCATCACGTAACTAACGTGGATGAGTCGATGGGAATCCACCCAACTGCCCCTCAATCCACACCTCATGATCGGGAATCGCTCGTCTCATCACATCATCTCAATCTCATCATAACCCTATGGTTATGCCAATCTAGCTCTCGGCTATCACTTTCGTCATCAAACAAGTTAGTCCAATATTATCGGTAATATCAATCACCAACTCGAAATACTATAAGTCTACACATATAAGCAAATAGACCGTAGCACAATTAATGAAAGTATTTAAAAGGGCTATGTACTCAGTAAATTCCACACGTACTCACCTTAGTAACATAGATGCTTTAACCGTGTTCTTGACACCAAAACTCTTGCTTCCACAATTTCACCGACTTTCCAAAATGTCACCGAAAGCCTAATACAATAATCATACAATGTTCAACATCACATTCTACTAATAATGTATCCATTTATCACTAGATACCATCAACTAACACTTTCCCCCAATTATGGTGATTTACCAAACCCTAGGTTTAACCAACCCTTAAGATTCTTACAAATCGAAATCATACACTTGTTTCCTTTGTTAAAATACCATCTATTAAGTGTATACAACCTTTGTTTAACCATTAATCACCAACCCAAGAACTAGGGTTTCAAACCCAAGCTTCTAAACCCATAGATCTAAAGCTACAGCTACAAGAGATTGAAGATATACCTTTAATCTTCAACTAGGAGTGAAGAATCACAAGATTTGACCAAGAAATATGCTCCAAATGATGATTTGCACTCAAAATCATTCACAAGCTCGAGAGGAAGAAACTAGGGTTTTTCTTTCGCAATAAATGAGCTCAACCCGTCTTTAATGCTGCTCGACCAGACTTCGCGACGCGAACTAAGTTCGCGTCGCTAACTTTGCATTTCGTTCGCAGACTTAACGATCGCCATCCAAACGCGAACTACTTCGCGCCTCATAGCCAAACTACCTGGCCCGACTTCCCGATCGCGACCAAAGTTCGCGTCGCGAACTTCCAATGCAGCCAGGGCTGCATTTTTCCAACTTTTCCTCGACCCGGTTTCGCCCATAACTTTCTCGTACGGTCTCCAAACGTCACGAAACCAATTTCCACGTGTTTTATATGATTTATCCATAATTATCATATTTTTCCATATTTTATTTATTTACAATTTCGGGTCGTTACATTTTTAGGTCAGAGATATGAGATCCCAGGTCCAGAGTTTGAAGTCTCCCCTGGACTGCTAACTAGGGGTGAACATGGTACAGTACCACACATATTTTCCTCATACCGTGTACCGTACCAACTATACTTGGTACACTAATCTAGCTACCACAACCGTACCAACTATACTTGGTACCAATTTGTTTGGCTACCAATAATTATAGTTGGTACGAATTGGTAATGGTATATACCAATATCGCAAACTTATTTGGAATATTACTAAAAACAAGATATTTTTCTACACTATTATATTTGGTAATGATATATGTTAAATGTTATATATATAAACACTATCTACGATAAAGTACTAATTATGTAGTATTCTTGTCATAATACAATAGCTTGTAGCATTCTCGTCGGCTTCACACGCTTAATTACTAACATTATATACAAACGCAATAACAAAAATGTAATATACTGATCGGTTAGGCTAAGAAGTTTTAACTTGAATGTTTTCATGTTATGATATTATAACTTTGATTAAAAAATAATACTCCCTCCGTCCCTAAATAAAGTTCTCATTTCTCTTGGGCACAACTTTTTAGAAGATAGTTAGTGGTGGGGTATTTGGTATTATTTTTTATTAAAATATAAGGTTTGATTGGAGAGAAAAAGTGTTTTAGGAGATAGTTAGTGGTGAAAGTGTTGTCAATAATATTATTATATTAAGTGGGCCCCTTAAGTTTGAGATATGAGAACTTTATTTAGGGATAAAACTTGAAGGAGAAATGAGAACTTTATTTAGGGACGGAGGGAGTACATACGTAGTGTACCTTTCTCGAAAATTTTCTAAATAATGTATATATATATAGATTATTGGTTGGTACTATACTACCATGGTATATGAATTTGTGTACCATTACCCCACCATGACTACTTGATTGGTATGGTACTACCAACCAAACATGTTGGCTACCAACTATTTTTAGTATGGTTGGTAGCATGTTGGTTGGTTTTATTTAGTACAAATTTGACACCCCTACTGCTAACCACAAAATGATAGCATGTCTACGATTACTTATGCCAAGTCATAGTTGGGTTGACTGGACTAATTGTATTCCAAACATTATTCACAGAAAAGTCAATTGTTCTCCCATCACTCATCTTCCATTTGACTTTATCTTGAACTCAAGCAAAAAGGTTTGGGTCACTAACATTAGCTAGACATGGATACATTTGATACCAATCACTCGGCCATATCCAAACCCTATTCCCGACCAAATCATCAACATTAGCATTATCACTGAATCGTGCACTATAACGATGTCTTTTTGAAATAATTTAACTTAGAGGCCCACATGCATCTCACACATCATACCAAACAGCTGTGGTTATCCCATCACCGATAATGCATACTTTAGAATCTCTAAGCAGCTGTTAGGACCAATATTGTAATAGGTTTTGACCTTTAAGTCCGTTAGTTAACAATTTCCTTGTTACGTGGTAGATGGTATAAATACTTGTAAGTTTGTCTTTCATTGAAAGCTTTCCCTCACTTTTACAGATATACAATACTGAAAGTTTCATTTCCATCGTTCTCTCTCATTACACACACTAAAAACACCAAGAACACACACTTGATCTTCAATTTCTCATCTAAACATCATGGATTAGCTTGATTCTAGCTTCGGTCGATCTCTCAATTGGTATCAGAGCAAAATCTCTCTGTGAGAAGATCCATATTTGAGCTAAAATGATCAAGATCTGAGAGAATTTGAAGAAAAGTTCGTTCGTCACATGAAATTTAATGTTGTAAATTTTTTGTTCAAATTGAAGATTTGATTGGAGAATCATGTTTCTCCTTCAATTCTAAGCAGAATAGAACCAAAATTCGATCAAATCCGTCAACAAATCACTTCAATTTCGTGATTTTTGTGCAAAAGTGAAAAAGTTCAAAAACTTACTGAAAATCGAAGAATTGAAGCTATTGTGTTATGGATTGAAGAAAGTGATCGGATCAAAGTGTTAGCAAATTGATTTCGAGCATTTAACAAAAAGAATCAATGAAATCGGTCAAGTTTTGAGCGAAATCGGATCAGAAAAGTGAAGTAGAAGACGTCTGTATTCGTGTTCGTTCGTTACTTCGGCTTCAACGACGAAGAACAAGTTCGGCCCGAGTTTTATTGTAGTTCGGCCCGAAGTAGTTCTTCGGCCAAACAAGTTCGGCCCGAGGTTTAAGTGAAGTTCGGCCCGAGCATCTTTGGCTATTAGAAGTTCGGCCCAAGTTCGGATATTAGAAGTTCGGCCCAAGTTCGGCTATTAGAAGTTCGGCCCAAGTTCAATACAAGAAGTTCGGCTCAATTCACCTAGTTCGGCTACACAGTTCGATTCAACAATATTCAGCTCTTCCAAGCATCGATCAAACAAGTCTTCAGCTTCAACAATTTCGATCAAACAATATGCCAATCAATTATCTTTATTCAATTCAGATTAAAACGATCCCAACCAACTCATAAATTGATTCTAAATTTTCGATCCATAAGTGTTCGACTCTTCTCAAAAGGATTCAATCGAAAATCAACAATTCATAATCAATTAAACAAATTGATTTCGTCGACTTAACAAAGTAAATTGATTCCGGCATTCATCCAAATACGACCTGCTTAACAATTACATAATTGAATATTGGAGAAGAATCTCAACACAGTAAATTGATTTTGTTGACTCAACATAATCGAATTCCGGAAATTGAAAGTCGATTGATTCACAATCTACGATTTTGCTTCACTATCTCTGCTTTGATCGGATCGATTGAACTTAATCGATCTGTTTGTTCGTGGTTGATTCATCTGCGTATCAAAGTTTGGCTCAAGACTGCGTATCAAGTCTTCGGCCATAACCCAAAATCACTTAAGGCTCAAATATGTGTATCAATGTTCGACCCTAATCACTTAAGGCCCAATATCTGATATTCAAGTCCAAAAAGTGATAAAAGCCCAAATCATCTTACCGAATTTAAAGTTTTGAAAACAAAAGCCCAACTTGATTAATTTGGTTTTATTGATTTCAAGTGAGGCCCAAATCAATTATTTTTCTTTTCCTATTAATTAAACCAATTAAGCCCAAATTTAAATTTCGTTTAAACCCTAAACCGAAAAATACACACAATATTTGTACAAGTACAAATCAAATTTAAAAATGACTTCAAAAGACGCTCTTTCGATTTGGTCTGATCTCAAACCTCCAGTATTATATCGAGGAGAGTATCCACAGTGGAAGAAATGTTTTCCTCATTTTATCAGAAACCAGGAGCTACATGTTGAAATTCTGCAATCCCTTGAGCATGGAAATGCAGTATTTTATGAAGATGCAATTGCTGATCCAGATGCTACTCCTGTAGTAATCAGTGGAAAACGTCGTATTCCTCCTGCTGAATATAATGTACAACAAGCTCGAAGGGCTAAAGCTGATGTACAATTTTATTCCTTTATGCTACAAGGCTTACCAAACGATATCTACAACAGTTTAGATAGTCTTGAAACTGGCAAAGAGCTATGGGATGAGATCAGGAAACAAATGGAGGGTACGGTGTTAGGTAACAAGGCAAAGATGGTTACTACCCAGAATTCTTATCAATCATTCAAAGCTATACATGGAGAAGATCTGGAAAGTACATATCACAGATATTGTACATTAATGAAAGAACTTCGCAAAAACCATCTTAGAAAAGAAAATTTAGAGCTGAATATCAAATTCATTCACAGTCTGTTACCAGAATGGGAAATTTTTGGGAAAAGTGCCATGCAGCACAAAGATCTCAGTCTCATTGATATTCATGAACTCTATGAATATTTGCACCAAAATGAGCCTATGGTTAAAAACATAGTGAAAACCAAACAAGATACTGATGATACTCTTGCCCTGCTAACAAAACAACACCGTATGTATTCTTCAGCAACTAAGATGAAAGAAAGTGTTGAGGCACCAGTGACATCTACAACAGATGATATGCAAAAACAACTCGAAGATGTTCTTCAAGCTATGTCACTCATTTCCAACTACGAGAAGAAGTATTACAAAACACCCACCAACGAGAACTTAAGATCATCCTCAAACTTTAAATCGGCTCCATCTGCTTCAGTAACAAACAACACATCTGATAAGCACACTCTTACACCACTGTATCCTATGAAAAAAAGTTATAATTGTGGTATTGCTGGTCATTACTCTCGAGTTTGCAAGAAATCCAAAGTTCGCAATTCTGATTATTTTAAGCGAAAGATGCTAATGGCTAAGCAAATCGAGGCTGGGAAAGTGTTGTTGGCTGAAGATCTCAGTTGGATGGAAGATTCTTAGCCCGAAGATGAGGAACATTCAGCAAATCTATGCTTTATGGCAAGAGAAAATGCTGAGGTTGTTGATCGTATTAATGAGCTTGATCAGGATGGCAAGGTACACACTTCTTCTCTCTCTAATGAAATTACGTCCAATAATTCTAATACTTGTTTTACTCAAACTCAGATATCTCAAATTGTATTATTAACTCAAAAACTTTTAGAAGAAAAAGATTTAAATGATCAACTTACAGAGCGTCTAAATATTTTGGAAAACCAAAACACACAAAATGCTACTTTAGGTGATCAACTTATTCATTATATTCAACAAACACAAGTTTTCAAACAAGAGAATCTGGATTTACAAAATCAAATATCAGAATTACAGGTTAAGTTTGATCACAATCACAAATTATACACAAAGACATGGCATGAATATCAATATAATAAAAATACATTGGCACGTAAACAACAAGATTTTGATGATAATGAAAAACAATTTAAATCTTTAACATCACAAATCAAAGAATTAACTGAAAATATTCATGAACAAAAGATAAATTCATTAAATGAAATGAAATCCAAACAGAATATCATAAACACACTCAAGCATGAAACAATTAAATTGAATTCCCATATCAAACATCTTGAGGAACTGATTGTCAAAAGAGGACATACTGATCAAACCATTCATCTAAACAAGCCCAAAGACTTCAAATATTTCAATTCAAGGGAAGGGCTTGGAGCTGACAATCTTGAATATCTTAAGACTGCATGCAAAATGGTTCCTACCTTATATGCTTCAAGATACATGCATCATGGGATCTCACAAAGATTTGTTTGTATAACTGATGAGGAAGAAGAAATAGAGACTTTCAATCGAGCTAGAAAGGAGAATGTCGAAATTAGTTTCAATTACACTGAATTAAATAAATCATATGAAACTAAAAAGGCTAAATTTGAAAATGATGATTATTTTCCAATCATAACACCTGAAGAATTTGAGATCAAAGGTAATGCAGTACTTCAACATAAGATAACACCAAAGCTTTATGTTCCCTCTCTTATTCTTGAAAAGAAAATTTGCCAACTGGAAAATGAAATTGATGAAACACATAAAGCTTTTGACAAAGAAAAATATGATCTTCAAACTAAAATTCATGAATTAGAAGATAAAATTATTGAAATAAAATCTACTTCTAATCAAAATGTTTCTACTTCAAATGATTCTCCAAAGCCTACGTCTCTCAACTCTAAGATTTCTTCTCTCAAAACTCTAGTTCTTTTAAGACGAAATCCTAATTCATCTGTTTTAAATTTTTCAGATCGAAATTTAAAATCCACGCTTAAGAAGACAGTGCATGGGAGAGTTAAAGGCGTTGAGTAGTCAAAGAAGTCTAGTTCGAGTAAATCTAGTATGCTTAAGTTAATGGAGCTTAAGAAGTCTAGATCTTCTTTGTTTTTAGATTCTTCTTTTTCTAATTCAAATAAATGTAATAACTCAACAAAGGTTATTTCTCCTGCTACACTTTATGGAATTGTGTATGATTCTGCAATCTTTCGTCCTGTTCATCATTCTGTTAATGGTGTGAATTTGGTTGTTAAAATAGATAAAAATGGAAACAAAGTTTATTTTGACAGAAAAACTGATCAACCAATTTCTCAATATGATACACGATATTTTGTTAGAAAAGATGCTCCATGTGGTCCTCGACATGATATATTGCATAAAAATGATTCAATCATTCATTCATGCACAATTTGTTATCCAGAACCCTGCAAAACAATGCTTGCTAAATCTCAAAAACCTATAACTACATGTTCTTCTCCTAATTCTTCAAAATCAGTGTATCGTGTAGTTTCGAGACCTAAATTGTCCACATCAGTCGATTGCGAGGTCTCTACACCTAAATCGACAAAATCAGTCTATCACGTGGTATCTACACCTAAATCGAAAAAATCAGTCTATCGCGTTGTATCTACACCTAAAATGACAAAATCAGTCTATCGAGTTGTGTCTACAACTAAATCGTAGTTCTCCAGAATGTGTCTATCCATTTCTATGACTTCGTCTCCAAAATCATCCAAATTTATTAAATATAAATGGATTCAAAATGAACAATCAAACTGGATTTTAATTTCTCCAGAGAAATCCTTAAAATGGTCTATCAAATTAACAAACAATGAACTGCCTCCTTGCAGTTCTCCAGTTCTCTAAATACATTCTTTCTTAAAATTCTTCAGAAGACTTATATTACTAATCGATTCAGACCCATAACTGATTGGGTACCACATTTTTATTTGCCTTCTGTAGAATATTTGGTATCTTGATTCTGGTTGTTCCCGACACATGACCGGAAACAAGAAATTATTAACAAATTCTAGAGACAAATATTTGGGAACTGTTAGGTTTGGTAATGACCATTTAGCTGCCATAATGGGTATTGGAGACATAATTCATAAAAATTTAATCATTCGGAATGTGACCTATGTTGAAGATCTTGCTCATAATCTTTTTAGTATTGGTCAATTCTGTGATAAAACATTAGAAGTTAATTTTCGTACAAAGAAATGTGTTGTTCGCACATATGAAGGTGAAGATCTTCTAACCGGAACTCGTGAAACGGATTTATTTACAATTAATTTGGACGATGTGACCCCACTTGACGAAGTGTGTTTAATGTCAACGGCGTCTTCAAATGAATCATGGTTATGGCACCGTCGTCTTTCTCATCTTAATTTCAAATCAATTAACACATTGGTTAAAGGTGGTCATGTCGCTGGTCTTCCAGATGTTAAATTTGCTAAAGATCATCTTTGTTCGTATTGTGAAATGGGCAAAATGACAAAGAAACATCATAAATCCAAACCAGTTCCAAGTACTTCAAAACCGCTTGAATTACTTCATATGAATTTATGTGGCCCAATGAGCGTTCAAACCATGGCTGGTAAACGCTATGTGTTGGTTATTGTCGATGATTATTCACGTTATACATGGGTGTATTTCTTACGAACAAAAGATGAAGCTGCTGAGAACATCATTGCCTTCATCAAGAAAACCCAGACAAACTTGGAACTCAAAGTACATACCATTCGTACTGACAATGGGACTGAATTTAAAAATCAAACTTTAGATTATTTTCTTGAATCAGTTGGTATTTCTCATCAATTTTCCGCTGCCCGAACACCTCAACAAAATGGGGTCGTTGAACGACGAAATCGTACTTTAGTTGAAGCTGCTCGTACCATGCTTTCATTTTCGAAACTCCCATTATCACTTTGGGCTGAAGCTATTAGTACAGCATGTTTCACTCAAAATCGTTCAATCATCAACAAAACCTACAACAAAACTCCATATGAACTCATTAATAACCGGATTCCAAATGTCAAATTTTTCCATATTTTTGGGAGTCGTTGCTTCATTCTAAATGACAAAGACAAATTAAATAAATTTGAAGCTAAAGCTAATGAAGGAGTTTTTTGTCGGATATTCACGAGAATCTGCATCATTCAGAGTATATAATCGGTCGAAACGGACGGTTAGAGAAAGTGTCAATGTTAACTTTGATGAAACTTTTTCAATAGATTCGTTAACTACAAATGTTGAAATTCCTCCACCTTCGTCATCGCCTTCCACATCTCAGAATGATTTAGATGTCTTATTTGAAAAAGTTTGTGATGATTATCATAACATTAGACATACTTTACTTGAGGAGGCTGGCGTTCCATTCCCATCCGTAGCCGATGTTCAATCTATTACTGTGCCTGAAGTACAAAATTCAAGTTCAACTGCTTCTCCATCTCCTACTTCTGCTGCACCAACTAACAATTTTTCTCCTTCACATTCAGTTTCATCCCCAGAAACTCAATCTTCACCGGAAGATTCCCCACCTTTGCAAACTCAATCACCTCTGGGCGATTCCCCACTTTCTGGAAATGCTGAAAATTCTTTGGATTTATCTTTAGTTCCAGCACAAACTTCACCTTCTGCTCAAGCTGCTACTTCTTTAAATTTACCTTTAGTACAAGTACAACCTCCACCATTGGTGATTGATTTCTCTAAATTCAACGTTAAACGAGTAGATCCTCCACCATCTACATCAAATGTTCAAACTGCACTAATCCCTCATCTCGAATTCACTGATAATTCAAATATAATTCCAGGTCAACTTCCACTACCTCATTCCCTTAAATGGACAAGAGAGCATCCTTTGCATCAAATAATCGGTGATCCTGATTCTTCTGTTCAAACCCGAAGAGCTACTGATGACGAATGTCAATATTCTTCTTTTCTAAGCTCTATTGAACCTAAGAAAGTCAGTGAAGCTCTCTTAGACCCAGACTGGATCCTTGCTATGCAAGAAGAAATCAATCAATTTGAACGTTTAAAAGTCCGGCGTCTGGTTCCGAAACCACATGGAAAATATGTTATTGGTACAAAGTGGATTTTCAAAAATAAAAAGGATGAAAATGGGATAGTAATTCGTAATAAAGCACGACTTGTTGCAAAAGGATATGCACAATAGGAGGGTATTGATTTTGAAGAAACATTTGCTCCTGTTGCCCGAATAGAAGCCATTCGAATATTTTTAGCATATGCAGCACATAAGAATTTCACAATTTAACAAATGGATGTCAAAACTGCTTTTTTAAATGGTATACTAAATGAAGAAGTGTTCATTCATCAACCCGAAGGTTTTGTAGTTCCAAATTTTCCTAACCATGTGTATATTCTCGACAAAGCTTTGTATGGCTTGAAACAAGCTCCTCGAGCGTGATATGATGTGCTCTCTAAATTCTTAGTTGATTCTGGTTTTTCAAAATGAAAAATCTATACTACTCTTTTCATCAAACGCCAAGGGGAAGACATAGTTCTTATTCAAATTTATGTCGATGATATCATCTTTGGTTCTACGAATCCCAAATACTGTAAAAAGTTCTCTGATCTCATGGTTAAACGTTTTGAGATGAGTATAATGGGTGAAATGAACTTCTTTCTTGGTCTTCAAGTTCGCCAATTACCAACCGGGATCTTCATCAATCAATCCAAGTATATCACTGATCTCTTGAAGAAACATCTCATGGATGATTGTAAACCAATACCGACGCCGATGTCGCCTGGTTCTAAATTGCATGCTGATCCTGATGGCAAACTTGTTGATATTATAAATTATCGGGGGATGATCGGATATTTATTATATCTTACTTCGAGTCGACCAAACATAATGTTCTCTACTTGCATATTTGCTCGGTATCAGGCTGCTCCTAAAGAATCACATCTTCAAGCAGTTAAACGTATATTTCGTTATCTGAAGGGTACTCAAGATCTTGGTCTCTGGTATCCTAAAGAAACTTCTTTTGACTTGACTGCATTCTCTGATGCTGACCATGCTGGATGTATGCTGGATCGCAAGAGTACATCTGGAAGTGTCCAATTTCTGGGAGATAAATTGGTGAGCTGGTCTTCACGAAATCAAAATTGTGTATCTCTTTCAACTGCAGAAGTAGAATACGTTGCTGCTGCAAGCTGCTTATCCCAGGTAATTTGGATGCAATCACAATTAAAAGATTATGGCTTTCTATACAGCCGTATTCCTTTATATTGTGATTCACGAAGTGCAATTGCAATTTCATGCAATCCTGTTCAACATTCCAAAACTAAACATATTGATCTTCGATATCATTTTATAAAGGATTGTGTTGAACAAGGTAATGTGGAATTGTACTTCGTTTCCACTGATTATCAACTAGCTGATTTGTTTACCAAGGCTTTAAACGAAAAATGTTTTAACTTTCTTGTGTCTAAACTTGGTATGCTAAATCTCAAAGCTTAAACTGTTTTATTTGTTACAATAAAAATGGCTTCTGCACACATCAGTGTATAACCCGTTCCTAACTGTTATACGGCTTTCAAGTAAATTCGCTTGAAACCCGTTCCTCAAAGATATTATTGGTTGAGGGGGAGAAAATCTCTATTCATTGGTTGAGGGGGAGAATTCCTATATTCACTTGTTAAGAGGGAGAAAATCGACATTCATTCGTCAAGGGGGAGCATTTTTCTGAAACTTCATAGGTAAAGGGGGAGCATACTCATTGTTAACCCATTTTCTATTCATTTTTCAAATTTTTCAAAAACTCAATCTCAAAATGTTAAAATTTTAATAATTTGAGTTTCATTGTTTCTGTTCAAAAAATGTTTTCCTCACTCATATGTTGCCAACGTAGGATACAAGTTTCTGTCAAATTCGCCGATCTCTTTACTAATTTCGATTAGTATTGATTGCATCTGTTTATGACACACTCTTGTCTCTTGCGTTGATGACATCACTTTCTATTCTTTTCCTCCAAACAACAAACTCAAATCTTTCACCAATTTTTCATTCTTTGAGTTTAGTTGATGCCACACATTATGGCATGTTTTTGATCATAATCAAAACTTTTTACTCTCAATGAGTTGTTATCTATGTAGGATACACATTTTTGTCAAATTCGTCGATCTCTCTACTAGTTTCGATTAGTATTGATAGCATCTGTATATGACAAACTTTTGTCTCTTGCGTTGATGACATCATCTTCTTAGTTTTTCTTTCAAACTTAAACTCAAAAATTTTCAAAGGCTATTTGAGTTTTGATGTTGCCATACCTTGGACAACTTCTACTAAATTCAAATTTTTTAATCAAACTCAAATGTTACCAATGTAGGATACAAATTGTTGACAACTTCGTCGATATCTTTACTAATCTAGTTAGTAAAGATTGCATCTGTTTATGATAACATTTTGTCTCTTGCATTGTTGACATCACACTCTTCTTTTTCATATTACGTTGGAACTCAAATTTTTCTACAAAATTCAACACTTTGAGTTTCGTTGTTGCCACAACTTTGGCACAACTCAGTCTTAACTGTTAATTTTTTTTACTCAACACCATGTGTTAACTACGTAGGATATAAGTTTTTGGCAAATTCGTCGATCTCTTTACTAATCTAATTAGTAAAGATTGCATCTGTTTATGTCAAACTCTTTTCTCTTGCGTTGTTGACCTCATTTTCTCATACAGTGTTGACATTATATGCTCAACATCTGTATATTCCTCACAAAATTTTTACTCATACTTTGTGCTCACAATGATGTGTTCACAGCGTAGGATATAAATTTTGGTCAAATTCGTCGATCTCTTTACTACTCTGATTAGTAAAGATTTCATCTGTTTAGGACCAACTTTTTTCTCTTGCGTTGCTGATATAATTTTTCAAACCTCATTCTGATTTTGCACGACTTTTTAATTTTTCAAATACTTGTTTGCAACACTCAACACAAGTTGTTGTTAAATTCGTCAATCTCTTTACTAATTTCGATTAGTACCGATTGCATCTGTTTATAACAACTTCTTGGATTGATTGTTCTTACCATTTTTCAAACAATTTTTACAACCCTTTATCAATGGAGAAATTCTTTTAATTTTTCTCCAAATGGTTCAGATTTAATTCTGAATTATTCATATGATCTCACACACAAAATCGTTTTTGTGCCCTGATCTTTGATCCACTTCAAATCGATTTCTTTTAAACCTCAAATCTTTGCTTAACAATGTCTTCAATCATCCTGTCTGTCAAATTCGTCGATCTCTTTACTGAAGTTCTTCAGTAAAGATTGCATCTGTTTATGACTTCAGGTGATTCTTGACACTGTTATTCTCTATTTTTCAAATATTTTTCTCCAAGATTCTTGGCTAAAATCGATTTATATCTGGGTACTAATTGAGTACTACATGTTCCTGGTTCTTGATTCCGAAATGCAACGTACAACTATCGATTCCTGGCTCTTGTATTCCAATGACATACAATTTCCTCTCTCAGTTTCAACATTAGCATGAGGCTTCTTTTCATGATCCTCATGAGTGGGAGAAATGAGCAAAAAATAAATGAGCAAGAAATGTACAACATTAAGAAGAACCACAAACATCTCATCAATGAAGAAAATTCATGTCTCTCGTACTCAAATCATCGGCAAAATCAGAAATAGTTTATATCAAGTATTTCAGAGGAATAGAAGGTGATAAACAATGTGTTAAAAGGAAAAACAAGTGAAGAAGAAGAAATCGACATATTTACAGAAATCTCTCTCAAAAATCTCAACCATGACATTAAAAACTCAACCAGTTCAAACTGAAACTTAATCGTATAAATTTTTCTGTCCAAACTACAAAACATCCATATCAATCCAAAATTCCAAATTCCGTAACAACCACATACATTCAAAAGCTTAACCGTTTAAACCATTCTTTCCAAAATTCCATAACATTAATATCCATTCAAAAGCTTAACCGTTTAAATCCATATTTCCATACCAAATTAAAATTATCCACATTCATCCAAATCCTAAATGTACATATCATTCTTTCATACATACAAAAGTTACATACACACACATCCAAAACTTTGACTGACAAACCATTCAAAAATATTATCATTCTATCCTCAATATAATCCTCTACCACAAAATTCCAAAAACAACCTCTCCATTATCTGAAAACCCAGTCAAATCCTTACTTAACTGATATTCCCTTTCCCAAAATTTTCAAATCTTTAGTAAATCAGTTATAGGATTTCTTCACTCAAACAGTATCAATGACAAACATATCCTCTTTGAGTATCTTAAACTTCCAGATTTCTGAAATGTTTTGATCTTGAAATTCAGAAAAACATTTTCTTGCCAAAGACAGATTATGAGAAGAATCTGAAGTCTGAAGACTGGGATGACATGTTAAATATCAAAAAGGGGAAGAGATTGTTAGGACCAATATTGTAATAGGTTTTGACCTTTAAGTCCGTTAGTTAACAATTTCCTTGTTAAGTGGTAGATGGTATAAATACTTGTAAGTTTGTCTTTCATTGTAAGCTTTCCCTCACTTTTACAGATATACAATACTGAAAGTTTCATTTCCATCGTTCTCTCTCATTACACACACTAAAAACACCAAGAACACACACACTTGATCTTCAATTTCTCATCTAAACATCATGGATTGGCTTGATTCTAGCTTCGGTCATCTCTCAGCAGCCTTCTCAAACTCAACATAGACTTCCACATCCAACTATCCTTGTTAGTAAAATTGATATCTCATATACTTATGCGCTTTAATTTTACCACATTAACCCCTTCAACACACAGTTTTCTTTATTGTTGCAATATTCCAAATGTGCTTGCTTAAAAGTGCTTCATTCCAGATGGTTAGGTCTTTTAAACCCAGCCCTCCTTGACAATTCGGATTGCAAATCAACTGCCAGCTTATACTTTAAAATCAAAATTTAAAGTTGTACATGAACAAGTTCTGTAATTTACTCTAAAATAATTTTTTTTATGAATCTGTTAAAATTTTATGTTACATAGTTCTATAGATTCAAAAAAGGATATCACGAACTAGATTTTCTATAACATGGATATTGGTTGCAGCTCATATCCCCATTCTAGATGAATCATTTTAAATCAGCAATATTTATCATGCAAACTAGCATTCAAACATCTAATCAATTCTTAGTATTTTGGTGATATATTGATAAATTTGAGGATTACAATATTATTAGTACATGTCTATTGTTTGAGAGACGATGTTATGTGGTCAAAGAGATGGGATCTATAATAATTTCACAATTTTAATCACCTGGATATATAACCCAACCAACCCGATCGGGTCAACCCGACAAACCCGAACCGACCAACCCGACTCCTTATAGGGTCGGGTTTCGGGTAAGTATTTTTTTACTTCAAAGACAGGCGTGACCCGATAGCAGCCTAACCCGACCCGGCAACCTGATTTGAAACCCCCACGTACTGTCACACCCCGCCAAGATTGAGTTTTACGTCATTAAAATGTTTTTCGGAAGAACGAAAGTGTAACGTTCATGTTATAAAAGCAAGTGATATAGTAATCAAACAACCACGCAATAAAATCTAAAATGAAATTCATTGCTAAAAATAGAAAGTTTCCTAAAATAGTAAGTTTTGAAATGAAAAGATTGTTTGAAAACTAAAATGCAACGATAGTTCATAGCCAGAAGACAATTGCTGCTCACATCCCCATTGCTCACTGAGTCTCTAAATTACCTGTAAAACATAACTTAAAATGGTTAACTAAATTGTTGAGTGAATCCATAGGGTTTAGAAAAATGTATGTAAAATGTTTGTGTTTGCTACCATGAGTAAGTAAAATGTTTAATGACTGTTTGGAAGTAATGTGATTGTATAAAAAGTTGATAAACCAAAATGAGATGTAAGGGAATTGTAGATAAACAACAATTCCTATGTTTAATGTAAAATGTTTTGTTGTAAACGGTTTATCATTACTTTGGCATTATATGACTATTATTACCAACAGGTAGCTACTCCCGTTGAGGTATTATACTCATCCCCCTAAGTCCACAATCAAAACTGCAACTCCCATGTGTGTGTTATAAGGTCATGGATAATACATTCCCGATGTCTTGGATAAACCACATAGTGATAAAAAATGTAGGAGGCTGAGTATTGGTCAATAGTACTATTCGTATATCCAGGGTGTAGGTACTCTACTTAGTACGGTATAATGAATTGTTTGTCATGCCAAATGAAAATGAAATGACAATATCATACAGTCAAAATATGAAATAGTAAATGTAGCATGTTATGTTTTCACCCCATAAGGTATAAAACAGTAAAAGAATAAAAGGGGCTGTGAACTCACCTGATGCTTAGCTTAGATCACAAAACTTCACTGATGGTTCCTTAGAGATTCCTAGCGACTTTGTGAACTCAATATCGAATGGAATGGTTTGCGAGTTGTTTCGCCGAGAATGAGAATTCGGTGATGGTGGTGCTCGGTTATGGCTTGGTCGACGCAATAAGAGGCAAAGATTAGGGTTTTGTGGCTTAATCTAGTTCATATAGGTAGGGTATAAGTGTTTGAGTAGAACTAGGATTGGTTTGAATATGCAAAGAGATAAGGATACCCATCACAAGTGATAATGATGACCATTGGGAGGCTTGGCCGAAAATGACAAGGAGGAAGGCTAGGGTTCGGCCCCAATGGGGTCGGGACAAGTATTTATGTGTCGATTTTAGGCTAGAATATGTTACATGTCGCGTTTTATTAGTTATTTGCGTTCTGGGTTCATAAGTATTGGTTTTAGAAATGATTTTGTTTAATGTCACCATAATAATAAAAATGAAATGGTGTGTTCACCAAAATAGTCAAACACTGATGTATGGTGAATATGATGATGTTTTGTTATGTTTTATGTGCTAAAAATATAGAAATGATATGAAATGAGAAAAGTTTCTAAATATAGAAAGTATTAAATGAAAAGTTTAGACTTACCCAAAATGCCAATTTGTCACATTCTCCCCTCGTTGAAGAAATTTCGTCCCGAAATTTATGACGAAGCATGGACAGGAGAGACAACGAGAAATAGATGAGGGTACTTCGTCTTCATTTGGTTTTCACGCTCCCACGTGAATTCAGGACCTCTTTTGGAGTTCCATCTGACTTTAACGATTCTGATTTTACTTCTCCTCAACTTTTGTTCCTTCCAGTCTGATATCTCAATAGGTTCCTCAGTGAAGTGTAGACGATCGTCAATAGAGTATTCCTCAGCAGGGATGATAAGTGATGGATCATGCACACATTTCTTAAGATTAGAAACATGAAATGTGTTATGGATATTGCTGAGTTCTTTAGGCAGAGGAAGACGATATGCAAATGCACCAATTCTTTCAATCACTTCAAAAGGTCCAACGTATCGATGATTCAATTTTCCTCTCTTGCCAAAACGAATAACACCTTTCCAAGGTGCGACCTTGAGTAGAAGATAATCGTCCACTGCGAATTCTAAAGGCTTGCGACGATTATCAACATAAGTCTTTTGACGATCTCTAGTAGCTTTGATGCGCTCTGATTCGGAAAAAAATTTCTGTTGTTTCTTTTGCAGTGTTTAGGGCCCAGTGATATGTTTATCACCCACTTCAAACCAACAAAGTGGCGAGCGACACTTTCTTCCATATAGAGCTTCGAATGGCGCTGCTTGGATGCTGGTGTGGTAGCTGTTGTTGTATGAAAATTCAGCTAAAGGAAGATGAGAATCCCAGATTCCACTAAAGTCTATGGCACAGGCTCTCAACATGTCTTTAAGAGCCTTTCATTTTGAGCGTCAGTTTGTGGATGATAAGCAGTATTCATATCGAGACGCGTACCGAGAGATTTTTGCAATGATTGCCAAAACAGAGATGTAAAGCGACTGTCACGATCTGATATGATAGAGATTGCCACGCCATGTCGAGATACGACTTCTTTAAGGTAGAATCTTGTAAGCTTTTCCATCTGGTAGGTCTCTTTGATCGGGCCAAAATGAGCAGATTTGGTCAATCGATCCACAATTACCCAAATTGTATCATCACCACTAGAAGTACGTGGCATTTTGGTTATAAAAATCCACAGAGATTTGATCCCATTTCCACTCAGTGATCTCCGGTTGTTGTAGTAGACCGTATGGTTTTTGGTTTTCTCCTTTCACCTTTGACCAAGTCAAACATTTGCTGACATACACATCAATTTCCTTCTTCATGTTTGGCCCCCAATATAACTCCTTGATATCTATGTACATCTTATCAGCACCGGGATGAATGGAATAATTATATTTATGAGCTTCATCAAGGATCTTCATCTGAAAATTTCCATTGTTTGGAATCCATAAGCGATTCATGAAATAAAGAGTTCCATCAAGTCTAACTTCTAACTGTTTCTCCATCCCACGAAGAGATTCATTCTTCATGTTCTCGATCTTCAACCCTTCAACTTGGAAGGAATGAATTTGGGAGGAAAGATTGGCTTGGATCGAGATAGGCAAGGCGCGAACACGACGAGGTTTAGATTACTCCTTTCGACTTAAGGCATTAGCCACGACACTGGCTTTACGAGGATGATACTTGATTTCGCAGTCGTAGTCGTTCATTAACTCCACCCCTCTTCTCTGTCTCATGTTGAGTTCCTTATGATCAAAGATATGTTGCAAACTCTTGTGGTCGGTGAATAACGTGCACTTGGTACCATAAAGGTAGTGTCTCCAAATCTTCAATACGAACACCACAGCACCAAGCTCAAGATCATGATTGGTGTAGTTCTTCTTGTGAATCTTCAGTTGACGAGAGGCATAGGCGATCACTTTATCGTTCTGCATCAGGACATAGCCCAGGCATTGATGTGAAGAATCACATTAGACTACGAAGTTTTCGGTTCCTTCAGGAAGAGAGAGGATTGGCGCGGAGCACAACTTAGTTTTCAAGGTTTGGAAGGCAGATTCTTGCTTTTCACCCCAAACGAATTTATCATCCTTTTGTGTCAACATTGTTAAATCTTTAGCTATCTTGGTGAAATTCTCGATGAATATTCTATAGTAACCGGCGAGACCAATAAATTGTCTAACATCAGTTGGGGTCTTTGGAGCTTCCCGATTCTTTATTGCTTCAATCTTGGCAGGATCAACGTGAATACCTTCTTCATTAATGACATGCCCTTAATATTGAACTTCACGTAGCCAAAACTCACACTTGGACAAATTAGCATACAACTTCTCCTTCTCCAACACCTCAAGTATGATATTCAAATGTTCTTCATGATCAACTTTTGTTCGATAATAGATGAGAATATCATCTATGAAGACGATGACGAATTTGTCGAGATATTGCTTACACACTCTATTCATGAGATCCATGAACACTGTTGGTGCATTGGTCAAACCAAATGGCATTACAAGGATTTCATAATGACCATAGCGAGTTCTGAATGTGGTCTTAGATACATCCTCAACACATACCTTCAATTGGTGATAACATGAACGAAGATCAATCTTGGAATAGAAACTTGATCCTTGGAGTTGGTCGAAAAGATCATCGATTCTTGGAAGAGGATACCGATTTCTATTTTTACATTGTTTAGCTCACGATAGTCGATGCACATTCTCATCGAACCATCCTTCTTCTTCACGAACAGTACTGGAGCTCCCCAGGGCGAGAAACTCGGTCGCATGAAACCAAGGTTAATGAGTTCTTGCAATTGAGAAGAAAGTTCTTGCATCTCAGAAGGTGCAAGAAAATAGGGTGCACGAGCAATAGGTGCAGCACCGGAAACTAGATCAATGAAAAATTCAACTTGTCTAGGAGGAGGTAGTCCATGCAGTTCATCTAGGAAACTCACCAGGAAAATCACGAACGATGGGGATATCCTCGATCTTACGATCTTTGGTTGATTTACCAATGACATGAGCAAGAAATGATTGATATCCCTTACGAAGATATTTTTGGTCTTTTAGAGAACTTATGATTTTGATTTTGTTGTTTCTTTGTTCACCACAAATTATTAATGTTTCTTTGTTTGGCAATAGGATTCGAATTTGTTTAGAGTAGCACAAAATTTCTGCATAATTCTTAGATAGCCAGTCCATACCAACGACTATATCAGAGCTACCTAATTCTACTAGCACTAGGTCAATAACAAATGAATGATTGTCTAGATCTAACACACAATTTTTGTAGACTTCACTAGATCTAATTAACTTGCCGTTAGCTAACTCAATGTCATAGTTTGTATCCAAATTCTTTAGGTCAATGTCTAGATACTTACTAAAGTCAATAGACACGAAACTCAAGTCGGCACCTTAGTCGAATAAAATAGAAGCGAAATGATTGTTTACGATGAACGTACCGGTAATGGTATTAGGATATTCAATAGCTTCTTGAGCACCAATGACAAAAGCTCTACCACGTGCAGCTTGACTATCGTTGTTGTTGTTGCCATTACGATTGTTGTTGTTATTGTTGTTGTTGTTATGATCACCATCGCGATTGTGGTCGCTCTTGGGACAACGCTTACGGTAGTGGTTAGGATCACCACACTCGAAGCATAGAGGAGTTTTGGGAGGACGTTGGATTTGCAGTCGCGATAAGTATGACCCCAGCGGTCACACTTGTAACACTTTTCACAGTTACCATCATGATGCCAATTGCACATGTTGCACTTTGGTTTGTTTCCGCCATACTGCTTGTACTGCTGGTTCGACTAGTTATTATGATTGTCATGATTACCCTGATTTGTCGCAGCATAGGTCTTTGTTTTCTGATACTTGTTTCCCTTATGATTCTATCGATTGTTGTGGGAACGTTTACCATTGTCGTTGCTTGACGATTCAGAAGCTTTGGGGTTGCTATCCACTACAACTTTGTCTTTGAACGAACCACTCCTTAGAGCATCATCAATTAGTCGCGTAGCTCGGTTGACAGCATCTTCGAATGTCGAAAGTTCAGAAGCAATGACGTGAGTACGAACGAGATTATGTAGACCTTGGAGATTTCTCTCAACTGGATTAAACTTAGGGGAAACCATATGAGGGACAAGACGAGCAAGTTCTTGGAACTTAGTGGTGTAAGTAGTAATATCAGATCCTTCCATGGACAGATTCCATAGATCAACTTCCACTTTTTGTAGCTCTCTCCTTGGGCAAAAATTGTTGGTCAGTTGGGTATTGAATGCATCCCAAGTCATAGCATCAGCATTAGCACGACCTAAGACTTGCACTTGTGAATTCCACTAGGATAAGGCTTCTTTGGACAGGGTACTTGCAGCAAACTTCACCATGTTTTCAGGAGCACAGTTGATAATACTGAAGATTGATTCCACTTTCTCAGTCCAGTGGATGATGGCAATAGCTCCTTCAGTTCCAGAATATGTCGGTGAATCACAAGTAGTGAAGGTCTTGAACGAACAACCTCGACGATTAGTGTTTTTGATCTAAAATTAGAAATAAAAAAATAGGTTAAGAAAGAAATTTCGCGATTGTGAGAAATCTTCATATGGAGACGTATTAATACCATTGTTGTTGTTGTTCACTTCACGAGCAGCATTAGCTTGAGAAATAGCTTCAGCGATACGACGTTCCACCATTTGTTCAACGGTCTCTGGTTCTATATATAGTAAGAAGAAAATTTGACAAGTGAATTTAGATTAAGCAAGAAGAAAATTGTTTAGTTACTGTATATACATAAAGAAATCATGGAGTAGTAATAGTATTATTAATAATAGTCGTAGTAGTAGATGTAGTAATAGACGTAAAAGAGATAGTAATAGTTTAAGTAAAAAAGTTACTATATATAGTAATAAGAAGAATACTTTTGAAATACTAAAATAAAACTTTTATTAATAGTTTCCTAATAAATTTTTGACATGTATAGGACATCCCGCCATACTAGGTAAAATAAAATAAAAAACCTGAGAAAAATAGAAGCTAAGTTTTGAAAAATATATGTAAAACATAGTTTGACGATAAGACGATAAACTAATTAGATGTTGGCTCATCTTCTTCTGGTTCTAATTCTTCTTCTAGTTCTTCTTCCTCTGGTTCGGATTCAGGTTCTAGTTCTGGTACTGGTTCTTGTCGACGAGGAATTCTTGGTGCTAGATTATGACGAGGCTTCGCAGGCGAACGTAGGAATATCATGTCACCCTCACGTATACGATAGAGAATAGGACGCTGACCACGAACTGGTGTCGGAGGACCATTTGGGATAATGGAAATAGGACGCCTTCTTGGGCGACGATGCCATGGAACAACTGGAGGTTGAACCATTACTGGCGCTGGGACAACTAGTGCATTATTCTGATCACTGTCGTATTCTGAATCGGACGAAATATCGATAACACTCGAAGGCGACATATGGGATGACATCTAATATAATTTGCGCACAAGATGAAAATGTTAATAGGCAAATCATACGAAATCTAACTGACTAATTTCTACTAAGAGAATTCAACTAAGGGCTTGTTAACTTAGGAAATAACTAAATAGCGCAAAGGATGTAAGAACAGCGTGCCATGAACTTATGTTTAAAAATATGTTTTGGTTTTGAAAAGTTCTGTTTTTGTCCAAAAATCTTTTAGAAGTTATAGACTAGGCTTGCTAGTTCACTATAACCATTGCTCTGATACCAATCTGTCACACCCCGCAAAAAATGAGTTTTACGTCATTAAAATGTTTTGCGGAAGAACGGAAGTGTAATGTTCATGTTATAAAAGCAAGTGATATAGTAATCAAACAACCACGTAATAAGATCTAAAATAAACTTCATTGCTAAAAATAGAAATTTCTAAGAATAGAAGATTTCCTAAAATAGTAAGTTTTGAAATGAAAAGATTGTTTGAAAACTAAAATGCAACGACAGTTCATGGCCAGAAGACAATTGCTGCTCACATCCCCATTGCTCACTGAGTCTCTAAATTATCTGAAAAACATAACTTAAAACGGTCAACTAAATTGTTGAGTGAATCCACAGGGTTTAGAAAAATGTATGTAAAATGTTTGTGTTTGCTACCATGAGTAAGTAAAATGTTTTATGATTGTTTGGAAGTAATGTGATTGTATAAAAAGTTGATAAACCAAAATGAAATGTTAGGGAAGTGTAGATAAACCACAATTCCTATGTTTAATGTAAAATGTTTTGTTGTAAACGGTTTATCATAAGTTTGGCATTATATGAATGTTATTCCCAACATGTAGCTACTCCCGTTGAGGTATTATACCCATCCCCCTAAGTCCACAATCAAAACTACTACTCACTTGTGTGTGTTATAAGGTCATGGATAATACATTCCCGATGTCTTGGATAAACAGAGACTGATCAAAGATGTAGGAGGCTGAGTATTGGCCAATTGTACTATTCAGGGTGTAGGTGCTCTACTTAATGAAGGCTTAACTTAGTACGGTATAATGAATTGTTTGTCATGCCAAATGAAAATGAAATGATAATATCATACAGTCAAAATATGAAACAATAAATGTAGCATGTTATGTTTTTCACCCCATAAGGTATAAAACAGTAAAAGAGTAAAAGGGGCTGTGGACTCACCTGATGCTTAGCTTAGATCACAAAACTTCACTGATGGTTCCTTAAAGATTCCTAGCGCCTTTGCGAACTCGAGATCGAATGGAATGGTTTGCGAGTTGTTTGACCGAATATGAGAATTCAGTGATGGTGGTGCTCGGTTATGGCTTGGTCGACGGAACAAGAGGCAAACATTAGGGTTTTGTGGCTTAATCTAGTTTATATAGGTAGGGTATAACTGTTTGAGTAGAACTAGGATTGGTTTGAATATGCAAAGAGATAAGGATACCCATCACAAGTGATAATGATGACAATTGGGATGCTTGGCCGAAAAATACAAGGAGGAAGGCTAGGGTTCGGCCCCAATGGGGTCCGTACAACAATATATGTGTCGGTTTAGGCTAGAATACATTACATGTCGCGTTTTATTAGTTATCTGCGTTTTGAGTTCATAAGTACTGGTTTTAAAAATGAATTTGTTTAATGTCACCATAATAATAAAAATGAAATGTCGTGTTCACCAAAATAGTCAAACACTGATGTATGGTGAAAATGATGATGTTTTGTTATCTTTTATGTGCTTAAAATATAGAAATGATATGAAATGAGGAAAGTTTCTAATAAT
The DNA here is from genome assembly GCA_963853835.1 of Calendula officinalis. Lineage (NCBI taxonomy): Eukaryota > Viridiplantae > Streptophyta > Magnoliopsida > Asterales > Asteraceae > Calendula > Calendula officinalis. The sequence goes on along the minus strand of OY970821.1, from coordinate 49,672,387 downwards.
AGAAACTTTCTAAATATAGAAAGTGTAAAATGAAAGGTTTTGACTTACCTAAAATGTCAAGTTGTCACAGTACAGACATGTAAAAATTGCATAATTGTCCACAATTTATAACTTTTAAGCATGGATAGATGTACACACTTACAATCATGGACAAATCTCCATTGACAAGAAGATAAGTCTTGATAAATACATTCATATCTGCCAAAACATAATTAATCATAAACGTATCCCAGATTAAGTAACATCCTAAAATTTGCATCATAGTAAATCTTAATTCAATTTCTTGAATCATAAGCACGAAACAAGTTGTCTATTTGCTAATTCAAAGTTTCCCCAATTGGAAATTCTAGAGTTTTAAGAAAACTAGGACGGTAATTCATTACTTTGAACAAATCGCCGTGTATTTATGTTTCTTCAACTCTATTTGTCTCAAGACAACATCAATGAGAGTATGAGACACACAGGATGCCAGAATCCGCCGGGGATACAAACAACAGATAATATTATCTTCAATCTCCAACTTCTTATGCCAAGATTTTTTATTCCCATGTTCTGACATCACCCAAATAGTAATAGAAAATCCAAAATAAGAGCAAGAAAATACACTAATGCAACCCTTTAAGATTCCCAAAATTGAATATCCATCTGTTTCTTGTGGAGGAGGTGATTCAGATAATTCAAATGTCTCTTTATCTAAATCAAATGCATAAATAATATCTCCATCCAGCCATGAATTAACATAGCCGTTTAAATATAACCCATCAGATACCAATTTACCACTTCTAACGTAGTCAGGACCTTGACCAATATTTCTCCATTGATGATCTGTACCAATGGTGTAAACCTCGATTTCAGCTGGATTTGGGATTTCAGACCGTTGAAAGATCCTTATTACTTTGTAGTAACCAGCCATTGAAACCCCAAAACCACAGTGTACTACTTGTGCATAATTTTGTGGTTTAGGAAGGATTATATAATGTCCGATGATTGGGTTACATATGTAAGTGGTATCACGAATATGACGGCGAAACTCCCCTAAACTCATAATGGCAAGAAATAGATTATTTTAAATTAAATAATTTTATATTGAATGGAACATTTTTTTACATCAACAAACAACAAGTAAAGGAAGAACTAAATTATTTAGCATCTCCTTCAATACTGATTGAAAGTGCGTTGATGTGTCCGAAGAAGGATAGCTATACTGATTCGGTATACTCTAAAGACGCCCTCGGTACAATATTGACGATCTCACAAAGATTTTTTCAGTTAATTTCCATTTACTGATCCAATCTTTTACGGAATCGATCCCCTTTTGACTGTACAAGAATATGAAGAAAATCAAACCATTAACTGAGTCCACCATGCGTGCTATTGTGTAGTATTGGAAAATAGCTACATGGTCATGGAGCAAACGTTGGTGACTAATTCATCTTCCATCTCCACAAAGTTCAAAAATCCTGGATTTATGTGATGAACGATGAATCATTAGGCCCTGATGTGACCTTGAGAGTTGAAGATTAGCAAAGTAAGGATTGATAACTAAATTTCGCCAGATTTTGCATACGCACTTGCAGTGGATGATTGTTTTAACCGGAAGGCTTGATAATATACTGAACATGACATTTTCAGGTAAGTCTTCTAGGGTTCGATGACCGCGAGAAGACATAATTTCTAGCAATTTCAGAAAAAAGAAACAACGAGAGTTAATATATTATCGAATCACAGCAAAAACTGCATGCAGATCAAAAGATGAAAAAACTTGTGTTGTGTAAAACTTGTAATCAGTTTCGTATGATTTCAATAACAGTTTTAGTGAGTTGTAGTTCAATATATAGCAATCAAACAGATCATCGACAAAGATATCTCTACCGCAAACTGTGAATGTGTACCTTAATTAAAGTCGGATTACGAGGACAGCGACCGGAGAAGGGAGCAGCGGTGACGGAGAGATTCGATCGCCACTAAAAAGTTCCTCTAATCAATTTAATTGACGAAAACCGCATAATGCCCGCTAAGTTCGGAAACTGCAATTAATCCGAAACTGAATTGCAAAAATTATGGGAATTATTTACGTGATTTTTAATGTAACATCCCGAGACCCGACCTAGAATATTCTATTACTTTTGGTAAGTAATACTTTATTATTTAATATTTTATATAATTTTATTTGATTTAATTGAATTAATTGAATTTTTAACCATGGGGTTAAAAATTAGTAAAATTAGAATATTTAGTTGGAGCACGGCTCCCACATTGCACTGCCTGTCTCCACATCTATTCGGTAAAAGAAAGCTTCCAATGCTAGCTTCATTCCATAGTAATTGGGTTCGCCTTTGAACCTGGGTTCCAAAAATATCCTCGTTGTCATAGTTGGAGTTAGTTAAGTCTAATTAGTTTATCTGCGAATCAAATATCATGTATTTTATACTGTGTGGTTAAATGAAAATCAGAATTTTAAGCCACAAAGGGCACGTGTTATGTGTTGATGTGTTTGTGGTGACTCATGTTTTTCCCCTCTCTTGCCTGCCTTAGTCGACACACATACACACACACACACACCAAACTTGAAGTTTTTCTCTCAATTGAAGATCAATCCTTGTTGTCCTTGTCTTTCTTGTATAATTTTCGGATCTAGAAGCTAAGTAAGTAAATCTTCTTCCTTCTTTAGCTAGGGTTTCATAGTCTTGAGCCTTGGAAGAACTAGGGTTGTCTTGTTTATGGGTTTTTATGGAATTTTGTTGAATTCTAGCCATAAACCGAAACTGATGCTTAATTTAGTGTTTATTTGAGTTCTTGCAAGTGTTACATGATTTGTTGCTAGTTTTAACCCATGTGGTGGAGCTTTCACAAAAGCTCCATCAATGGAGGTTGTGGGAAGAAGATGGAGATCTTTCCATTTTCATGAATTGTGTAAACTAGGGTTCTTGAAGTGTTCATAGGTTAATACTAAATTGATGGTTGCTAATTATGGAACTTGCTAGTTACTTGATATGAAAATGCACAATTGATGGTAGTGTTTGGCTAAGCAAGAAATTGGTGATAACTAGTTAAATCTCATGAATTGTTGAGTTTGGTCAAACCTGTAAATTGACTTTAGTTTTGTATAGCTTGCAAATTTTAATTATCAATTTAATGTCATTTATGATCTAGTTGTCCAATTGGAAAGTTTGATTATGTTGATTTTGGGTTTTGACCCGTTTGTTTGACAATTGGTACAATTTGACCTAAACAAGGTCAAAGTTGGTGAAACTTGCAATTTGATGCAAGTAGCATGTTAGTTATGTGTTTTGATGATTGATCAAGTAGATTAACGCTTTGGATAATGTTGTGTGAATCCCATATTCATTATTCTTGTTTTTGACCCGTTTGGGACCTAAGGAGTAATTTAGTTGTAAAGCATAATGAACTAACTAGATGATATCCTAGACCTTGTTAATTGATATGTGGAAATGCAGGGATTAAGTTGTAAGTTGTTGTTACAAAGATGTGAACTTAAACTTATAGTACTTGTTACATAATTGATGATTTCGGATAACTAATTCGGTGTTCGTTTTGTACAGGGAAAGGAAAGGAGCCTCAGTAATATAAGATTACTGAGCTCGACAAGAAAAGGAAGCTAAGGTGAGTGGACTTAACCTTCTTTCTTGTGTGATGTACAAAATTAGGGAATGGTAGAGTTTTGAGAAAAAGTGCAGGATTTGGTATCTGGGGGAGTTCGCATCGCGAACTTGTGTTCGCGATTGCGAACTCGAGTCAGAGAAATGGGGTCTTGGTCGTGAGGAAGTTCGCGGATCGTGAACTCAGAGTTCGCGAGAGCAGATTTCTTGGTTGCAATTCTTTTTACAAGTTTATACTTGGTCTAGTGGTTAATGGTAGTATGTGCACATGTTTTTAGAGGTTAGCTATGGTGGTTTTCGGCTACGCTTCGTTACTCTTGGTTGGGGGCGATCGGACTCCTTCGAATTCGTTACGTAAAGAGGGATCACCGTGCCACTAGTAAAGAAGCCATCGGTTGACTGTTGTTGGCCGACAACAGTCGAAGGTCCTCGCCCAACCGCCGATCCTCTCGTAACGTCCAATTGCTTGTGGAAGTTTGGACGGTTTCTCCCTATCGATTTCTCTTGATTTCTAGTTTGTTGTAGTTAAGCAAATTGATGTTTATTTCTATTCACTTAGCCTTGTGCTAATCCCTCATTTGTTGACTCTTTTCAGGTTGTGGTTTTGGCATGACAAGAGTTGGGTTTTGTAAGTCTGACCGAACTCTGATTTTGTTCACCAAGTCGAGCCTGTTTTAGTAACACCTTAAATGTTTGGTATAATTAGTTAACGTGTAATATTTTATGGTGTGTGTAATAATTAGGAGTTTGTTATTTCTCTTAAATCGCTTCCGTATGCTTATTTTAAAAAAAATGGCTCTTAGATTTTGGTGTTACAATTTGGTATCAGAGCCTAGGTTTGGCGATGGTTGCATATTTAGGTGTACCATTCCCAAATCTTGGCTCGAGTTGGTCAAACTTCCATAATTATGGGAGTGGATTAGTCGAGTGAATATGAATTGTGTGTTAGTAGTAGTTAGTAGGTAGGTACTAACGATTTAAACTAACAGTTCGTGAGATGTTGTGCTTGTTACAGATATGACAGATAACGACCCCAATCCGCCGATAACTATGCCGAACCCCGAACAAGGAACTATTGGTACATCCCGGGATACAAATGAAGACAGGGAAGATTATATTATTAGGATGGAAAGCCGATTGGAACACCTCCAAAATCTGGTGGATAGTATGAACCAGAACCAAAATAACCAACCACCAAACTTCCCTCCCGTGTTTACTCCATCAATGTCCGTCCCTACCATGAAAATTCCCACAACTCCCGCCTTTACTATGACGGTTCCCCTAATGTCAACCACATCCGAACCGCATCCTATAATGTCACAACCACAATACTATTATGTTAACCCAAGCCAAGGTTTACCCTAATATTAATTCACCAATCAACCTTATCCATTCGGTATGGAACTGAATTGTACTTTCAAACAATTTTTAGACTGTAAACCCCCTGAATTTAGTGGAAGCAGGGATCCCAATGTCACTATGAACTGGTTAAGAGAAATGGAGAGAACCTTAGATGCTTGCGGGTGTGATGACCAACACCGGGTGATGTATGCCACACGGAAGTTAGTAGGTGGTGCTATGAATTGGTGGGATACCTTGATTGAACATCTACCCAAAGAAGCCAAAAATAGTATAACATGTGATCAATTTAAAGAGCAAGTGTGCAAACGTTATTGTAATTCATTCGAGATGGATAGAATTCGATCGGAATTCTTAAATTTGCGTATGACCGAGAGGATGACATTTGATGATTTGATCGAACAATTTAATGAGAAGTTAAGGTTTGTGCAACAATGGGTACCCGATGAGTCATCAAAAATAAAGCATTTTATTGGTGCTTTACGTCCCGAATACCGAACTACAGCAAGACTTGCAACAACACTATCACAGGCTTTTGATTTGGCCAAGACCGTAGAAGGTGATTTAAATTCTCATAATTGGGTGACCAAAGATAGACCGGGGTATCAAAAGTTCAAGTCCACACAATCGGATTCTCAACAAAGCAAGAAGGGGCAAGGAAATCAAAGGTTTATGAGTTCGAATCGTAAACAATCGGGTGGAAATTCGGGTCAAAAGGCACAATGGTGTGTTAGATGTAGATCTTCTCATAACGGGGCTTGTACAGCTCAAACAATGCAGTGTGTCAGGTGCGGACAGTATGGGCACGAGATGAATGATTGTAAATTCCCAAGAAGTGTTTGTTGGAATTGTCATAAAGAAGGGCACAGAGCCGGTGATTGTCCTTCGGAGAGGAGATCGAGTTCGGGTTCCGGGTCGGTTGGGGGGTCGGCGGCGTCATCTCCTCAAAAGAGGAAGAACTGTCCTACACCAGAGGGTCGAGCCTTCAAAATGACGGTCGAAGAGGCTACCACTACCGATGATGTCATTACCGGTATGTTTCCGATAAATAACATCGATGCTCGTGTGTTGTTTGATTCTGGAGCTAATCGCTCGTTTATTTCTGTGAACTTTTATGCAAAACTTAATTTGCCAACTTCTGTGGTAACTACTCCATTGGAAGTGGAGGTAGCCGATGGTTATGTGGTACCCGTCACAACATCTGTGACCGGGGCAAAAATTGATATAGAAGGAGCATGTTTTAATATGTTTTTATTGTTAATGCCAATATCTGGTTTTGATGTGGTCCTCGGAATGGATTGGCTTAGTTTAAATAGAGCATTAATTAATTGTGATAAGATATTGATTTCATTCCCCTTGCCTGACGGGACACACGTAGTGGCCCGGGGGGATCGGGTTAATACATCTCTCCCCATTATTTCATTTATGAAAGCTAGAAAATCTCTAGTCAAAGGATGTGAATCGTTTCTCGCTTATGCCATTGATGTCAGAAAAGAAAAGCAGGTTGTTAGAGACATCCGGGTGGTATCGGAATACCCAGAGGTCTTTCCCGATGAGTTGCCTGGGTAACCTCCTATTCGGGAGGTAGAATTTAAAATTGATTTGGTTCCGGGAGCCAGTCCCGTAGCCAGGGCTCCGTACAGATTGGCACCGTCAGAAATTCGGGAAATGATGACACATATACAAGAATTATTGGATAAGGGTTTTATCAGGCCGAGTTCGTCGCCTTGGGGTGCACCGGTTTTGTTTGTTAAAAAGAAAGACGGTACTATGAGAATGTGTATTGATTACCGCGAATTAAATAAACGAACAGTTAAGAACAAGTATCCGTTGCCGCGTATAGATGACTTGTTTGATCAGTTACAAGGGGCTTCGTATTTTTCGAAGATTGATTTAAGGTCGGGTTATCATCAAGTCCGAGTTCACGAGAACGATATCCCAAAAACCGCGTTTCGAACGAGGTACGGTCATTATGAATTTTTGGTCATGCCGTTTGGTTTGACAAATGCTCCCGCAATATTTATGGATCTTATGAACTGGGTATGTCGACCGTTTCTTGATAAGTTTGTGATTGTTTTTATTGATGACATTCTTATATATTCTAAAACCGATTTGGATCATGAGAATCACTTAAGGCAAGTTTTAGACACTCTGAAACGGGAACAACTTTATGCTAAATTTTCGAAGTGTGAGTTTTGGCTTCGAGAAGTGCAGTTTTTGGGGCATGTAATTTGTAAAGAAGGAGTGAAAGTTGATCCATCAAAGATAACCGCGGTAATGAATTGGAGTGCCCCGAAGACTCCATCCGAAATTAAAAGTTTTCTAGGTTTGGCCGGTTATTATAGAAGGTTTATCAAGAATTTTTCTAAGATTGCTAGTCCGTTGACAAAGTTGACACGAAAGGATGTTCAATACCGGTGGGGTGATGAACAAGAAAAGGCGTTTCAAACCTTGAAACAATTATTGTGCCAAGCTCCAATACTTGCCCTACCCGAGGGTTCGGATGATTTCATAGTTTATTGTGATGCATCTTTTGCGGGATTGGGTTGTGTATTAATGCAAAGAGACCGGGTGATTGCTTATGCCTCTTGTCAATTGAAATCCCATGAAAAGAATTACCCGACCCATGATTTAGAGCTCGCGGCGGTGATTTTCGCGTTAAAGTTGTGGAGACATTATCTTTATGGAACCAAATGTATTATATGTACCGATCATAAAAGTCTTCAATATGTTTTCACACAAAAAGATTTGAATGTAAGACAACGAAGGTGGTTAGAGCTCATTAAAGACTATGATTGTGAAATTCGGTACCACCCGGGAAAAGCTAATGTAGTTGCCGATGCCTTAAGCCGTAAGGGATCATCGGAGGTGGTCAGTTTATGCGTATGGAAATTGTGTCCGATATTATTGACCGGTTGAGAATATGTCAAATAGAAGCCTTGAAAGACGAAAACTTGAAATCAGAAATTATGTGTAAGCGAAAAGATGAGTTGGTAGATGATACTCGAAGATTGGAAACGTTTCGATCACGAATTTGGGTACCGTTACTTGGGGGATTGCGGGAATTAATATTGGAAGAATCACATAAATCATGTTTATCTATTCATCCGTGTTGTACAAAAATGTACAATGACTTGAAAGTTTTGTATTGGTGGCCCTCTATGAAGTTAGATATTACCCGATTTGTTGAAAAATGCCATGTTTGTGCACAAGTCAAGGCCGAACATCAAAAACCGTATGGGTCGTTAAAACAATTAGAGATACCCGAGTGGAAATGGGAAAATATTACAATGGATTTCGTCACGAAATTACCTCTTACTCAAAAGAATCACGATATGATTTGGGTAATTGTCGATCGGTTGACCAAAAGTGCTCACTTTTTGGCCACAAACGAAACTGCATCACTCGATAAATTGGCTAAGTGATGAGATAATTTCCCGACATGGTATTCCGCTAACTATTGTATCCGATCGGGATCCTCGGTTTGTTTCTAACTTTTGGAAGAGTTTGCAAAAGAGAATTAGGTTCTCGGGTGAATTTGAGCACGGCATATCATCCACAAACCGACGGTCAGACAGAAAGAACTATACAAACTTTAAAAGATATGTTACGAGCTTGTGTGTTAGAATATGGTGGGTCGTGGGATTCTCATTTGCCTTTGATCGAGTTTGCTTATAACAACTCGTATCATTCGAGTATTAAAATGCCACCATATGAAATGTTGTATGGTAGACGGTGTAGAACTCCCACATGTTGGCTTGAAGCGGGAGAAAAACAGTTTGCGGGTCCCGAGATTGTTCAGATGACGGCCGATAAGGTGGCGATTTCACGAGAGAAGTTAAAAGCCGCTCGGGATAGACAGAAAATGTGTGCGGATCCACGGCGTAGGCCCGTAACTTTTGTTGAGGGTGAACGGGTTTATTTGAAAGTTTCTCCGTGGAAAGGTGTTATACGTTTCGGGAAACGGGGAAAGTTAGCACCGAGATTTATTGGGCCGTTTTCTATTCGTAAAGTGGTGAATGATCAAACTGTTTCGCTCGATCTTCCTCCGGAATTGTCGAGTATTCATGACACGTTCAATGTTTGTTATTTGAGGAAATTTAGTGTAGAAGATGAAATTCCGGTACTACCGATCAAAGATTTAAAGGTGGATTCGAGAAAGCGGCTAATTGAGGAGCCGGTAGAAATTTTGGATCGTAAGGTAACGAAATTAAGAAAGAAACAGATCCCGATGGTTTTGGTTAAGTGGAAACATAGTTTGGGTGCCGATATGACGTGGGAAACCGAATCAGATATGAAGAATCGTTATCCGAATTTGTTTGATCAAGGTGAGATTCCAGGGACGGAATCTCTTTAAGGAGGGGAGATTTGTAACATCCCGAGACCCGACCTAGAATATTCTATTACTTTTGGTAAGTAATACTTTATTATTTAATATTTTACATAATTTTATTTGATTTAATTGAATTAATTATATTTTTAACCATGGGGTTAAAAATTAGTAAAATTAGAATATTTATTTATTTAAGTGATTTTTATATAATTGGGTTCGCCTTTGAACCTGGGTTCCAAAAATATCCTCGTTGTCATAGTTGGAGTTAGTTAAGTCTAATTAGTTTATCTGCGAATCAAATATCCTGTATTTTATACAGTGTGGTTAAATGAAAATCAGAATTTTAAGCCACAAAGGGCACGTGTTATGTGTTGATGTGTTTGTGGTGACTCATGTTTTTCCCCTCTCTTGCCTGCCTTAGTCGACACACACACACACACACACCAAACTTGAAGTTTTTCTCTCAATTGAAGATCAATCCTTGTTGTCCTTGTCTTTCTTGTATAATTTTCGGATCTAGAAGCTAAGTAAGTAAATCTTCTTCCTTCTTTAGCTAGGGTTTCATAGTCTTGAGCCTTGGAAGAACTAGGGTTGTCTTGTTTATGGGTTTTTATGGAATTTTGTTGAATTCTAGCCATAAACCGAAATTGATGCTTAATTTAGTGTTTATTTGAGTTCTTGCAAGTGTTACATGATTTGTTGCTAGTTTTAACCCATGTGGTGGAGCTTTCACAAAAGCTCCATCAATGGAGGTTGTGGGAAGAAGATGGAGATCTTTCCATTTTCATGAATTGTGTAAACTAGGGTTCTTCAAGTGCTCATAGGTTAATACTAAATTGATGGTTGCTAATTATGGAACTTGCTAGTTACTTGATATGAAAATGCACAATTGATGGTAGTGTTTGGCTAAGCAAGAAATTGATGATAACTAGTTAAATCTCATGAATTGTTGACTTTGGTCAAACATGTGAATTGACTTTAGTTTTGTATAGCTTGCAAATTTTAATTATCAATTTCATGTCATTTATGATCTAGTTGTCCAATTGGAAAGTTTGATTATGTTGATTTTGGGTTTTGACCCGTTTGTTTGACAATTGGTACAATTTGACCTAAATAAGGTCAAAGTTGGTGAAACTTGCAATTTGATGCAAGTAGCATGTTAGTTATGTGTTTTGATGATTGATCAAGTAGATTAACTCTTCGGATAATGTTGTGTGAATCCCATATTCATTATTCTCGTTTTTGACCCGTTTGGGGCCTAAGGAGTAATTTAGTTGTAAAGCATAATGAACTAACTAGATGATATCCTAGACCGTGTTAATTGATATGTGGAAATGTAGGGATTAAGTTGTAAGTTGTTGTTACAAAGATGTGAACTTAAACTTATAGTACTTGTTACATAATTGATGATTTCGGATAACTAATTCGGTGTTCGTTTTGTACAGGGAAACGAAAGGAGCCTCAGTAATATAAGATTACTGAGCTCGACAAGAAAAGGAAGCTAAGGTGAGTGGACTTAACCTTCTTTCTTGTGTGATGTACAAAATTAGGGAATGGTAGAGTTTTGAGAAAAAGTGCAGGATTTGGTATCTGGGGGAGTTCGCGTCGCGAACTTGTGTTCGCGATCGCGAACTCGAGTCAGAGAAATGGGGTCTTGGTCATGAGGAAGTTCGCGGATCGTGAACTCAGAGTTCGCGAGAGCAGATTTCTTGGTTGCAATTCTTTTTACAAGTTTATACTTGGTCTAGTGGTTAATAGTAGTATGTGCACATGTTTTTAGAGGTTAGCTATGGTGGTTTTCGGCTACGCTTCGTTACTCTTGGTTGGGGGCGATCGGACTCGTTCGAATTCGTTACGTAAGGAGGGATCACCGTGCCACTAGTAAAGAAGCGATCGGTTGACTGTTGTTGGCCGACAACAGTCGAAGGTCCTCGCCCGACCGCCAATCCTCTCGTAACGTCCAATTGCTTGTGGAAGTTTGGACGGTTTCTCCCTATCGATTTCCCTTGATTTCTAGTTTGTTGTAGTTAAGCAAATTGATGTTTATTTCTATTCACTTAGCCTTGTGCTAATCCCTCATTTGTTGACTCTTTTCAGGTTGTGGTTTTGGCATGACAAGAGTTGGGTTTTGAAAGTCTGACCGAACTCTGATTTTGTTCACCGAGTCGAGCCTGTTTTAGTAACACCTTAAATGTTTGGTATAATTAGTTAACGTGTAATATTTTATGGTGTTTGTAATAATTAAGAGTTTGTTATTTCTCTTAAATCGCTTCCGTATGCTTATTTAAAAAAAAAAATGACTCTTAGATTTTGGTGTTACATTTAATGCCCGCTAGATAAATTTAAATACATAATTACGTGATTCTTTAATATTGTTTCAAAATTATCAGTTTTGTTTTTTTCTTAGTTATTATTTAGTCTAAATTAATTTAAAATCTCAAGATTCCGTAAAGTTGAACTAAATAGAAAAAGCGAAAATTTTGCTAAACTTAAGTAATTAATTAATTTAATTTAGATTCTTTTCACCTAATTTAAAAGATTACATCATTCAAATTTGAAATAATATCACAGAGTTTGTTACGTAATTTTCATTAACAAATAGTTAAGTTATCATATTAACAAGGCAAGAAGTCATATTTGTAGAATCAGGTAACAATGTTTAATCAATAATTGTTAAAGTTCGTATATGAATTGTTCTACGGATGCTAATCATTAACCTCCAATGTACATGTGGCAATGCCTCATAATTTCGAGAAATTCTTTTGCCGCATGTACTTACCCTTTTTGCCACGGTTGCCCGAGCTTTGCACTAACCAGTTTAAGCGTACTACTCTTAAAGTGTTGTGCTAGTACATATGTTAAAAAGGCGTATGGGTCTCACACACCACACTACTTTTTTTATTATATCATTTGCCACTTCAGCAACCACAATACCCATTTATCCAGGAAATATCATCACACCAACCACACAATTCCTTTTCCATTTATTTTTTATTATAAGAAAAAGAAAAGCTCCTCAACCAATTAGAGCACACCAAAAACACCCAACATTGTGGCCTCCCGTTACCGTGGCCACACCACACGGACCACTGGGGGGGGGGGTTCTTCACCACGATGTTGTGCCCCTCCACCTCATCACCACACTACGGTGATGAGGCCCACTCCTACCAGCGTAAGTGCTACTACAAGTTCGAGTTTATGCACGACAAAAGAAAGCACTTTTAGTGACACATTTAGCGACATCATTAGCGACATATTTGAAGCTAGTGACGCTCATAGTGACATCAACCAGAATGTCATATTAAGAAGTCGCTAATTTAGTGACATCCAACATTGTGTCTCTAATAGTAGAGACGTTGATAGTGACGTTCATAATATTGTCACTATTTTTTTTATCAAAAGTCACTAACCACGACTCTAAAAATGTCACTATTTTTATCAAAAGTCACTACACACGACTTTAAAAATGTCACTATTTTTATCAAAAGTCACTACTTACGACTCTAAAAATGTCACTATTTTTATCAAAAGTAACTATTTATGTCGCTAAAAATGTCACTACTTTATTTTATTAATAGTCAATATTCATGTCGCTAAACATGTCACTGTAACTAGAAAATATCAATTCGTTTTTAGCATCCAATCCTATTTATATTTATAATTTATAATAGGGTAAATACCATAAATTGTCCCTGTGGTCTTGGGTTTTCTGGCATTTTGTCCCTAAACTTTTTTTTAAAAAAATTTTGTCCCTGTACTCTTTAAAATTCTGGTTTATTGTCCTTCCGTCCAAAAAGGCTGTTAACTAACGGAATATGCCAAAAAAATGAGGGTAGTTTCGCCATTTTCCTTGTTCCTTTCAGAATTTTCTTTTTTATTTCTTTTTTTTATCTTCTTTTTCTTTTTTCTTCTTCCCTACAAAAACCCTAAAATCACTTTCTTCTCCACACCATATCACTTTAGATCTAATCTAATCCTAATTTGTTTGATTTCATTGTTTGATTTCATTGCACAAATCCTAATCTAATCCTACAACTATCGTCATTGTGGTGGAAACTCATGAAGAAGATAAAGGATTTCACAGATCTAGCTGCTCGATTTCAAAATTATAACCTGCAACTATCATCATTTGTCGATCTGTATAGCTTATTGCGGAGACGACGACAACGTCAGTGAGTCAAGGTGCTCGATTTTAGGATTTTATGAGACTGGTGCTGGAAACTCGTGAAGAAGATGAAGCGGGATCTGGAAATCCGTCTTCAACAATAACTTGCTAGAAACCATACGTTATGTTTTAGTGTCAACTAGAACCGCCGCCCGCCGGAGAAGACAAAGAGCCGGTGGTGGCGTCAAACATCTTTCTTCCTCTAAACTGATTTGAAAAAAAAAATGAGATCTAGATGTCTGAGGTTGCGAGTGGGGTTTGGTGTACGTTTGGTTTTTGACACTTCTTTCAAGCTTACGTTTGGTTTTAGACATTTTGTTTTGATTTATCAAAAGTTCTGAAATCATAAACTTATTACATTTAGGGATCTGAGTTCTTGGTCATCAAGTTTTAAGAATATGAGAAGGTGGAGGCATAGAAGTAAGATTTGAGATAAATTAATTGGGGATTAGGGTTCTTGTTTTACGATGATGAAGAAGAAAGGTACAGAAAAGACCAAAATACCCTCACATGTTTAGCATGTGGGGTTACTTAACAGCCAAATTTGGACGGAAGGACGATAAACCAGAATTTTAAAGAGTACAGGGACAAAAAATTTGAAAAAAAAAAGTTTAGGGACAAAAAGCCAGAAAAGCCAAGACCACAGGGACAATTTATGGTATTTACCCTTTATAATAAATATAAAAACACAAACATAACAATCTAAAATATTATATTATCAAAACAAATATCTAAAAATAAGGGAAATTTGTTTATATATCCTTGTAAATATCATAAATTGTTTTTATATCCTTTCAATATATATAAATTATCTTTATATCCTTATAAACTTTTTAATTACTTCATATCCTTCTAAACCTTTAAAATTTCTTTTATGGCCAAAAACCTATTTTAAAATTTATTATATCATTAAATATCAATAATAATTATCATTAAATGTATTTATTTAAAGATTGACTATATTACCCTTATTTTATCTAAACTTAAGTAAAAAATAACCACGGAGTATCTATGGGAGCCGCAAAGTCAGGAGATGCTTGGAAGCTAGGTTCACCATCGGAAGAGGAAATCGAACAGTGATCGTGTAGGGGATATCAATACTTCGTTCTTTATTGTGGATATCCCTGAAGGAGTAGATGCAAAGACCCTCTGGCAAGCTACGGAAAAGATTGGTACCATTATGGATGCTTTTGTTGCTAACAGAAAAAGAAAAGATAGTTTTTTCTTCGGTTTTGTCAGATTCATCAGGATTCAAAACATTCAGGAGGTCAAAAAGCAGTTAAATGAAGTCAGCAAATTTGGTAAGTTCTTAAAAGCTAATGTGGCCAAGTATGACTGATATTTGATTTAAGTTGGGTTTAAGTTTAGATAGAATAAGTGTAATATAGTCAATCTTTAAATAAATACATTTAATGATAATTATTAATATTTAATGATATAATAAATTTTTAAATAGGTTTTTGGACATAAATATAATTTAGAAAGTTTATAGGGATATAAAGATAATTTATAAATATTGAAAGGATATAAAAACAATTTAGAATATTTACAAGGACATATAAACAATTTTCCCAAAATAAAATGTATAATACATAAACCAATAATACCAAATGTCATCAAATTTCAATCCAAATCCAAATTTAAAATTATAAAGTTTTCAGTTAAAAGACTATTAAGAACCTCAAAGTATATCTAAAATTTGACGAGTAGCTTTTGCCATTTCATCAGATATGGTAGTCCATAGACCTTTGTGATTCAACAAGTTGATCTAACTTCTATGATTAAACCTCTTGTGTAGAACTTAAATTTTCCAACTTAGTTTCGTAGAAGTGTTTGCTCAAGTTTTTGGTTCATAAGCGTCTCTCATAGATCATCCAGTTCATCATTAGGTACATTATGAACTGAGGGCTCTTCCATATTGACATTTTGAAGCATATACTCATCAAGCACCGACCAGTAAGCTCTTCCATCTTTTACACCAACATGTTCAGCCCATCTTGAGTATGTATTAGATACATTCCCCGACTCAATATCAAGTTAGTATTCTTCCCCAAATTTTTTGTTGTATTGATCCTATATTAAAAACCCAAACGTTTATGAATAAGTTTAACATGTTAAAAATGTAATTTTAAACCACATACCATACAACTCACGTTACTACCACTTATAATTAAACTACAAAAAACATGTTCACATATATATTAGTTAAAAAGCAAACGTGTCAAATGGGTCAAACGGGTCAAATTAAATAATTTATTATCTTTGTAATGATAATATGTATCAAACTTCTATTATCCTCTAATCAAATTTAATTTCTAACCTAATCAAAATACCAAACAAATCCAACCCGTACAAATGCATAATTAATAAAAACTTAAGTAGTGGACATGGAGAAAGCTAAAATTAAAACTTACCCATGTTTCTTGTGCGTGATTGTCAACAAACGTCCCATCCGTTCCTCTATGAGTTTTCAAAAAGACTTCAGACCCGTCCTAGTTCCTTGTATTATACATACAGATGCTTACGGTGGAGACTGCAAAACAATTAATTAAACATAAATATCAATCAATAAAGCATTAAATTATTTATATTATATGAACAACAGAAGTATGTATAACTGAAATTACCATTCATGGATCGATGTGTGCTCTGATGCGTTTGATAAGATTTGTTTTCAAGGACTCGGGAATTTGTGAAATCATTGAAGCTTTGGCTTTTGTTATCATATTCCTCCTGCATAATTTTATTAATAAGCACAAACGTTTGACCGATTGACCAGCTCAATCAAACAATCCATAACTTTATTTCAAAAAAAAATCATCTCCATTTTTATAGTCTAGAAAATGTCAGGATCGAATAACTCGAACAAGTTATTAAATCACAGATTTACTAACAAAGAGAAGTTACAGCGGATTAACACTCTTGTTATATGATTAAGAACAATGAAAACTGTAATCGAATAAGAACAATAATAAGAACACAGTTATCACAAAAAACTTCAATGTATATTGATTATATCGAACAATACACACGTACGTTTACAATTCGTAAGGAACTATTTATAATAGTCCTTGAATCCTAAACTATTAACCTAGTTATTCTAGGATATGATTACAATCTAATTACGAAAAGATAAACATTCCATAACTAACTATACGAAAAACTAGAATACGATCTGCACCAAATATAGAGATCAGTAGTAATCAAGATCGTCAGTAGTATTTCCATCATCAGTAGTATCTTGCTTTTCTGCCCCATCAGTACTATCTTCCATAAGTGTTGATCAGTACTAACTGCAGCATCAGTATTAGAATGTTTATATCCCAACAATCTCCCCCTAAACTTGTTAAATCACTTTTAATTAACCAAGTTTCTTCTCTTCTTCTTTCTTCTTCCTATGTTCTTCCAAAAGCTCTGCTTTTCTTTGATCACCTTCTAATGTTTTCTGATTTTGCTTTTTTCCTTTTTGCAATTATGTATTTGCTGTTTATTTTCACAAAGTAATTATATTTTTCTTGAAACATTGCAAGATCATGTGGTCTCATGAATGAGCATGTGATGATCTGGTACATGGTTTCTTTTGAGTGAGGATATTCTTTTTGAAATAAGTATAGCTCACACTTTTTGCTTTTTCTTTCAAAGAAGTACATTTTTACTGTGGGTAGCACATTCCATGCATAAACATTTTCTTTAGTTGCAAAATTTTCAGGATAGTTGTCTGGATATAAAGCAGCATCAATCATTTGAGTTAAGTATCCAGCTCCTGAGTTTCTCCATGACTTCCTTGTCATCCTTGGTTTACCAATAATCAACACTTTGATAATATCACTTCTAGTACAGGACATGATCATTGGTTTCCAATAATCAACACTTTGATATCATCAACAACTCTCCAATTGATAATTGGATTTTCTTGTAAAGGAGCAATAGGAACATCAAGTACTTGTATATCTTGTTTAATTTTCTTCCATGATTTTGTTTCAGCTTCAATTTCTTTCCTCTTTTTAGAAGGCTTGGAGCAATAGGAACATCAAGTACTTGTATATCTTGTTTAATTTTCTTCCATGATTTTGTTTCAGCTTCAATTTCTTTCCTCTTTTTAGAAGGCTTTGAAGATTCACCAGATATTGGTGTTCTGGAGATTACAATTTTGGGATCAATTTCAACTAGTACCTTTTCTTTCTTTTCTTCTTCTTCAGTTTCTACTAATTCCCTCTTTTTGGCAGTACAATATTTGTCTACTATTGTTATCATTTTCATTCTGCCAAAGGACTTAGCACTATGACCTTTTGATTTTAAGTAATCAATCATTTTAGTCTTCTGTTCAAATATTTCATCTGGTAGGTCTGCTTTTTCTCTTTAGCATTCAGCCACAAGATCTTCAAGACAGATCAGATGTTTTTCTTCTATTTTTCTTTGTTTATTGAACTCTACTTGTTGATCTTCTATCAGGAATTCTTCAATCTCTTGAATAACTGCATTCTTTAATTTTTCTTCTTCAGCTTTTCTTTTGTCTTCAAGAGCTTGAGTTTTAGCCACCTTCCTCATATACCTCATTATGTTCACCTTCCACTTATCTTGCTTTGCTGGTCTTACACAGTTTATCTTATTTACCATATGATGACCTAAAGTTCTGTGTGGGGTAGTCATTATCAAACTTGTCTTTTCCTTTACCAACACACATAGATGGTGGTGTGTACTTCATATCAACAACTTCTGTTATGGTTATTGATGGAGAAAACTTGCGAATTATGTTCAATGGAAGTATCTTAGGGTGAGGAGGAAGTGCACATTCATCTACTTCATCCCAATTCACATTATCATCAATGTCAGGTATGATAAGTGGTTGTAGTTCTGGAGTTGGAGGCCTTGGGATGATCACAGCTGGTATAAGGACTTCTGGTATTTCTTCATCTTTAGTAGTAACCAAGGTAGTTACTACTGGTGTTGTGTCTGTTGTATATACCACCAACTGTTGTTAGGAGTCTACTACTGGTGAGGTTGTTGTTGTAGTTACTACTGCTAGGGCATCAATAGTAGTTGTGGGAACATTTACTACTGGTGTTGCTTCTGCTTCAATGGGATCAGTAGTAACAACCTCTTGATCCTTGGCATCAGTAGTATCCGTAGGATCAGTAGTTTCTATGACTTCAGTAGTGACTGGAGAATGTACTTGTTCTGCTGTTGGAGATTGATTTGCAGACACAAATACATCGTCATCCATACTTTTTACTCCTTTGTACAGGTCTTCATCATAACTTTGGCCTGTTTCACCATGAGCTTCTTTAAGATTCAAGAAGGAGGCTGCTACTGCTGCTATTGAATCATCAATCATTCCTTGAATTTGATCTTTCTCCCCCTTAGTGATCTCAACTTGTTGAGCCTCACTATTTTCAATCTTCTTCTGTAATTTTCTGATATGAGTTGATTGTCTTTGAATCCTATACTCGAACCTCTTCTGTCTTCTGTTCAGAGTATTTATGTAATGCTTCATGTAGCTCATGATTTTTCCTTGATTGTTCAAAAGTTCCAGGCAATGTTGTACAGTGGTTTTAAGGTTTTCCTTCTTATCCGTCAATTTTGTTGGTTTAATACTGCCCTCAACCCCTTTGGGTGGATCATTGGGCTCATTTGGTACATTGGTTTGAAGGTTTTCCATCCTATCTGTCAATTCAATTTGTTGCACTCTACACTCATCACTTCTAGGTGATGAAATGGGTTGTTTAGATACTCTCTTCTTCCTAGAAGAAGAAGTGGTATCCCCTCTTGTGGTTTCTTGTGAAGGAATTATGTGCACAGTTAGTCAACCTATGAAGATACATCCATGCCTACGAAACACTTAAGGGTCACACCGGTGAGTACATGTAATACGAGCAAGTTATGCAACGATACTACGAAGAGGAATGATTCATAATAGTCATTATGAATCAGTTAAGTATTAAGTTAAGTTTAACTTATTACTAGATTAGTTTAACTAACCATTAATACAAGTAGTTGTACATTTACTAGTTGAGTAAATATACAATATGTTAATTAAAGGTTATCCATGATATGATTTAAAGCTATTAAATCATATAGTAATTGGATAATATTATTGTGTAAATTATATAAAGGTTATTATATAATTAACTATTAAAAGTATAAATACAAGTATATATATTTCGAGTATATGGTACCGAAATTATAGTGTGTTAATACTAGACATTTGATAGTGAAGTACAATGATAATAAACTAGTTAAACTATAAGAGATGAAAGTGTAAAAGGATAAGTTTAATTAAGAGATTAATCTTAATTAAACTAGAAGGGCCCTAAGTGAAAGTCCATCTATTATAAATAGAGGGCTTAGGCATCACTTATTAGGTGACACCTACACAAGCCGAAAACCCTTGCCCCTTTACCCCATTCGGCTAAAATAAGAACACCATCACTTGGTGTTCTTCGTTCTTCGTGTTCTTCGTTCGTTCTTCGTGTTCTTCGAGTTTCGATGATCCAAGATCGTTGCAAGTGATCATCTTGAGGATCGTTCGTTGTGTTCATCATCAGTGGACTTATCTTAAGCATTAACCTAAGGTATGATTCATGGAACACTCTTTCTTCCTCTCCTCTTGTTCGAAGTCGAACCAAGAACCCTAGGGTTCTTGGTAGTAGTCGACGAACACACAAGTATGTGTGTGTTCGAGTTCTTCGAACAAGGTTTCTTTCTTGTTAACCTAATCTAGTTCTCCAACATCCCAATCCTTTAGGGTTTAAGGATTAGGTTTAATCCCCGTTCCGCATTTAGGGATTAAATCAGCTAGTTGGTTTTAACCGGCCAAGAACAAGTTCATGTTCTTGGTCAGTATGGTCGAACCAAGTTTACTAGGAGGTTGACCCAAGTGGTCGATCAGTGTACAATGAAACCCTACAGTGGTATCAGAGCGTTGGTTTAAGTTTTAAAGTATTAGTATTAATATAGTATGATTATATTTGATATAATCAAGATAGACTTTAAAGAGTATTATTACAAGTCTTTTACACTTGTAGTAAAGGTTTTAATGAAGTCATAATCCCTATTAGGAATAATTGGATATTCGTATAATCCAAGTAAAATGACTTAGACATTAAATGACTCTTAAAAGGGACAAACTATATTAAAGTATTTAAGAATTAAAAGGTATTATTGCAAGTCTTTTATACTTGTAATAAATACAATATTTAATCAAGTCATAATTCCCTAATAGGAATAATGGATATTTGACAAATCCAAGTAATGACTTTGGCATTAAATAAAATTCTTAAAAGAATACTAATGTGTTTAAGAATTGATAGTATCATTTCAAGTGTTTTATACTTTTTAGATACAGTTATCAATAAAGATCATGATTCCCTAAACAGGAATGTTGGATATTCGCAAATCCAAAGGATGATCTTAATTATTGATAGAATTCTTAAAAGATTAAACTACAAGTTATTGACTAGGTCAAAGTAGTAGTTTAAGAGATGCTTAAGTTCCATAAAATTAAGTGGGAGCTAAGACTAACGTAATTCATTAAAGATGTTAGTGAATTCAGTAAGTTAGTAAGACATTAACAACAAGGTTTTACCAAGTCGTTAGCCAAAGAGTTAAGAGAAATAATAAATGATCGTTGATTAGATTATTGCAAACCTAATAGCGTGGTCACAAGTCTTGTGATTAATTATTGCATATCTAATAGGTTGTTAACCCTTCAGTGGATAACATAGTCATTTAAGGAAATTTCTTTAACTAGTAAGAATATCTACAAATCAAGTAACTAAAAAGGAGCTTTAGTTACAAGGATAATTTTATTAATTCAAGAAACTAAGGAGTTAATTTCCAATCCTCCTATGTTTACCGAATTACATAAAAGGCAAGACTAGAATATGTTCTAGATTGTTGCAAGAACAATATCTAGCAAAGACAAAAGTAATAGTATTCCTAAATACTCGTCTTATGTCTTTAGTATAATAGAAATGATTGGTTTAGTGATAAAGTTATAATTAAGTTTGTAAGAATCATTAAGTAATCAACACAAACGAAAGGAATAAGTAAATGATCCAGTAATAATTCAGTACCTATGTCCAGTGAGGAATAGTACATGAATTAGTATCATTCTTATTCAGACTTTGTATGTTTTACATCATCCATGAATAAATGTCTATTTATTCAAAAAGATATAAAATCTGTGACTACTCGTCTTGGTGGGAACCTTGATGGGACGTTAACGTCATCGCGATATTTGGTGGTAGATTCGAAGTTCTTCGAAGATAGCTACACAAGTTTTGTGTAAACCAAATATTGGTGATATTCTGTTGGAGGCTCAACGAATATTGGATTGACCACCGTGACAATACATCGTGATTGAAAAGTTCAGAAGTATTGTTCACTAGGATTGTCCTTAAGCCTGAGGTATTTGGTTTAGGATACAATGACTAATGTACTTTGGTTCAACTCAGACAATTCTGAAATACGTTTGTCATACGAGGCGATACTGGGTACCAAGGAAGTTGTACTTTTAAATCGAAATATAACAAGATGGTAATTGCACCTCCTCTTTAGGAGAGATATTTATAGGTCCTTTGACTTGATAAGAAACTGGCAAGTGCACGGCCGTGCCCAAACGAACTAATCTGTTCTTTGTCGTTTATCACAGCAGTTTGAATCAAGAAGTCATAAAATGATTTCGAATACAGGAGTTGATATTTTCTACCATGCTCGTATTCGTTATCACAAATATCGTGCTGCAAGGGATAAGCCTAACAACGTTACCCAAGAAGTAAAGACAGAGTGTTCTTTACTAGGAGACGCTATTAAGAGTTTTTCATAAAATTATACCAAGGGTTACATAAGCTGTTTTTATGGGGTTGGTTACCTACATGCCCATCTAGAAAGGCCACTGTAGCTTGTATCATTAAGACAAAGGTTACAAACTTGCACAAGTGGGAGTCTGAAGGAATTATGGGCACAGTTAGTCAACCTATGATGATACATCCATGCCTACGAAACACTTAAGCGTCACACCGGTGAGTACATGTAATACGAGCAAGTTATGCAATGATACTATGAAGAGGAATGATTTATAATAGTCATTATGAATCAGTTAAGTATTAAGTTAAGTTTAACTTATTACTAGATTAGTTTAACTAACCATTAATACAAGTAGTTGTACATTTACTAATTGAGTAAATATACAATATGTTAATTAAAGGTTATCCATGATATGATTTAAAGCTATTAAATCATTTAGTAATTGGATAATATTATTGTGTAAATTATATAAAGGTTATTATATAATTAACTATTAAAAGTATAAATACAAATCTATATATTTCGTGTATATGGGTACCGAAATTATAGTGTGTTAATACTAGACATTTGATAGTTAAGTACAATGATAATAAATTAGTTAAACTATAAGGGATGAAAGTGTAAAAGGGTAAGTTTAATTAAGAGATTAATCTTAATTAAACTAGAAGGGCCCTATGTGAAAGTCCATCTATTATAAATAGAGGGCTTAGGCATCACTTATTAGGTGACACCTAAACAAGCCGAAAACCCTTGCCCCTTTACCCCATGCGGCCGAAACAAGAACACCATCACTTGGTGTTCTTCGTTCTTCATGTTCTTCGTTCGTTCTTCGTGTTCTTCGAGTTTCGAAGATCCAAGATCGTTGCAAGTGATCATCTAGAGGATCGTTCGTTGTGTTCATCATCAGTGGATTTATCTTAAGCATTAACCTAAGGTATGATTCATGGAACACTCTTTCTTCCTCTCCTCTTGTTCGAAGTCGAACCAAGAACCCTAGGGTTCTTGGTAGTAGTCGACGAACACACAAGTATGTGTGTGTTCGAGTTCTTTGAACAAGGTTTCTTTCTTGTTAACCTAATCTAGTTCTCCAACATCCCAATCCTTTAGGGTTTAAGGATTAGTTTTAATCTCAGTTCCGCATTTAGGGATTAAATCAGCTAGTTGGTTTTAACCGGCCAAGAACAAGTTCATGTTCTTGGTCAGTATGGTCGAACCAAGTTTACTAGGAGGTTGATCCAAGTGGTCGATTAGTGTACAATGAAACCCTACATCTTGGCACCGGGGTCCTCTTAGTGCTGCCTCAAATGATGAGTCATCACTTAGAGTTGCCGAGGTCTGGGTCCTAATTATGTTCTCACTAGCATGTGCACCCACCTTTGGGGCATCAGTAGTGAGAGCCCTTTCCTCATGCCCTCTCTCCTCCTTGGAGGACAACTATTGGAGTCTAGGGTCTGACTTAATTGGTCCCCTGGTGTCCTTTAAGGAAGATTTCTTCCTTTTATAAATTTTAGAAATTTGTTTGGCTATTGGTTGGTCTTCCTCAGAGTGAAGAGTAGCACTCTGTGGATTAATTTCATGTACCTGGGACACATTCAGGACATCTGTGTGTGTAGGTAATTGAGTGGACTGTTTGGATTGTGTTTGGGCTGTATTTAGTGGTGGAGTTGGTTGGGGTTCAATGGGGTGACTTGAACATTCTCCAATTGGTGGTTGACCATAGATCATGTTTGGGAACAGTGGAGTCTCTTTTTCAGAAAATTTGAATTGTTTTCTCATGTTTGAGTGCACCTTTTTATTTAATTCAGGTGTGACAAAAATATTCTTTGGAGTTGAAAGATTTTGAATTTCACAGTTAAAAATGTGTGTAAGGAATCTTGGATATATTAAAAATTTTGAAGATGATAGATTAGCAAGCATTCCTTCAAAAATCATGTTTGAAAAATTGAATACTTGGCCTGTGCACAAACAAACAACAGCAGATGCTATTGATTTGTTGAACTCATTCCATGTACTCTTTTTGGGAGAGATACACTGTTGAATAGTATGAACAAGAAATTTCCATTGGGGTGAAAGAAGACCTTTTTGAAAAGTGACCATGTCCAGTCTTCCTTCATACCCCATATTTTTAAGAGTTTCAACAAGATCCTCCTTAGGAAGTGAAAACATACATGACTCATCATTCAGCTGTAGATGTTGTCTTATTGATTGTTCTGTGATGATGATATCCCTTCCATCTACTCTGGATTTGATTTTAGTCATATTTGTGTCTTCAATCCTTTCAGCATTTTCCCAGAAGTGAACAAGATGTTGTTCATAGGCTTTGGGATTGACAGTCAGAGCAAACTTGATGTATGAGTTCTTTAAGAACATGACTATGGGTCGAAAATCCTTTGTGCCATCTGGATTTCTTAAGAATGCACACATATTGTGAAATTCATAATACTTGAGATCTGTTTTAACTTCGAGAGATTTCAGTGTAGCCATTTGTATGATCTTGATCTTGAAATTGATGTTAGGTTGTTGATTTCAGAGAAAGTTTGATCGTTTGAGTGATTTGTAAAATGAATTTCGTTGTTACTGATGCAGGGTTTTGATCGAGATTTGCAGAGTTTAGGGTTTATCGTAGGGTTTATCGAATCGAGGTGTGGATAATACTAAACTAATCACTTTCAGCTATTTATATTTTTCTACTTAACCTGCAAAAGTACCGAAATACCCTTCGAATCATAACCCAACGGCTATTTTCATGGGGGTTAGTATGGTAAAATGTCGTATTTTACAGATAACGGTCGATCAGTAGTAACTAAGTATCAGTAGTAGAAACGTCAGTAGTAACTGTTGTTTTTATACTTGACCTAATTCTACAGAACAACCCTATCAGTACTAAATTGTTCATGCAACTCATAGTCAGTAGTAATGAATAACCAATAGTAAACCATACTTTTAAATATGGATATTATACAAAAACTTTACATATAATTTGATAATGAAATTAAGTTATTAAAATCATTCCAATACTGCTAACCAAGAAACTAAATCTTCCTACATCAAATGCTTTTGTAAAAAGATCGGCTAATTGATTGTCAGTATGAATTTTCTCCACTGTTATTAATTTCTTTTCATTACAATCCCTTATAAAATGAAACCTTATTTCAATATGTTTGGTTTTTGAATGTTTTACTGGATTATTCAGAATACTGACAGCACTTTGATTATCAATAAAAATAGGAGTTTTAAGAATAGAGATACCAAAGTCAAGGAGTTGATTCTGAATCCATAGAACTTGAGCACAACAAGCAGATGCAGCTACATACTCTACTTCAGCAGTTGATGTTGACACATTTTTTTATTTCTTGCATTGCCATGACACTAATCTTGATCCAAAGAATTGACATCCACCAGTAGTAGATATTTTGTCTTGACATTCACCTCCATAGTCACTATCTGTGTAGGCTATGAGTTCAAATGGTGAGTCATGTGGATACCAAAGACCAAGAGAAGGTTTTCCCTTCAAGTATCTGAAGATTCTTTTGACAGCCTGTAAGTGCAGTTCCTTAGGTCTTGCTTGATACCTGGCACATACACAAACACTATACATAATGTCAGGTCTTGATGCAGTTAAATACATTAAAGAGCCTATCATTTATCTATAAAGGTGTTCATCTACATCCTCCCCCTCAACATCAGGATGTAGGTGTTTGTGAGTTTCCATTGCTATGGTTGCACTTTTGCAGTCTTTCATTGTAAACTTTTCCAAGATGTCTCTGACATATTTTGATTGATTGATCAAAATACCATCTGATCTTTGATTAATTTGGAGTCCAAGAAAGAAGTTCATTGGACCCATTGAGCTCATCTTGAATTTGATCTGCATTAATTCTTCAAACTCCTTGCACAGTTGATCATTTATTGATCCAAAGATGATATCATCTACATATATTTGGACCAGTAGTATATCATCTTTGACTTTTCTTGTGAACAAAGTTTTGTCAATTGCACCTCTTTTGAAATTGTTCTTCAGTAAGTATGACGATAATGTGTCATACCAAGCTCTTGGTGCCTGATGAAGGCCATATAGGGCTTTGTCTAGTTTGTACACATAGTCATCATGTTCAGGATCTTCAAATCCTGGAGGTTGATACACATAAACTTCTTCTTCAATTTTCCCATAAAGGAATGCACTTTTAACATCCATTTGATAGACTTTGATTTTCTTGTATGAAGCATATGCCAGAAATATCCTTATTGCTTTAATTCTAGCAACAGGTGCATATACTTCATCATAGTCTATACCTTCTTCTTGAGTGTATCCTTGGGCTACAAGTCTAGCTTTGTTCTTGATCACTATACCTCTTTCATCTTTCTTGTTTCTGAAGATCCATCTTGTTCCAATGGGTCTTTTTCCTTTTGGTAGAGGTACAAGAGTCCATACAGCTTGTAATTTGAATTGAAGAAGTTCTTCTTGCATTGCTATAATCCAATTTGAGTCTTTCATAGCTTGTTGAATCTTCTTAGGTTCCTCCTGTGACAAGAAAACATTCATACATACATTCACTAGAGATTAGGCTAATGTTACAAACATTTGTATTCAATGATGAACTGAATTTGCTTCTTGTCTGCATGTTTGAATTTACATCACTTAGGACTAAGTCCAACGGATGATTCTTTTCAGTTCTGGTGCCATGAACTTTGTCAACAGCTAATTGACTATCAAGGTTTGACTCATTGGATTCAGGGATTTGGGCATCTGTCCATGTTTCTTCTTGATAGTCTAAATTTTGTGTAGCTTCTTCATTCCTACTTGTATAAGTAGTAACATGATTTTCGTTTGACTCAGGAGGTTCATTGTTAGTACTGACATTGTTATTGTTTGGTTCATCATCATTTATATGAGTTTCTGAGTTACTACTGGGATCAGTAGTATCTTGAGAATATGAGTTGTTACTGGTGTCGAGATTGCTAGGGTTATCTGAGTTACTACTGTCCTCAGTATCAACTATGGGATTAGTATTAACTAAGATATATTTCATTATATCTTGACTCTCCTTGAATGATGACGATCCTCCTTTTTTACTTTGGTTGTTTGAATCTCCTGTATTAAAATCATAATTAACATCAAAAGATTTGGTTAGATTATCAATGTTAAATAACCAATCTGGACCATTTCCCTGTTCATTCATCAGATTTTTATTAAAGGATACATTTACACTTTCTTCAATGATCCTTAGCCTTTTGTTGAACACTCTATAAGATTTGCTTTGAGTTGAGTATCCTACAAAGATTCCATCATCTGCTTTGCAGTCAAACTTACCAATTTGTTCTCTGGTAATTGAAATTGTACAAGGACAACCAAATGATTTTAAGAAACTTATTGATGGTTTTCTTTTGTTAAAGAGTTCATAAGGTGTCTTAAAGTGAGGCTTAACTATTAATACTCTGTTCTGAATATAACAGGAAGTATTAACAGCTTCAGCCCAAAAAATTATTGGTAATTTTGAATCTGCAAGCATGGATCTGGCTGCTTCAATGATTGTTCTATTTCTTCTTTCAGCTACACCATTTTGTTGTGGAGTTCTTGGTGAGCTGTACTGCCTGTCAATACCCTTAAGATCACAGAAATTTATTAGATTAGTATTTTTAAATTCTGTGCCATTATCACATCTAATGGCTTTCACTTTAAGATCTCTTGTATTCTCCAGTATGACAATTAGATTCTTTATAATTTCACTTGTTTCATCTTTGGTCCTAAGAAAGAAAACCCAAGTATATCTGGAAAAATCATCAGTAATAACAAGACAGTATTGTTTCTTTCCAATACTCATTACATGTGTAGGTCCAAATAGGTCCATATGTAAGAGCTGCAAAGAGTTAGAAATAGAATTAATTGCTTTGGTCTTATGAGAAGTCTTGTGTTGCTTGCCTTTTAGACATGCAACACAGTGATGATCACACATAAACTCTTTTTAAGGTAATCCAACTACCAAATTCTTTTTGACTAGATTATTCATATTTTTAAAATTTGTGTGACACATCCTTCTATGCCAGAGTTCTGATTCATTTTTGTTTGCCTTGGATATAAAACAGTTGATCTCATTTGAAGAAATGAGTTATCCCCCTATATCCAGGCAATACACATTATTTCTCCTTGGTGTTCTTAAAACAACAAATTTTTCATCTAAAATAAACTCAGGAGAAAGAATGATGCACTCTATATCTGTAAAAAGAATTTTGTTCTTTTTATCACATACTTGTGAGACACTAACCAGATTATATTTAAGCTCAGCAACATAAAATACATCATCAAAAGTAATCTTACCATTTGATACTGTACCTTTACCTGTAATCCTACCACCTCTTGGATTTTCACCAAAAGCAACATATCCACCTTCAAAAGACTTGAAATCTTTGAGAATTTGAAGATTTCCACTCTTGTGCCTAGAGCATCCACTATCAATATGTCATGTTCTTCCTTCTTCAGGGATCTGAATACTCTGCACATAAAGTAAATGGATTAGTTAATTTTAGGAACCCAAGCTTGTTTTGTCTTGGGTTCATCCTTTGAAGAGTAAGATTTTCGAAATGGATGAGCTTTGTATGCAGTTTTGGTCTTAATTTGATAGTTATTACTGGTATTTTGTTTTACTACTGACCTAGGTTTATACCCGTAGTGTTTGGCTTTAGAGTATTTTACTACTGATGAACCAGTAGTATTTGGATAATATGAGTTTTTGGTATAGTCAGAAGTATTTTGATAATTGTGTCCGACAACATTGTAATTAGGGTTTTTACCAGTAGTAAACCTGTAATAGTTCCTACTGACATTAGAAAACTTTGAATATGTTGGAGTTTGATTTTGCTTTCCATTGTTTTTAAAATAATTACTTCTGTTTGGACTTCTATACCTGATATTTTGCACAAATCTTTGTGCAGTTCTCCCAAATTTAGGAACCTCAACATGTGGATTTATAATTTCTTTTGCTTCTGCAGTTTGTTTTAGTTTAAATGCTTTTTCTTTTTCTTTGTTTTCTTTTTTCTTGAAATTCTTTGCAGTTAATTGGATTGAAGTGACAATCATTTGCTATGTGGTTAACTTTGTTGCAAATTAAACATGTTAATTTTGTTGATTTAGCACCTTCAGGCTTTCTTTGTTCTTTTAATTGGTTTAAGTTTCTTTGATTTCCCCTTCTTAAAATTGTTGGTATATTTTCTTAGTTATATTTAGGGGATTCAGTTTGACTTTGTGTGGTATGGATACTTGTATCAGTTGAATTAGTAGTTTGATCATCATCAGATGAATCATTACTGGTTTCAGTTTGACTTTCTATTTTTAATTCATTTATATTCTTTCTGAGCTTGATTTAAGAGGAAGAATAAAATTAGTTGGAGGTGGAACTGCATGGTATTCAACTCCATGAACAACTTTTTCAGTGGTTTGATTACTGTTTAATTCATCAATTATTTTAGATCTTCTTTCAAACTTTTTAATAGTTAATTTATTGTGTTCTAATTCTAATTGACATTCTTCTAATTTAATTAGAGTTTCTTTTAACTTTAACTCAGCATATTCTTTATCATAAGTTGTTTGTAATAATTCATCTTTTATCTTTTTATCTGTTATTTGATAAATTTTAATTTGATTTTCAAGATCGGCTATACAACCATTATATTCAATTCTTCTGTTTCTATTTAAAATCATCTCATCAAGTGTTTCTTTGTTAAGTTTTTCTAATTCTTTATATGCTTTAATGCATTCAGGAGTGCAGGATTTAGAATGTACCTCAGTAGTAGATTCAGTGAAGGCCATAAGAGCTTGGTTTTGAATGTACCTCAGTAGTAGATTCAGTAGTAGATTTAGAATGTTCCTCTGCTTGAAAGCTCCAGTCATAACCTTGACCCTCTTGAGATACTAATGCAGTTGAATTTGAAATGCTGTTTTTGTTGTAGTTTGATCTTTGGTCTTTGCTAGGGCATTCTCTAGCAAAGTGACCAAGATTATTGCAGTTGTAGCATTTGACTTTGGTCTTGTCAAATCCAGCACGATCACCTTTGTTGTAGGTCAGATTTTGTCTTCCAGTTCTTTTGAGAAACCTTTTTTTTCTTAAGCTCAGCATTGCCATCTGCCATTTGATGTCCATCTCTTCTAGATCATCATGATTAAGTTGTTCCAAATCTTCACTAATCAATGCAGTGTGCACATGACTAGTGAAAAAGGATTCTCTTGCTACATCTTCACTTCCTGCATTATTTGGAGCATCTTGACCTGTTGCTGTACTAGACACAAAAGCAGCATTGTTTGAAGGTAAAATAGGAGTTTTATTACTTACCTCAGATTCAAACACTCTTAGTTCATTGTACAGTTCATCCAGTTCTTTCTCTTCCAATGCATCTCCTTGACATACTTGTCTCCATTCCGTTTAGCTCGGTATGCAATCTTGTCATTCTGATCAGTTTCAGTTGACTTAGTATGACAATTAGCAGCAATGTGTCCAGGCTTTCCACACCTATAGCAAACCCTGATCTTGGGTCAGTATTGGAAGAGCTAACACCAAGCCTCTTCTTTTTCAACTGATCCAACTTCTTACACATAAGAGCCATTTGGGTTTCAAGCTCTTCTGCCTCAGCATCAGCAAGATCAACTTCTGGTTCTTCAGGCTCAGTCACAGTATATGCCTGTTGCACAACTAGAGCCATGCCAGTGGAAGACTTGTCAGTTTTCTTCCAGTTGATCAGTCTTGCAGCATTATTCTCCTCATGATTCAGCATTAGGCCATACAAAGTTTGAAGAGTGTATGACTCAATGTTGTTTGTAGCATTGACAGAATTTGTCATATCAAGAAACTGTTGAGGAAGACTATCCAAGAACTTTTGAACAAGCTCTCCTTCCTCCTTTACAATGCCTACACTGATTAGATCATGAATAACAGTATTAAACATGTTATAGAGAGTGGTGATGTCTTCATTTGGACTTGAGAAGAAGTTTTCATATTTCCTCATCATGTTGCTCTTTCTTTGCAACTTCACCTTAGGTGTGACTTCATTAGGTGACTGATAGACTATCCCACATAGCCTTTGATGTTGGCAATTTCATAATTGTATTAAGTATTTCTTTTGTAACAGCATTACCAATCACCCCCTTTACTCTGGAGTCTAAACTGTATAGCTGACGGTCAGTATCAGTCCATGTGTGCTTCAGTTTAGGAAATGTTCTTGTGCTCTCATGAGCATCATCAGTAGCAGCAACGGGTTCCACAGTTTGTGGAATGATAGGACCATCATTCAGCACAGTGAGCATCTCATGATGAATAGATTCAAGATACCACTAAGCTTTTAGCTTCCATTGATGGAAGTCTTTTCCATCAAAGATGGGCACTTCCTTTTCCAGAAATAACAGGTGCAATGACTGTAGACATTTTGGATTTTTGAGTGTTTGAAGGATAGATATAAGGAATGGCTGCCAGGGTAATAGATCGACTAAATAAGGATTTATTTAGCCTGCTCTGATACCAGTTGTTAGGTCACAACAACCCTGGATTACTTATATAATTGATGTTATAACTAGACTTAAGACAATTAAATTGATGAACACAATATTAGAGTCAAATGTGTAATTCCACTAAGTGTGGTATGCTGCGGAATAGCAATACCACTGATCAATTACAAAAGATGTATTCGTGTAAAGTAAATTGGTAAGTTCTCCTTTGCAAGATAATCTTTATTTATAATGGTATAGAGATCTTACATAAAGAGAAAAGGAGCAACCGAAGGACTAAACTAGGGAAATGACTAAGATCAAGGGATTTGATCTTAGTCCATTACATAACTGACTGTAACTCTGTCCTTCTACTCAGTATTGGTTTTCCAATACTGAGTGCTGATACTGAGTGGCCAATACTGGCCAAACTCAGTACCACTCCTAAACTTAGCATATTAAATCTACTATTTATTCTAAGCTATTCTAGGTTGTTTTGTTATCTAAAGATTCCAAAGGGGTAAGGCTTTTTGCCTTAACACATATAGTTATATGGCTAGACGCATGTGAGCCTAAAGTGTCACACACTTATACACAGAGATACCATTTAATATATATAATGTAAATATTGTATTTAAATTATTTAAATATCCAAAGTAACATGAGATAATTATATTTCCGCTGCGTTTTACTTTGATTAAACCGTAAATCAATAACATGAAGTACTTAAAGACAAGCGCTGGCACAAAAATAAAAACACAAAAACACAAACACAAACAAAAGCATATATATTAATACATACTTGACGAACATGAACATATACATATGCTTATTCATAGACATGTCATTGCACGTACTTAAAATAATTGATAACTGCACCTACGTACGTACATACGGTACTTTTTTAACACAACCAACCACTTGGTTACATTCAAAAGTGCACCTACGTACATAGACGCGGTACTTATTCAACACAACCAACCAAGTCCACTAGCAAATGTTGAATAACTAAGTGGGCATGAGGTAAACACCGATAGCATGGAGGTAATCTTTGTGACGCCCGAAGAATCCTGCAAAGTTACCTTTTGAGACGGGTACCGAGAAATGAGTTCCGTTTTCAATAGCATACGGTCCAAATTTCTTCGTACTAGTTGCAAATGTTAGCGATGTCACAACCAACTTCGACTCAAAAAATCCAAATGTCCCACTTATGTAATTCAACTCATCCACTTCAATGTGAATCTCAACCTTGACATATTTCAGTTAAAACTATATTAATAAATCATGATTAAACTTTATAATAAATTAAATGATTTATGAAATTTTGTTTAATTAGCACCTCAGAGGGACCGCCACTCGAACCACCAAACATTGGTGAATGGAGCAGATTTCCATCTTCATCTTCGCTAGTAAAGCCGATTGCATCGATACAGTCTCCATGGTTGATGTAAATCATTACGATCTTTCCGTTGGCTTTGAACGACCAGCTTTCTCCAGTACCAGAGCTTCCCCAGGGTCCGACTAACACTATGTTTTTCTGTTTCATATATATTAAATAATAACAATAAGATAATCGCTCATATCACTTGAAAAAGGAAACGTTGATCAAATCAAACAAAGAATAGACTCAAAAGAATCAAGTGAATTGAATAGTACACTATACCATTTTTGAGAGTAAGGAGAGAAAATTGTGAATTGATATGTGTTGTCATGGGTTATATATATGGGCGTGGGGCAGGTAAGGGTGGATGCAACCGATTAAATTCTCTTAAAGATCATTTCACCAAATGTCTTGGTCTTCGTCTTTGTCTTCATCTTCGTACGTGATCTTAATTAGTTGTAACTAAGTGTACCTTCATGCAACAATTTTCATCAAAAGTCTTGGTCAACAAGTTTGATATATTATAAAATACTTTTTTTTTCTAACATAATGTTAGTTCTTATAACTTCAAGTAAACCTGCATGCAACAAGTAACCAGAATGTTGATTGTGGTTAATTAAGAAACTTAGATTACCAAGTATGTATATTTCCATTTAATCATTACGCCATGTTAGATGTACAGATGTTTTCACCTTCTTCGTTTGTAAATATGCTTAATTAATCTATCGGTCTAAGTTTTATCATAAGCTCACCTAATAATTAATTATTAAGACGCAAACAGATTTATAGGTCTAAATCGCATGCATGTAAATTATCATCTCCGGGGTAATGTGTCAATATCTTTTTGATAATCACAACGCCATAAAAAAACTTCTACATCCATTTGTAACCGAATCTTAAATTTTAGAACAACTTTTTTATGCATTTAAACAAAACTTTTAAGCCTGTCATTATCAAAAATTGTAAATATAACTTCCAACTTTAATCTAAATATAAGTGTGCTAAAATACTCTTAACAAAAACTTATACTTCCTCCGATTCAAAATAAGTGATACACTTTGGGTTACACGGTTTTTAGGCAAAAGATCATAAGGATAGTTAATTTCGATTAATTGGATGGTTAGTGGGAATGAGTCCTACACTTTTTGAATAAAGTGGGGTTAATGAGGTTTAAAAGTAAAAAGTAAGGGTAAAATGGTCACTTCACTTTGTTAAAGTAGATAGTTAATGGGTGAGGGTCCCACTATTTTTTGCCAAATAAGGTAAATTTTCAAAGTGTATCACTTATTCTGAATCACCCAAAAAAGGAAAGTGTATCACTTATTTTGAATCGAAGGAAGTATAATACTGAGGTAATTGCTCAAGGTAATCTTTAAGTTTCTTGTTTTTTCAAGGATCAAGTCTCAGCAATTGATTAATAATAATCATCAAGATTAATCATGTTTTCTATATATTAATGGTACTTTTTTAATTTGACACTCACAATACTTTTGATTTTTTTCTAATCCTTTTGGAATTTTTTCCATTGAAAAGACATAGTTGTGATCATATATTTGATCAAGTATGATTATAAAAAAAAAATAATGTGATTGTACATTTGATCAAATGTTATTATAAAAAAAATCACTTGCGATTATATAAAAACATCACAAGTGATTATGTTGACAATCACACATGATTAAGTATACAATCACATATGATTATCACTTAATATTATTCTTTTTACCGAAAATAATTAACAAAAAAAATAATAATATTGTTCCAATGCAATGATAGTACGTACTAAAAAAAATTGTGATATTTAAAAACTTTTATATGGTTAAGGATCATTACGAAGTAACAAAAATCAAAAGGCTTAGCTTAAAGAGAAGTTAAAATATGTTGATCAACTTTAGATAAAAGTTGTTTGGATTCTCAGTTTCTTTTAACTCGTACAGATATCTTGAAAACTTTAAATGATTAGGCACATATGGACTTGTTGGAGCTAGCCCAGAAAGAATATTGTTAGTCCCGTTATAAGTGAATTAATACACTTATACTCTTTCACGAATCAGATAAAAATTAAGTAATAATCACCACTTTTTAAACTTTTATTTATTTATCAATAATGATAAACAAAGCTACAAGTAGTTTGCGGAATACCTAAGAATAAATCCTAACTAAACTACTTGTTGGAGATAAACAATAAAAAATACTATCTAAGACAAGTTCTGATCAACAAATGATCAGGCACAAGACCAAACACCTTCGTTACAGAGATTTAATTCTCAAGTCAAGTAATTAATGTATCACTGGTTGTTTACACTATGCTCAAAGGATAATGTCTGAAAGAATTTTAGAAGCGTGTAAACTTGTTGGTGCACACAGAATTCGTTCGCTTAGTCCTCAATTTATAGTATTGGGAAACATGGTGACAAAGGAATGAACGATCGAATCCACGTGTGAGAATTTCGTTGGTGCAGAGGATATTTGTCACACCCCGCCAAAAATGAGTTTTACTTCATTTAAAATGTTTTGCGGAAGAACGAAGGTGTAACGTTCATGACAACATAGAAAAAATTAAGTAAACAAACAACCACGCAATAATGAAAAATAAAAGATGTTTCACTTTCCAAAAGTAGAAAGTTCCCAAAAATAGTAAGTTTCCTAAAATAGAAATTGTTTTGAAATGAAATGATTGTTCGTAAACTTAATGTTTTAATCATGGCTCACAACAATCCCACTGCTCATATCCTCCAGTTCCACTGCACCTAATCACCTGGAAAAACATAAATAGTAAAAGGGTCAACAATAATGTTGAGTGATTCCACAGGGTTTATGTAAAAGGTAAAGTAAAATGTTTTGCTACCCAAAATGTTTGTTATGAAAATGATTTATGACTGAAAAGTATAAAGTTCAAAACTCATATAATATGAGAATTAATATGAAAAGTGAAATGTAATTGTAGAATATCTATAATTACTAGTTATGTTTATGAAAATGTGTTGAACAAATTGTTATGTTTGACATCGCATGAACTGTTATCCCCAACAGGTAGGTAGTCTATTGAGTTAATATACCAACCCCTAAGTCCACAATCAACACTTCAACTCCAGTATGTTATCGTTCTTTTATGGATATACACTCCCGAAAGATGTCTTGGTTATACCAAGTAATAATCAAGTAATGTTGGGAGGATGAGTGTCAGCCAATAGTACTATCTGCATATCCATGGTCTACATCCACTAGTTAATGATTGTTGGCAAACCTTAGGCCGGTATAATAATTGTTTGTCATGCCTACGCGATAATGAAAATGTAAATGTTGTACAGTCATAGTAAAACAGTAAGTAGCATTTGTGTTTATGTTTTCCACCCCAAAGTTTATAAAAGCAGTAAAAGAGTAAAAGGGGTATGTGGACTCACCTGGGCAAAGCTTAGCGACAATATTAGGATAGTGGAATCCTTCAGAGACTCCTAGCTTCCTAAATGATATAACTGCTAATTAGACTAAGCTAATACATGCGATTCTAGATACGATATAAGTTAAATGATATGCAATTGATGTTATGTTTTATGTTTTGTGACATCGAATGAACTTGGATCATTGGCCTTAATGGACCGAAATGAAATGAAATGAAATGAAATGAAATGAAATGAAATGGGCTTCGAAATGAAATGAAATGAAATGAGCTTGGGTTAGACTTAATGGGCCTATTGGGCCTAATGGGCTTAATGGGCCACTTGGGCCTCTTATTGGGCTTAGGTCAAATTAGATTGGGCCATGGATTGGGCTTGGGCCCAATTGGGTTCGGTTGGGTACAAGTGGGCCAAAGGTTTGGGCTTTAGTCCAAATTGGCTTGGATACTAATGGGCCAACTAATGTTTGGGCCCGATAGACTAAGGTAGATCGATATGGGCCAAGTACGGGCCTTGGCCCGATTAGGTATTCGGGTTTGGTCCACGGTATGGGTCAAGATCCGGCCTTGACCCGGTTTGACTTATGGGTCAACCTTGGTCAATCCTAGAAGTCAGCATAGGTCAAAATTAGTCAACAAAAGTCAACATAGAAGATCTAGATTTCGGCTAGGGTTTAGTCTAGGATGATATTCGGTCAACCAATGTAAAATCTAGTCAATCTTGGTCAGCTAGGGTTCGGTTTTGATGGTGGTTCGGTTAGGGTTGGCCGGCTAGGCCGAAACCCTAATTGTTCGGTTCTAGATCGGTCTAGATCGAGTATAGGTCCGAGTTTAGGTGCTAGATTGGTCATAGGTTCGGATCTAAAGACTAGATCTAGGGTTTTTCATGTCAACGTTCGAGATCTAGGGTTCTAGCAACGGATCTAGCAACAATTCAAGCATTGATCACACACACATGCATTCGGTCGAATTTCTTGGCTAGCCGAGACCATATGGCCTAGGGCCATGGTCTCGGGTTCGGACATCAGGTTAACAACAATTAAGCAAGGGTTTTAGCAATGAAATAACATAAGTTTAGGGTATTACCTTGGCTTGAAAGGATCAAGAAACGAAGGGAGATGATGGTTGCTTGGGACGATCGAAATGGACGAACAAAGGGAGTATTTGGGGTTGTGATCTCGGCCGAATGGGGTAAACAAAAAGGAGATTAGGGTTGTCATTATGGGGTTTATATAGTGTAGGTTTCTAGGGTTTAGAATAGGTGTTTGAGTCTAATAGGGACTCTTTTGAATAAGAATGAGGATAAGGATCAAGTAATGTGGATAAGAGTTCAAGTATTCACACCACATGGGGTGTTTGGCCACCATGGGGTCACGATCAACGGTCTAGGCCGGCCACATTGG
This sequence comes from Calendula officinalis, assembly GCA_963853835.1. NCBI lineage: Eukaryota > Viridiplantae > Streptophyta > Magnoliopsida > Asterales > Asteraceae > Calendula > Calendula officinalis. The sequence goes on along the minus strand of OY970821.1, from coordinate 49,634,452 downwards.
CGGTCGGTCTAGGTTCGAGTACCGGTTTAGAAGTTTGGTTCATTCGTGTCACGTTTAGATTAAATTTGTACGTTTATTATTTTATCGAGAAACTTATTGTTTTAGAAATGTTTTAGCTCAAAAGTGTCACCATAAAAAAATAAAAATGTTGTGTTGACTAAAATAGTCAAACACTAATGTATGGTGTAAAAATATGTAAGTTTGTTATGTGCTAGGATGCCAGAAATAGAAATTTCTAAAAATAGAAACTTTCTAAATAAGGAAAGTTCTAGAAATGAATGAAGTTACATACCAGAAATATCGAGTTGTCACAATATTTCATGCGAAGAGTACTACTAATGGAATTCTGACATTACTTTCTTTCGTCTTGTGATCGCAGATATCTTCTAGAAGATTTGCATAGGATTCCCTTTGTCGGCGATACACAAACTTGTGATTTACTTTTGTCTTTCTGGGACACTGAAACTTCAGGCCTTTGTGCGCTTCAGATCGCCATGAGTCGTCAGATACTCATGCTTTTTCAGATGGTCGTTGGCTTCAGTAACATTCACTAAGAGTTTTGCTTAGAAAAGTATTTTTCCTCAAGGCTCAACATTATTGTCAAGTGTGCGCTGAACCTGCTATAACTATCTGATCGGTTGATCAGTATCTGATTCCGCACGGGGAATTGGTCGTTGTTTCAGATGGTGATTAGATAGTGTAGTTGGGTAACTGAAATCCAAACAGATCGGATTCTGTTACCCACAATCTGAGGAACTGATCCTCAGATTGTCTTCTAACTATTTGTCTTTTTGTCTTCATTAAATATCCTTCAGTGGGGGATGTTTTTTAGCGTCCCGACAATCTCCCCCTATTTGATGTAGACAAGTTGTTAGGCAACTCCCCCTGAATATGTGAAGGTTTTATATTTAACCTTGAGTATTTTCACAATTCAGAAGGTCTTCAAAATACCTAGAAAATATTACAGCAAATGAGGATCTGATAAAATCGTATCATGCTTTAGTTCGGTGACTCATATATTTTCTTTTTTTAGTTATTTTTAAGGTATGACAATCAATCATCTCAAGTATGTCAAAATATCATCATTGTCTGATAAAATTCATTCATGGAGAGCAAAAGATAATGAAAAGTAAATTGTTTAGCGCATCTAATGATAAAAGTAAAGATAGTTAAGTTATAGACGATTATCTTGAAAGCATAAAAACATCAACACACAAACACCGGCACACAAAAACCGGCCCCATCTTTCTTCTGATTACTCCTTCCTGCCCCTGTGACTCCCTAGGCCCATCATCCGATATTCCTCCTCCTTAGCTTCCGCTAATTCCTCTTCAGACAGCCCAAGCCTTCTGGCTATCATTCTGACCTCCTCTTCTTCAGGAGTCATTGAGCTCTTGCGCCTCTTGATTTTGGAGGGAGGGGGAACAGCGGGGCCTTTTCCCTTATCGAGGGACAAGCTTTGCATTTTTCTCTTGGGAGCTTGATCTGGAGTCCTTCATGTGACAACAGAGGAAGGGGCTATGGGGATCTTGGTAGTCCACCAAAATGAATAAGGAGAATTTCTGGTAGTGCCTCGAAGAAATCACACGACCTCCTTTCATGAGCGGCCATTGAATACCGCTCAGAGGTCCTCAACAAACTCTGATTCACACCGCCAGTATGGGCACTATCACCACAAACCAAACCACTGCCACCACTATCGAAAGTTTTGGCCGGTCTACCATCCACCATCTCTGTTGTAACCTGTTGAGGCACATATTTCTCCCACTAAAAATGTGGAGGAGTGGGTACGGTAGCTGCAACATTTTCTGCATTCACATCCTTATGAATATTTTATTGATCAGTGGCCAGAACATCCTGCACACTGTTTGTCATATGCTGGTTGTTGATTACATTCTTGATGTTGGTGTTGATGACCCCACAGTAGCTTGTTAGAAGTGCAAGCTGTTTGAAAATTTCATTAAAATTCACCACAACACCAGGGAGATTACATGAAACTGCACACCCCGGTTCCTCGAACCATCTGGTGCGTCGATTTGCGAGGCACTGTTGGGCATCTGAAGACTGTGCTTGAGAGGCACTGTTTTCAGAACCCGTATATTCCTGGTGAGAGGGACTGGAGAGAGAGGAGTGAGTAAAAGCTTACATACCTTCAGGTAATGCAGGTGCAACCTCCGTATCCAGGCTAGTTAAATTTGAGCTTTCAACCATTCCAACTTTGAAGAAAGGTCCAACGTTGTCAAAGAAATCCTTTTCCCCAAGTGAGTGCAAGAAGAACATAAATAAAAGACGAGGAAAAGAAATCAATTTCTCTTTATTGACTATAGCAACTTTCTTTACAAGTTGAGAAAAGATTAGGGATCCAAAGTCAGCTCTGGTGTCCGAAAATAATGCAGCTCCAAGAATCAATTCATGACCCGACACATAATCAAATTCGCTCATTTTGCTTGTTAAGCATTTAGAGATAGTCACAAAGAAAGCTGACCAAAGTGGACCCATCAAAGTTCTAAAAGTTTCCTCTGGAATAGGATCCCCTGTATTGGATATACGGTAGGATGGTCTTCTTTGCTTCTTCTAAAGATGGAGTTGGTTCAAAAACTTGTGGAGCCCGAATATAGTACATCTTAGTTGCGACTCTAAAGGTTGAGAGATTGAAGGAGACGGTGTGCTTACCCTGAAGAATTGTTCCTGAGATTACATCTTCCCCTGATTCGATCAGTGTTGTGCATGTATACCAGAACTCTAAAAGCATTGGTTTTGATAACAGGATATCAAAATGTAGAGTATCCCTCCGTGGATGTTGATCAAAAAATTTAATAAGCTCTTTAAACTTAGGCTTTAAGTTTCTGACACCAGGATTAAGATTGCTTCTTGAGTTGTTCTTTGTATAGTAGATCTTTGGGATACGACACATTGGGAGCCAGTTTAATGAAATCAGGTAATTTGACCTTAAGATGAATCCGTTTTGAGGAAGCAATTTGCAGAGATGAGTTTGAATGATTTTGTGGGTAAGATGAGAGAGTTTTTGATTGTGAGAGGAAAAATTTGCGAAGAGGGTGTATGAAATGTGGAAGATGTGGAGTAATTTGGGGAAAGATATTGGAGACGGTTTGATCGACGATTAGAATTTGAAATGTTAAAAACGATCGTGTGGTGGAGATGGGAAGTTATTTATAGGTAGGCAAGGTATGATGATAGAAGTCAATCATATGGCAGGGTAGTATGGCGGGAAATGACATCGAGGAGTCAACATCTAATGTCAGCTAAGGAAAATTGACCAATATCACTTAAGAATCTGTTGTTTTGAAGATATGTCCAATGAGAATGCTCCACCTCATAAGTATCTGATGGAATCCAGCATCCGATTCTTCATTAGATGGCCATTACCAACATATAGTGTCTGAAAACATGGACTATCTGAAAAGTAATTCTTTTTTTGATGCACTGAAGATACTTGTTCGGTGAGACATTGAATATCAGAGTTCAGATTCTAAGACAATGCAAGAATTTCAGTGTTTAGTGTCTTGAGTACACTAACATCAGATAATGAAAGAAAGAGAGAAACAACGATCAGAGATAACTGTTTCCTTCATAAAATCTTATCCTTAACCAAAATTGACTGATAGATATAGTTGAACTTATATGGATTCCTTAAACTGATAAAATTTGATGTTCCTAATCATAATGAGACACTAATATGGCTGATAAATCAGGCGACATTTGAGTATTCCAAGTGATCAGATCCATACATATGAAAAATGTTTGAGGCATTTTTACAAACATAAAGCAAGACATAGATTTTAAACATAACATTTATAAAATTCTTGCTTGATGATGATCAATGGAAAGTAAAGAAATTGAACAAGAACATACAAAAAAAAACAATCTTCGGACTTAGTAAAAGAAGAAAGGAAACAACAACATATGATGAAAATAACGGCAACATTGGTTGGCTTTAAGCAAGTTTTGATGATGAGAAAAGCTTCACTTTGCCTTATTGATGTTTTAGGAGAGACACATGGCTTACAACTGATTATTAATCAGATGTCTTCATGTTGTTTGCCCTGCACTAACCTTCAGCTCATTCATGGACTTTTGGATGTCCACTAAGAGATGGATGCTTGTTGTCATCGAAGACAGCTACCTTTTGTGATATATTCTTCTCAGTATTAGGTGACTTTCCTGAGCCTGATGCCAACTTCTTTCATAAGTGAGGTTATCACATTCTTTGTTTTTATGATTCTTACTGCTACACCCTTTTTCAGCAGTCTTGATTTGAATGACTTGATCTGTATGACTGTCATCGATCTCCATCTCCTCAGTTGCCTCTAAAATTATGTTTGGTTTTACGTATTCTTCCATTGATAGATCTTGAATATTTTGATCAACGTGATTGTCATCAATCTCCGTCTCCTCAATCACTTCTAATATGACATTTTGTTTCAGATAGTTCTCTATTAATAGATGTTGGATTTGTTTGAAGTCATCCATTTGATCAAAGATCGTTATCAGAGATCGGATCTTCTTGCATCGCATTCTCCTAGTGACGAACTGGGGAAGGGTGAGCAATCACCTCCACGAATTTGGAAATATGAGGTGCAAGGTCATTCCGAGTAGCTGGTGGAATGGAGATATCAATGTTTTCTAGATGCTTGAGAAAAGTTTGCAGCTGATTACTTATTTGGGCGAACCCTTCATTCATTTCATCCCGGATCTCGGATGTGATCTTTGAGAGTTCAGATTTTATATCAGCTACTGATAAGGTCAGACTGCTGATATGAGCAATGAGATTTCCTTCAGTTGGGTGGGGATCATCTGAAATGTCATAGGAGTTTTTCATTTTTGCTCCACTTCGATGCTGAGAATGTTTCACCTTTTCAGTTTGTGGGGTAGCCTGAGTCATCTCTTCATCCTGGATCTTGGATCCCTCTGATGAAAGAGCTTGGTTATTGTGACCAGATTTTGTGATGATCAGGTTCCTGTTCGCAGTCTAAAATACTTCTCTGCCAGAACGAATTTCTTGGGATTTGGACACTGTAGATTTAGGAGAGTAGTCATTGGGTACTTCAAACATAAGAATTCTGTAGTTTGGTTTAAACTTAACTTTTTCAGGAAGAACTGGAGCTGAATTTTGTTCTTCCAAGACCTGCTTTATGAGATCAGATGACTTAGACCACGAGTTACACATTTTTTGAAGAGCTTCATTTTTCTTAAATAGCGTCAGATTATCTTCTCTTAGAATCTGATTGACATACTGAAGCCCGAATACCTTGAGTTTTGAGGCTTCTATCTTTGAGGACTCTTGTGTAAGCTTTTCTAATTTTTCAGTTACTTTGGTCAGAGCAATTTCTAACTTTCATTTCTATCATGAGTATATTCTAGATCTTTTACACGTAATTTGAGTAGGGATGGATGATCTTCAGGAGAATTTTCACCAGATGTTCGTACCTTTTCAGGAGATTCAGCCTCCCATTCCCTTGAAAGAGAATATTCTGGAATATCGTATTCTTGATATTCTTTGAATAGTTGTTGTTCTTCAGCTTCTTTAAATTTAGCCATTAGACACTTGCAGTCTTTGAGATTTTCTGAATTGGAGTCAGATTCTTCTTCTATTTTAGCAAATAGACCTTTCGTTTTTTACAATTAATTCTTCATCACTTGACTCTGAGTCAGGTAGCCATATTTCAGTTGTTGCTTTAAATGCTTTTGCATGTTTCTCAGCTTTGGTGATCTGAGCTTTTAGATCTTGGTACTTCTTCTCAATGTCTTCATATTTCTTCTATTATTTGATGAAGAGCTTGAACTTGATCCTTCAGGGACTGAATTTTCTTTGACTCTGTAGTCAACTTTGATATGACTCGTTCTTCCACACTTAAAACAAACCATTTCTCCCTTTTCATTTTGGGCTCCTGCTCTGTTTCGATTTAGGAATCTTTTGCATCTTGTTGCTAACAAAGCCATAATATCAGATAAATCTTTTATATCGTCACTCTCATATCCGCCTGAGTTCGACTCACGCTCTTCTATGTCACCATCCTAGCATCATTCAGATCATCATACATTTTGTTTTCATTTTCAAAGTTCATTAATGTGTTGTATATGTTGCTCATGTTAATATCTCTCATCTGACCAGAAGTTCTCAGCACTGTAGACATAACAACCCAATCTTTTGAAAGAATTTCCAAGAAGTTGTACATTAGTTCCCGAACTTCCTTGTTGATTCCAAACTCTCTTAAATCGTTTATAAGAATGGTGAACCTTCTGTATGACATGTTGAGTGTTTCACCTCTGATAACCTTGAAAGCTTCATATTTTCGATTCAACATAGCTTTCTTGATAGCTTTGACTTCATTGGTTCTTTCATAGGATGTTATCAAGATATCCCGTATCTCTTTGGAAGTTCTACATTCTTTTACGGTGATAAAAATGTGATTTGGAATAGATGTTTGAAGGAGGAACTAGATTTCAACATCTAAACCAGCTAGCTTTTTATCCGCCTTTGTCCATTGATCTTTGGAATTGGGTTCTTCAACATCAAACATATCTTATTCTTCTTGTTTGTGTTTATCATCTCCTTCCTTCTTCTTTTTCTTTGAGATAGTTGTGCTTGGAACAAACATTTTTGGAATGTGTGGACCGTTGATAAGAATATCTTGTCCCATATCATTTTGATGTTCAACAAATCCCAGAAAAAGTATTTTCCACATACCAAAATCATCATCGGTGAAGCAGGGGCATTTGTCTTTAAACCAAGGTTCATCTGTGATAACTTCTCACTCATTTTGATCAGTAAGTAAGCAGATCAACAATTATGAATTAATTGTCCTGGTCTGATACCAATTGTTAGTCTCGTGATAAGTGATTAATACACTTAAACGTTTTCACTTATCAAATAAAAATTAAGGTAACACTCAACACTTTTTAAACTTTTCTTTATTAATCAATAATGATAAACAAAGCTACAAGTAGTTTGCGGAATACCTAACAAATAATCCAAACTAAACTACTTGTAGGTCATAGACAATAACAAATATTGTCTAAGACAAGTTCTGATCAACCACAAGACCAAACACCTTCGTTACAGAGATTCAATTCTCAAATCAAGTAACTAAGGTATCACTGGTTGTTTATACTCTGCTAAAAGGATAATGTATGAGAGAATTTTGGCAGCGTGTAAACTTGTTGGGTTCACACGGAATTTGTTCGCTAAGTCCTCAATTTATAGTATTGGGAAACGCGGTGACAAAGGAATGAACGATCGAATCCACGTGTGAGAATTTCGTTGGTGCAGAGGATATTTCATGTGACGAGCACTACTAACGGAATTCTAACAGTACTTTCTGTCGTATTGTGATCGCCGATATTTTCTAGAAGATTTACATAAGATTCCCTTTGTCGGCGGCACACAAACTTGTGCTTTACTTGTGTCTTTCTGTGACACTGAAACTTCAGGCCTTTGTGCGCTTCAGATCTCCATGCGTCTTCGGATACTCATGCTTCTTCAGATGGCCGTTGGCTTCAGTGACCTTCACTAAGAGTTTTGCTTAGAGAATTATTTGTCCTCAAGGCTCAGCGTTATTGTCAAGTGTGTGCTGAACCTGCTACAACTAACTGATCAGTTAATCAGTATCTGATTCCGCATGGGGAACTGATCGTTGTTTTAGATGGTGATCATATAGTGTAGCTGGGTAACTGAAATCCAAACAGATCAGATTCTGTTACCCATAATCTGAGGAACTGATCCTCAAATTGTCTTCTAACTATTTTCCTTTTTGTCTTCATTAAATCTTCTTCAGTGAGGGATGCTTTTTAGCGACCCAACAAATATGATAAATGACGGGTTGAACATGATATAATAACAAAGAAAGTAGTTTGAGGATCACTTATTTTGGCACTCTCGTAAAACCCGGGAAATTTGGCTTAACTTTTGCAATTGGTGGGCCATTGACATCGGGCAAATCAATGGGTTAGATCAACTGATGTAGTGGTATGTACGAGTAAATTTTACAAAGGAGAAGGTAGAACATTATTTAACAACTGTCATATCAACACTGTGGCATATTTGGAAGGCGAGAAATGAGATCGTGTTCAACAACAACATCGGGTCATTTCAAGCAATTAGTATGCAATCACAAGCCCAAGCTTTCTATTGGTTAAAACACCGGACGAAGGTAAACTGGAACACCACTACATGGGGTACTTGGTGCACCAATCCATTCATAATTTAATATAAGATGCCCTTAGGTGAGGTTACTAAACGGGTTAAGGGGTTTGGTGTCTTTTAAAATTAGGAGTTTTTCTTTGTTTGTATTTGGTTTGGTATTTGTATCCGTAGGGGTGGTTTGGTGAACTTTTTAATTTGTACATAGACATTTTTATTTTAATGGATTATGGGGTCTCTCGAGGTGGGTAATGGCAATGTCGAAGCTCGCCTTGTTTGACCTTTTCTTTGCTGCTAAAAAGAAAACAAAGAAAGTAATCAACTAATTACTCGTGCGATTATTGTTAATGGAGATTGGGCACAAGACCCACAAAGGCTTAAAATGAAGTCTTATTATATTTTAAAAAGAGGTTTGATTCTCATTCTAATAATCATCATACTTTAAATGCGACCATTTCAGAGAAAAGCTTTAATTCAAGAGGTCAAGGAAGTCGGTTTACAACTATCCGCACAAGGAACATTGCCGTTTGTAAAAATTGGTCGTGGTACCTTGGCGGTCGACCAACTTCAAGTAATTAGTCGATCTCGAGTTGTGTGGTGAGCATCTGATTACAAAAATTGTGTATACAGTCTTCCAAATTTTACATCTTTGTTCATATGCTTTTTTGATTTTTGTCCCTCAATCGTTCCTTAAGTATGTAACAACTATAATTAATAAATGAGTAATTGAGTTACAGTATTTATATGAGTTGTGTTTGTGTATGCATGAGATTTATGTTTTTATCTATTTGTATGATTGTGGGAATTCACTGAGCATTAACTTACCCCAAAGTCCCCCAACATGTGCTCGTACGAGTAGCAAGGGCAATGAGAAGGTGGAAGGTTGATATTGATGAGTTGTTGAGTTTTTGGATTTGGATTTTAAATACATTTATTATTTTCCGCACTAGCCTTATTATTTATGAGTTTTTATTTATGGGCAATATTGAGAGCAGGACAAGTTATCTTATAAAAAAGTGATTTATTATTGACTTAAAAATCTTAAATTTTTGTGTAAAAATCAAGGTGTTACAGTTCATAAGTCTAACTTCTCATAGCCCTCTTTGATGATATTTTTTATTTCAAGAATGATAATTTCAAACATTCACACCGTATAATGTATGTTGGAGCTTAGGTGGCTATTTTTAATATATATATTGGTTCCAACCTCAGTTGTAATGCATCATGAAATAGAGACTGTTTATAAATTAATGCATTGAGAGAGTCTTAGCTAGTGGATTTGTTTTTCCTTTCGTAATAGTTGAGTGAGTGAGTGTTTTACTTTGTAATTAAGTCTCAATTTCAAATAGAAGTGTTCTTCAATCACAACAGGAACTTGTGTTGCAAATTAAGGCCATTACAAGTATGAAGGTGGCTTATAAAACTTTAAATTTTGGATAGTTTTAGTTGAGAATTTCCAGTAATTAACGAATCTAGTTATATATTAATATACGGAATATGGATCAAGAAAGAAGCATCCTTATTTGAAGAAGCTAGAAAAGGGTTGCATTTTCATAAAATATACGTATAAATATACGTATGTATACATATATGTACGTATACATAAATATTTAGCCCATAGATATATATATTTTTTCACATGTAGGGTCCGGATACGGTGAGGACTCTTTTCCTGGTGAGGACTGCGAGGACTCCAAAAAAACTCTAAAAATGATCCAAAACAAACTTTTTTCAAAAAATTTCTTTTTTAAACATTAAAATTGCAGCATATAAGATACAAAAAAATATGGATCATTGTTATGATCCGCAAAAAAAAGTGGATCATAATTTTTTTTTTCAAGTTTTTTTTTTTGTCAAATGTAGTAATAATCATGGGGAGTTCTATATATTTTTTCGGAATTTTTTGAAATTTTTTTGAGGTGTCCTCACCGTTTTTTTGAGTCCTCGCAGGATCCCACTTCTTCACATGTATACCCTATATATGTATATATATATACACACAAATATATACGGTATGTATATGCATTTTCGTAAACGAAAATGCAAGTTCCGATATGAAAATGCAAATGCAAGTTACGTAAAATGCATGTGTATATATACATATATATAGGGCATGAATATGTATATATATATATACTATACTAGCTTCATAGCCCGCCCGACTGGGCGGGCATGTTTCAAGAGATATTTCATAGAAAAATACCAACAAATATTAATATTTTTAAAATGACATAAGAACAAATAGCTGTAATGATAAGTTTGTACAAAATTTGACACATGAAAAAAATGTTATATAAAATTTATAAACGAAATAAGACTTCTTTGTAAACGACATTTGTTGTTGAATTTGTGTAATTGCCAACTCTGTCACAACAATTGACCTTCAATCCGTTCTTGTTCTTAACTCGTGATAAAGCTACATAAAGTTGGCCATGTGAGGATACCGGTTTTTGTAGAAAGAACCCAACTTGAGACAACGTCTGACCTTGACTTTTTTTAATGGTCATAGCAAAGCAGACTTGAACAGGAAATTGCCTCCTATTCAATTTGAAAGGCATCTTGTTGTCGGAAGGACTAATAACCATTCGAGGGATAGCGCAAATTGTACCAACTTTGCCGCCAGATATGATTTTACCTTCGATTATATTTATCCCCATTCGTAATATCTGAAGTCTCGTTCTATTGCACAATCCAGCTTTCTGATCTATATTCCGCATACACATTACTGGAACGCCGATCTTTAAATTCAAGATATGTTGCGGGACGCCTGACATTTTTATACTGTTCAAGAAATCAGTGGTGTAAAGATCAAGGTTAAACATAGTATCATCTTCATCTGCAACAAAAACCGAGTCTGATGACTCGTATCTCTTTTCTTCTCCGGGAATTAAAGAAAGCATCCATTCGTTTATGATGTCCACCATTTCGTGTGTGGGAGCAAGAATGACTCGATCTTGAAAAAAGTTGTGTTGCCATAGATTATCCAGCAACTGAGGGTATGTTTCTTGAATAATAGCCCCAACGTTATCATCAAACTCTGGAATCAGCATGTTGTCCGGGAACTCTATTGACGATTCACCATCATTTTCAGCACCTGTGTTTAGATAATTACACAAAAGTTGATATCATTCAAAAAACATGGATTGGTTTATAAAATATTATAAATAAATGAAAAACATACCAATAGTTCCATTGCCAATATCGAGTATCCAATCTGTGAATTCCTTTATTTCTTCTCTTTGAAACTCAGATGCTCCCGAACCCAGCCTCATGTTTACTGTTAAATATAAACTGTCTAATATGTGTTGCATTTTTACCTCCTTTTACGTGACCAAAAGTATGATTTTCTTTGAAATCCTTTATGAGGCAGTCTAGCTTAATTTTAAACACTCTAGATATAATATCCGGACGGTCTTCAGATTTCAAACCTTTCTTGGCCATTTCACGGGCAATTTCAGGCCAATTAGGGTTACACGTGAAAGTTATGAATAAGTCAGGATAACCGTAAAACTTACAAATCGTCATGGCGTCTAAATAGTTCTGCATCATATACCTTAGACTTCCGGTAAATGAAGACGGTAGCACGTAATTCTTACCATGTAATACATTACCATTATCTTGATTTTGCGCCAAAATCGCCAATTTCGCATACGTCTCAGTTCTTAAATCTTTTTGCTGCGTAATTATGTATCTCACCCTCTCAGCCTCCACCATTGAGTATCCGTCAGTATAAAATTTCTTAACAATCGCCTACCACTGAGTATCCATCAGTACAAAATTGCTGTAACAATCGCCTACCACTGAGTATCATGGAGAACTGATTTCTACTGTCTTGCGATCGGTAAGCGAACCGCTCCCTCATTGATACTCGCATGCCTTTATTTTTTTCATTAAAATCGGTCACGCCTTGGTGGTAGACATCAGTACGGTACCCATCTTCTGCATAGGGGAAAAACAAAGGGTAATGCAATGTTAGGTAGATATCCCTAGGATTTGTTGTATCTTCAAAAATACCAACAATCAAAGCTGCTACTTCGGATGAAGTTGGTAGATTGTGGTTCCTCCCGTCTCGTGACCTACTGCCAATAAGTCTGAGCTTAATATTATTGTCATTTGAAGACCTTATAAATTCACCAGCCATCTGAAACTTCTCTACCAATGGATTGATTGAATCAAGCATGTCTCGTATCTGGTTCGTAAGCTGGTAGTCTATTTCATTAAAAGATGTTGACGTGCATATACGATTGATGTAAGAAAATATATATATAAGAATTAGAAAATGTAAATTGTATATTACAAATTGCAACGACATAATTAATTAGTTAATATTGCTTACCTAACAGCTTGTATCCGGTTTCAAATCTCGTTTTCCGTGTCATATATATAAGGTTGACAAATTTAGGACAGTTTCCTGGTTCGGGCATCAAATTTCACAATCTAGGTGGATTTTCTCCATTTATCCTTGAGAAGTAAGGGCCACGTCCAACATTAACGCACTCGTCTTGCTTAGCACCCATAGAAGTGAAAGCGGACATCATGTTATATCGTTGTATATTGTTTAAAAAAGAAGCGCTCTTTGGATGTTATTTGGTAATCAGATCTTTCAACAATTTTGGTGGTTCAATAATGTCAACAGGCAGTTGAACCATACCCCTCATACAACATATTGAATATGAGTGGGGGTTTGAACCGGATCCTCCTCGGTCCTTCTCAGCTTTCCAAACCATAGCACCCCAAGATGCGCATTCGAAATCAGGATCTCCATGGTCAAGGTATTATACAAAATTATGCGTACAAATCTTATGATGTAAAAAATTAATTTATAAATATAAAGAATAACGGACTTTTTAATAATATAAATTTGTACCGTTTGAAACTCCAACAAATGAATGTGGTGGTAGCTCAGATTCATTTTCTTGTTGAGGGGTGGTAAAGTTTAAACCACGAGAGATTCTCGGACGCACCGTTTTTCCTTTTTTATTAGTCTTTTTTTCCTTTGCATTTGAAGAATCTCCTATTAGACATCATAACGGGCACAATATTAAAGTTCATAGATAATAACATGTAAAAAAATTCTATTTGCTTTAGGTGTCATTTGATAGTAAGAATTGCAAAAGTTTTTTGCATAAATTAAAATTTATGGGTGTATTGATGTTGAACCTTGAAGTTTTGTTGGTGACCACTCCACTGACTGAGTAAAATAGAAGTTTTATTAAATAGCCATAGAAAATTTAGTAAATATATAGATAGAGACAAATACCGTTTATTTTGATATCACTTTTTGAAGTAACGGGAAATGTGCAAGGTTGTGTTGTAGTTGTAGGAGTTGCAAACGGTATAAATGGTGATCTGGTTGTTGGTGGGGTTGCAAATAATCCATTTATAGAAGTGGTATTTCGATGAAACATATTTAAAGTTGGACCTAATTAAATTCATTATTTAAAATGAATAAATAAACACAATAAGTAAGTCAATATATTTTTTATAAGCAAAGTAAATGCATTTTATAAATTTTGATATACAATTTACTTACATGATGAGTGGCTCATACGTGGAGCTATCACAGGCATTGGTGATATAAACGAGGGACCTAATGAAATATAAACAATGATTATATAATTAGTTGCAAAATTTTATAACAATGTTTTTATGTTTTGGGAATTAACGAATCATTAAATGTTACGATCCCTTGAATTGATACCTTTTGCTTCATTGTTGTTGGCCGATATCGAAGTTTTTGTACATTTTGACGGCCTTCCAGGACGCCGTTTAGTTATATCACTGACCAAATCTGTTATAGATAATACATATTCTATAAAATGTGAATATGTATATATTTTTTACTGTTTTAAAAAATACATTATTATTAATATATTTATAGACAATAAAGGTTGAATACTTTCACTAATTGGCATAAGTGATTTTCTTCCGATAGGTCTTCCAGGTTTGCTAACCACATTTGGAATCTCATTTGGCAAAGCTAATAGTCGAAAAGAAGTAAAATTTGGTTAAATTGTTTGACAAAGTTTTTAATTGGAAACAATATAATCTAATATATTAAGAACTGGAGTAATTAAATAAAATGCTTACATTTTTTTGAAGGCTTTCTGATATATATATTAGAGATATCTTCTAATGGTGTGTTCGACGAAGAGCACTAACATCTAATTGAGATTCTACTACGATGCGTTTTATGTTTTCTGGCTTATTCTCATTGTTTTCTACCGTGATTTTTCTTTTTCCTCCTTTTTACGAATTCCCTTTCACAATTTTCTCATCAATAGTGGGATTAGTTTTTTCCATACTATCTTTAAGTATAATATCTGCAAATAGCATTGTTAAGCATATAAGTACGATCCTAACATTCGTAAAGCATATATAGAATATGTAATATAATTTTCAGCACCATTTAAATGAATTTAAACTAAAAATAATAAGGGGCTCGATGAGCAGTGTTAAGTCAGTAAAAAGTCCCCCATTTATCCATTGTTATATAAAATTTTATACATTTAAAAAAGGAGTTGAAGCATTTCCTTATGTATAACACTGTTTAAAAATAGCACATTGTTAAAAAAGCACACTGCTAAAAATTTTGACATCATGGATGTCCAATAATGGGCCCTTAAAAAAAGCACAATGTTAAAAAAATTGATGGGCTATGCAATCAGTCGAATAGAGCCCAAATGCACCGCCCAAATTTATTTCACTAAAAGGGTTTTATGGGCTATTTAGTGTTTCGGTTTTTTAGTCAGATCAAGATTCAATTAGATTTTGTCTTTGGAGGTTATTCACGTGATATCAAATTTGACGGAAATGAACGGATCTAGGGATTTCTTTCTGTCATTCAAATTCATCAGGTGAATCCGACGCCGATTAAGTTTACAAATCATCATAAATTCATCAGGGATTTCTTTCGGTGATACAAATCAAGGATTATGTTTACATAGTATGGTTTAAATAAGTATTAGAGAATTGAACAATTTCGAATTAGGGCTAGAATTGTTTCAAAAACTTATGGATGTTGCGTATCAGCAATACAATTTTGAAGACAAATTTTCGAATTACGTATCAGTCATTGTCAAGGACTTCAACACCGGAAAAGGATCTCGGAAAGCACAATCGGTGGTCTCTGCATTTCTATCAAACTAGGTATTTCCTTTGTTATTGTGATTTAAACATGACTTTTTTTTATTTCCTGTCTGTTTCTTATAAATCGTAAATTATATTGTCAATATTTAAGATTGAAAATTACTGAGATATTAGGTTTGGGGGTTTGATATTTCATATACATAATGTTGAATGTTAAGGACTTATATATAAGATTAGAACACTTTTTCAATCCATGGATTGACAAATAAGGGTTGGTGTTACATTGTTACCTGCTGAAACATATAAAAAGTAAATAAAATAGGGTGAAACTCACGGTCGAACAAATAGTAAGTGAAATTTTGGGAATACTTATTAAGGAGACTTATTAGCTTATTAAGCCTAAAATAAGCTTGAATTTTAGATTTATTTCACATGTAAGCTAAGTATTATTGTATATGTGAGTCTTATTTTGACTATAAATGTCAATGTAATATGGTTAGGGTTAACATAATTGTTCTATAATATAGCGTCAAAGTCCAAAAACTGTTTTTTCCGTATTATTGACAATAGTCCACATGATTTTGAGCGTAAAAGTCAATGTGAACTAATAACCCTAAAAAGTGTTAAAAATCAAATTTTGAATACTAACTGATAAATTTTAGATAAAAGGGAAAACATAAACAAAAAAATATATTTAGAATATCTACTTATTAACAGAGTTTATTCTTTAATAAAAACCACAAAGGTTAATAAAAATCTTTCTATATAAAGATTAATAGTGTTTCTAAAAAAAGTCAAACATTAATAATAACCATAATTATGTATAGTAACCGATGGAGTTTTATATACGTTATATATAATATATAATTTATTATGGTACTAAAAGAGGGTAAAAGTCATCCTGGAAACAACATAATTTTGAATAAAAGAGGGTAAAAGTCATCCTGGGATAACTTATGGTCAAAATGAGTTAGGTAATTTTGTTGATATTTGAATAATATGTTTCCATTGAAAGTTTTCTATGAAGGCTGCTGGTTAAAAACGCAAATACTGGTTTTAAGAAAGGCAAAGACGTATTGCGAGGATTTGTTGATCTTACTTTAACTCTTTTGGTGCACTTCTTACATGCCTTATAAGCCCAGCCCGATTGGTCGTGTACACAATGAAGAGTTGCAAATACTATACAGTGGGAATCCTGTATATATTAAACTAATATAAAAGTAAATTAAAGGAAACCATAAATAGATAATGGTATGATAGAAATAGTTAAGGGACTGTTTGCTGCATCAATATTTCCTATTGGGGTAATGGATTTCGGTTTATTGTTTGCTGCAATAAACATGTAGAAGTTAGTAATCGTTTCATACACAAACTAAAATGTAGTTTACTTTATTTACCTTGATCTGTTTGCATGTTAACAGGACTCTAGTTTGGATTCTCAGTATTATGAAATCTTCTGGACCCTAGTGATATCCCAGAACTTGCCAACCTCCTCAAGTTTCCTCTAGATGAAGTTGATGTTTTGAGGTAATTCATCTTCCCTTTTCCTTTTCTTTTGTCTGTGTTTGTATTCATCTTGAAGTATTTAAGAATTATACTGTTAATAAATGATTGCAAATAAGTTTAAACATTAAGATACTTTTATGTTTGATTTTGACTTTAAAAGTCAGAATCAATAAATAAGTAAATAAATAGTATAAAATTTTCATAGTAAAAAACAGTATATAATTTAAGTCTTTTACACTTTTAAAGTCAAATCTGACTATTTAAAGTCTATTATGATTTTTAATACTGACTATATTTAATTCTGACTTTAAAGTTTTTAATGACTATATTTAATACTTTTAATCAAATCCTATGTTTAACAAAAAACTATTAACCTTAAATATGATCAGATTTTATAAAAACTGTAAAAAGCAGTATTTAATACTGCAATTTATAAAAACAGTAAAAAGCACAGTAAATTTAAATAAAAATAAGTGGAATAAAAACAGTAATTTTGAGTAAATTTCAGTAAACAAATACTATCAAATTTTTCATTAAATTGCAGTATTAAAACAGTATAAATTTCAGTAATTAAACTATATTTTATGCAGTTTTTTTTATATTTTTTTTTAATACTGTTTTTTTACATTTATATAGTTTTATACTGTATTTTTGTATACAAATTTAATATTTAAAAGTCAAACTTGGACAGTTTACTTTAAAATTAAAACTGTATAGTTATTAGAAATAGTACTGTTTTTTACCTTACCAATAAAAATAGTAACACAGAAAGTAAATTTTAAACCACCAATAAAAAGTGTAATAAAACAGTTATTTTAAGTAAATTACAGTAAAAAAAACAGTATTTGTTCAATACTGCAATTTATAAAAATAGCAAAAAGCACGGTATATTTAAAACCAAAATAAGTGGGAAAAAACAGTAATTTTGAGTAAATTTCAGTAAACAAACACTATCAAATTTTTCATTAAATTGCAGTATAAATTTCAGTAATTAAACTATATTTTGTACAATTTTTTTATACTGTTTTTTAATACTGTTTCATTACAATTTATACTGTTTTATACAAATTTAATATTTAAAAGTCAAACTTGGACAGTTTACTTTAAAACTAAAATTGTATGGTTACTAGAAATAGTACTGTTTTTTCACCTTAACTATAAAAACCCTAAAACAGACAGTAAATTTTAATCCACCGATAAAAAGTGTAAAAAAACAGCAATTTTAGGTAAATTATAGTAAAAAACAGTATTTGTTTAAAACTGCAATTTATAAAAGTAGTAAAAAGCACATTAAATTTCAATAAAAAAAAAGTGGGAAAAAAACAGTAATTTTGATTAAATTTTAGTAAACAAACACTATCAAATTTTTCCATTAAATTGCAGTATTAAAAAAGTATAAATTTCAGTAATTTCCCTAAATTTATACATTTTTTTATACTGTTTTTTTAAACGGTTTCTTTACATTTTATACTGTTTTAATCTGTATTTTCGTATACAAATTTAATATTTAAAAGTAAAACTTGGACAGTTTACTTTAAAAGTAAAACTGTATGTTAAAACTAATTAGTCAAACTTACCTGGAAAAAAATATTGTTAAAATATGATTAAGAAACGTGCACACTAATAATATGTTAATGAAGTTTTAATTTAGGGTTTTAAAAATACCTGGTAATTGAAGCTTTATTTTTTGTGCTGCAAAGACGTTTCCTGCAAGGTAATACAGTTTATATTAATAACAGGTCGTTACTAATCATTTTTTTAAATAATTCGTAAATATAATTGAACTGAGACAGAGTAATAAACTGCAGTTTTAATTATGAGGAATCAACCAAATAGAATTGTTTTATCGTGTTGTCGTTTATGATTTGAAACTAGGAGACATCTATGAAGATAACAAAATCAGGATGTTGACTGCAGTTGACACAAAGGAATACCTCAGCCTATTAAGCGTATGAAAAATCGAAGGAATGAATATGCACCTTCACCTGATGTTCTTCTTTAAATCACCGAATCGTAATTGGCTGTTAACTTGTAAGTATTTCAACCATATTTGCATGGTTTATATTGGGGTCAATGGTTAACGAATTTTAAAAAATGGTAAAGGTAAGTGAAATCACGAGATTTATAGAATAGATTATGTTATACTGTAGACTAAACCAGAATTTTAGTTGAGTATTTATTTGAAAGTATTGACTGTATAATTATTTTGAATTTTTACTATAATTATCACAAAAAATGCCGTAATTATCACTGTGGAAGGCCCATTATTTTTGGTGGTATTAAATTGTTTTTAAAGCAAAGAAACAAATAAATAAAAAAGTTAATTTGACAGCCTGTTCGGTGATTTAGGAAGATTTGTTAAGCCGTAAATTTCGCATATGTTTAACTGCGGGAAATTTGGTATTCGGAATAGGCTGAGGATTTCGTTGACCAATGGTGTAATTACACATGGCAATATGGACCAATAGAAGAAGATATGGTCTAATTATATATGTATATATACATATATGTTTGTATATGCATGCATATATGTTTTCAAATAAGAACCATTTTCTAACTTCTTCAAATAAGGACCATTTTCAATGGATCATTACCCTTAGTATACTTACTCCATGTTTTCTTTTTTCTCTTCAAATTTTGTTATAGTTTGGACAATTGTGTGAGGTACTTAAAGACAAGCGCTGGCACAAAAATAAAAACACAAACAAATGCATATATATTAATACATACATGACGAACATGAACATATACATATACTTATTCATACACATGTCATTACAAGTACTTAAAATAATTGATAAGTGCACCTACGTACGTACATAAGGTACTTATTTAACACAACCAACCACTTGGTTACATTCAAAAGTGCACCTACGTACGTACACGCGGTACTTATTCAACACAACCAACCAAGTCCACTAGCAAATGTTGAATAACTAAGTGGGCATGAGGTAAACACCGATAGCATCGAGGTAATCTTTGTGATGCCCGAAGAATCCTGCAAAGTTACCTTTTGAGACGGGTACCGAGAAATGAGTTCCGTTTTCAATACCATACGGTCAAAATTTCTTCGTACTAGTTGCAAATGTTAGCGATGTCACAACCAACTTCGACTCAAAAAATCCAAATGTCCCACTTATGTAATTCAACTCATCCACTTCAATGTCAATCTCAACCTTGACATATTTCAATTAAAACTATATTAATAAATCATGATTAAACTTTATAATAAATTAAATGATTTATGAAATTAATTTTGTTTAATTAGCACCTCAGAGGGACCGCCACCCGAACCCCCAAACATTGGTGAACGGAGCAGATTTCCATCTTCATCTTCGCTAGTAAAGCCGATTGTGTCACACCCCGCCAAAAATGGTTTTAATAGTAATAAATGGTTTGCGGAAGAATGAGATGTAACATTCATGAGTAACACAACTATGATTATTGCAAACATTTAATAGTTTTAAAATGTAATTAATACTTGAAATAAGTATTATCCAAAATTTATAAATGTTTAGAAATGAAAAGACATTCGTGGCATCTTGACGATATGCATGCTCATGATCCAAAGTCTATTGACTCAAAGCTTCTCCTAATTACCTGAAAAACATATATAAAACGATCAACAAAATTGTTAAGTGAATCCACATGTTTAATATTGGTTTTGTAAGCCAAACATGGCAAAATCGTATAGTAAAATGTTATTTGAAAATGATTTGAAAATACAAAGTTTTTGTGTGTCAATCGGCATAAATTGTATAATAAAATATAGATTTGAGTTACCCAAAATGTATATGTACCAACAAGGCAAAAATATGTGTGATGATAAGATGTTCAAAAATAATTTGATATAAAGAAAATGTTGTCATAAAATTTGATATGTAAAGACATGTAAGTAAACAAAATAATAAGATTTTAAAGAGAAGTAAAGATAGAAAATGTATGACTGATGTCCTCAACAGTTAGCTACGCCATTGAGTTAAGTAACAAACAAAAATGTGGGAGGAAGAGTGTCAGCCAATGGTACCATCTGCATATCCAGGGCCTAGTCGCAACTAGCTAAGATTATGGCTTGTAAGCATCTACCTATGCACTACACCTACTTAGTCAGAGCATAAAGACTGTTTGTCATGGTTTGAATAATGTATCATCACAATAAAAATAATGTAAGCATTTAATAAAAGAATTGATATTTTTTTCACCCCAAATATTTGAAAAATCAGTAAATAAAATATGGTAAAAAGTGGGGCTGTGGACTCACCTGATGCAAGTTTCCAAAAATGTAACTAAGCAAATATGCAGTTTGCGATCAGCGACGCCTAGTGCCCTAAATGCATAAAAGTAACCTTGAGCGATATGTTGGTGACTCGATTGGATAATGTTGCATTTTAAGAACTTTTGATTTTGTATGTTATGAGTTTAAAAAATAGTTTGCTTTGATAAAATATCAGATAGTTGTATCATGTGCGATTATTTAAATTCAATAATTTAAATAATTATAAATAATCAAATAATTTTTTTTATTACATAATTATTTAGATCAGTAAATAATAACTGATATTTGAAAACCTTTATTAATATAATAAACAGATAATAAACAATTATTATAATTAAATTAAATAATAATTAAAGAAATCTGTTAAAAATATATTGGATAGATTCTTTGTGGGGCTCGACGGATTGCCGTGCAAAGGATAACCAACGACGCCGGGGTTATGGCCGGCGACGGGAACCCGCCGGCAAGGTCACGTGGCCGGAATACTAACGATACACAACCATACGCACAAAACCAAAACGGGTTACAGTCATACCTTTACTTCGAGTGTTGAAGAGAGAGCAAAGATGATGTTCACGGAGCTGCTAGGGGTTCGTCGGAGGATTAACGCGCCTGTCGGGGTGAACGTTTTGTCGGAGATACGCTTCTGGTTCGATAGCGAGAGAGAAAACCCGAGAGTGATCGAACAGCCACCCAAGTTGTACCATGTTTGCCAGAGAACTTGCTGCGTCGGACTTCATGGTTGTGGTTGCCCGAATTTCGAAACAGAAGATGATGGTGGCTTTCTATACTGTGAGAGAGAGCCAAAGGGAGATGAAGATTTGCGAGAGGTTGTATTTGTTGCCAGAAATCACTACTGTGTTCAATGGATTTATGCTTTGCCGGAAGATCTAAGAACAAGGTGATGCCGTGTTTGTTGGTTGCCGGCAAAACGTACACAGCGAGGGGAGGATGCGGCTGCCATGTGGTGTCTAGGGTATTAAGGTTGAAGTAAGGTACTAGGGTTTTAATAGGCTTTTATGTGTTGAATCTTGATTGGTTAAATGGTTATAAGGCATAAAATATTAAAAACAAATAAGAATCTCGGTGGTGTAACGAGATGGGGTGGAGAGTATGTGTACTTTTATTTTAATAAATTGTTCTTTGATGTATCTGATATACGCATTTACTGTAAGTGTTACCTTATAAAATAATTCTACTGGGGTTTTACTTGGTTTTCGATTGTGGTCATTTCCTGACTGAAATTTATGAGTTCAGATATAAATTTGACCATTTTAAATATTATCGATCATACTTAGTACTTATGTGTCGTTAATTGTTTAATTAAACGCGTAAGATATTTCGTATCGGTTTGTTTGGTTGAGCTATTGTATCATTATGAATTTTAAAATTCATATTTTTGAAATGTTTCATAATTATGTTGAGTTACCAACTCGCTATATGTACAGCTCTAACTATATGAGACAGAAACTACCATGTGCATATATAATGATGATGTGTACTAATGAGACATGATGTAAGGGTTTTACTCTATACTCAAATGTAAATGAATGCTCATAAATTAAATTAGGGTTCTAGTACACTATTAGGGTTACAATAAATAACGAATTAAATGTCTAAATTTTAGGGTTGTCACATTCTCCCCTTGTTAAAGAAATTTCGTCCCGAAATTTAAGATAATGTAATAATAGGTTAGTGGTCGGAAGAAAGGTGTGAATGTTAGCGTTTCATGCGGGATACGACTTCCGTTTAGATGAATCCTGGTTAACTTTCTCCTTTGATTGTCTTTGTTCATAGGAATAAAATGTGTAGATGATATTGTCAAGCGATTAACGATTTCCCAAATCGTATTGTGACGGCTAGAAGTTTGACGTAACTAGTGATATAAATAAAGTATATAGAATTTGGTTCCCATTTCTATTCGGAAATCTCGAGCTGTTGTAGGAGACGTGAAAGTAAGTATAACAGGTTGAACACTTGGTGATATAGATTACAATCTCCTTTTTCGTATTTGGTATCCAGTACATCTTCTTCATATGTTTGTACATCTTATTAGCACTGAGATGAATCGAGTATTTAGATTTATGAACTTCGTCCAAAATGATGTCGTGAAAGCTTCCAAAGCTAGGAACGTATATTCTATTCGCGACATATACAATGTTCCATCAGGCTTAGTTTCTAGTAGTTTATCCATAGTGCAAAGAAATTCTTCTTTAGCGTTCTCTTCTTTTAGATTATCGATTTGGAAACCGCCGATTTACGAAGAGAGGTTTATATGGTGAGATTTGTTCAAATAGGATTTTCTAATGCTCGCACATGGCTTAGTTTCTAGTAATTTATCCATAGTGCAAAGAAATTCTCCTTTAGTGTTCTCTTCTTTTAGAATATCGATTTGGAAACTGCCGATTTACGAAGAGAGGTTTATATGGCGAGATTTGTTCAAATAGGAATTTCTAATGCTCGGACATGACGTGGTTGATTCATTTTTTTTATTTTATTTTTTTTACTAAGGGTGTCGGCCACAACGGTTGGCCTTCTTGCAATGCTTCTCGATTTCGCAATCGTTAACATTTAGAAATCTCGACATGATATCATTTCCTTGGGTTAAACTTCTTCAAATCGAAAATATGTTGAAGACATTAGTGGTCAGTAAAGATAGTACATACAGTTCTGCACAGAGAATGTCACCAGGTTTTAACACGAGCATTATTGCGCCTAGTTCGAGATCATTAGCGGGGTAGTTCCGCTCATGGAATTTCAGTTATCGAGAGACATATGAAATTACTTTTCCATTTTCCATTAAAAAGACATAACTGTGATCATATACATGATAAAGTATGATTATAAAAAAAATCATGTGATTGTACATTTGATCAAATGTTATTATAAAAAAATCAGTTGTGATTATATAAAAACATCACAAGTGATTATGTTGACAATCACATGTGATTAAATATACAATCACATATGATTATCACTTAATATTATTCTTTTTACCAAAAATAATAAACAAAAAAATAATAATATTGTTCCATTGCAATGATAGTACGTACTAAGAAAAGTGCGATATTTCAAAAACAAAATTGTATATGGTTAAGGATCATTATGAAATAACAAAAATCAAAAGGCTTAGCTTAAAGAGAAGTTAAACTACGTTGATCAAACTTTAGATAAAAGTTGTTTGGATTCTCAGTTTCTTTTAACTCGTACAGATATCTTGAAAACTTTAAATGATTAGGCACACATGGACTTGTTGGAGCTAACCCTGAAAGAATATTGTTAGTCCCGTTATAAGTGAATTAATACACTTATACTCTTTCACAAATCAAATAAAAATTAAGGTAACAGTCAGCACTTTTTAAACTTTTATTTATTTATCAATAATGATAAACAAGGCTACAAGTAGTTTGCGGAATAGCTAAGAACAAATCTAACTAAACTACTTGTAGGAGATAGACAGTAAAAAATACTATCTAAGACAAGTTCTGATCAACAAATGATCAGGCACAAGACCAGACACCTTCGTTACAGAGATTCAGTTCTCAAATCAAGTAATTAATGTATCACTGGTTGTTTACACTATGCTTAAAGGATAATGTCTAAGAGACTATTAGAAGCGTGTAAACTTGTTGGGTGTACACGGAATTCGTTCGTTAAGTCCTCAATTTATAGTATTGGGAAACGTGGTGACAAAGGAATGAACGATCGAATCCACGTGTGAGAATTTCGTTGGTGCAGAGGATATTTCATGCGACGAGCACTACTAACGAAATTCTGACAGTACTTTCTGTGGTCTTGTGATCGTCGATATCTTCTAGAAGATTTGCATAGGATTCCCTTTGTCGGCGACACACAAACTTGTGATTTACTTGTGTCTTTCTGTGACACTGAAACTTCAGGCCTTTGTGCGCTTCAGATCGCCATGATTCTTCAGATACTCATGCTTCTTCAGATGGCGATTGGCTTCAGTGACATTCACTAAGAGTTTTGCTTAGAGAAGTATTTGTCCTCAAGGCTCAACATTATTGTCAAGTGTGCGCTGAACCTGCTACAACTATCTGATCGGTTGATCAGTATCTGATTCCGCATGAGAAACTGATCTTTTTAAGGTATGACAATCAATCAACTCAAGTATGTCAAAATATTATCATTGTCAGATAAAATTCATTCATGGAGAGCAAAAGATAATGAAAAGTAAATTGTTTAGAGCATGCAACGATAAAAGTAAAGATAGTTAAGTTATAGACGATTGTTTTGAAATCATAAAAACATCAACACACAAATACCGGCACACAAAAACCGGCCCCATCTTTCTTCTGATTACTCCTTCCTGCCCCTGTGACTCCCTAGGCCCATCATCCGATATTCCTCCTCCTTTGGTTCCGCTAATTCCTCTTCAGATAGCCCAAGCCTTCTGGCTGTCATTCTAACCTCCTCTTCTTCAGGAGTCATTGAGCTCTTGCTCATCTTGATTTTGGAGGGAGGGGGAATAGCGGGGCCTTTTCCCATATCGAGGGACAAGCTTTGGGTTTTTCTCTTGGGAGCTTGATCTGGAGTCGTTCATGTGACAACAGAGGAAGGGGCTATGGGGATCCTGGTAGTACCACCAAGATGAATAAGGAGAATTTCTTGAAGTTCCTCGAAGAAACCACTCGACCTCCTTTCATGAGCGGCCATTGAATACCGCTCAGAGGTCCTCAACGAACTCTGATTCACACCGCCAGTACGGACACTATCACCACGAACCTAACCACTGCCACCACTATCCAAAGTTTTGGTCGGTCTACCATTGACCCTCTCCGTTGTAACCTGTTGAGGAACATATTTCTCCCCCTGAAAATGTGGAGGAGTGGGTTCGGTAGCTGCAACATTTTCTGCATACCTGTGTGGCTCAACATGTTTGGAATTAAATTGTTTTAAGATCTGAGTAGATATTTCCTCAAACATGTCACTGATTGATTTTTCAAACTTATTGAATCCGAAGGGAGATCAGCATTACCAGAGGTGAGGTTGTGAATGGCAGAGATGAGATTACCAATTTTTCCAGATTGTGCATTCACATCCTTATGAATATTTTGCTGATCAGTGGCCAGAACATCCTGCACACTGTTTGTCATATGCTGATTGTTGGTTAGATTCTTGATGGTGGTGTTGATGACCCCACAGTAGCTTGTTAGAAGTGCAAGCTGTTTGAAAATTTCATTAAAATTCACCACAACAGCAGGGAGATTACGTGCAACTGCACACCCCGGTTCCTCGAACCATTTGGTGCGTCGGTTTGCGAGGCACTGTTGGGCATTTGAAGACTGTGCTTGAGAGGCACTGTTTTCAAATCCCGTATATTCTTGGTGAGAGGGACTGGACAGAGAGGAGTGAGTAAAAGCTAACATACCTTCAGGTAATTCAGGTGCAACCTCCGCATCCAGGCTTGTGAAATTTGAGCTTCCAACCATTCCCACTTTGAAGAAAGGTCCAACATTGTCAAAGAAATCCTTTTTCCCGCGTGAGTGCAAGAAAATCATACATAAAAATCGAGGAAAAGCAATCAATTTCTCTTTATTGGTTGTAGCAACTTTCTTTACAAGTTGAGAAAAGATTAGGGATCCAAAGTCAGCTCTGGTGTCCGAATATAATGCAGCTCCAAGAATCAATTCATGACCCGACACATAATCAAATCCGCTCGTTTTGCTTGTTAAGCATTGAGAGATAGTCATAAAGACAGCTGACCAAAGTGGACCCATCAACGTTCTAGAAGTTCCTATGGAATAGGATCCCCTGTATTGGATATACGGTAGGATGGTCTTCTTTGCTTCTTCTAAAGATGCAGTTGGTTCAAAAACTTGTGGAGCCCGAATATAGTACATCTTAGTTGCGACTCTGAAGGTAGAGAGGTTGAAGGAGACGGTGTGCTTACCCAGTAGAATTGTTCCTGAGATTACATCTTCCCCTGATTCGTTCAATGTTGTGCATGTAAACCAGAACTCTAAAAGCATTAGTTTTGATAACGGGATATCAAAATGTAGAGTATCCCTCAGTGGATGTTGATCAAAAAATTTAATAAGCTCTTTAAACTCAGGCTTTAAGTTTCTGACACCAGGATAAAGATTGCTTCTTGAGTTGTTCTTTGTATAGTAGATCTTTGTGTAAGGATACGACACATTGGGAGCCGGTTTAATGAAATCATGTAATTTGACCTTAAGAGGAATCCGTTTTGAGGAAGCCATATGCAGAGATGAGTTTGAACGATTTTGTGGGTAAGATGAGAGAGTTTTTAATTGTGAGAGGAAAAATTTGCGAAGAGGGTGTATGAAACGTGGAAGATGTGGAGTAATTTAGTGAAAGATGTGGGAGACGGTTTGATCGACGATTAGAATTTGAAACGTTAAAAATGATCGTGTGGTGGAGATGAGAAGTTATTTATAGGTAGGCTAGGTATGATGATAGAAGTCAATCAAATGGCAGGGTAGTGTGGCGGGAAATGACATCGAGGAGTCAACATTTAATGTCAGCTAGGAAAAATTGACCAATGGCACTTGAGTGTCTGTTGTTTTGAAGATAGGTCCAATGAGAATGCTCCACCTCATAAGTATCTGATGGAATTCAGCATTCGATTCGTCATCAGATGGTCATTAACAACATATAGTGTCTGAAATCATGGACTATCTGAAAAGTAAATATTTTTTTTTTTGATGCACTAAAGATACTGGTTCGGTGAGACATTGAATATGAGAGTTCAGATACTCAGACAAAGCAAGAATTTCAGTGTTTAGTGTCTTGAGTACACTAACATTAGATAATGAAAGAAAGAGAGAAACAACGGTCAGATATCACAGTTTCCTTCATAAAATCTGATCCTTGTTTTTCTTAGAATTAATATAACCAAAATTGACTGATAGATATAGTTGAACTTATTTTGATTCCTTAAACTGATAAAATGCCATGTTCCTGATCATAATGAGACACTAAGATATGGCTAATAAATCAGGTGACATTTCAGTATTCCAAGTGATCAGATCCATACATATGAAAAACGTTTGAGGCATTTTTACAAACATAAAGCAAGACAGAGATTTTAAACATAACACTTCAAAAATCTTGCATGATGATGATTAGTGAAAAGAAAAGAAATTGAACAAGAACATACAAAAAAAAAAACAGTCTTCAGACTTAATAAAAGAAGAAAGGAAACACAAACATATGATGATAATAACGGCAACATTGGTTGGCTTTAAGCAACTTTCGATGATGAGAAAAGCTTCGCTTTGCCTTATTGATGATTTACGAGAGACGCAGGGGCTTACAACTGATCATTAATCAGATGTCTTCATGTTGTTTGCCATGCACTAACCTTCAGCTCATTCATGGACGGCTGAGCAATCACCTCCGCGAATTTGGCAATATGAGGTGCAAGGTCATTCTGAGCAGCTGGTGGAATGGAGATAGCAATGTTTTCTAGATGCTTGAGAAAAGTTTGCAGCTGATTACTTATTTGGGCGAACCCTTCATTCATTTCATCCCGGATCTGGGATGTGATCTTTGAGAGTTCATATTTTATATCAGCTACTGATAAGGTCAGACTGCTGATATGAGCAATGAGATTTCCTTCAGTTGGGTGGGGATCATCTGAAATGTCGTAGGAGTTTTTAATTTTTGCTCCACTTTGATGCTGAGAATGTTTCACCTTTTCAGTTTGAGGGGTAGCCTGAGTCATCTCTTCATCCTGTATCCTGGATCCCTATGATGAAAGAGCTTGGTTATTGTGACCAGATTTTGTGATGATCAGGTTCCTGTTCGCAGTCTGAAATACTTCTCTGCCAGAACGAATTTCTTGGGATTTGGACACTGTAGATTTAGGAGAGTAGTCATTTGGTACTTCAAACATAGGAATTCTGTAGTTTGGTTTAAACTTAACTTCTTCAGGAAGAACTGGAGCTGAATTTTGTTCTTCCAAGACATGCTTTATGAGATCAGATGACTTAGACCACAAGTTACACGTTTTTCGAAGAGCTTCGTTTTTCTTAAACAGCGTCATATTGACTTCACTTAGAATCTGATTGACACACTGAAGCCCGACTACCTTGAGTTTTGAGGCTTCTATCTTTGAGGACTCTTGTGTAAGCTTTTCTAATTTTTCAGTTACTTTGGTTAGAGAAATTTCTAACTTATCATTTCTATCATGAGTATGTTCTAGATCTTTTACACGTAATTTGAGTAGGGATGGATGATATTCGGGAGAATTTTCACCAGATGTTCGTACCTTTTCAGGAGATTCAGCCTCCCGTTCCCTTGAAATAGAAGATTCTAGAATATCGTATTCTTGATATTCTTTGAATAGCTGTTGTTCTTCACCTTCTTTAAATTTAGCCATTAGACACTTGCAGTCTTTGAGATTTTCTGAATTGGAGTCAGATTCTTCTTCTATTTTAGCAAATAGACCTTTCGTTTTATTTTCAATTAATTCTTCGTCACTTGACTCTGAGTCAGTTAGCCATATTTCAGCCGTTGCTTTAAATGCTTTTGCATCTTTCTCAGCTTTGGCGATCTGAGCTTTTAGATCTTGGTACTTCTTCTCAGTTTCTTCATATTTCTTCTGTTATTTGATGAAGAGCTTGAACTTGATCTTTCAGGGCCTGAATTTTCTATGACTCTGCAGTCAGCTTTGATATGACTCGTTCTTCCACACTTAAAACAAACCATTTCTCCCTTTTCATGTTGGGATCCTGCTCTGTTTCGATTTAGGAATCTTTTGTATCTTGTTGCTAACAAAGCCATACGATCAGATAAATCTTTTATATCGTCCCTCTCATATCCGCCTGAGTTCGACTCACGCTCTTCTATGTCACCATCCTAGCATCTTCAAATTTTTCATCGTCAGCATCATTTAGATCGACAACATTTTCCAGTTTTGCTTTTAGAGCTCTTCGAGAGGATTTGGAAGAGCTTGCAATGAGTGCAGTGGAAGTGAGAGCCTCATTCAGATCATCATACATTTTGTTTTCATTTTCAAAGTTCATTAATGTGCTGTATATGCTGCTCATGTTCATATCTCTCATCTGACCAGACGTTCTCAGCACTGTAGACATAACAACCCAATCTTTTGAAAGAATTTCCAAGAAGTTGTACATTAGTTCCCGAACTTCCTTGTTGAGTCCAAACTCCCTTAAATCGTTTATAAGAATGGTGAACCTTCTGTATGACATGTTGAGTGTTTCACCTCTGATAACCTTGAAAGCTTCATATTTTCGATTCAACATAGCTTTCTTGCTAGCTTTGACTTCATCGGTTCCTTCATAGGATGTTATCAAGATATCCCGTATCTCTTTGGCAGTTCTACATTCTTTTACAGTGATAAGAATGTGATTTGGAAGAGACGTTTGAAGGAGGAACTAGATTTCAACATCTAAACCAGCTAGCTTTTTATCCGCCTTTGTCCATTGATCTTTGGAATTGGGTTCTTCAACATCAGACATATCTTCTTCTTGTTTGTCTTTATCATCTCCTTCCTTCTTTTTCTTTGAGATAGTTGTGCTTGGAAGAAACATTTTTGGAATGTGTGGACCGTTGATAAGAATATCTTGTCCCATATCATTTTGGTGTTCAACAAATCCCAGAAAAAGTATTTTCCACATAACAAATTCATCATCGGTGAAGTATGGGCATTTGTCTGTAAACCAAGGTTCATCTGTGATAACTTTTCACTTATTTTGATCAGTAAGTAAGCAGATCAACAATTATGAATTAATTGTCCTGGTCTGATACCAATTGTTAGTCCCGTGATAAGTGATTAATACACTTAAACGTTTTCACTGATCAAATAAAATTTAAGGTGACACTCAACACTTTTTAAACTTTTCTTTATTAATCAATAATGATAAACAAAGCTACAAGTAGTTTGCGGAATAGCTAACAAAAAATCCTAACTAAACTACTTGTAGGTGATAGACAATAACAAATACTATCTAAGACAAGTTCTGATCAACAAATGATCAGCCACAAGACCAAACACCTTCGTTACAGAGATTCAATTCTCAAATCAAGTAACTAAGGTATCACTGGTTGTTTACACTCTACTCAAAGGATAATTTCTGAGAAAATTTTGGCAGCGTGTAAACTTGTTGGGTTCACACGGAATTCATTCGCTAAGTCCTCAATTTATAGTATTGGGAAACGTGGTGACAAAGGAATTAACGATCGAATCCACGTGTGAGAATTACGTTGGTGTAGAGGATATTTCATGTGACGAGCACTACTAACAGAATTCTAACAGTACTTTATGTCGTATTGTGATCGCCGATATATTCTATAA
Source organism: Calendula officinalis (assembly GCA_963853835.1). Taxonomy (NCBI): domain Eukaryota; kingdom Viridiplantae; phylum Streptophyta; class Magnoliopsida; order Asterales; family Asteraceae; genus Calendula; species Calendula officinalis. The sequence continues at coordinate 49,603,114 of OY970821.1, read as the reverse complement.
GATTTACATAAGATTCCTTTGTCGGTGACACGCAAACTTGTGCTTTACTTGTGTCTTTCTGTGACACTGAAACTTCAAGCCTTTGTGCGCTTCAGATCGCCATGCGTCTTCTGTAGGGTTTCATTGTACTCGATCAACCACTTGGGTCGACCGCCTAGCATGCTTTGTTCGAACCTTGCTGACCAAGAACATGAACTTGTTCTTGACCGGTTAAACCAACTAGCTGATTTAATCCCTAAAAGCGGAACTGGGATTAAACCTAATCCTTAAACCCTAAAGGATTGGGATGTTGGAGATTTAGATTAGGTTAACAAGAAAGAAACCTTGTACGAAGAACTCGAACACACACATTGCTTGTGTGGTTCGTTCGACCATCAACCAAAGAACCCTAGGGTTCTTTGGTCGAAATTCGTCCAAGAGGGAGAAGGGAGAAAAGCGTTTTCCCAAAACATACCTTGTTGATTGCTTAAGATTAATCCACTGATGATGAACAAATCGAGCGATCTTCTAGTTGATCTAAGCAATGAACTTGTTCTTCAAAACTTGAAGAACACGAAGAACGAACGAAGAACACGAAGAACACAAGACTTGTGTTCTTCCCCTGATCTTGTTCGGCCGAAAATAGGGAAAGGAAGGGGATGATTTTCGTGGCTTGTGTATGTGTGTAAGGGGTTTAGGGTTTACCCTAAGCCTCTTATTTATATACAAATAAGTTACGCTTAAAACCCTTCTAGTTTAATTAATATTAGAACTTTAATTAAACTTCCTTTTAACACTTCCATCCCTTATAGTTTTAACTAGGTTATTATCATTGCACTTAACTATCAAATGTCTAGTACTAACACACTATAATTTTGGTACCCATATACACGAAATTATATACTTGTATTTATACTTTTAATAGTTAATTATATAATAACCTTTATATAATTTATACAACAATATTATCCAATTACTATATGATTTAATAGCTTTAAATCATATCATGGATAATCTATAATTAACACATTGTATATTTACTCAACTAGTAAATGTACAAATACTTGTATTAATTAGTTAGTTAAACTAATCTAGTAATAAGTTAAACTTAACTTAATACTTAACTGATTCATAATGACTATTATGAATCATTCCTCTTCGTAGTATCATTGCTTATCTTGCTCGTATTACATGCACTCACCGGTGTGACCCTTAAGTGTTTCGTAGGCATGGATATATCATCATAGGTTGACTGAATGTGCACATAATTCCTTCAGACTCCCACTTGTGCAAGTCTGTAACCTTTGTCTTAATGATACGAGCTACAGTAGCCTTCTAGATGGGCATGTAGGTAACCAACCCCATAAAAACAGCTTACGTAACCCATGTATGGTTTATGAAAAACTATTTAATAGCGTCTCCTAGTAAAGAACACTCTGTCTTTACTTCTTGGGCAAACTATGTTAGGCTCATCCCTTGCAGCACGATATTTATGATGACGAATACGAGCATGGTAGAAATTATCAACTCCTGTATTCGAAATCATTTCATGACTTCTTGATTCAAACTGTTGTGATAAACGACAAAGAACAAATCAGTTCGTTTGGGCATGGCCATGCACTTTCAATTATATCATCACGTCAAAGGACCTATAAATATCTCTCCTAAAAAGGAGGTGCAATTACCATCTTGTATATTTTGATTTAAAATACAACTTCCTTTGTACCCAGTATCGCCTCGTATGACAAACGTATTTCAGTATTGTCTAAGGTGAACCAAAGCACATTAGTCATTGTATCCTAAACCAAATACCACAGGCTTAAGGAGAATCCTAGTGAACAATACTTTTGAACTTTTCAACCACGAAGTATTGTCACGGTGGTCAATCCAATATTCGTCGAGCTCCAACAGAATATCACCGATATTTGGTTTACACAAAACTTGTGTAGCTATCTTCGAAGAACTTCGAATCTACCACCAAATACCGCAATGACGTTAACATCCCATCGAGGTTCCCACCAAGACGAGTAGTCACGGATTTTGTGCCTTCTTGAATAAATAGACTTTTATTCATGGATCTTGTAAAACATACAAAGTCTGAATAAAAATGATACTAATTCTAGTATTATTCCTCACTGGACATTGATACTGGATCATTACTTATTCATTTCGTTCACGTTGGTTAGTTAATGATTCTTACAACCTTGATTGTAACTTTATCACTAAACCAATCATTTCTATTAAACTAAAGACATAAGACGAGTATTTAAAAATACTATTACTTTTGTCTTTGCTAGATATTGTTCTTGCAACAATCTAGAACATATTCTAGTCTTTCCTTTTATGTAATTCGGTAAACATAGGAGGATTGGAAATTAACTCCTTAGTTTCTTGAATTCGTAAATCATCCTTGTAACTAAAGTCTCTTTTAGTTACTTGATTTGTAGATATACTTACTAGTTAAAGAAATTTCCTTAAATGATTGTGTTATCCATTGAAGTGTTTAACAACCTATCAGATATGCAATAATTAATCACAAGACTTGTGATCACGCTATTAGGTTTGCAATAATCTAATCGATCATTTATTATTTCTCTTAACTCTTTGGCTAACGACTTGGTAAAACCTTGTTGTTAATGTCTTACTAACTTACTAAATTCATTAACACCTTTAATGAATTACGTTAGTCTTAGCTCCCACTTACTTTTATGGAACTTAAGCATCTCTTAAACTACTACTTTGACCTAGTCAATAACTTGTACTTTAATCTTTTAAGAATTCTATCAATAATTAAGATCATCATTTGGATTTGCGAATATCCAATATTCCTTTTAAGGGAATCATGATCTTTATTGATTACTGTATCTAGCAAGTATAAAACACTTGGAATGATACTATCAATTCTTAAATATATTAGTATTCTTTTAAGAATCTTATTTAATGCCAAAGTCATTTCTTGGATTTGTCAAATATCCATTATTCCTATTAGGGAATTATGACTTGATTAAATATTTTATTTATTACAAGTATAAGAGACTTGCAACAAAACATTTTAATTCTTAAAGACTTTACTATAGTTATGTCCCTTTTAAGAGTCATTTAATGTCTAAGTCATTTTACTTGGATTTTACGAATATCCAACTATTCCTATTAGGGAATTATGACTTCATTAAATCCTTTACTACAAGTATAAAAGACTTGTAATAATACTCTTAAAGTATATCTTGATTATATCCAATATAATCATACTATATTAATACTAATACTTTAAAACTTTCTATCATAAGTAATGACTATTTAATTAAGATGTTTTAACTAAGTTCAATAACTTTTGAACCTTATGCTTCCATAAAAACTCTTAAATACTTTCATTAGAAAAACTTTCTAATTACTAGTATCTAAATACCTTGAGCTATCAAGACATTATTTATACAACAATCAAACAAATATATATAAAACATGAAATATAAGTAAATCAAAACTTGACTTACAATCTAGTCATAAACCTTGACTAGTGTAATTATCACACATGCACACAATATAATTCAACCATGGATTCGAAATTTAATTAAAACCAAAATGAAACTTGTTTTAACATAAAAATAAAATTATCCAAACAATAAAGTAAAATTGTTTAAAACGAATCCACTGAAAAAACTGACTTATAAAAACTTGGTGCTCGTGGGATCATCACCATCTCATGCCGGTCACCATCACTTTCCATCTCCTGCAATAAACGATTGCAAAATTTAGATTACTCGTAATGTACTTTACAAGTATCTTAAAGTGATTAAGAAGTGTGGTTGTGTTACCTGAGGAACTTGTGTTTCCTCCACTACCACTTGCACCATTTGGACAATTTCTTTTCCAATGCCCAGCCTCACCACACTTGAAGCACCGGTTCTCGGTCCTCGCAGTGTTAGGCTTAACCTTCTTGACCTTTTGTTTGACACCTTTATCATTTGGCACTCCTTGGTTAGGATAGGTTTTACCCTTTCCTTTACCACCATGCCTATCCTCATCGCTGCCATCAGTTATGCGACCCCATTTAGAATTGGTCTCAATATTCAACTCAACAGCCTCAAGCATAGATTGTAGCTCGGGAATGGAATGATCCATATTACGTTTGCTGTAGTTGGCTACAAAGGACTTGTAGTCATCAGACAATGAGTTGAGTATCATGTCAATTGCGAACTGCAATGGCATGTGGTGACCAAGTCTAGTAAGGTGATCAACGTGCACTTTCATTCTCATGACGTGTGCACCTACTGATGCTCCCTCAGCCATCTTGCAAGAAGTGAACGCCTTACAAGCATAAAACGCTTGTCCTGGTTCGTTTTCTTCATCCTTGGCAGGGGTTTTCAATACGTTTCTCTCTTGGTCAATCCTTTCCCTCTCTTGTCTGAGCATGATCTTAAAATCACGCTTCCAATTGAGGAAATTTGACCCAGTCTTTTCTTTCTTTCCTAGAAAGAAACATCGTGAGAGTTTGTTGTAGGTTATCGTTGTGTTTGTTGCTGCCATCTACAAATCAAACCCAGTTTAATTAGTAGTCATCAATAAACATTTTCTAAAATATATTATAAACCCATAATTAATATTTTAGGCCTAGGATCCATATATCACATTCTCGCCGCAAGGTTAGGGCACTTCCCGACGAGACATGCTATTTCTGGTAGGTAACTTCCTTACCGATCGTATCAAGAGTTGACACGATTCCTAGGGGTCATAGAATCTTTAGACTTTTAACTTATTACAACCTTGTACAATCTAATTGTACATTTCTAAGTTAGTAATAAAGTCTAGTATGTTTATTCTACTCAAGTACTTTTTGGGCCGGGACTCCCGATTATCACCAAAGTAGATCAGACCATCTAAGACAGTGCGATGCTCTGCGCCGGGACTCCCGATTATCACAAAACCTTACGCACCCTAACAATCGCAATGATTTGAATCCATATCTAAGGTTCTTTATCCTTACAATATGAATATCGTTGAACAAGTGAGGTGTTCCATTAGGTGGATAGTACTTCGATCGAAGATTTTCTTGGGTTTGTTTAAGTCTTAAACTAAACTTAAACTTTTATTCCAATCTTAATCCTTGTTTAAAAACATGTGTGACTTGAAGAATTGAATGGTTCAACAAGACACATTCTTTAAACATAAGATCTATTCTTTAAAACTTTATAGTTTCAAGAATTCATGCGATTTTACATGTATACCTAAAACGAGGTGTACAAAACGTTTTTACTAGGTTTTGTGAGAAACCTTATTTCTAATAAAACTTACTTGTTTTATATTTCTCGAAAAACTTATAAAATTATGTTAAACTTCTAAAACTTTTATGATTCATAAACTTGAAACATAAACCTAGTTTAACACACCTAGTTTTTCATATGTCTAATAATGAAATTAAAAATTTATTTCTTATTAGATTCGACCATAACTTATGCCATAACGACACATTTACAAACTTTGTGATTTTCTTGTGTAGCTCCCACTAGCTTCAACAACCATGATGAAACTTAAGCTATCACAATCACCGGTTTATACTTGGTGAAACTAATAAACCTATTATATAAAAACTATATATAATAATTCTTTAGTTTGTTTAAACCTTTCTTATATTTAATTTGAACTAGTTAAATATAGGTTCTTGTTATTTATACTTGATCATTAAACTAGTATATTACATAACTTGTAAAATACTTATATCATACTTGTATAATTATCTAGTTATATTAACTTATAACTTTATACACCTTGATATATATATAACAATATAACTTTGTATATTTCTAGTTAATAATATAATTTCAACTTGTACAATTACTAGTTATAATTAAATCATAACTTTGTACATTCTAGTTTTAATTATATTATAACTTATACAATAACTAGTTACACTATTATTTCTTTAAAGATCAAAATAACATTATCCTTTTAATTGTTTCATTTTATCTTGTATTTAATATATATATAAATTCGTATATATGTATATTTATAATAACAAACGTGTAACATTCTAATAAGAATTGTTACACCTAATTTATACTTATACATTTTAACTTGAACTAATTAAAAATGTGTATAAACTTATTATATCTTTTTAAAATTCAATTTTACTTAATAAAAAAAACGAAAAATTAAATACATATATACATATTTATACATAATTAAATACACCTTGTTAATTTTAGAACTTAAATACTAACATCCTCTTTATCAATTCACTAAATTAATTATATGAACCCTAATCTCGTTTTTGACCAATCAAAACTAGGGTTTTGACTTTCTTGATCAAAGACATTATTTTAATTAAAAGATTAATTTTAATCAATCTTTTTAAACAATAAACTTTGTTTAAATTCTAAGATAGATTATATCCTTAATAGATTTATTTAAATTTTTTTAATTTAAACCTTATAGACAATAAAACTTTGTCTAAATTACAAGGTTTAAAGAACTAGCTTTAATAAACCTATCAAAACAATAATTAAACCTATTAGACATAAACTTGTCTAATTAACTAGGTTTTAGATTATTATCCTAATTAATATTTTAAACTATTAAACTTAATCTAGTTTAATGTTCTAGGGTTCTTTAAGGTTTTCGAAAACTTAAGACTAGGATACTTTTCCACCAATTAAACTAGGCTAGTTTAATAAACATGGGTCGACCGCCTAACATGCTTGGTTCGAACCTTGCTGACCAAGAACATGAAATTAAACTTAATCCTTAAACCCTAAAGGATTGGGATGTTGGAGATTTAGATTAGGTTAACAAGAAAGAAACCTTGTACGAAGAACTCGAACACACACATTGCTTGTGTGGTTCGTTCGACCATCAACCAAAGAACCCTAGGGTTCTTTGGTCGAAATTCTTCCAAGAGGGAGAAGGGAGAAAAGGGTTTTCCCAAAACATACCTTGTTGATTGCTTAAGATTAATCCACTGATGATGAACAAATTGAACGATCTTCTAGTTGATCTAAGCAATGAACTTGTTCTTCAAAACTTGAAGAACACGAAGAACGAACGAAGAACACGAAGAACACAAGACTTGTGTTCTTCCCTTGATCTTGTTCGGCCAAAAATAGGGAGAGGAAGGGGATGATTTTCGTGGCTTGTGTATGTGTGTAAGGGGTTTAGGGTTTACCCTAAGCCTCTTATTTATATACAAATAAGTTACGCTTAGAACCCTTCTAGTTTAATTAATATTAGAACTTTAATTAAACTTCCTTTTAACACTTCCATCCCTTATAGTTTTAACTAGTTTATTATCATTGCACTTAAATATCAAATGTCTAGTATTAACACACTATAATTTCGGTACCCATATACACGAAAGTATATACTTGTATTTATACTTTTAATAGTTAATTATATAATAACCTTTATATAATTTATACAACAATATTATCCAATTACTATATGATTTAATAGCTTTAAATCATATCATGGATAATCTATAATTAACACATTGTATATTTACTCAACTAGTAAATGTACAAATACTTGTATTAATTAGTCAGTTAAACTAATCTAGTAATAAGTTAAACTTAACTTAATACTTAACTGATTCATAATGACTATTATGAATCATTCCTCTTCGTAGTATCATTGCTTATCTTGCTCGTATTACATGCACTCACCGGTGTGACCCTTAAGTGTTTCGTAGGCATGGATGTATCATCATAGGTTGACTGACTGTGCACATAATTCCTTCATCTTCGGATACTCATGCTTCTTCAGATGGCCGTTGGCTTCTGTGACCTTCACTAAGAGTTTTGCTTAGAGAAGTATTTGTCCTTAAGGCTCAGTGTTATTGTCAAGTGTGTGCTGAACCTGCTACAACTAACTGATCGGTTGATCAGTATCTGATTCCGCATGGGGAACTGGTCGTTGTTTCAGATGGTGATCATATAGTGTAGCTGGGTAACTGAAATCCAAACAGATCAGATTCTGTTACCCAAAATCTGAGGAACTAATCCTCAAATTGTCTTCTAACTATTTGCCTTTTCGTCTTCATTAAATCTCCTTCAGTGGGGCATGCTTTTCAGCGACCCAACAAATATGATAAATGGCTGGTTGAACATGATATAATAACAAAGAAAGTAGTCTGAGGATCACTTATTTTGGCACTCTCATAAAACTCGGGAAATTTGGCTTAACTTTTGCAATTGGTGGGCCATTGACATCGGGCAAATCAGTTGGTTAGATCAACTGATGGAGTGGTATGTACGAGCAAATTTTACAAAGGAGAAGGTAGAACATTATTTTACAGCTGTCATATCAACACTGTGGCATATTTGGAAGGCTAGAAATGAGATCGTGTTCAACAACAACATCGGGGCATTTAAGGCAATTAATATGCAATCACAAGCCCAAGCTTTCTATTGGTTAAAACACCGGACGAAGGTAAACTGGAACACCACTACATGGGGAACTTGGTGCACCGATCCATTCATAATTTAATATAAGATGCCCTTAGGTGAGGTTACTAAACGGGTTAAGGGGTTTGGTGTCTTTTAAAATTAGGAGTTTTTCTTTGTTTGTATTTGGTTTGGTATTTGTATCCGTAGAGGTGGTTTGGTGAACTTTGTAATTTGTACATAGACATTTTTATTTTAATGGATTATGGGGTCTCTCGAGGTGGGTAATGGCAATGCCGAAGCTCGCCCTGTTTGACCTTTTCTTTGCTGTTAAAAAAAACAAAGAAAGTAGTCAATTAATTACTCGTGCGATTATTGTTAATGGAGATTGGGCACAAGACCCACAAAGGGTTAAAATGAATTCTTATTACATTTTAAAAAGAGGTTTGATTCTCGTTCTAATAATCATCATACTTTAAATGCTTAAAAGTAAGGACCATTTCGGAGAAAAGCTTTAATTCAAGAGGTCAAAGAAGTTGGTTTATGACTATCCGCACAAGGAACATTGCTGTTTGTAAAAATTGGTCGTGGTACCTTGGCGGTCGACCAACTTCAAGTAATTAGTCGATCTCGAGTTGTGTGGTGAGCATCTGATTACAAAAATTGTGTATACAGTCTTCCAAATTTTACATTTTTGTTCATATGCTTTTTTGATTTTTGTCCCTCAATCGTTCCTTAAGTATGTAACAACTATTGGGTCAATTTTTCCATTTTCTTCCTTTTCCTTTATCTTCATCCAAATACCGTCTAAACAAACCTAAAATCAAACCATGAAACCAAAATAAGCTCTAAAGCCAGGGGCGTCTCCGAGATTCTGAAGGCTATCTGCGAATACAGGAAAGTGGACCCCCTAAATACAATATATATATAAGAAAAATTAGACTTTCTATTTTTTTCTATTAAATTATTAAGTGGGCGTAAAATTTTAAGATTATATGTATAAAATGTAAAAAAAATTGGGCCCCTTTTAAAACATGGTTCATGTGCAACTGCACCTGTTAGTAGGAGTAAGCCCGGTTCAAAAATCGAACCGAACCAAATCGAAACCTATAGAATCGAAACTGCTAACGATGAATTTTCAAAACCGAAATCGAACCGATAACATGTAATCGGTTTTGGTTTGGTTCGTTTCGTTTCTGACTAGTTCGGTGTTTTAGGCCAAATGCTCATTCTAATTCAAAAACCGAACCGAACCGAAATCGATAGAACCGAAACTGAAAAGCATGAATTTTCAAAACCGAAACCGAACCGATAACATGTTACCGGTTTGGTTCGGTTCGGTTCGGTTCCGGTCGGTTTTCGGTTCAATTTTTTCGGTTCAGTTTAATTTGCATAAATCAACAAATTAAACCGAGATAACTGCATAAGTCAACAAATTGAAATTTTCGTGAAGCTTCAAAGCCAGGGATCAAATGTTGTTATCCTAAAAAATGTTGTTATATCGGTTTTCCCCCAAATTTTCAAAACTTAAAGAGCTATATCGGCTATTCTTTGATATCACGGGCATTATCATTAAGCTTATGATATCACTAGCCTATAACCCGTGATGTATCACGAGTGGCTCATAGAACTTTAAATAAACCAACTATAGAAATTACAAATTCAGAAAAAATAGAAACTCTCCCTAAATCATCAATATAAGTAAGAATATAAAGAAGTAATTAACTATTAATCCCTGAAATATATTTCAAAATCAGGTTCATAGAAGATAGAACTGATGATGCCATCAATAAGAAACCTTTACCGCCATTCGGAGCCTTATACAAAACCACAACACATAACAACATACAAAAGCAAAGAGAGATTATGATTACTTCCAACATTTGATTAGTCTCATTGAAACACATGCTAATGCTACATCCATACTTCAAATTTCTGTCAAAACAAATCATTTATTCGACCCAAAAGTAAACTCGCAACAAATGCAAAATGAAATATATAAAAAGAATTAGAATAATAATAACACGAAAGTCAGTATTTTACGAATTAAAATGAATTAATTGAAATTTTGATGCTCTATATGAACCATGATTTGACTTTGAGTTGGTCAAATATGTGTCTTTTGTTAATTAAGTCAAATAGTTGACCATATGGTCCATCCACATTATAGGGTGCATAATTAGGGTCGCCTTTAGCAACTAATTGCTTGTACTTCATAACTGTAATATATATAACAGCTGAAACTTTACATTCCTACAAAAAAACAAAACCACATTGATTTTTTAAGCTTTAATTGCAGAAAGTAAAATTAGGCTTTATTGGTCAAATAGTCAATCCAATATTAAAAAAATAATTAGTTATTTCTAAACCCAGATACAGAAGGTTAGCTGAGTAGTTTTCTTTGTAGAATTTGATAAGTTCATCTCTTGTATCTATGCTTCTTGCTTTTGGCTTTACCTCAAGGATTGCTTTACCTCAGATCTCTTTCATTTTATATAGAAAGGTTAGTACCTCTTCTTTCTAGGTATCCTTGCCAAAATATATATTTAACATGTGCAATCTTTCAAATTCAGCAATCCATTTCTGTGAAATTTTAAACATTAAAGATTAATATTAATAAGACAGAAAACTATTTCTATCACTGGATTCACGTCCCCATAGTTACTTCTATCACGATGTCAATTATTGATCTTGGTGGCTTAAATTATGCAAAGCTGACATTGATTCTTGGCACATAGCTCTTTCCACGTCATAATCACGTCATTATTCAAAGCTGACATGGATGCCACATACGCTGACATGTAGACTCCACCATATTTAAAGTTAATTTTATTAAACCCTGTTTTCATTCATTTTCCTTCACCCCTGTCGTTTCTCTAATCTTCCCTGCTACGTTTATCCTCTTCTATTTTCCGATGCATATCTATGGGTATATCCCCTTCCTTCAGCCTTCTTCTGAAATCCTACATCCATCGCCTCCACCACAAATCCACATTCTCAGTCTTCGTTCGCAGCTTCGATTTATAGGGTTTTTGTCCTTGATTTCTAGATTTAGGATCGAGGACTTGGATTTTGCGTTCAGATCTTTAGGGTTTTAATTTAATACGATTATAGATAAGATATATGGCTTCGTGTATCACGTTTTGGTTATTGTAGAAATTTTGATTAAAACAGTAGGTAAACCCCAGATTTTGCAGTTCATGATGTGCTTTCTTGTATTCTGCAATATAACGATTTGTTATATTTGCAATTTTTGTGATTATCTAATAAGCTATTGGCAATTTCTTATTTCACATTTAAACGCCAATTTGGCAATTTTTGACATGACAATGGAGTCATTTGAAGACCTTTATATATTCTTTATGTTAATTATTGCTATGTTAATTATTGCTGATAGAGGTGCATTGCTGGCAGTTGATGATATACAACATTTAAGACTTAATACCCAGGTGGTCAGGTAACATCAATGAACAATAATGTATGTTCGATTTCTCTCGTTTATCCATTTATCGTAGTAAACTTTTTCACTTAAAGTTTACTATGAAGAAAATTAAGTGCTCAATGAAAAGGTCGATAACTAGTTGTATCGGGTTTATTGATAAAAATTAAGCTTTAATAAAAAGGTTTGACTTTTTCTAAAGAAAATAATGGATAAAGGTAGGGATGTGAAACCGGACTGGAAACGAAAAAGCAGAAACCGAAAAATACAAATAACAAGAATGGAGAACTTAAACAAAATAATGGTTCCAATTCAATCTGGTTATTGCAGGTTTAGAACGGATTGGAACCGAAAACTACATTATCAACATAAACTACATCTTGAGTTTAGAATCAGAATTATAAAATTTGGGTTCTAGAACTGTAAAAACCAAAACTGAACCGCAGAACCGAAAAAGACAAAAAAATAGCACCGAGAATCGGCCCGAAAAATGAGTCTAACCATTTCCGATTTGGGTTCAGTTTCTCGGATAAAACGAACATCCATATTATTGGTTCTGAGTTTAAGGTTTTGACTATGTTCACTTATATGGAGACACTACACATGATGAATCAAAATCTTTTTAATCGATTGTGACATGGAATTATGATACAAAATAAAGGACTAGAGAATTATTGAACATATCTCTTTTTATGACTATTTAAAAAATATCAATTTAAATAATGAATATGAAAACTATTTAGATTTTGAGAATAAAGAAGTCGCTACATAAAGATTTTCTTTTACTGAACGTCTCATGGTTCCCTCTTATTTTTGCAAAATCGAATAAGGTTCATTTTCTCTTCTATTTGCTATAGCGAACTAGCAAAGAAGAAACCGTCATTATATTTATTCTTTTTTTTTTAGTTCGTTTTCCGAGTGCAGGATAACCGCCGCCTGTTACTCGAACATTGAATCTAGATATTTCCGTGTCTCTTCTTACATTACCCAATAAAAACAAGGTCCCCTTAGGTCCTTAAACTAATACAAAATCATCTTTCGGCTAATATAGAGTCTTCTATGTCCTTCGTGGCTAACAAAGGGTGGTAGTTAATGATGGATTTACCATTATCCTTTTTGCAATGATGAATCATGTATATTATTCATAATAAAAAAAAATTTTCCACTTATAAGGGTTTTAAAAGAGTGTCAAATACGAACATAAGAACTCTTTAATAGAAATAGATAAGAGACGGAACTCCAGTTTATCCTTAACTAGTAATGTATAATGTTGACTTTCTTCCTTCTCACCAAGACCGATGTACATCCTGATAACTATTTTTCAAGTACTTAACCTACTCGACACTCTGGACCAACCAGGGGTAGTACACCGTACATGTAAAGTAACTGGCATGTTGCCCTTGGATTACGCCTTTTGGCCTGATGTTTGGCCCTAACTCTACTCTCCATGGATGAACCTTGCAATGGAATTCTTAGGTTTTTTGAGCATTGGGTTCTCATAGGGGCGAATCCAGAATCAAATTCAACCGAGGATTTCATACAAATTTAAGTAAAAACCATATAAAAATTTCCACTAAAATAGTTTTTTAATAGATTTTTCTACATGAGTGCCTCAACAAGGGTGGGGGTGACCATGTGGATTTTCCCTTGGATCACCCCCCCCCCCCTCCCCCTCTCCTAGTCTTTACTACCATGTGGATTTGCCCCTGGTCTTTACTCCTTACCCGATGCATTTTTACATCCGATAAACTTGGCAACTTGCTTATCCTATTCCTCTTTAGCACACATGAGCACTCAATCAATGAGTTAAAATGCCTTTCTTTAGAGATGGTTGCTCATAAGCTAGGTTTGATCTCCAATTCATATTTATCAACTAATTTCTCCCAATTCAAATATCTGGTGAAAAGGAACATTCTTTATGTTGTGTTCGAGTCTGTTTTTTATAATATTAAAATTGGATTTTTGGCAAATTTATAAGAAATAATTAATAACTAACAAAGCCTTTAGTATATTTTAAATACAAAATTAAATATAAAAATAATTTGAAAAAGAAAATTCGAAAGAGGGTACCCGAATACCCGAAATTTCATAAAACTACTACCCGTATCTGATACCCGAAATTTGAGTACCCGAATATCCGGGTACCTGGATTTTCGGGTATCCGAATTTCGGGTATCATATATTTTTTCGGGTACCCATTCTTTCGGATATTTTTTAACATCCCTACATATGAGTATAGTCAAAATTGAGTAAACGAGTATAGGTCATAGAGTCGACTTTGAGATGTTGGCTCTTCCCTTTGCCAAGTGTAAGAGAAACGTTGTACAACGTGACAATTGGGACACCAAGAGGGTTGGTGTTGGAAGAGGGTGAACTGAGAAGGTGCGCGTTGGTGATATTATTGCGTTGGGACCGACTCGCAACGGTGCAACTATAATTAATAAACGAGTAATTGAGTTACAGTATTTATATGAGTTGTGTTTGTGTATGCATGAGATTTATGTTTTTATCTATTTGTATGATTGTGGGAATTCACTAAGCATTAACTTACCCCAAAGTCCCCCAACATGTGCTCGTACGAGTAGCAAGTGCAATGAGAAGGTGGAAGGTTGATATTGATGAGTTGTTGAGTTTTTGGATTTGGATTTTAAATACATTTATTATTTTCCGCACTAGTCTTATTATTTATGAGTTTTTATTTATGGGCATTTATTGAGAGTGGAACAAGTTATCTTATAAAAAAGTGATATATTATTGACTTAAAAATCTTAAATTTTTGTGTAAAAATCAAGGTGTTACAGTTCATAAGTCTAACTTCTCAGAGCCCTCTTTGATGTTATTTTTTATTTCAAGAATGATAATTTCAAACATTCACACCGTATAATGTATGTTGGAGCTTTGCTGGCTAATTTTAATATATATCGTGGTTCCAACCTCAGTTGTAATGCATCATGAAATAGAGAGTGTTTATAAATTAATGCATTGATAGAGTCTTAGCTAGTGGATTTGTTTTTTCTTTCGTAATAGTTGAGTGAGCGAGTGTTTTACTTTGTAATTAAGTCTCAATTTCAAATAGAAGTGTTCTTCAATCACAACAGGAACTTGTGATGCAAATTAAGGCCATTACAAGTATGAAGGTGGCTTATAAATTTTAAATATTGGATGGTTTTAGTTGAGAATTTTCAGTATTAACGAATCTAGTTATATATTAATATATGGAATATGGATCAAGAAAGAAGCATCCTTATTTGAAGAAGCTAGAAAAGGGTTGCATTTTCATAAAATATACATATAAATATACGTATATATACATATATGTACATATACATAAATATTTAGACCATAGATATATATATTTTTTCACATGTAGGGTCCGGATACGGTGAGAATTCCAAAAAAAAACTCTAAAAATGATCCAAAACAAACTTTTGTCAAAACATTTCTTTTTTAAACATTAAAATTGCAGCATATAAGATACAAAAAAATAAAAAATTTTAAAAAAATGATCCCAAAAAAAAAAGGGATCATAATTTTGATCCACAAAAAAAAATATGGATCATTGTTATGATCCGCAAAAAAAAATGGATCATAATTTTTTTTTCAATTTTTTTTTGTCAAATGTAGTAATAATCATGGGGAGTTCTATATATTTTTTTCGGAATTTTTTGATTTTGAGGTGTCCTCACGAGTCCTCACCGTTTTTTGAGTCCTCACAGGATACCACTTCTTCACATGTATACCCTCTATATGTATATACATACACACAAATATATACGGTATGTATGTGCATTTTCGTAAACGAAAATGCAAGTTCCGATATGGAAATGCAAATGCAAGTTACGTAAAATGCATGTCTATATATACATATATATAGGGCATGAATATGTATATATATATATATATATATATATATATATATATATATATATATATATATATATATATATATATATATATATTATACTAGCTTCATAGCCCGCCCGACTGGGCGGGCATGCTTCAAGAGATATATTATAGAAAAATACCAACAAATATTAATATTTTTAAAATGACATAAGAATAAATAGCTGTAATGATAAGTTTGTACAAAATTTGACACATGAAAAAATGTTACATAAAATTTATAAACGAAATAAGACTTCTTTGTAAACGACATTTGTTGTTGAATTAGTGTAATTGCCAACTCTGTCACAACAAATGACCTTCAATCCGTTCTTGTTCTTAACTCGTGATAAAGCTACATAAAGTTGGCCATGTGAGAATACCGGTTTTTGCAGAAACAACCCAACTTGAGACAACGTCTGACCTTGACTTTTAATAATGGTCATAGCAAAGCAGACTTGAACAGGTTATTGCCTCCTATTCAATTTGAAAGGCATCTTGTTGTCAGAAGGACTAATAACCATTCGAGGGATAGCGCAAATTGTACCAACTTTGCCGCCAGATATGATTTTACCTTCGATTATATTTATCCCCATTCGTAATATCTCAAGTCTCGTTCTGTTGCACAATCCAGCTTTCTGATCTATATTCCGCATACACATTACCGGAACGCCGATCTTTAACTTCAAGATATGTTGCGGGACGCCTGACATTTTTATACTGTTCAAGAAATCAGTGGTGTAAAGATCAAGGTTAAACATAGTAACATCTTCATCTGCAGCAGAAACCGAGTCCGATGACTCGTATGTCTTTTCTTCTCCGGGAATTAAAGAAAGCATCCGTTCATTTATGTTGTCCACCATTTCGTGTGTGGGAGCAAGAATGACTCAATCTTGAAAAAAGTTGCATTGCCATAGATTATCCAGCAACTGAGGGTATGTTTCTTGAATAATAGCCCCAACGTTATCATCAGACTCTAGAATCAGCATGTTGTCCGGGAACTCTATTGACGATTCACCATCATTTTCAGCGCCTGTGTTTAGATAATTACACAAAAGTTGATATCATTCAAAAATACATGGAATGGTTTATAAAATATTATAAATAAATGAAAAACATACCTATAGTTCCGTTGCCAATATCGAGTATCCAATCTACGAATTCCTTTATTTCTTCTCTTTGAAACTCAGATGCTCCCGAACCCAGCCTCATGTTTACTGTTAAATATACATTGTCTAATATGTGTTTCATTTTTACCTCCTTTTACGTGACCAAAAGTATGATTTTCTTTGAAATCCTTTATGAGGCAGTCTAGCTTAATTTTAAACACTCTAGATATAATATCCGGACGGTCTTCAGATTTCAAACCTTTCTTGGCCATTTCACGGGCAATTTCAGGCCAATTAGGGTTACACGTGAAAGTTAAGAATAAGTCAGGATAACCGTAAAACTTACAAATCGTCAAGGCGTCTAAATAGTTTTGCATCATATACCTTGGATTTCCGGTAAATGACGACGGTAGCACGTACTTCTTACCATGTAATACATTACCAATATCTTGATTTTGCGCCAAAATCACAAATTTCGCATACGTCTCAGTTCTTAAATCTTTTTGCTGTGTAATTATGTATCTCATCCTCTCAGCCTCCACCATTGAGTATCCGTCAGCACAAAATTGCTTAACAGTTGCCTACCACTGAGTATCCATCAGTACAAAATTGCTGTAACAATCGCTACCACTGAGTATCATGGAGAACTGATTTCTACTGTCTTGCGATCGGTAAGCGAACCGCTCCCTCATTGATACTCGTATGCCTCTATTTGTTTTCATTAAAATCGGTCACGCCTTGGTGGTAGACATCAGTACGGTACCCATCTTCTGCATAGGGGAAAAACAAAGGGTAATGCAATGCTAGGTAGTGTACGTGCAACTCGCTAATTTTTTTAACTTTTCCGTTTTGCCTTTGAAGGACGATATCCCTAGGATTTGTTGTATCTTCAAAAATACCAACAATCAAAGCTGCTACTTCGGATGAAGTTGGTAGATTGTGGTTCCTCCCGTCTTGTGACCTACTGCCAATAAGTCTGAGCTTAATATTATTGTTATTTCAAGCATGTCTCGTATCTGGGTCGTAAGCTGGTAGTCTATTACATCATAAGATGTTGACGTGCATATACGATTGTTGTAAGAAAATATATATATAAGAATTAGAAAATGTAAATTATATATTACAAATTGCAACGACTTAATTAATTAGTTAACACTGCTTACCTAACAGCTTGTATCCGGTTTCAAATCTCGTTTTCCGTGTCATATATATAAGGTTGACAAACTTTAGGAAGGTTTCCTGGTTCGGGCATCAAATTTCCCAATCTATGTGGATTTTCTCCATTTATCCTGGAGCAGTAAGGGCCACGTCCAACATTAACGCACTCGTCTTGCTTAGCACCCAGAGAAGTGAAAGCGAACCTCATGTTATATCGCTGTATATTGTTTAAAAAAGAAGCGCTCTTCGGATGTTATTTGGTAATCAGATCTTTCAACAATTTTGGTGGTTCAATAATGTCAACACGCAGCTTAACCATACCCCTCATACAACATATTGAATATGAGTGGGGGTTATAACCGGATCCTCCTCGGTCCTTCTCAGCTTTCCAAACTGTAGCACCACAAGACGCGCATTCGAAATCAGGATCTCCATGGTCAAGGTATTACACAAAATTATGCGTACAAATCTTATGATGTAAAAAATTAATTTATAAGTATAAAGAATAACGGACTTTTTAATAATATAAATTTGTACCGTTTGAAATTCCAACAAATGCATGTGGTGGTAGCTTAGATTCATTTTCTTGTTGAGGGTTGGTAAAGTTTAAACCACGAGAGATTCTCGGACGCACCGTTTTTCCTTTTTTGTTAGTCTTTTTTTCCTTTGCATTTGAAGAATCTCCTATTAGACATCATAACGGGCACAATATTATAAAAAGTACATAGATAATAACATATAAAAAAAATTTATTTGCTTTAGGTGTCATTTGATAGTAAGAATTGCAAACCTTTTTTGCATAAATTAAAATTTATGGGTGTATTGATGTTGAATCTTGAAGTATTGTTGGTGACCACTCCACTGACTGAGTAAAATAGAAGTTTTATTAAATAGCCATATAAAATTTAGTAAATATATAGAAAGGGCCAAATACCGTTTATTTTGATATCACTTTTTGAGGTAACGGGAAATGCGCAAGGTTGTGTTGTAGTTGTAGGAGTTGCAAACGGTACAAATGGTGATCTGGTTGTTGGTGGTGTTGCGAATAATCCATTTATAGAAGTGGTATTTCGATAAAACATATTTAAAGGTGGACCTAATTAAATTCATTATTTAAAATAAATAAATAAACACAATAAGTAAGTCAATATATTTTTTTATAAGCAAAGTAAATGCATTTTATAAATTTTGATATACAATTTACTTACATGATGAGTGGCTCATACGTGGAGCTATCATAGGCATTGGTGATATAAACGAGGGACCTAATGCAATATAAACAATGATTATATAATTAGTTGCACAATTTTATAACAACGTTTTTATGTTTTGGGAATTAACGAATCATTAAATGTTACGATCCCTTGAATTGATACCTTTTGCTTCATTGTTGTTGGCCGATATCGAAGTTTTTGTACATTTTGACGGCCTTCCAGGACGCCGTTTAGTTATATCACTTACCAAATCTGTTATAGATAATACATATTCTATAAAATGTGAATATGTATATATTTTCTACTGTTTAAAAAAAATACATTATTATTAATATACTTTATAGACAATAAAGGTTGAATACTTTCACTAATTGGCATAAGTGGTTTTCTTCCGATAGGTCTTCCAGGTTTCCTAACCACATTTGGAATCTCATTTGGCAAAGCTAATAGTCGAAAAGAAGTAAAATTTGGTTAAATTGTTTGATAAAGTATTTAATTGGAAACAATGTAACTAATATATTAATAACTGGAGTAATTAAATAAAATACTTACATTTTTTTGAAGGCTTTCCGATATATATTAGAGATATCTTCTAATGGTGTGTTGGACGAAGAGCAATAACCATCTAATTGAGATTCTACAACGATTCGTTTTATGTTTTCTGGCTTATTCTCATTGTTTTCTACCGTGATTTTTCTTTTTCCTCCTTTTTACGAATTCCCTTTCACAATATTCTCATCAATAGTGGGATTAGTTTTTTCCATACTATCTTTAAGTATAATATCTGCAAATATCATTGTTAAGCATATAAGTACGATCCTAACATTCGTAAAGCATATATAGAATATGTAATATAATTTTCAGCACCATTTAAATGAATTTAAACTAAAAATAATAAAGGGCTCGATGAGCAGTGTTAAGTCAGTAAAAAGTCCCCCATTTATCCATTGTTATATAAAATTTTATACATTTAAAAAAGGATTTGAAGCATTACCTTATGTATAACACTGTTTAAAAAAAGCACATTGTTAAAAAAGCGCACTGCTAAAAATTTTGACATCATGGATGTCCAATAATGGGCCGTTAAAAAAAGCACAATGTTAAAAAAATTGCTGGGCTATGCAATCAGTCGAATAGAGCCCAAATGCACCGCCCAAATTTATTTCACTAAAAGGGTTTTATGGGCTATTTAGTGTTTCGGTTTTTTAGTCAGATCAAGATTCAATTAGATTTAGTCTCCGGAGGTTATTCACGTGATATCAAATTTGACGGAAATGAACGAATATAGGGATTTCTTTCGGTCATTCAAATTCATCAGGTGAATCCGACGCCGATTAAGTTTACAAATCATCATAAATTCATCAGGGATTTTTTTCGGTGATACAAATCAAGGATTACGTTTACATATATAGTATGGTTTAAATACGTATTAGAGAATTGAACAATTTCGAATTAGGGCTAGAATTGTTTCAAAAACTTATGGATGTTGCGTATCAGCAATACAATTTTGAAGACAAATTTTCGAATTACGTATCAGTCATTGTCAAGGACTTCAACACCGGAAAAGGATCTCGGAAAGCACAATCGGTGGTCTCTGCATTTCTATCAAACTAGGTATTTCCTTTGTTATTGTGATTTAAACACGACTTTTTTTAATTTCCTCTCTGTTTCTTATAAATCATAAATTATATTGTCAATATTTAAGATTGAAAATTACTGAGATATTAGGTTTGGGGGTTTGATATTTCATATACATAATGTTGAATGTTAAGGACTTATATTTAAGATTAGAACACTTTTTCAATCCATGGATTGACAAATAAGGGTTGGTGTTACATTGTTACCTCCTGAAACATATAAAAAGTAAATAAAATAGGGTGAAACTCACGGTCGAACAAATAGTAAGTGCAATTTTGGGAATGCTTATTAAGGAGACTTATTAGTTTATTAAGCCTAAAATAAGCTTGAATTTTAGACTTATTTCACGTGTAAGCTAAGTATTATTGTATATGTGAGTCTTATTTGGACTATAAATGTCTATGTAATATGGTTAGGGTTAACATAATTTTTCTATAATATAGCATCAAAGTCCAAAAAATGTTTTTTCCGTATTATTGATAATAGTCCACATGATTTTGAGCATAAAAGTCAATGTGTAAACTAATAACCCTAAAAAATGCTAAAAATCAAATTTTGAATACTAACTGATAAATTTTAGATAAAAGGGAAAACATAAACAAAAAAACATATTTAGAATATCTACTTATTAACAGAGTTTATTCATTAATAAAAACCACACAGGTTAATAAAAATCTTTCTATATGAAGATTAATAGCGTTTCTAAAAAAAGTCAAACATTAATAATAACCATAATTATGTATAGTAACCGATGGAGTTTTATATACGTTATATATAATTTATTATGGTACTAAAAGAGGGTAAAAGTCATCCTGGAAACAACATAATCTTGAATAAAAGAGGGTAAAAGTCATCCTGGGATAACTTATGGTCAAAATGAGTTAGGTAATTTTGTTGATATTTGAATAATATATTTCCATTGAAAGTTTTCTATGAAGGCTGCTGGTTAAAAACGCAAATACTGGTTTTAAGAAACGCAAAGACGTATTGCGAGGATTTGTTGATCTTACTTTAACTCTTTTGGTGCACTTCTTGCATGCCTTATAAGCCCAGCCCGATTTGTCGTGTACACAATGAAGAGTTGCAAATACTATGCAGTGGGAATCCTGTATATATTAAATTAATATAAAAGTAAATTATAGGAAACCATAAATAGATAATGGTATGATATTAATAGTTAAGGGACTGTGGTTCTACATACCGATTGAATTTGACGAATACGCCCCACCTTTTTTTTTAACAGTACCCCTAAAAAAAATTGGCTGCGATAACCACTTTAGCATCAAGTGAACAAAACTCAATTTTGAATTGGTTTGGATCATAATCCTCTTGATTTTCAGCCCTGAAATACAAAAATAAATCGAGCACAAATGGTAATATAATTATGGTTTTTCAGCGGATTTATTTGACAATTAAAAAGGTTACTAACTCTGATTTAAATGCAATAATAGCAGGATGATTCTGATCAATAATTATTTTGGTTCCGAACAAGCGTTATGGACCCCCGGTGCCCCTGCATTGTGTGGGTAACAAACAAAACTTAAAAAATTACTAAATACTACATTTATAAAAACAGTAATATTTAAATTGATGATTAATAATTTACACACTGAATCAAATGTACAGAAATGTTTAGGTGTGATATATGTTTTAAATCATACCTTCAAAGTATTTAACTTTGCCAAGCTGTAGTAACACCACAAAATGTCCAAACTATTCTGGATCATTGGCATAATCATTCCACATCGTGGCCCACTCTTCCCAAAATGTAAAATCAAGCTGTTCTCCCATGTTTTTATAAACTTGTAATTATTTATAAATATCTTATAATAATTGTTATACATATAAATCTGTATGTGAGTAGTACGTACTTATTATCCTCGACCACAAATACGTCGATATTTCATACCACTTTGTGTGGGTACATTTACAATCTCCATAATTCCAACAACCGGGCCAATAACATCTGAAACAGAGAACATAACAAAATTTGAACGTACTACAAATATATTTGTGCCATAAAATCTAATGAAAGTTGTTGGCTATAAAAATTAAAGTTATAATATAAACTGGACGTACCAACAGCCTCTTTTTCAGCATAAGTACGATCAATTGACTTAATTTCAGTATAAGGTTCAAGCAATAAACTATACAAATTGTCATCAATTTGATCGATTCGAGTCACTATTGTGTTGAATACAAAGGCCAATTTATACCGATGTGGTAACAAAGGGTACACACCGGTATTCTCATAGACTGTGAAGTTGGAAATTTCATAACACTGGCCTTCCTCGAACTGCGGCTCGAACTTATACATATATGTGAAAAAATGTTATATTATGTAAAAATGATAGGAATACCTGATCATCATGCAGCACTAAGTCTAGTGAATAAGGATTATGTGGTTCGTTCTTCCGGTGGGAATGCCAGATTGAAATACATCTTCCCCGAACAGATATGTTTCGTAACCCTGCATCAATATTTCGTATTGTGGTAATGGATTTCGTTTTATTGTTTGCTGCAATAAACATGTAGAAGTTAGTAATCGTTTCATACACAAACTAAAATGTAGTTTATTTTATTTACCTTGATCTGTTTGCATGTTAACAGGACTCTGGTTTGGATTCTCAGTATTATGAAATCTTCTGGACCCTAGTGATATCCCAGAACTTGCCAACCTCCTCAAGTTGCCACTGGATGAAGTTGGTGTTTTGAGGTAATTCATCTTCCCTTTTCCTTTGTCTGTGTTTGTATTCATCTTGAACTATTTAAGAATTATACTGTTAATAAATGATTGCACATAAGTTTAAACATTAAGATACTTTTATGTTTGATTTTGACTTTAAAAGTCAGAATCAGTAAATATGTAAATAAATAGTATAAAATTTCCATAGTAAAAAACAGTATATAATTTAAGTCTTTTACACTTTTAAAGTCAAATCTGACTATTTAAAGTCTATTATGATTTTTAATACTGACTATATTTAATTCTGACTTTTAAAGTTTTTAATGACTATATTTAATACTTTTAATCAAATCCTATGTTTAACAAAAAACTATTCACCTTAAATATGATCGGATTTTATAAAAACTGTAAAAAGCAGTATTTGTTTAATACTGAAATTTATAAAAACAGTAAAAAGCACAGTAAATTTAAATAAAAATAAGTGGAATAAAAACAGTAATTTTGAGTAAATTTCAGAAAACAAACACTATCAAATTTTTCATTAAATTGCAGTATTAAAACAGTATAAATTTCAGTAATTAAACTATATTTTATGCAGTTTTTTTTATATTGTTTTTTAATACTGTTTTTTTACATTTTATATTGTTTTATACTGTATTTTTGTATACAAATTTAATATTTAAAAGTCAAACTTGGACAATTTACTTTAAAAATAAAATTGTATGGTTATTTGAAATAGTACTGTTTTTTTACCTTACCTATAAAAACAGTAAAACAGACAGTAAATTTTAATCCACCAATAAAAAGTGTAATAAAACAGTAAGTTTAAGTAAATTACAGTAAAAAAAAATAGTATTTGTTTAATACTGCTATTTATAAAAATAGCAAAAAGCACAGTAAATTTAAAACCATAATAAGTAGGAAAAAACAATAATTTTGAGTAAATTTCAGTAAACAAACACTATCAAATTTTTCATTAAATTGCAGTATTAAATCAGTATAAATTTCAGTAATTAAACTATATTTTGTACAATTTTTTTATACTATTTTTTTAATACTGTTTCTTTACATTTTATACTGTTTTATACAAATTTAATATTTAAAAGTCAAACTTGGACAGTTTACTTTAAAACTAAAACTGTATGGTTATTAGAAATAGTACTGTTTTTTCACCTTAACTATAAAAATCCTAAAACTGACAGTAAATTTTAATCCACCGATAAAAAGTGTAAAAAAAACAGCAATTTAGGTAAATTACGGTAAAAAAACCGTATTTGTTTAAAACTTCAATTTATAAAAATAGTAAAAAGCACATTAAATTTCAATAAAAAAAGTGGGAAAAAAAACAGTAATTTTTGAATAAATTTTAGTAAAAAGCACATTAAATTTCCATTAAATTGCAGTATTAAAAAAGTATAAATTTCCGTAATTTCACTAAATTTATACAGTTTTTTTTATACCAGTTTTTTAAACGATTTCTTTACATTTTATACTGTTTTATACTGTATTTTTGTATACAAATTTAATATTTAAAAGTAAAACTTGGACAGTTTACTTTAAAAGTAAAACTGTATGTTAAAACTAATTAGTCAAACTTACCTGGAAAAAAATATTGTTAAAATATGATTAAAAAATGTGCACACTAATAATATGTTTATGAAGTTTTAATTTAGGGTTTTATAAATACCTGGTAATTGAAGCTTTGTTTTTTGTGCTGCAAAGACGTTTCCTGCAAGGTAATACAGTTTATATTAATAACAGGTCGTAACTAATCATTTTTTTTAAATAATTCGTAAATATAATTGAACTGAGACAGAATAATAAACTGCAGTTTTAATTATGAGGAATCAACCAAATAGAATTGTTTTATCGTGTTGTTGTTTATGATTTGAAACTGGGAGACATCTATGAAGATAACAGAATCATGATGTTGACTCCAGTTGACACAAAGGAATACCTCAGCCTATTAAGCGTATGAAAAATCGAAGGAATGAATATGCACCTTCACCTGATGTTGTTCTTTAAATCACCGAATCGTAATTGGCTGTTAACTTGTAAGTATTTCAACCATATTTGCATGGTTTATATAGGGGTCAATGGTTAACGAATTTTAAAAAATGGTAAGGGTAAGTGAAATCACGAGATTTATAGAATAGATTATGTTATATCATTGACTAAACCAGAATTTTAGTTGAGTATTTATTTGAAAATATTGACTGCATAATTATTTTGAATTTTTACTATAATTATCACAAAAAATGCCGTAATTATCACTGTGTAAGGCCCAGTATTTTTGGTGGTATTAAATTGTTTTTAAAGCAAAGAATCAAATAAATAAAAAAGTTAATTTGACAGCTTGTTCGGTGATTTAGGAAGATTTGTTAAGCCGTAAATTTCGCATATGTTTAACTGCGGGAAATTTGGTCTTTGGAATAGGCTGAGGATTTCGTTGACCAATGGTGTAATTACACGTGGAAATATGGACCAATAGAAGAAGATATAGTCTAATTATATATGTATATATACATATATGTTTGTATATGCATGCATATATGTTTTCAAATAAGGACCATTTTCTAACTTCTTCAAATAAGGACCATTTTCTATGGATCATTACCCTTAGTATACTTACTCCATGTTTTCTTTTTTCTCTTCAAATTTTGTTATAGTTTGGACAATTGTGTGAGGTACTTAAAGACAACCGCTGGCCCAAAAATAAAAACACAAACAAATGCATATATATTAATACATACATGACGAACATGAACATATACATATGCTTATTCATACACATGTCATTACAAGTACTTAAAATAATTTATAAGTGCACCTACGTACGTACATACGGTACTTATTTAACACAACCAACCACTTGGCTACATTCAAAAGTGCACCTACGTACGTACACGCGGTACTTATTCAACACAACCAACCAAGTCCACTAGCAAATGTTGAATAACTAAGTGGGCATGAGGTAAACACTGATAGCATGGAGGTAATCTTTGTGATGCCCGAAGAATCCTGCAAAGTTACCTTTTGAGACGGGTACCGAGAAATGATTTCCGTTTTCAATTCCATACGGTCCAAATTTCTTCGTACTAGTTGCAAATGTTAGCGATGTCACAACCAACTTCGACTCAAAAAATCCAAATGTTCCACTTATGTAATTCAACTCATCCACTTCAATGTCAATCTCAACCTTGACATATTTCAATTAAAACTATATTAATAAATCATGATTAAACTTTATAATAAATTAAATGATTTTTGAAATTAATTTTATTTAATTAGCACCTCAGAGGGACCGCCAAATTTCTTGTTTTTGCAAGGATCAAGTCACAACAATTGTGATTATTAATAATCAATAGTCAAGATTAATCATATGTTCTATACATTAATGGTACTTTTTTAATTTGACACTCACAGAACTTTTGAATTTTTTTTCTAATCTTTTTGTAATTTTATTTCCATTAAAAAGACATAACTGTGATCATATATATGATCAAGTATGATTATAAAAAAAATCATGTGATTGTACATTTGATCAAATGTTATTATAAAAAAATCAGTTGTGATTATATAAAAACATCACAAGTGATTATGTTGACAATCACACGTGATTAAATATACAATCACATATGATTATCACTTAATATTATTCTTTTTACCAAAAATAATTAACAAAAAAATAATAATATTGTTCCATTGCAATGATAGTACGTACTAAAAAAATTGCGATATTTCAAAAAAAAATGTATATGGTTAAGAATCATTACGAAATAACAAAAATCAAAAGGCTTAGCTTAAAGAGAAGTTAAACTACGTTGATCAAACTTTAGATAAAAGTTGTTTGGATTCTCAGTTTCTTTTAACTCGTAAAGATATCTTGAAACCTTTAAATGATTAGGCACATATGGACTTGTTGGAGCTAGCCCAGAAAGAATATTGTTAGTCCCGTTATAAATGAATTAATACACTTATACTCTTTCACAAATCAAATAAAAATTAAGGTAACACTCAACACTTTTTAAACTTTTATTTATTTATTAATTATGATAAACAAGGCTACAAGTGGTTTGCGGAATAGCTAAGAACGAATCTAACTAAACTACTTGTAGGAGATAGACAGTAAAAAATACTATCTAAGATAAGTTCTGATCAACAAATGATCAGGCACAAGACCAGACACCTTCGTTACAGAGATTCAATTCTCAAATCAAGTAATTAATGTATCACTGGTTGTTTACACTATGCTCAAAGGATAATATCTAAGAGACTATTAGAAGCATGTAAACTTGTTGGGTGCACACGGAATTCGTTCGTTAAGTCCTCAATTTATAGTATTGGGAGACGTGGTGACAAAGGAATGAATGATCGAATCCACGTGTGAGAATTTCGTTGGTGCAGAGGATATTTCATGCGACGAGCACTACTAACGGAATTCTGACAGTACTTTCTGTCATCTTGTGATCGCCGATATCTTCTAGAAGATTTTCATAGGATTCCCTTTGTCGGCGACACACAAACTTGTGATTTACTTGTGTCTTTCTGTGACACTGAAACTTCAGGCCTTTGTGCGCTTCAGATCGCCATGATTCTTCAGATACTCATGCTTCTTCAGATGGCGATTGGCTTCAGTGACATTCACTAAGAGTTTTGCTTAGAGAAGTATTTGTCCTCAAGTCTCAACATTATTGTCAAGTGTGTGCTGAACCTGCTACAACTATCTGATCGGTTGATCAATATCTGATTCCGCACGAGAAACTGATATTTTTAAGGTATGACAATCAATCAACTCAAGTATGTCAAAATATTATCATTGTCTGATAAAATTCATTCATGGAGAGCAAAAGATAATGAAAAGTAAATTGTTTAGAGCATGCGACGATAAAAGTAAAGATAGTTAAGTTATAGACGATTGTTTTGAAATCATAAAAATATCAACACACAAATACCGGCACACAAAAACCGGCCCCATCTTTCTTCTGATTACTCCTTCCTGCCCCTGTGACTCCCTAGGCCCATCATCCGATATTCCTCCTCCTTTGGTTCCGCTAATTCCTCTTCAGATAGCCCAAGCCTTCTGGCTGTCATTCTGACCTCCTCTTCTTCAAGTGTCATTGAGCTCTTGCTCCTCTTGATTTTGGAGGGAGGGGGAACTGCGGGGCCTTTTCCCATATCGAGGGACAAGCTTTGGATTTTTCTCTTGGGAGCTTGATCTGGAGTCCTTCCTGTGACAACAGAGCCTGGTAGTACCACCAAGATGAATAAGGAGAATTTCTTGAAGTTCCTCGAAGAAACCACTCGACCTCCTTTCATGAGCGGCCATTGAATACCGCTCAGAGGTCCTCAACAAACTCTGATTCACACCGCCAGTACGGACACTATCACCACGAACCTAACCACTGCCACCACTATCCAAAGTTTTGGTCGGTCTACCATTGACCCTCTCTGTTGTAACCTGTTGAGGCACATATTTCTCCCCCTGAAAATGTGGAGGAGTGGGTTCGGTAGCTGCAACATTTTCTGCATACCTGTGTGGCTCATCATGCTTGGAATTAAATTGTTTTAAGATCTGAGTAGATATTTCCTCAAACTTGTCACTTATTGATTTTTCAAACTGATTGAATCCGGAGGAGAGATCAGCATTGCCAGAGGTGAGGTTGTGAATGGCAGAGATGAGATTACCAATTTTTCCAGATTGTGCATTCACATCCTCATGAATATTTTGCTGATCAGTGGCCAGAACATCCTGCACACTGTTTGTCATATGGTGATTGTTGGTTAGATTCTTGATGTTGGTGTTGATGAGCCCACAGTAGCTTGTTAGAAGTGCAACCTATTTGAAAATTTCATTAAAATTCACCACCACACCAGGGAGATTACGTGCAACTGCACACCCCGGTTCCTCGAACCATCTGGTGCGTTGGTTTACGAGGCACTGTTGGCATCTGAAGACTGTGCTTGAGAGGCACTGTTTTCAAATCCCGTATATTCTTGGTGAGAGGGACTGGAGAGAGAGGAGTGAGTAAAAGCTAACATACCTTCAGGTGATTCAAGTGAAACCTCTGCATCCGTGCTTGTGAAATTTGAGCTTCCAACCATTCCCACTTTGAAGAAAGGTCCAACATTGTCAAAGAAATCTTTTTTACCGCGTGAGTGCAAGAAGATCATACATAAAAGTCGAGGGAAATCAATCAATTTCTCTTTATTGGTTGTAGCAACTTTCTTTACAAGTTGAGAAAAGATTAGGGATCCAAAGTCAGCTCTGGTGTCCGAAAATAATGCAGCTCCAAGAATCAATTCATGACCCGACACATAATCAAATCCGCTCGTTTTACTTGTTAAGCATTGAGAGATAGTCATAAAGACAGCTGACCAAAGTTGTCACATCAACGTTCTAGAAGTTCCTATGGAATAGGATCCCCTATATTGGATATACGGTAGGATGGTCTTCTTTGCTTCTTCTAAAGATGCAGTTGGTTCAAAAACTTGTGGAGCCCGAATATAGTACATCTTAGTTGCGACTCTGAAGATTGAGAGGTTGAAGGAGACGGTGTGCTTACCCAGTAGAATTATTCCTGAGATTACATCTTCCCCTGATTCGTTCATTGTTGTGCATGTAAACCAGAACTCTAAAAGCATTAGTTTTGATAACGGGATATCAAAATGTAGAGTATCCCTCAGTGGATGTTGATCAAAAAATTTAATAAGCTCTTTAAACTCAGGCTTTAAGTTTCTGACACCAGGATTAAGATTGCTTATTGAGTTGTTCTTTGTATAGTAGATCTTTGTGTAACGATACGACACATTGGGAGCCGGTTTAATGAAATCATGTAATTTGACCTTAAGAGGAATCCGTTTTGAGGAAGCCATATGCAGAGATGAGTTTGAACGATTTTGTGGGTAAGATGAGAGAGTTTTTAATTGTGAGAGGAAAAATTTGCGAAGAGGGTGTATGAAATGTGGAAGATGTGGAGTAATTTGGTGAAAGATGTGGGAGACGATTTGATCGATGATTAGAATTTGAAACTTTAAAAATGATCGTGTAGTGGAGATGAGAAGTTATTTATAGGTAGGCTAGGTATGATGATAGAAGTCAATCAAATGGCAGGATAGTGTGGCGGGAAATGACATCGAGGAGTCAACATTTAATGTCAGCTAGGAAAAATTGACCAATGGCACTTGAGTGTCTGTTGTTTTGAAGATAGGTCCAATGAGAATGCTCCACCTCACAAGTATCTGATGGAATTCAGCATTCGATTCGTCATCAGATGGTCATTAACAACATATAGTGTCTGAAATCATGGACTATCTGAAAAGTAAATATTTTTTTTGATGCACTAAAGATACTGGTTCGGCGAGACATTGAATATGAGAGTTCAGATACTCAGACAAAGCAAGAATTTCAGTGTTTAGTGTCTTGAGTACACTAACATTAGATAATGAAAGAAAGAGAGAAACAACGGTCAGAGATCACTGTTTCCTTCATAAAATCTGATCCTTGTTTTTCTTAAAATTAATATAACCAAAATTGACTGATAGATATAGTTGAACTTATTTTAATTCCTTAAACTGATAAAATGCCATGTTCCTGATCATAATGAGACACTAAGATATGGCTAATAAATCAGGTGACATTTCAGTATTCCAAGTGATCAGATCCATACATATGAAAAACGTTTGAGGCATTTTTACAAACATAAAGCAAGACAGAGATTTTAAACATAACACTTCAAAAATCTTGCATGATGATGATCAGTGGAAAGAAAAGAAATTGAACAAGAACATAAAAAAAACAGTCTTGAGACTTAGTAAAAGAAGAAAGGAAACACAAACATATGATGATAATAACGGCAACATTGGTTGGGTTTAAGCAACTTTCGATGATGAGAAAAGCTTCGCTTTGCCTTATTGATGATTTAGGAGAGACGCAGGGGCTTACAACTGATCATTAATCAGATATCTTCATGTTGTTTGCCATGCACTAACCTTCAGCTCATTCATGGACTTTTGGGTATCCACTGAGAGATGGATACTTGTTGTCATCGAAGACATCTACCTTCTGTGATATATTCTTCACAGTATTAGATGACTTTCTTGAGCCTAATGCCATTCTTCTTTCATAAGTGAGGTTATGACATTCTTTGCTTTTATGATTTTTACTGCTACACCCTTTTTCTGCAGTCTTGATTTGAATGACTTGATCTGTATGACTGTCATCGATCTCCATCTCCTCAGTTGCCTCTAAAATAATATTTGGTTTTACGTATTCTTCCATTGATAGATCTTGAATATTTTGATCAACGTGATTGTCATCAATCTCCGTCTCCTCAATCACTTCTAATATGACATTTTGCTTTAGATAGTTCTCTATTGATAGATGTTGGATTTGTTTGAAGTCATCCATTTGATCAAAGATCGTTATCAGAGATCGGATCTTCTTGCATCGCATTCTCCCCCTGACGAACTGGGGAAGGCTGAGCAATCACCTCCACGAATTTGGCAATATGAGGTGCAAGGTCATTCTGAGCAGCTGGTGGAATGGAGATAGCAATGTTTTCTAGATGCTTGAGAAACGTTTGCAGCTGATTACTTATTTGGGCGAACCCTTCATTCATTTCATCCCGGATCTCGGATGTGATCTTTGAGAGTTCAGATTTTATATCATCTACTGATAAGGTCAGATTGCTGATATGAACAATGAGATTTCCTTCAGTTGGGTGGGGATCATCTGAAATGTCGTAAGAGTTTTTAATTTTTGCTCCACTTTGATGCTAAGAATGTTTCACCTTTTCAGTTTGAGGGGTAGCCTGAGTCATCTCTTCATCATGTATCCCGGATCCCTCTGATGAGTAGTACGTACTTATTATCCTCGACCACAAATACGTCGATATTTCATACCACTTTGTGTGGGTACATTTACAATCTCCATAATTCCAACAACCGGGCCAATAACATCTGAAACAGAGAACATAACAAAATTTGAACGTACTACAAATATATTTGTGCCATAAAATCTAATGAAAGTTGTTGGCTATAAAAATTAAAGTTATAATATAAACTGGACGTACCAACAGCCTCTTTTTCAGCATAAGTACGATCAATTGACTTAATTTCAGTATAAGGTTCAAGCAATAAACTATACAAATTGTCATCAATTTGATCGATTCGAGTCACTATTGTGTTGAATACAAAGGCCAATTTATACCGATGTGGTAACAAAGGGTACACACCGGTATTCTCATAGACTGTGAAGTTGGAAATTTCATAACACTGGCCTTCCTCGAACTGCGGCTCGAACTTATACATATATGTGAAAAAATGTTATATTATGTAAAAATGATAGGAATACCTGATCATCATGCAGCACTAAGTCTAGTGAATAAGGATTATGTGGTTCGTTCTTCCGGTGGGAATGCCAGATTGAAATACATCTTCCCCGAACAGATATGTTTCGTAACCCTGCATCAATATTTCGTATTGTGGTAATGGATTTCGTTTTATTGTTTGCTGCAATAAACATGTAGAAGTTAGTAATCGTTTCATACACAAACTAAAATGTAGTTTATTTTATTTACCTTGATCTGTTTGCATGTTAACAGGACTCTGGTTTGGATTCTCAGTATTATGAAATCTTCTGGACCCTAGTGATATCCCAGAACTTGCCAACCTCCTCAAGTTGCCACTGGATGAAGTTGGTGTTTTGAGGTAATTCATCTTCCCTTTTCCTTTGTCTGTGTTTGTATTCATCTTGAACTATTTAAGAATTATACTGTTAATAAATGATTGCACATAAGTTTAAACATTAAGATACTTTTATGTTTGATTTTGACTTTAAAAGTCAGAATCAGTAAATATGTAAATAAATAGTATAAAATTTCCATAGTAAAAAACAGTATATAATTTAAGTCTTTTACACTTTTAAAGTCAAATCTGACTATTTAAAGTCTATTATGATTTTTAATACTGACTATATTTAATTCTGACTTTTAAAGTTTTTAATGACTATATTTAATACTTTTAATCAAATCCTATGTTTAACAAAAAACTATTCACCTTAAATATGATCGGATTTTATAAAAACTGTAAAAAGCAGTATTTGTTTAATACTGAAATTTATAAAAACAGTAAAAAGCACAGTAAATTTAAATAAAAATAAGTGGAATAAAAACAGTAATTTTGAGTAAATTTCAGAAAACAAACACTATCAAATTTTTCATTAAATTGCAGTATTAAAACAGTATAAATTTCAGTAATTAAACTATATTTTATGCAGTTTTTTTTATATTGTTTTTTAATACTGTTTTTTTACATTTTATATTGTTTTATACTGTATTTTTGTATACAAATTTAATATTTAAAAGTCAAACTTGGACAATTTACTTTAAAAATAAAATTGTATGGTTATTTGAAATAGTACTGTTTTTTTACCTTACCTATAAAAACAGTAAAACAGACAGTAAATTTTAATCCACCAATAAAAAGTGTAATAAAACAGTAAGTTTAAGTAAATTACAGTAAAAAAAAATAGTATTTGTTTAATACTGCTATTTATAAAAATAGCAAAAAGCACAGTAAATTTAAAACCATAATAAGTAGGAAAAAACAATAATTTTGAGTAAATTTCAGTAAACAAACACTATCAAATTTTTCATTAAATTGCAGTATTAAATCAGTATAAATTTCAGTAATTAAACTATATTTTGTACAATTTTTTTATACTATTTTTTTAATACTGTTTCTTTACATTTTATACTGTTTTATACAAATTTAATATTTAAAAGTCAAACTTGGACAGTTTACTTTAAAACTAAAACTGTATGGTTATTAGAAATAGTACTGTTTTTTCACCTTAACTATAAAAATCCTAAAACTGACAGTAAATTTTAATCCACCGATAAAAAGTGTAAAAAAAACAGCAATTTAGGTAAATTACGGTAAAAAAACCGTATTTGTTTAAAACTTCAATTTATAAAAATAGTAAAAAGCACATTAAATTTCAATAAAAAAAGTGGGAAAAAAAACAGTAATTTTTGAATAAATTTTAGTAAAAAGCACATTAAATTTCCATTAAATTGCAGTATTAAAAAAGTATAAATTTCCGTAATTTCACTAAATTTATACAGTTTTTTTTATACCAGTTTTTTAAACGATTTCTTTACATTTTATACTGTTTTATACTGTATTTTTGTATACAAATTTAATATTTAAAAGTAAAACTTGGACAGTTTACTTTAAAAGTAAAACTGTATGTTAAAACTAATTAGTCAAACTTACCTGGAAAAAAATATTGTTAAAATATGATTAAAAAATGTGCACACTAATAATATGTTTATGAAGTTTTAATTTAGGGTTTTATAAATACCTGGTAATTGAAGCTTTGTTTTTTGTGCTGCAAAGACGTTTCCTGCAAGGTAATACAGTTTATATTAATAACAGGTCGTAACTAATCATTTTTTTTAAATAATTCGTAAATATAATTGAACTGAGACAGAATAATAAACTGCAGTTTTAATTATGAGGAATCAACCAAATAGAATTGTTTTATCGTGTTGTTGTTTATGATTTGAAACTGGGAGACATCTATGAAGATAACAGAATCATGATGTTGACTCCAGTTGACACAAAGGAATACCTCAGCCT
Source organism: Calendula officinalis (assembly GCA_963853835.1). Classification (NCBI taxonomy): domain Eukaryota; kingdom Viridiplantae; phylum Streptophyta; class Magnoliopsida; order Asterales; family Asteraceae; genus Calendula; species Calendula officinalis. The sequence continues at coordinate 49,567,991 of OY970821.1, read as the reverse complement.
ATTAAGCGTATGAAAAATCGAAGGAATGAATATGCACCTTCACCTGATGTTGTTCTTTAAATCACCGAATCGTAATTGGCTGTTAACTTGTAAGTATTTCAACCATATTTGCATGGTTTATATAGGGGTCAATGGTTAACGAATTTTAAAAAATGGTAAGGGTAAGTGAAATCACGAGATTTATAGAATAGATTATGTTATATCATTGACTAAACCAGAATTTTAGTTGAGTATTTATTTGAAAATATTGACTGCATAATTATTTTGAATTTTTACTATAATTATCACAAAAAATGCCGTAATTATCACTGTGTAAGGCCCAGTATTTTTGGTGGTATTAAATTGTTTTTAAAGCAAAGAATCAAATAAATAAAAAAGTTAATTTGACAGCTTGTTCGGTGATTTAGGAAGATTTGTTAAGCCGTAAATTTCGCATATGTTTAACTGCGGGAAATTTGGTCTTTGGAATAGGCTGAGGATTTCGTTGACCAATGGTGTAATTACACGTGGAAATATGGACCAATAGAAGAAGATATAGTCTAATTATATATGTATATATACATATATGTTTGTATATGCATGCATATATGTTTTCAAATAAGGACCATTTTCTAACTTCTTCAAATAAGGACCATTTTCTATGGATCATTACCCTTAGTATACTTACTCCATGTTTTCTTTTTTCTCTTCAAATTTTGTTATAGTTTGGACAATTGTGTGAGGTACTTAAAGACAACCGCTGGCCCAAAAATAAAAACACAAACAAATGCATATATATTAATACATACATGACGAACATGAACATATACATATGCTTATTCATACACATGTCATTACAAGTACTTAAAATAATTTATAAGTGCACCTACGTACGTACATACGGTACTTATTTAACACAACCAACCACTTGGCTACATTCAAAAGTGCACCTACGTACGTACACGCGGTACTTATTCAACACAACCAACCAAGTCCACTAGCAAATGTTGAATAACTAAGTGGGCATGAGGTAAACACTGATAGCATGGAGGTAATCTTTGTGATGCCCGAAGAATCCTGCAAAGTTACCTTTTGAGACGGGTACCGAGAAATGATTTCCGTTTTCAATTCCATACGGTCCAAATTTCTTCGTACTAGTTGCAAATGTTAGCGATGTCACAACCAACTTCGACTCAAAAAATCCAAATGTTCCACTTATGTAATTCAACTCATCCACTTCAATGTCAATCTCAACCTTGACATATTTCAATTAAAACTATATTAATAAATCATGATTAAACTTTATAATAAATTAAATGATTTTTGAAATTAATTTTATTTAATTAGCACCTCAGAGGGACCGCCAAATTTCTTGTTTTTGCAAGGATCAAGTCACAACAATTGTGATTATTAATAATCAATAGTCAAGATTAATCATATGTTCTATACATTAATGGTACTTTTTTAATTTGACACTCACAGAACTTTTGAATTTTTTTTCTAATCTTTTTGTAATTTTATTTCCATTAAAAAGACATAACTGTGATCATATATATGATCAAGTATGATTATAAAAAAAATCATGTGATTGTACATTTGATCAAATGTTATTATAAAAAAATCAGTTGTGATTATATAAAAACATCACAAGTGATTATGTTGACAATCACACGTGATTAAATATACAATCACATATGATTATCACTTAATATTATTCTTTTTACCAAAAATAATTAACAAAAAAATAATAATATTGTTCCATTGCAATGATAGTACGTACTAAAAAAATTGCGATATTTCAAAAAAAAATGTATATGGTTAAGAATCATTACGAAATAACAAAAATCAAAAGGCTTAGCTTAAAGAGAAGTTAAACTACGTTGATCAAACTTTAGATAAAAGTTGTTTGGATTCTCAGTTTCTTTTAACTCGTAAAGATATCTTGAAACCTTTAAATGATTAGGCACATATGGACTTGTTGGAGCTAGCCCAGAAAGAATATTGTTAGTCCCGTTATAAATGAATTAATACACTTATACTCTTTCACAAATCAAATAAAAATTAAGGTAACACTCAACACTTTTTAAACTTTTATTTATTTATTAATTATGATAAACAAGGCTACAAGTGGTTTGCGGAATAGCTAAGAACGAATCTAACTAAACTACTTGTAGGAGATAGACAGTAAAAAATACTATCTAAGATAAGTTCTGATCAACAAATGATCAGGCACAAGACCAGACACCTTCGTTACAGAGATTCAATTCTCAAATCAAGTAATTAATGTATCACTGGTTGTTTACACTATGCTCAAAGGATAATATCTAAGAGACTATTAGAAGCATGTAAACTTGTTGGGTGCACACGGAATTCGTTCGTTAAGTCCTCAATTTATAGTATTGGGAGACGTGGTGACAAAGGAATGAATGATCGAATCCACGTGTGAGAATTTCGTTGGTGCAGAGGATATTTCATGCGACGAGCACTACTAACGGAATTCTGACAGTACTTTCTGTCATCTTGTGATCGCCGATATCTTCTAGAAGATTTTCATAGGATTCCCTTTGTCGGCGACACACAAACTTGTGATTTACTTGTGTCTTTCTGTGACACTGAAACTTCAGGCCTTTGTGCGCTTCAGATCGCCATGATTCTTCAGATACTCATGCTTCTTCAGATGGCGATTGGCTTCAGTGACATTCACTAAGAGTTTTGCTTAGAGAAGTATTTGTCCTCAAGTCTCAACATTATTGTCAAGTGTGTGCTGAACCTGCTACAACTATCTGATCGGTTGATCAATATCTGATTCCGCACGAGAAACTGATATTTTTAAGGTATGACAATCAATCAACTCAAGTATGTCAAAATATTATCATTGTCTGATAAAATTCATTCATGGAGAGCAAAAGATAATGAAAAGTAAATTGTTTAGAGCATGCGACGATAAAAGTAAAGATAGTTAAGTTATAGACGATTGTTTTGAAATCATAAAAATATCAACACACAAATACCGGCACACAAAAACCGGCCCCATCTTTCTTCTGATTACTCCTTCCTGCCCCTGTGACTCCCTAGGCCCATCATCCGATATTCCTCCTCCTTTGGTTCCGCTAATTCCTCTTCAGATAGCCCAAGCCTTCTGGCTGTCATTCTGACCTCCTCTTCTTCAAGTGTCATTGAGCTCTTGCTCCTCTTGATTTTGGAGGGAGGGGGAACTGCGGGGCCTTTTCCCATATCGAGGGACAAGCTTTGGATTTTTCTCTTGGGAGCTTGATCTGGAGTCCTTCCTGTGACAACAGAGCCTGGTAGTACCACCAAGATGAATAAGGAGAATTTCTTGAAGTTCCTCGAAGAAACCACTCGACCTCCTTTCATGAGCGGCCATTGAATACCGCTCAGAGGTCCTCAACAAACTCTGATTCACACCGCCAGTACGGACACTATCACCACGAACCTAACCACTGCCACCACTATCCAAAGTTTTGGTCGGTCTACCATTGACCCTCTCTGTTGTAACCTGTTGAGGCACATATTTCTCCCCCTGAAAATGTGGAGGAGTGGGTTCGGTAGCTGCAACATTTTCTGCATACCTGTGTGGCTCATCATGCTTGGAATTAAATTGTTTTAAGATCTGAGTAGATATTTCCTCAAACTTGTCACTTATTGATTTTTCAAACTGATTGAATCCGGAGGAGAGATCAGCATTGCCAGAGGTGAGGTTGTGAATGGCAGAGATGAGATTACCAATTTTTCCAGATTGTGCATTCACATCCTCATGAATATTTTGCTGATCAGTGGCCAGAACATCCTGCACACTGTTTGTCATATGGTGATTGTTGGTTAGATTCTTGATGTTGGTGTTGATGAGCCCACAGTAGCTTGTTAGAAGTGCAACCTATTTGAAAATTTCATTAAAATTCACCACCACACCAGGGAGATTACGTGCAACTGCACACCCCGGTTCCTCGAACCATCTGGTGCGTTGGTTTACGAGGCACTGTTGGCATCTGAAGACTGTGCTTGAGAGGCACTGTTTTCAAATCCCGTATATTCTTGGTGAGAGGGACTGGAGAGAGAGGAGTGAGTAAAAGCTAACATACCTTCAGGTGATTCAAGTGAAACCTCTGCATCCGTGCTTGTGAAATTTGAGCTTCCAACCATTCCCACTTTGAAGAAAGGTCCAACATTGTCAAAGAAATCTTTTTTACCGCGTGAGTGCAAGAAGATCATACATAAAAGTCGAGGGAAATCAATCAATTTCTCTTTATTGGTTGTAGCAACTTTCTTTACAAGTTGAGAAAAGATTAGGGATCCAAAGTCAGCTCTGGTGTCCGAAAATAATGCAGCTCCAAGAATCAATTCATGACCCGACACATAATCAAATCCGCTCGTTTTACTTGTTAAGCATTGAGAGATAGTCATAAAGACAGCTGACCAAAGTTGTCACATCAACGTTCTAGAAGTTCCTATGGAATAGGATCCCCTATATTGGATATACGGTAGGATGGTCTTCTTTGCTTCTTCTAAAGATGCAGTTGGTTCAAAAACTTGTGGAGCCCGAATATAGTACATCTTAGTTGCGACTCTGAAGATTGAGAGGTTGAAGGAGACGGTGTGCTTACCCAGTAGAATTATTCCTGAGATTACATCTTCCCCTGATTCGTTCATTGTTGTGCATGTAAACCAGAACTCTAAAAGCATTAGTTTTGATAACGGGATATCAAAATGTAGAGTATCCCTCAGTGGATGTTGATCAAAAAATTTAATAAGCTCTTTAAACTCAGGCTTTAAGTTTCTGACACCAGGATTAAGATTGCTTATTGAGTTGTTCTTTGTATAGTAGATCTTTGTGTAACGATACGACACATTGGGAGCCGGTTTAATGAAATCATGTAATTTGACCTTAAGAGGAATCCGTTTTGAGGAAGCCATATGCAGAGATGAGTTTGAACGATTTTGTGGGTAAGATGAGAGAGTTTTTAATTGTGAGAGGAAAAATTTGCGAAGAGGGTGTATGAAATGTGGAAGATGTGGAGTAATTTGGTGAAAGATGTGGGAGACGATTTGATCGATGATTAGAATTTGAAACTTTAAAAATGATCGTGTAGTGGAGATGAGAAGTTATTTATAGGTAGGCTAGGTATGATGATAGAAGTCAATCAAATGGCAGGATAGTGTGGCGGGAAATGACATCGAGGAGTCAACATTTAATGTCAGCTAGGAAAAATTGACCAATGGCACTTGAGTGTCTGTTGTTTTGAAGATAGGTCCAATGAGAATGCTCCACCTCACAAGTATCTGATGGAATTCAGCATTCGATTCGTCATCAGATGGTCATTAACAACATATAGTGTCTGAAATCATGGACTATCTGAAAAGTAAATATTTTTTTTGATGCACTAAAGATACTGGTTCGGCGAGACATTGAATATGAGAGTTCAGATACTCAGACAAAGCAAGAATTTCAGTGTTTAGTGTCTTGAGTACACTAACATTAGATAATGAAAGAAAGAGAGAAACAACGGTCAGAGATCACTGTTTCCTTCATAAAATCTGATCCTTGTTTTTCTTAAAATTAATATAACCAAAATTGACTGATAGATATAGTTGAACTTATTTTAATTCCTTAAACTGATAAAATGCCATGTTCCTGATCATAATGAGACACTAAGATATGGCTAATAAATCAGGTGACATTTCAGTATTCCAAGTGATCAGATCCATACATATGAAAAACGTTTGAGGCATTTTTACAAACATAAAGCAAGACAGAGATTTTAAACATAACACTTCAAAAATCTTGCATGATGATGATCAGTGGAAAGAAAAGAAATTGAACAAGAACATAAAAAAAACAGTCTTGAGACTTAGTAAAAGAAGAAAGGAAACACAAACATATGATGATAATAACGGCAACATTGGTTGGGTTTAAGCAACTTTCGATGATGAGAAAAGCTTCGCTTTGCCTTATTGATGATTTAGGAGAGACGCAGGGGCTTACAACTGATCATTAATCAGATATCTTCATGTTGTTTGCCATGCACTAACCTTCAGCTCATTCATGGACTTTTGGGTATCCACTGAGAGATGGATACTTGTTGTCATCGAAGACATCTACCTTCTGTGATATATTCTTCACAGTATTAGATGACTTTCTTGAGCCTAATGCCATTCTTCTTTCATAAGTGAGGTTATGACATTCTTTGCTTTTATGATTTTTACTGCTACACCCTTTTTCTGCAGTCTTGATTTGAATGACTTGATCTGTATGACTGTCATCGATCTCCATCTCCTCAGTTGCCTCTAAAATAATATTTGGTTTTACGTATTCTTCCATTGATAGATCTTGAATATTTTGATCAACGTGATTGTCATCAATCTCCGTCTCCTCAATCACTTCTAATATGACATTTTGCTTTAGATAGTTCTCTATTGATAGATGTTGGATTTGTTTGAAGTCATCCATTTGATCAAAGATCGTTATCAGAGATCGGATCTTCTTGCATCGCATTCTCCCCCTGACGAACTGGGGAAGGCTGAGCAATCACCTCCACGAATTTGGCAATATGAGGTGCAAGGTCATTCTGAGCAGCTGGTGGAATGGAGATAGCAATGTTTTCTAGATGCTTGAGAAACGTTTGCAGCTGATTACTTATTTGGGCGAACCCTTCATTCATTTCATCCCGGATCTCGGATGTGATCTTTGAGAGTTCAGATTTTATATCATCTACTGATAAGGTCAGATTGCTGATATGAACAATGAGATTTCCTTCAGTTGGGTGGGGATCATCTGAAATGTCGTAAGAGTTTTTAATTTTTGCTCCACTTTGATGCTAAGAATGTTTCACCTTTTCAGTTTGAGGGGTAGCCTGAGTCATCTCTTCATCATGTATCCCGGATCCCTCTGATGAAAGAGCTTGGTTATTGTGACCAAATTTTGTGATGATCAGGTTCATGTTCGCAGTCTGAAATACTTCTCTGCCAGAACGAATTTCTTGGGATTTGGACACTGTAGATTTAGGAGAGTAGTCATTTGGTACTTCAAACATAGGAATTCTGTAGTTTGGTTTAAACTTAACTTCTTCAGGAAGAACTGGAGCTGAATTTTGTTCTTCTAAGACCTGCTTTATGAGATCAGATGACTTAGACCACGAGTTCCACGTTTTTCGAAGAGCTTCGTTTTTCTTAAATAGCATCATATTGTCTTCTCTTATAATCTGATTGACATACTGGAGCCCGACTACCTTGAGTATTGAGGCTTCTATCTTTGAGGACTCTTGTGTAAGCTTTTTTAATTTTTCAGTTACTTTGGTTAGAGAAATTTCTAACTTATCATTTCTATCATGAGTATGTTCTAGATCTTTTACACGTAATTTGAGTAGGGATGGATGATCTTCGGGAGAATTTTCACCAGATGTTCGTACCTTTTCCGGAGATTCAGCCTCCCGTTCCCTTCAAAGAGAAGATTCTAGAATATCATATTCTTGATATTCTTTGAATAGCTGTTGTTCTTCACCTTCTTTATATTTCAGAAAACTACTTCCTGTATCTGATACCCGAAATTTGAGTACCCGAATATCCGGGTACCTGGATTTTCGGGTATCCGAATTTCGGGTATCATATATTTTTTCGGGTACCCATTCTTTCGGATAATTTTTTAACATCCCTACATATGAGTATAGTCAAAATTGAGTAAACGAGTATAAGTCATAGAGTCGACTTTGAGATGTTGGCTCTTCCCTTTGCCAAGTGTAAGAGAAACGTTGTACAACGTGACACTTGGGACACCAAGAGGGTTGGTGTTGGAAAAGGGTGAGATTTATGCATGAGATTTATGTTTTTATCTATTTCTATAAATTGTGGGAATTCACTAAGCATTAACTTACCCCAAAGTCCCCCAACATGTGCTCGTACGAGTAGCAAGGCAATGAGAAGGTGGAAGGTTGATATTGATGAGTTGTTGAGTTTTTGGATTTGGATTTTAAATACATTTATTATTTTCCGCACTAGCCTTATTATTTATGAGTTTTTATTTATGGGTATTTATTGAGAGCGGGACAAGTTATCTTATAAAAAAGTGATTTATTATTGACTTAAAAATCTTAAATTTTTGTGTAAAAATCAAGGTGTTACAGTTCATAAGTCTAACTTCTCAGAGCCCTCTTTGATGATATTTTTTATTTCAAGAATGATAATTTCAAACATTCAGACCGTATAATGTATGTTGGAGCTTTGGTGGCTAATTTTAATATATATAGTGGTTCCAACCTCAGTTGTAATGCATCATGAAATAGAGAGTGTTTATAAATTAATGCATTGATAGAGTCTTAGCTAGGGGATTTGTTTTTTCTTTCGTAATTGTTGAGTGAGCGAGTGTTTTACTTTGTAATTAAGTCTCAATTTCAAATAGAAGTGTTCTTCAATCATAACAGGAACTTGTGATGCAAATTAAGGCCATTACAAGTACGAAAGAGGCTTATAAATTTTAAATATTGGATGGTTTTAGTTGAGAATTTTCAGTAATTAACGAATCTAGTTATATATTAATATACGGAATATGGATCAAGAAAGAAACATCCTTATTTGAAGAAGCTAGAAAATGGTTGCATTTTCATAAAATATACATATAAATATACGTATATATACATATATGTACATATACATAAATATTTAGACCATAGATATATATACTTTTTCACATGTAGGGTCCGGATACGGTGAGGACTCTTTTCCCGGTGAGGACTGCGAGGACTCCACAAAAACTCTAAAAATGATCCAAAACAAATTTTTTCAAAATTTTTTTTAAACATTAAAATTACAGCATATAAGATACAAAAAAATTAAAAATTTAAAAAAAATGATTCCAAAAAAAAATGGATCATAATTTTGATCCACAAAAAAATATGGATCATTGTTATGGTCCGCATAAAAAAGTGGATCATAATTTTTTTTTCAATTTTTTTTTGTCAAAAGTAGTAATAATCATGGGGAGTTCTATATATTTTTTCGGAATTTTTTGAATTTTTTTGAGTTGTCCTCACGAGTCCTCACCGTTTTTTGAGTCCTCACAGGATCCCACTTCTTCACATGTATACCCTCTATATGTATATATATACACAAATATATACGCTATGTATATGCATTTTCGTAAACGAAAATGCAAGTTCTGATATGAAAATGCAAATGCAAGTTACGTAAAATGCATGTGTATATATACATATATATAGGGCATGAATATGTATATATATATATATACTATACTAGCTTCATAGTCCGCCCGACTGGGCGGGCATGCTTCAAGAGATATATTATAGAAAAATACCAACAAATATTAATATTTTTAAAATGACATAAGAATAAATAGATGTAATGATAAGTTTGTACAAAATTTGACACATGAAAAAATGTTACATAAAATTTATAAACGAAATAAGACTTCTTTGTAAACGACATTTGTTGTTGAATTAGTGTAATTGCCAACTCTGTCACAACAAATGACCTTCAATCTGTTCTTGTTCTTAACTCGTGATAAAGCTATATAAAGTTGGCCATGTGAGAATACCGGTTTTTGCAGAAACAACCCAACTTGAGACAACGTCTGACCTTGACTTTTATTAATGGTCATAGCAAAGCAGACTTGAACAGGAAATTGCCTCCTATTCAATTTGAAATTCATCTTGTTGTCGGAAGGACTAATAACCATTCGAGGGATAGCCCAAATTGTACCAACTTTGCCGCCAGATATGATTTTACCTTCGATTATATTTATCCCCATTCGTAACATCTGAAGTCTCGTTCAGTTGCACAATCCAGCTTTCTGATCTGTATTCCGCATACACATTACCGGAACGCCGATCTTTAACTTCAAGATATGTTGCGGGACGCCTGACATTTTTATACTGTTCAAGAAATCAGTGGTGTAAAGATCAAGGTTAAACATAGTATCATCTTCATCTGCAGCAGACACCGAGACCAATGACTCGTATGTCTTTTGTTCTCCGGGAATTAAAGAAAGCATCCGTTCGTTTATGATGTCCACCATTTCGTGTGTGGGAGCAAGAAGGACTCGATCTTGAAAAGAGTTGCGTTGCCATAGATTATCCAGCAACTGAGGGTATGTTTCTTGAATAATAGCCCCAACGTTATCACCAGACTCTGGAATCAGCATGTTGTCCGGGAACTCTGTTGACGATTCACCATCATTTTCAGCACCTGTGTTTAGATAATTACACAAAAGTTTATATCATTCAAAAAACATGGAATGGTTTATAAAATATTATTAATAAATGAAAAACCTACCTATAGTTCCGTTGCCAATATCGAGTATCCAATCTGCGAATTCCTTTATTTGTTCTCTTTGAAACTCAGATGCTCCCGAACCCAGCCTCACGTTTACTGTTAAATATAAACTGTCTAATATGTGTTGCATTTTTACCTCCTTTTACGTGACCAAAAGTATGATTTTCTTTGAAATCCTTTATGAGGCAGTCTAGCTTAATTTTAAACACTCTAGATATAATATCCGGACGGTCTTCAGATTTCAAACCTTTCTTGGCCATTTCACGGGCAATTTCAGGCCAATTAGGGTTACACGTGAAAGTTATGAATAAGTCAGGATAAACGTAAAACTTACAAATCGTCATGGCGTCTAAATAGTTCTGTATCATATACCTTGGACTTCCGGTAAATGACGACGGTAGCACGTACTTCTTACCATGTAATACATTACCATTATCTTGATTTTGCGCCAAAATCTCCAATTTCGCATACGTCTCAGTTCTTAAATCTTTTTGCTGCGTAATTATGTATCTCATCCTCTCAGCCTCCACCACTGAGTATCCGTCAGTACAAAATTGCTTAACAATCGCCTACCACTGAGTATCCATCAGTACAAAATTGTTGTAACAATCGCCTACCACTGAGTATCATGGAGAACTGATTTCTCCTGTCTTGCGATCGGTAAGCGAACCGCTCCCTCATTGATACTCGTATGCCTTTATTTTTTTATATTAAAATCGGTCACGCCTTGGTGGTAGACATCAGTACGGTACCCATCTTCTGCATAGGGGAAAAACAAAGGGTAATGCAATGCTAGGTAGAGTACGTGCAACTCGCTAATTTTTTTAACTTTTCTGTTTTGACTTTGAAGGACGATATCCCTAGGATTTGTTGTATCTTCAAAAATACCAACAATCAAAGCTGCTACATCGGATGAAGTTGGTAGATTGTGGTTCCTCCCGTCTCGTGACCTACTGCCAATAAGTCTGAGCTTAATATTATTGTCATTTGAAGACCTTATAAATTCACCAGCCATCCGAAACTTCTCTTCCAATGGATTGATTGAATCAAGCATGTCTCGTATGTGGGTCGTAAGCTGGTAGTCTATTTCATTATAAGATGTTGACGTGCATATAAGAAAATATATATATAAGAATTAGAAAATGTAAATTTTATATTACAAATTGCAACGACATAATTAATTAGTTAAGATTGCTTACCTAACAGCTTGTATCCGGTTTCAAATCTCGTTTTCCGTGTCATATATATAAGGTTGACAAAATTTAGGACGGTTTCCTGGTTCGGGCATCAAATTTCCCGATCTATGTGGATTTTCTCCATTTATCCTGGAGCAGTAAGGGCCATGTCCAACATTAACGCACTCGTCTTGCTTAGCACCCATAGAAGTGAAAGCGAACACCATGTTATATCGATGTATATTGTTTAAAAAAGAAGCGCTCTTCGGATGTTATTTGGTAATCAGATCTTTCAACAATTTTGGTGGTTCAATAATGTCAACAGGCAGCTTAACCATACCCCTCATACAACATATTGAATATGAGTGGGGGTTTGAACTGGATCCTCCTCGGTCCTTCTCAGCTTTCCAAACCATAGCACCACAAGACGCGCATTCGAAATCAGGATCTCCATGGTCAAGGTATTATACAAAATTATGCGTACATATCTTATGATGTAAAAAACTAATTTATAAGTATAAACAATAACAGACTTTTTAATAATATAAATTTGTACCGTTTGAAATTCCCAACAAAAGCATGTGGTGGTAGCTCAGATTCATTTTCTTGTTGAGGGGTGGTAAAGTTTAAACCACGAGAGATTCTCGGACGCACCGTTTTTCCTTTTATGTTAGTCTTTTTTTTCCTTTGCCTTTGAAGAATCTCCTATTAGACATCATAACGGGCACAATATTATAAAAAGTACATAGATAATAACATGTAAAAAAATTCTATTTGCTTGAGGTGTCATTTGATAGTAAGAATTGCAAACCTTTTTTGCATAAATTAAAGTTTATGGGTGTATTGATGTTGAACCTTGAAGTATTGTTGGTGACCACTCCACTGACTGAGTAAAATAGAAGTTTTATTAAATAGCCATAGAAAATTTAGTTAATATATAGAAAGAGCCAAATACCGTTTATTTTGATATCACTTTTTGAAGTAACGGGAAATGCGCAAGGTTGTGTTGTAGTTGTAGGAGTTGCAAACGGTACAAATGGTGATCTGGTTGTTGGTGGTGTTGCGAATAATCCATTTATAGAAGTGGTATTTCGATAAAACATATTTAAAGGTGGACCTAATTAAATTCATTATTTAAAATAAATAAATAAACACAATAAGTAAGTCAATATAATTTTTATAAGCAAAGTAAATACATTTTATAAATTTTGATATACAATTTACTTACATGATGAGTGGCTCATACGTGGAGCTATCATAGGCATTGGTGATATAAACGAGGGACCTAATGCAATATAAATAATGATTATATAATTAGTTGCACAATTTTATAACAACGTTTTTATGTTTTGGGAATTAACGAATCATTAAATGTTACGATCCCTTGAATTGATACCTTTTGCTTCATTGTTGTTGGCCGATATCAATGTTTTTGTACATTTTGACGGCCTTCCAGGACGCCGTTTAGTTATATCACTGACCAAATCTGTTATAAATAATACATATTCTATAAAATGTGAATATGTATATATTTTCTACTGTTTAAAAAAAATACATTATTATTAATGTACTTTATAGACAATAAAGGTTGTATACTTTCACTAATTGGCATAAGTGGTTTTCTTCCGATAGGTCTTCCAGGTTTCCTAACCACATTTGGAATCTCATTTGGCAAAGCTAATAGTCGAAAAGAAGTAAAATTTGGTTAAATGGTTTGATAAAGTATTTAATTGGAAACAATATAATATAATATATTAATAACTGGAGTAATTAAATAAAATACTTACATTTTTTTGAAGGCTTTCCGATATATATATTAGAGATATCTTCTAATGGTGTGTTGGACGAAGAGCAATAACCATCTAATTGAGATTCTACTACGATGCGTTTTATGTTATCTGGCTTATTCTCATTGTTTTCTACCGTGATTTTTCTTCTTCCTCCTTTTTACGAATTCCCTTTCACAATATTCTCATCAATAGTGGGATTAGTTTTTTCCATACTATCTTTAAGTATAATATCTGCAAACAGTGGCGGTTTTAGAGGGTGGGCAGGGTGGGCGTCTGCCCACCCCAAAAGTTTTCCGATTAGTATAAAATTTTTTATGTATCAACTCATTTTTTGCTTTTACTTATAATTTATGAGCGATAACTAGTTCACGTCGTGTATTAGCTTAGTGGTTAACTCATATTAAACATATAACATTAAGTTCAAGTCCCTTTCATATGCATATTTTGTTAAATTTATTTTTTTCTTATTTCTTTTTAAATGTTTTTTTCTCTATTTTCCACTAAAATTTTCTTTTCTTATGACTAATTTCCCTCCTTTTTTTAGTTTAAAAATGTTATGTTTGCAATGTATTTGATTTCATATGTATTTTAACTAGTGACATATTAGTCCACATTATTTATATATAAACACTTTAAAGAATTTCTTTAACGTTATAAACAAATTTTATAATTACACTGATTTAATTGCTGAATTAACTAACAAACGAATTTTGATTTTGAGTGATTTAATTTATAATTAGAATTTCTTCAAACTAAAATTGATTATTTGATTTTGTTTACGATTTAACCTTTAAAAATATCACTTAAGAACCTGACTTCCATTCTAAAATTTCGCACACCTTTAAAAATTTTCCTGGTACCGGCACTGTCTGCAAATAGCATTGTTAAGCATATAAGTATGATCCTAACATTCGTAAAGCATATATAGAATATGTAATATAATTTTCAGCACCATTTAAATGAATTTAAACTAAAAATAATAAGGGGCTCGATGAGCAGTGTTAAGTCAGTAAAAAGTCCCCCATTTATCCATTGTTATATAAAATTTTATACATTTAAAAAAGGAGTTAAAGCATTACCTTATGTATAACACTGTTTAAAAAAAGCACATTGTTAAAAAAGCACACTGCTAAAAATTTTGACATCATGGATGTCCAATAATGGGCCGTTAAAAAAAGCACAATGTTAAAAAAATTGTTGGGCTATGCAATAAGTCGAATAGAGCCCAAATGCACCGCCCAAATTTATTTCACTAAAAGGGTTTTATGGGCTATTTAGTGTTTCGGTTTTTTAGTCAGATCAAGATTCAATTAGATTTAGTCTCTGGAGGTTATTCATGTGATATCATATTTGACGGAAATGAACGGATTTAGGGATTTCTTTCGGTCATTCAAATTCATCAGGTGAATCCGACGCCGATTAAGTTTACAAATCATCATAAATTCATCAGGGATTTCTTTCGGTGATACAAATCAAGGATTACGTTTACATAGTATGGTTTAAATACGTATTAGAGAATTGAACAATTTCGAATTAGGGCTAGAATTGTTTCAAAAACTTATGGATGTTGCGTATCAGCAATACAATTTTGAAGACAAATTTTCGAATTACGTATCAGTCATTGTCAAGGACTTCAACACCGGAAAAGGATCTCGGAAAGCACAATCGGTGGTCTCTGCATTTCTATCAAACTAGGTATTTCCTTTGTTATTGTGATTTAAACTCAACTTTTTTTGATTTCCTGTCTGTTTCTTATAAATCGTAAACTATATTGTCAATATTTAAGATTGAAAAAAGATATTAGGTTTGGGGGTTTGATATTTCATATACATAATGTTGAATGTTAAGGACTTATATATAAGATTAGAACACTTTTTCAATCCATGGATTGACAAATAAGGGTTGGTGTTACATTGTTACCTGCTGAAACATATAAAAAGTAAATAAAATAGGGTGAAACTCACGGTCGAACAAATAGTAAGTGAAATTTTGGGAATGCTTATTAAGGAGACTTATTAGCTTATTAAGCCTAAAATAAGCTTGAATTTTAGACTTATTTCACGTGTAAGCTAAGTATTATTGTATATGTGAGTCTTATTTTGACTATAAATGTCAATGTAATATGGTTAGGGTTAACATAATTGTTCTATAATATAGCGTCAAAGTCCAAAAACTGTTTTTTCCGTATTATTGACAATAGTCAACATGATTTTGAGCGTAAAAGTCAATGTGTAAACTAATAACCCTAAAAAATGCTAAAAATCAAAATTTGAATACTAACTGATAAATTTTAGATAAAAGGGAAAACATAAACAAAAAAATATATTTAGAATATCTACTTATTAACATAGTTTATTCTTTAATAAAAACCTCAAAGGTTAATAAAAAATTTTCTATATAAAGATTAATAGCGTTTCTAAAAAAAGTCAAACATTAATAATAACCATAATTATGTATAGTAACCGATGGAGTTTTATATACGTTATATATAATTTATTATGGTACTAAAAGAGGGTAAAAGTCATCCTGGAAACAACATAATTTTGAATAAAAGAGGGTAAAAGTCATCCTGGGATAACTTATGGTCAAAATGAGTTAGGTAATTTTGTTGATATTTGAATAAATGTTTCCATTGAAAGTTTTCTATGAAGGCTGCTGGTTAAAAATGCAAATACTGGTTTTAAGAAACGCAAAGACATATTGCGAGGATTTGTTGATCTTACTTTAACTCTTTTGGTGCACTTCTTGGATGCCTTATAAGCCCAGCCCGATTGGTCGTGTACAAAATGAAGAGTTGCAAATACTATGCAGTGGGAATCCTTTATATATTAAATTAATATAAAAGTAAGTTAAAGGAAACCATAAATAGATAATGGTATGATAGTAATAGTTAAGGGACTGTGGTTCTACATATCGATTGAATTTGACGAATATGCCCCACCTTTTTTTAACAGTACCCCTAAAAAAATTGGCTGCGATAACCACTTTAGCATCAAGTGAAAAAAAACTCAATTTTGAATTGGTTTGGATCATAATCCTCTTGATTTTCAGCCCTGAAATACAAAAATAAATCGAGCACAGATGGTAATATAATTATGGTTTTTCAGCGGATTTATTTGACAATTAAAAAGGTTACTAACTCTGATTTAAATGCAATAATAGCATGATGATTCTGATCAATAATTATTTTGGTTCCGAACAAAGCGTTATGGACCCCCGGTGCCCCTGCATTGTGTGGGTAACAAAAAAAACTTAAAAAATTACTAAATGCTACATTTTAGTAATTTCAGTTGAAAACACAAAATTTATAAAAACAGTAATATTTAAATTGATGATTAATAATTTACACACTGAATCAAATGTACAGAAATGTTTAGGTGTGATATATGTTTTAAATCATACCTTCAAAGTATTTAACCTTCCCAAGCTGTAGTAACACCACAAAATGTCCAAACTATTCTGGATCGTTGGCATAATCATTCAACATCGTGGGCCACTCTTCCCAAAATGTAAAATCAAGCTGTTCTCCCATGTTTTTATAAACTTGTAATTATTTATAAATATCTTATAATAATTGTTATACATATAGATCTGTATGTGAGTAGTACGTACTTATTATCCTCGACCACAAATACGTCGATATTTCATACCACTTTGTGTGGGTACATTTACAATCTCCATAATTCCAACAACCGGGCCAATAACATCTGAAACAGATAACACAACAAAATTTGAACGTACTACAAATATATTTGTGCCATAAAATCTAATGAAAGTTGTTGGCTTTAAAAATTAAAGTTATAATATAAACTGGACGTACCAACAGCCTCTTTTTCAGCATAAGTACGGTCAATCGACTTAATTTCAGTATAAGGTTCGAGCAATAAACTATACAAATTGTCATCATTTGATCGATTCGAGTCACTGTTGTGTTGAATACAAAGGCCAATTTATACCGATGTGGTAACAAAGGGTACACACCGGTACTCTCATAAACTGTGAAGTAGGAAATTTCATAACACTGGCCTTCCTCGAACAGCAGCTCGAACTTATACATAAACTCTTTCTTAATCCAAACTTAGATTCGATCATTCTGCAAAATTTAAATAATGAACTTGATTAATTCAATTATATATGTGAAAAAATGTTATATTATTTAAAAATGATAGCAATACCTGATCATCATGCAACACTAAGTCTAGTGAATAAGGATTATGTGGTTCGTTCTTCCGGTGGGAATGCCAGATTGAAATCCATCTTCCCCGAATAGATATGTTTCGTTACCCTGCATCAATATTTCCTATTAGGGTAATGGATTTCGGTTTATTGTTTGCTGCAATAAACATGTAGAAGTTGGTAATCGTTTCATACACAAACTAAAATGTAGTTTACTTTATTTACCTTGATCTGTTTGCATGTTAACAGGACTCTAGTTTGGATTCTCAGTATTATGAAATCTTCTGGACCCTAGTGATATCCCAGAACTTGCCAACCTCCTCAAGTTGCCACTGGATGAAGTTGGTGTTTTGAGGTAATTCATCTTCCCTTTTCCTTTGTCTGTGTTTGTATTCATCTTGAACTATTTAAGAATTATACCGTTAATAAATGATTGCAAATAAGTTTAAACATTAAGATACTTTTATGTTTGATTTTGACTTTAAAAGTCAGAATCAGTAAATAAGTAAATAAATAGTATAAAATTTCCATAGTAAAAAACAGTATATAATTTAAGTCTTTTACACTTTTAAAGTCAAATCTGACTATTTAAAGTCTATTATGATTTTTAATACTGACTATATTTAATTCTGACTTTTAAAGTTTTTAATGACTATATTTAATACTTTTAATCAAATCCTATGTTTAACAAAAAACTATTAACCTTAAATATGATCAGATTTTATAAAAACTGTAAAAAGCAGTATTTGTTTAATACTGCAATTTATAAAAACAGTAAAAAGCACAGTAAATTTAAATAAAAATAAGTGGAAATAAAAACATAAATTTCGAGTAAATTTCAGTAAACAAACACAATCAAATTTTTCATTAAATTGCAGTATTAAAACAGTATAAATTTCAGTAATTAAACTATATTTTATGCAGTTTTTTATATTGTTTTTTAATACTGTTTTTTTACATTTTATCTTGTTTTATACTGTATTTTTGTATACAAATTTAATATTTAAAAGTCAAACTTGGACAGTTTACTTTAAAAATAAAACTGTATGGTTATTAGAAATAGTACTTTTTTTTACCTTACCTATATAAATAGTAAAACAGACAGTAAATTTTAATCCACCAATAAAAAGTTTAAAAAAACAGTAATTTTAAGTAAATTATAGTAAAAAAACAGTATTTTTTTAATACTGCAATTTATAAAAATAGCAAAAAGCACAGTAAATTTAAAACCAAAATAAGTGGTAAAAAACAGTAATTTTGAGTAAATTTCAGTAAACAAACACTATCAAATTTTTCATTAAATTGCAGTATTAAATCAGTATAAATTTCAGTAATTATACTATATTTTGTACAATTTTTTTATACTGTTTTTTAATACTGTTTCTTTACATTTTATATTGTTTTATACAAATTTAATATTTAAAAGTGAAACTTGGACAGTATACTTTAAAACTAGAATTGTATGGTTATTAGAAATAGTACTGTTTTTTCACCTTAACTATAAAAACTGTAAAACAGACAGTAAATTTTAATCCACCGATAAAAAGTGTAAAAAAATAGCAATTTTAAGTAAATTACAGTAACAAAAAGAGTATTTGTTTAAAACTGCAATTTATAAAAATAGTAAAAAGCACATTAAATTTCAATAAAAAAAGTGGGGAAAAAACAGTAATTTTGATTAAATTTTAGTAAACAAACACTATAAAATTTTTCCATTAAATTGCAGTATTAAAAAAGTGTAAATTTCAGTAATTTCACTAACTTTATACAGTTTTTTTATACTGTTTTTTTTTAAACGGTTTCTTTACATTTTATACTGTTTTATACTGTATTTTTGTATACAAATTTAATTTTTAAAAGTAAAACTTGGACAGTTACTTTAAAAGTAAAACTGTATCTTATAACTAATTAGTCAAACTTACCTGGAAAAAAATATTGCTAAAATATGATTTAAAAACGTGCACACTAATAATATATTAATGAAGTTTTAATTTTGGGTTTTAAAAATACCTGGTAATTGAAGCTTTGTTTTTTGTGCTGCAAAGACGTTTCCTGCAAGGTAATACAGTTTATATTAATAATAGGTCGTAACTAATCATTTTTTTTAAATAATTCGTAAATATAATTGAACTGAGACAGAATAATAAACTGCAGTTTTAATTATGAGGAATCAACCAAATAGAATTGTTTTATCGTGTTGTTGTTTATGATTTGAAGCTGGGAGACATCTATGAAGATAACAGAATCAGGATGTTGACTGCAGTTGACACAAAGGAATACCTCAGCCTATTAAGAGTATGAAAAATCGAAGGAATGAATATGCACCTTCACCTGATGTTGTTCTTTAAATCACCGAATCGTAATTGGCTGTTAACTTGTAAGTATTTCAACCATATTTGCATGGTTTATATAGGGATCAATGGTTAATGAATTTTAAAAAATGGTAAAGGTAAGTGAAATCACGAGATTTATAGAATAGATTATGTTATACCGTAGACTAAACCAGAATTTTAGTTGAGTATTTATTTGAAAATATTGACTACATAATTATTTTGAATTTTTACTATAATTATCACAAAAAATGCCGTAATTATCACTGTGTAAGTCCCACTATTTTTGGTGGTATTAAATTGTTTTTAAAGCAAAGAATCAAATAAATAAAAAAGTTAATTCGACAGCCTGTTCGGTGATTTAGGAAGATTTGTTAAGCCGTAAATTTCGCATATGTTTAACTACGGGAAATTTGGTCTTCGGAATAGGCTGAGGATTTCGTTGACCAATGGTGTAATTACACGTGGCAATATGCACCAATAGAAGAAGATATGGTCTAATTATATATGTATATATACATATATGTTTGTATATGCATGCATATATGTTTTCAAATAAGGACCATTTTCTAACTTCTTCAAATAAGGACCATTTTCTATGGATCATTACCCTTAGTATACTTACTCCATGTTTTCTTTTTTCTCTTCAAATTTTGTTATAGTTTGGACAATTGTGTGAGGTACTTAAAGACAAGCGCTGGCACAAAAATAAAAACACAAACACAAACAAATGCATATATATTAATACATACATGACGAACATGAACATATACATCTGCTTATTCATACACATGTCATTACAAGTACTTAAAATAATTGATAAGTGCACCTACGTACGTACATACGGTACATATTTAACACAACCAACCACTTGGTTACATTCAAAAGTGCACCTACGTACGTACACGCGGTACTTATTCAACACAACCAACCAAGTCCACTAGCAAATGTTGAATAACTAAGTGGGCATGAGGTAAACACCGATAGCATGGAGGTAATCTTTGTGACGCCCGAAGAATCCTGAAAAGTTACCTTTTGAGACGGGTACGGAGAAATGAGTTCCGTTTTCAATACCATACGGTCCAAATTTCTTCGTACTAGTTGCAAATGTTAGCGATGTCACAACCAACTTCGACTCAAAAAATCCAAATGTCCCACTTATGTAATTCAACTCATCCACTTCAATGTCAATCTCAACCTTGACATATTTCAATTAAAACTATATTAATAAATCATGATTAAACTTTATAATAAATTAAATGATTTATAAAATTTTGTTTAATTAGCACCTCAGAGGGACCGCCACCCGAACCACCAAACATTGGTGAACGGAGCAGATTTCCATCTTCATCTTCACTAGTAAAGCCGATTGCATCGACACAGTCTCCATGGTTGATGTAAATCTTTACGATCTTTCCGTTGGCTTTGAACGACCAGCTTTCTCCAGTACCAGAGCTTCCCAGGGTCCGACTAACACTATGTTTTTCTGTTTCATATATATTAAATAATAACGATAAGATAATCGATCATATCACTTGAAAAAGGAAACGTTGATCAAATCAAACAAAGAATAGACTCAAAAGAATCAAGTGAATTGAATAGTACACTATACCATTTTTGAGAGTAAGGAGAGAAAATTGTGAATTGATATGTGTTGTCATGGGTTGTATATATGGGCGTGGGGCAGGTAAGGGTGGATGCAACCGATTAAATTCTCTTAAAGATCATTTCACCAAATGTCTTGGTCTTCGTCTTCGTCTTCATCTTCATACGTGATCTTAATTAGTTGTAACTAAGCGTACCTTCATGCAACAATTTTCATCAAAAGTAACCAGAATGTTGATTGTGGTTAATTAAGAAACTTAGATTACTAAGTATGTATATTTCCATTTAATCTTTACGCCATGTTAGATGTACAGATGTTTTCACCTTCTCCGTTTGTAAATATGCTTAATTAATCTATCGGTCTAAGTTTTATCATAAGCTTACCTAATAATTAGTTATTAAGACGCAAACAGATTTATAGGTCTAAATCGCATGCATGTAAATTATCAGCTCGGGGGTAATGTGTCAATATCTTTTTGATAATCACGACGCCATAAAAAACTTCCATTTATAACCGAATCTTAAATTTTAGAACAACTTTTTTATGCATTTAAACAAAACTTTTAAGCCTGTCATTATAAAAAATTGTAAATATAACTTACAACTTTAATCTAAATATAAGTGTGTTAAAATACTCTTAAGACAAACTTATACTTCCTCCGATTCAAAATAAGTGATACACTTTGGGTTACACGGTTTTTAGGCAAAAAATCATAATGATAGTTAAATTAGATTAATTGGATGATTAGTGGGAATGAGTCCTACACTTTTTGAATAAAGTGGGGTTAATGAGGTTTAAAAGTAAAAAGTTAGGGTAAATGGTCATTTCACTTTGTTAAAGTAGATAGTTAATGGGTGAGGGTCCCACTACTTTTTGCCAAATAAGGTAAAATTTCAAAGTGTATAACTTATTTTGAATCACCAAAAAAAAGGAAAGTGTATCACTTATTTTGAATCGAAGGGAGTGTAATACTGAGGTAATTGCTCAAGGTAATCTTTAAGTTTCTTGTTTTTGCAAGTATCAAGTCACAACAATTGTGATTAATAATAATCAACAGTCAAGATTAATCATATGTTCTATACATTAATGGTACTTTTTTAATTTGACACTCGCAAAACTTTTGAATTTTTTTTCTAATCTTTTTGTAATTTTTTTTCCATTAAAAAGACATCACTGTGATCATATATTTGATCAAGTATGATTATAAAAAAAATCATGTGATTGTACATTTGATCAAATGTTATTATAAAAAAATCAGTTGTGATTATATAAAAACATCACAAGTGATTATGTTGACAATCACACGTGATTAAATATACAATCACATATGATTATCACTTAATATTATTCTTTTTACCAAAAATAATTAACAAAAAAATTATAATATTGTTCCATTGCAATGATAGTACGTACTAAAAAAATTGCGATATTTCAAAAAAAAAAATTTGTATATGGTTAAGGATCATTACGAAATAACAAAAATCAAAAGGCTTAGCTTAAAGAGAAGTTAAACTACGTTGATCAAACTTTAGATAAAAGTTGTTTGGATTCTCAGTTTCTTTTAACTCGTACAAATATCTTGAAAACTTTAAATGATTAGGCATATATGGACTTGTTGGAGCTAGCCCAGAAAGAATATTGTTAGTCCCGTTATAAATGAATTAATACACTTATAGTCTTTCACAAATCAAATAAAAATTAAGGTAACACTCAGCACTTTTTTAACTTTTATTTATTTATTAATAATGATAAACAAGGCTACAAGTAGTTTGCGGAATACCTAAGAACAAATCTAACTAAACTACTTGTAGGAGATAGACAGTAAAAAATACTATGTAAGACAAGTTCTGATCAACAAATGATCAGGCACAAAACCAGACACCTTTTTTACAGAGATTCAATTCTCAAATGAAGTAAATAATGTATCACTGGTTGTTTACACTATGCACAAAGGATAATGTCTAAGATACTATTAGAAGCGTGTAAACTTGTTGGGTGCACACGGAATTCGTTCGTTAAGTCCTCAATTTATAGTATTGGGAAACGTGGTGACAAAGGAATGAACGATCGAATCCACGTGTGAGAATTTCGTTAGTTCAGAGGATATTTCATGCGACGAGCACTACTAACGGAATTCCGACAGTACTTTCTGTCGTCTTGTGATCGCGGATATCTTCTAGAAGATTTGCATAGGATCCCTTTGTCGGCGACACACAAACTTGTGATTTACTTGTGGCTTTCTGTGACACTGAAACTTCAGGCCTTTGTGCGCTTCAGATCGCCATGATTCTTCAGATACTCATGCTTCTTCAGATGGCGATTGGCTTCAGTGACATTCACTAAGAGTTTTGCTTAGAGAAGTATTTGTCCTCAAGGCTCAACATTATTGTCAAGTGTGCGCTGAACCTGCTACAACTATCTGATCGGTTGATCAGTATCTGATTCCGCATGAGGAACTGATCTTTTTAAGGTATGACAATCAATCAACTCAAGTATGTCAAAATATTATCATTGTCTGATAAAGTTCATTCATGGAGAGTAAAAGATAATTAAAAGTAAATTGTTTAGAGCATGCAACGATAAAAGTAAAGATAGTTAAGTTATAGACGATTATTTTGAAATCATAAAAACATCAACACACAAATACCGGCACACAAAAACCAGCCGCATCTTTCTTCTGATTACTCCTTCCTGCCCCTGTGACTCCCTAGGCCCATCATCCGATATTCCCCCTCCTTTGGTTCCGCTAATTCCTCTCCAGATAGCCCAAGCCTTCTGGCTGTCATTCTGACCTCCTCTTCTTCAAGAGTCATTGAGCTCTTGCTCCTCTTGATTTTGGAGGGAGGGGGAACAGCGAGGCCTTTTCCCATATCAAGGGACAAGCTTTGGATTTTTCTCTTGGGAGCTTGATCTGGAGTCCTTCCTGTGACAACAGAGGAAGGGGCTATGGGGATCCTGGTAGTACCACCAAGATGAATAAGGAGAATTTCTTAAAGTTCCTCGAAGAAACCACTCGACCTCCTTTCATGAGCGGCCATTGAATACCGCTCAGAGGTCCTCAACAAACTCTGATTCACACCGCCAGTACGGACACTATCACCTCGAACCTAACCACTGCCACCACTATCCAAAGTTTTGGTCGGTCTACCATTGACCCTCTCCGTTGTAACCTGTTGAGGCACATATTTCTCCCCCTGAAAATGTGGAGGAGTGGGTTCGGTAGCTGCAACATTTTCTAAATACCTGTGTTGCTCAACATGCTTGGAATTAAATTGTTTTAAGATCTGAGTAGATATTTCCTCAAACTTGTCACTGATTGATTTTTCAAACTGATTGAATCCGGAGGAGAGATCAGCATTGCCGGAGGTGATGTTGTGAATGGCAAAGATGAGATTACCAATTTTGCCAGATTGTGCATTCACATCCTTATGAATATTTTGCTGATCAGTGGCCAGAACATCCTGCACAGTGTTTGTCATATGCTGATTGTTGGTTAGATTCTTGATGTTGGTGTTGATGACCCCACAGTAGCTTGTTTGAAGTGCAAGCTGTTTGAAAATTTCATTAAAATTCACCACAACACCAGGGAGATTACGTGCAACTGCACACCCCAGTTCCCCGAACCATCTGGTGCGCCGGTTTGCGAGGCACTGTTGGGCATCTGAAGACTGTGCTTGAGAAGCACTGTTTTCAAATCCCGTATATTCTTGGTGAGAGGGATTGGAGAGAGAGGAGTGAGTAAAAGCTAACATACCTTCAGGTAATTCAGGTACAACCTCCGCATCCAGGCTTGTGAAATTTGAGTTTCCAACCATTCCAACTTTGAAGAAAGCTCCAACATTGTCAACGAAATCCTTTTTCCCGCGTGAGTGCAAGAAGATCATACATAAAAATCGAGGAAAAGCAATCAATTTCTCTTTAGTGGTTGTAGCAACTTTCTTTACAAGTTGAGAAAAGATTAGGGATCCAAAGTCAGCTCTGGTGTCCGAAAATAATGCAGCTCCAAGAATCAATTCATGACCCGACACATAATCAAATCCGCTCGTTTTGCTTGTTAAGCATTGAGAGATAGTCATAAAGACAGCTGACCAAAGTTGACCCAACAACGTTCTAGAAGTTCCTATGGAATAGGATCCCCTGTATTGGATATACGGTAGGATGGTCTTCTTTACTTCTTCTAAAGATGCAGTTGGTTCAAAAACATGTGGAGCCCGAATATAGTACATCTTAGTTACGACTCTGAAGGTTGATAGGTTGAAGGAGACGGTGTGCTTACCCAGTAGAATTGTTCCTGAGATTACATCTTCCCCTGATTTGGTCAATGTTGTGCATGTAAACCAGAACTCTAAAAGCATTAGTTTTGATAACAGGATATCGAAATGTAGAGTATCCCTCAGTGGATGTTGATCAAAAAAATTAATAAGCTCTTTAAACTCAGGCTTTAAGTTTCTGACACCAGGATTAAGAGTGCTTCTTGAGTTGTTCTTTGTATAGTAGATCGTTGTGTAAGGATACGACACATTGGGAGCCGGTTTAATGAAATCATGTAATTTGACCTTAAGAGGAATCCGTTTTGAGGAAGCCATATGTAGAGATGAGTTTGAACGATTTTGTGGGTAAGATGAGAGAGTTTTTAATTGTGAGAGGAAAAATTTGCGAAGAGGGTGTATGAAATGTGGAAGATGTGGAGTAATTTGGTGAAAGACATGGGAGACGGTTTGATCGACGATTAGAATTTGAAACGTTAAAAATGATCATGTGGTGGAGATGAGAAGTTATTTATAGGTAGGCTAGGTATGATGATAGAAGTCAATCAAATGGCAGGGTAGTGTGGCGGGAAATGACATCGAGGAGTCAACATTTAATGTCAGCTAGGAAAAATTGACCAATGGCACTTGAGTGTCTGTTGTTTTGAAGATAGGTCCTATGAGAATGCTCCACCTCATAAGTATCTGATGGAATTCAGCATCCGATTCGTCATCAGATGGTCATTAACAACATATAGTGTCTGAAATCATGGACTATCTGAAAAGTAATTTTTTTTTGATGCACTAAAGGTACTGGTTCGGTGAGACATTGAATATGAGAGTTCAGATACTCAGACAACGCAAGAATTTCAGTGTTTAGTGTCTTGAGTACACTAACATTAGATACTGAAAGAAAGAGAGAAACAACGGTCAGAGATCACTGTTTCCTTCATAAAATCTGATCCTTTTTTTTCTTAGAATTAATATAACCAAAATTGACTGATAGATATAGTTGAACTTATTTTGATTCCTTAAACTGATAAAATGCCATGTTCCTGATCATAATGAGACACTAAGATATGGCTAATAAATCAGGTGACATTTCAGTATTCCAAGTGATCAGATCCATACATATAAAAAACGTTTGAGGCAGTTTTACAAACATAAAGCAAGACAGAGATTTTAAACATAACACTTCAAAAATCTTGCATGATGATGATCAGTGGAAAGAAAAGAAATTGAACAAGAACATATAGAAAAAAAAACAGTCTTCAGTAAAAGAAGAAAGGAAACACAAACATATGATGATAATAACGGCAACATTGGTTGGCTTTAAGCAACTTTCGATGATGAGAAAAGCTTCGCTTTGCCTTATTGATGATTTAGGAGAGACGCAGGGGCTTACAAATGATCATTAATCAGATGTCTTCATGTTGTTTGCCATGCACTAACCTTCAGCTCATTCATGGACTTTTGGGTATCCACTGAGAGATGGATACTTGTTGTCATCGAAGACAGCTACCTTCTGTGATTTATTCTTCACAGTATTAGATGACTTTCTTGAGCCTAATGCCATTCTTCTTTCATAAGTGAGGTTATGTCATTCTTTGCTTTTATGATTTTTACTGCTACACCCTTTTTCTGTAGTCTTGATTTGAATGACTTGATCTGTATGACTGTCATCTTATCTCCATCTCCTCAGTTGCCTCTAAAATAATATTTGGTTTTAAGTATTCTTCCATTGATATATCTTGAATATTTTGATCAACGTGATTGTCATCAATCTCCGTCCCCTCAATCACTTCTAATATGACATTTTGCTTTAGATAGTTCTCTATTGATAGATGTTGGATTCGTTTGAAGTCATCCATTTGATCAAAGATCGTTATCAGAGATCGGATCTTCTTGCATCGCATTCTCCCCCTGACGAACTGGGGAAGGCTGAGCAATCACCTCCACGAATTTGGCAATATGAGGTGCAAGGTCATTCTGGGCAGCTGGTGGAATGGAGATAGCAATGTTTTCTAGATGCTTGAGAAAAGTTTGCAGCTGATTACTTATTTGGGCGCACCCTTCATTCATTTCATCCCGGATCTCGGATGTGATCTTTGAGAGTTCAGATTCTATATCAGCTACTGATAAGGTCAGACTGCTGATATGAGAAATGAGATTTCCTTCAGTTGGGTGGGGATCATCTGAAATGTCGTAAGAGTTTTTAATTTTTGCTCCACTTTGATGCTGAGAATGTTTCACCTTTTCAGTTTGAGGGGTAGCCTGAGTCATCTCTTCATCCTGTATCATGGATCCCTCTGATGAAAGAGCTTGGTTATTGTGACCCGATTTTGTGATGATCAGGTTCCTGTTCGCAGTCTGAAATACTTCTCTGCCAGAATGAATTTCTTGGGATTTGGACACTGTAGACTTAGGAGAGTAGTCATTTGGTACTTCAAACATAGGAATTCTGTAGTTTGGTTTAAACTTAACTTCTTCAGGAAGAACTGGAGCTGAATTTTGTTCTTCCAAGACCTGCTTTATGAGATCAGATGACTTAGACCACGAGTTACACGTTTTTCGAAGAGCTTCGTTTTTCATAAATAGCGTCATATTGTATTCTCTTAGAATCTGATTGACATACTGAAGCTCGACTACCTTGAGTTTTGAGGCTTCTATCTTTGAGGACTCTTGTGTAAGCTTTTCTAATTTTTCAGTTACTTTGGTTAGAGAAATTTCTAACTTATCATTTCTATCATGAGTATGTTCTAGATCTTTTACACGTAATTTGAGTAGGGATGGATGATCTTCGGGAGAATTTTCACCAGATGTTCGTACCTTTTCAGGAGATTCAGCCTCCGGTTCCCTTGAAAGAGAAGATTCTAGAATATCGTATTCTTGATATTCTTTGAATAGCTGTTGTTCTTCACCTTCTTTAAATTTAGCCATTAGACACTTGCAGTCTTTGAGATTTTCTGAATTGGAGTCAGATTCTTCTTCTATTTTAGCAAATAGACCTTTCGTTTTATTTTCAATTAATTCTTCGTCACTTGACTCTGAGTCAGTTAGCCATATTTCAGCCGTTTCTAGCTTTAAATGCTTTTGCATCTTTCTCAGCTTTGGCGATCTGAGCTTTTAGATCTTGGTACTTCTTCACAGTGTCTTCATATTTCTTCTGTTATTTGATGAAGAGCTTGAACTTGATCTTTCAGGGCCTGAATTTTCTTTGACTCTGCAGTCAGCTTTGATATGACTCGTTCTTCCACACTTAAAACAAACCATTTCTCCCTTTTCATGTTGGGACCTGCTATGTTTCGATTTAGGAATCTTTTGTATCTCGTTGCTAACAAAGCCATACGATCAGATAAATCTTTTATACCGTCACTCTCATATCCACCTGAGTTCGACTCATGCTCTTCTATGTCACCATCCTAGCATCTTCAAATTTTTCATCCTCAGCATCATTTAGATCGACAACATTTTCCACTTTTGCTTTTAGAGCTCTTCGAGAGGATTTGGAAGAGCTTGCAATGAGTGCAGTGGAAGTGGGAGCCTCATTCAGATCATCATACATTTTGTTTTTATTTTCAAAGTTCATTAATGTGCTGTATATGCTGCTCATGTTCATATCTCACATCTAACCAGACGTTCTCAGCACTGTAGACATAACAACCCAATCTTTTGAAAGAATTTCCAAGAAGTTGTACATTAGTTCCCGAACTTCCTTGTTGAGTCCAAACTCCCTTAAATCATTTATAAGAACGGTGAACCTTCTGTATGACATGTTGAGTGTTTCACCTCTGATAACCTTGAAAGCTTCATATTTTCGATTCAACATAGCTTTCTTGCTAGCTTTGACTTCATCGGTTCCTTCATAGGATGTCATCAAGATATCCCGTATCTCTTTGGCAGTTCTACATTCTTTTACAGTGATAAGAATGTGATTTGGAAGAGACGTTTGAAGGAGGAACTAGATTTCAACATCTAAACCAGCTAGCTTTTTATCCGCCTTTGTCCATTGATCTTTGGAATTGGGTTCTTCAACATCAGACATATCTTCTTCTTCTTGTTTGTCTTTATCATCTCCTTCCTTCTTTTTCTTTGAGATAGTTGTGCTTGGAAGAAACATTTTTGGAATGTGTGGACCGTTGATAAGAATATCTTGTCCCATATCATTTTGATGTTCAACAAATCCCAGAAAAATTATTTTCCACATACCAAAATCATCATCGGTGAAGCAGGGGCATTTGTCTTTAAACCAAGGTTCATCTGTGATAACTTTTCACTCATTTTGATCAGTAAGTAAGTAGATCAACAATTATGAATTAATTGCTCTGATACCAATTGTTTGCTCTGATACCAATTGTTAGTCACGTGATAAGTGATTAATACACTTAAACGTTTTCACTGATCAAATAAAAATTAAGGTGAGACTCAACACTTTTTAAACTTTTCTTTATTAATCAATAATGATAAACAAAGCTACAAGTAGTTTGCGGAATAGCTAACAAAAAATCCTAACTAAACTACTTGTAGGTGATAGACAATAACAAATACCATCTAAGACAAGTTCTGATCAATAAATGATCAGCCACAAGACCAAACACCTTCGTTACAGAGATTCAATTCTCAAATCAAGTATGTAACACCCGTATTTTTATAACATCGTTTAAATCATTTAAAATACATTTTTCCCAATAATTGACATATTGTCCAAAATACAGTTTAACAAAAACTTTAAAAAACCTTTATCAGAGTATACAAAAATACGGTGTCACCAAGTATATCAAAACCATAGGCAAACGGGATCTACCTACGAGCTCCCGAGCTAAACATCACTAGGCCACTTCTAGTGCAACATTCTATCTCTTCCAACCTGTACCTGAGTACATAGCCACAAAAACAAACGTAGTACGTGAGACAAAATAGTCTCGTGAGATACATGGGTTTTTAGACCCCAATAATAATAATAATCGTTTCGAATATATATAAACACACATATATATTTCACATTAATATGGGCTAGTCACCCTATAGTGACCATATCGATCTTGCTTCCCTAGCAAACATATCTAGTACCTAAACATATAGGTACCAGAAGCACAACATATCTAGTACATAAACATATATGTACTAGAAGCACAAACTTGTCTAATACATAAACATATATGTATTAGAACCTAACATACCTAGTACCAAACATATGCGTACTAGAAGCACCCGTGTGCTTAGTGTATAAACATATATACACTCGGTGTATAAACATATTTACCACCACTCAGTGACCGGGGATTCCCCGCGTCACCACCATCTATCTCTTATCATAACCTAACACTTATGTCAGTCAAAGCCTTCGGCTATCACATCAAACATCAAACAAGTTAGTCATCTAATAATAACGACATATAATTAGTTTAACACAGTGTGAACGTACCTGTATGGTCCCATGGACCCGATCATAAGCAACCCACATTTAATTCTACATCTATGAACCCAGGAGGTCCATCCTTACTTATTCTCATAAGATACATGTCTTATTTATCGATATCATAATACTTTTATCTCTTCTTGACTATAATACATATTTATTACCAGTCAATTCATATTCATTTACATACATATTCGTTCCTCACTCTTATTAGTAATTCTTACCAAATAGGTACTAATTACTATAAAATCATTACCAATTGCTTTACTAATACATATTTATTAATAAAGACTCGCTATCCATTCTTTTAATCAATAATATTTATTATTATGGTTCATGAATAAGGATTTCATAATTACCTTAGTTTATCATATTTACTTCCAATATCATCAATCATACTAGACATATTCTAGTATCACAGTATACCTATTTTCTTATCTTTTCAGTCACTATCTTTATCAAAACATTTATTAATAAAGACCCATGAAATATCATATGTATTTCAAAACCATTTACTATGTACTCAGTTTTAAAAGTCTCATGTACTTACCTTAGCAATAAAATGCTCCAACCGTATTCTTTACGCCAATATCCTTGCTTCACAATTTGGTCAACCTTCCAAGACCTCACCAAATGCCTAATACAATAATCACAAGATGATCAACATCACATACTACTACCAATGTGTCCATCTATCTCTAGATAACACCTACTAACACATTTCCCCCAATTATGGTGATTTACCAAACCCTAGGTTGAACCACCCATAAGATTCTTACAAATCCAAACCATACACTTGATTCCCTTGTTAAAATACCATCTATTAAGTGTATGCCACCTCTATTTAACCATTAATCACCAACTCAAGAACTAGGGCTTCAAACCCAAGCCAAGAATCCATAGATCTAAAGCTACAAAGATCAAAGAGTGAAGATTTACCTTTAATCTCCAACTAGGAGTGAAGATTCACGAGATTTGACCAAGAAATCAACTCCAAATGATGGTTTACACTCAAAAACGTATACTCACTTGTTGGGAGAGAAACTAGGGTTAACAATGGCATTAAATGAGCCAAAACCCGTCTTTATTGCTGTCTGACGAAGTTCGCTTCGTGAACTTCAGAGTTCGAGTCGTGAACTCTTGGTACGCGCGAAGTTCGTGTCGTGAACTTTAGAGTTCGAGTCGTGAACTCTCGAAATCAGAAACCCCAAAATTCTCTGTCGACCATTCGCGATCGCGAACTATACTTCGGGTCGCGAACTCTGCTCCCCAGGCAGGCTGCAACTTTTGTTCCTTGTCTCGACCCGGTTTCGACCATAACTTTCTCATACGGTGTCCAAATGACACGAAACCAATTTCTACGTTCTCTAAATGATTTATCCTTATTTATCATATTTTTTATAAATGTATTTATTTACAAATTTTGGGTTGTTACAACTATCTACCCCTTAAAAGGATTCCGTCCTCGGAATCACTAAGAATTCCAATCCACATTTTATTCGAGCATTCCGTTCTCATTCCCTTGTGGTCATTACCATCAAACTCTTCTCATTTCAATTTAGCCAACCACATGTATATAAACATTCACTTAACCCTGATAGATCCGAACGGGTCAGAAGAATCAATCTTAGGCCTTTAATACCCAAACGGGTCAAGATGACACAATTTGACCATAACGTTTCAAATCCTTTTACCAATCATTCTATTCACAAGACAATAACATGACATAACCATTACAATCATTCGATTGAATAAAAATCTAGCTTCGACCAAGTCGATATAATCCAACATTGTCTAACCCTTGATTTAAGAACAAAGTCAACTATTCTTTAACAACTTATTTACTTGCTAAAATTTCCATTAATCATCCTATCATTTACCATCGACTTTTAATTATGATTCATCAATCATCATATACCCAATTCCCAAATTCAACTCGAAAACACCCAAACGGGTCAAAGTCGCATAATCCGACTACAACTCTTTCAACTATTCCATCAACCTTCTCACATACATGCAAACAACACATTATGCCGTCGACATCCACTATTCGTCTAAAGTAAGGGTCAAGGTCCATTTTGACCAAAAGTCAACCAATCCCAATTTGACTAACCTTGAATTTTGCATAAAGCCAACCATACTTTATCCCACAACAATTTTCTACTCACGGGATACCATCCTCAACTTATCACTTCCGGTTCTACTCATTATTGTGTCCTTAACAATCGTTCCCGTTTTTCCAAACTTTCAATTTCTCCCAAATTAATCCGAGAGTCGCACCTTTACCTAAGGTGACACCGACCTATACCGATTCTTGACCATCATTTGGTCATTTATACCATCACTTAGTATTCTTTCAACCATCTTTGCATCACATCGATCAATTTCATAACTTTTATTCTCAATTATCGGTATTAGATCTCCTACCGCGACACATTCCTCAATTTCATACAAGTTTATCATAACTTGGTTTATCAAATGATGGTTTGCCCACTAGGAGTTTCTCTTTGCTCCTATTCTATAAATCGTAGGCATCTCCTACACATACATGACCTAAATGCAACCCTCATTTCGAACGAAATTCTCATTTACCATAACATAATAGCAATACTCATTAACCACATGGTTCTACATTCATCATGTAAACACATAAACATACACACACACACATATATATATATATATATATATATATATATATATATATATATATATATATATATATATATATATATATATATACACTAGCTGGTACCCGCGCAAAGCGGCGGCGGGTACCAGGTAAATATATTTTGTTGTGAGCAAATAATACATATATTTTGTTGTGAGCAAATAATACAGTGAAACCAACAACCATAGATCGATTTATTTTCTAGAGTACTTCAACATTGAGTGTTTGTATTGATATGAGAGTAAAATATGACTTGTTTGATTTTGTAAGTGTTAATTTTAATGTTTGACCCATTTAATAATAATTAATCTTTAAGGAGAGGGTTACATGGGTTAAACGATAGAAAGTCGAAAATTTGTAAGGCATACCGTCTCAAGTAAAAAGCAATAAACATTTTAAGATTTTTTTTTTCATTCAACTAAACATAAATTAATACAAAACATTGTTCATAAACTTTGGGGATTTATTAATCAAATGGAACTCCCTTTCTTTGGTATGGTAATGCACCTATGAGTAAACGCGACTCGACTCCTGCACAAAAAAAGCTTTGTAACAATTCAAATTCGAGCCCTCTGACTATGAGTGCAAACATATCTTGATAAAAAAAATTAAAAGAGCAGCATCAATAATATCCTTAACATTAATGCAAGGGGTTTGGAGTGATGTGATTACATCCCAAGCAAAATACCCCAAACAGAAAATTGCAGGTACATAAAAACAAAAAAGGGAAAAATCTTTTGTGGGAATACAAATAAGTCTACACCTTACAGTAATAGCATTAGCCCATCGACAATAATAGCACCATGACTGTGCAAGGTTATTATACTTTTACCATGGATTAGGGCATGAGTGGTTGCCATAGCAAATTAGGGGAATTGCTGGGAAGTCACGGTTCTGTTTAAGAAGGTGCAATGCAATGAACAAACTTGTTTGTTATAACTGGCACATCAGAAGCCATTTCTATAATTTTAGCCAAACAATTAGCTGCACCATTTTGATCCAACAACTTTATTCTCGTCATTCAAACTTTCCAATGACAGTTTCACAAACAAACTAACAACAGGTCCAACATTACTACTGTTATTCTCAACACCTTCACCTTTCAAATACAAACAGGAAAGCTCACCAAAAAGCAGCCAATATTATAAAAACAAAAGCTTCAAACTTCTGATTTGTTTTTAGTTATCAATTCTTGTTTTCAACTTCTGATTTTGTTTCCTGATATCTTGGAGCTGCATATGGAAACAGATAAATATATTTAATTATAAACAAGTACATGTCAAATGGGTCAAATACATAAAGATTTTATTTTTTATGCATAAAAGGTAATTCAAGTCAACCGAAGCTTATTTCTCAACATGGGTCTCTATCAAAAAGGCTAACCTAGCAACATAGCACACCTCTATGGAATATCACCAACAAGCATCCAATCTCATTCTGTCTTCATAAGTTAACACAAACTCAGAAAACCTTCCAAAAGTAGAGAGCATTTCTATTTTACACTACCTGAATTAAATTAACACAAGACAAAATAAGTGTAAATGGGTCAACAATAACATTTTATTAATAATCGGGGTCAAACGCGTCATAAGTTACCAAGGTATATTAGTGATGAATATTGAATAAAGCTCCAAGATCATTTTATTCAAAAAGTCAACAGGATCGTTTGGAAACAGTGGCTCCTGAAGATGCTACAAAAATGCTCGAAATACACCATATCTTGAAGAGAAACACCAGCTAAACATATTTGGTGTTGCAGTTGATGGTTCGGTACCAACATATACATCATTGTAAAATACTGCATCAAAATAAACAGCAATTCCTGTACATACACAATAATCATCTTAGTTGACCAAATAAAACAATATTCCGTTCGTAAGTACACATGATTTATACAATAAATAATCCAGTTTCGATGGTGACCTCGAACCGAAGCTTCTTGTACCGCTTATTACTTTTCTTGTACCTGTAGAAAGGATATTTCCCATATAGAGATGAAATTCAATATTTATATGTAACAGTTTAAACATAAATTAAATCAGATAATAAAGCTTGATATAATATACCAGGTTCTCTTGATGCTTCTTCTAATTTAGATTTAGTCATTTTTCTTCCATCGATTTGTTTAGGTATTTCAATTTGGAGGGTATGGTCGCCAGAGAAGACGAAGGAAGTGCCGATTCAGGAGGTGATAGGGATAGGAGAAGAGAATGGGAAGGAGAAAGGAGGTTACGATGTATTTGGTAAACCCTAAGCGGCCGAAGAATGGTGGTTTGAAGGAATCGAGGAGGCTGTCTGGCGTGTATGACTGTATTATGAGGAATGCCAGAATGCGAATCGATTATGCAGGGAATTTAGGTGATACTCAATAAGCATATTAAAAGGTATTTGAAGGGGAGTCATTAACATCCAAATGTATAGCTCAGCTGGTTAGACTTCATGCAATTGACATATGTTTCTCGGGTTCGAATCTCATCGCTAACATTTTTTAATAAAGCAAATCAATCCAAAAATAGCAAGTGTGTTGGCTGAATTTTCAGCCTTGCTAATTATAGAATGTGTAAACTCTTTATAATGTAGTATAGATATACATATATATATATATATATATATATATATATATATATATATATATATATATATATATACACACACACACACACATATATATATATCACGCCAATTCAATCTAAACACCTCTATTGTGCACATATACAAACATATGTATATGTCACACCAATATCATCTATACATCTCTATTGTGCACATATACAAACATATGTATATGTCACACCAATACCATCTATATATCTCTATTGTGCACATATACAAACATATGTATATGTCACACCAATACCATCTGGTATCCATCTTTTCACATCGCGTAGCTTTGCTACTTTCTCATTTGTTCAATCGCCCAATTATTCATCATGCATTCTAGCATCATTCACATAATATCACATTATCGTTTTCTTTCATATCTAACATATTTCTCATTTGACATATTACTCAACACGATCCACATGACACTACCTTTTCATTGTCATATGCCTTTGAAGGCCGTCATATAACGCACATGCATTGTATCCCGCGGATAACTAATAAAATCTCGTTTCTCTTACACATTAACCACCATTAACCGGTTCATTTCCTTATTACCACATTTCCAAATCTTTTT
Organism: Calendula officinalis; assembly: GCA_963853835.1. Taxonomy (NCBI): domain Eukaryota; kingdom Viridiplantae; phylum Streptophyta; class Magnoliopsida; order Asterales; family Asteraceae; genus Calendula; species Calendula officinalis. Next base: position 49,531,121 of record OY970821.1, on the reverse strand, counting down.
GTCACTACGGGAGTAACTATCACTCCATTCCATTAACCATAACTCGCCGGTCATCCCGCTCATTCTTGAGACAACCAATCGACTCTGGTCTACACTTGCAACCCATGACTTAGCACCCCATGGCCTAACACTCGATTTTCTACTTTCATACATCGTGGGACTTAGGACTATTCCTTTCCCAATCGTAGACTTACACTCCACTACGTCATACATTATCACGCTATTGCTATGACACTTTTACCGACAATCTTCTTCTCACCTTAGATTATCGAATCCATCAATCCTGTCACATAACTTGCTATGGCTACGCGCCAACTTTTACTCAATTGTTTTCAACGATTAAATTTCGTCGTCCCGGACGCTTATTCTTTTCCACATATTTTCCATTTATAAATTCTAAGGTATCACTATACCTTAGTCATTCTTTCCTTTACCGTTCACGTATAATATTACATTACTTATCCGGATTCCCGCCGAATATCCAAATTCCATTTCCAAGGATCCTATTCCAAAAATTTTCATCCATACTAACAATTCTTATCAAGACTTAGTACTTCATTGTACTACTACACTTCTGTTAGAAATACTCACCATATCTCGTGTCTCATCCTTTTATACTACATATTAGTATCAACCCTTATATCCTTACTACATGCGACACACTTGTCTATAATCCTTTCCAATACATACTTCCACACACATCACTAACCAGGAAGACTATTCCCAAAAATAAATCCCCATGTCGTACGACTCGTCTCCAATTTCTAAAAGCACCAATTCGTGCAACAACCAAACAATTAAGCGATAATCACATAACATCAATCTTCACCTAAGATCTCCGAGGTTGCATCATGAACCCCCCTCTAGATTCCCTTCCGGGAAGACTTCCCCTTTCAACTCACTCGTGAGTTCCTTTCACAACATATTGCACCGCACTCTCTTTCCCAAATTTTCATACTACACGTTCCACCGTGTCAACGCCTCACCCTTTAATTATATGGATGTCAAACTCATCATATCTTTCTTTCTTCGCTTGCTACTCTCTAGCACTTGCTCAATCCTCCGAATCCACCAATCGTGACCTCCGGTTCAGAACTTCCGAATTACTCAACGGTTTTACATGCTATGAAAACCTTATACAACATCCTTCCATTTCTTCCGACTAGGTCTTGCTACCTCTTTATGTAGCTACTTATCACTACAGACATCGCCATTCGATGACTCTTCCTTCCTACGGGTATTGGAATCATTCCATCTACCCTCATGCATTCGATCATCCAAAAATCTTGTTCATATCCTAATTCACAACTCTTTCCAATTTAATGGAGCTCGTCCACTTTTCAGATTCATTCCTTCTCCATACCAACGTATTCAACAAACAAGATTCAAACAGTCGACTCAACAGTCGAAAACAATACAATTGGATGAAAACATGGCATTTCTCATAGGGTTCGACCCTATCATACCAATGCCCTACGGTCTCAAAAGACTTCACATTGCACATTTCATAACAACTTCTATAGGTCCCCTAGGTTCAACCCTAAACTTAACATAAAGTCTCAAGGTCAACCTATCGATCTCAAGGAATCTTACATTCCTATTGCTACAGTCTAAGACTAGGATGGACATCCAACCTAATTCACTTAAACTATAGCTTTGATACCAAGTTGTAACACCCGTATTTTTATAACATCGTTTAAATCATTTAAAATACATTTTTCCCAATAATTGACATATTGTCCAAAATACAGTTTAACAAAAACTTTAAAAAAAACCTTTATCAGAGTATACAAAAATACGGTGTCCCCAAGTATATCAAAATCATAGGCAAACGAGATCTACCTACGAGCTCCCGAGCTAAACATCACTAGGCCACTTCTAGTGCAACCTTCTAGCACTTCCAAACTGTACCTGAGTACATAGCCACAAAAACAAACGTAGTACGTGACACAAAATAGTCTCGTGAGATACATGAGTTTTTAGACCCCAATAATAATAATAATTGTTTTAAATATATATAAACACACATATATATTTCACATCAATATGGGCTAGTCACCCTATAGTGACCATATCGATCTTGCTTCCCTAGCAAACATATCTAGTACCTAAACATATATGTACCAGAAGCACAACATATCTAGTACATAAACATATATGTACTAGAAGCACAAACTTGTCTAATACATAAACATATATGTATTAGAACCTAACATACCTAGTACCAAACATATGCGTACTAGAAGCACCCGTGTGCTTAGTGTATAAACATATATACACTGGGTGTATAAACATGTATACCACCGCTCAGTGACCGGGGATTCCCCGCGTCACCACCATCTATCTCTTATCATAACCTAACACTTATGTCATTCAAAGCCTTCGGCTATCACATCAAACATCAAACAAGTTAGTCATCTAATAATAACGACATATAATTAGTTCAACACAGTGTGAACGTACCTGTATGGTCCCATGGACCCGATCATAAGCAACCCACATTTACTTCTACATCTATGAACCCAGGAGGTCCATCCTTACTTATTCTCATAAGATTCATGTCTTATTTATCGATATCATAATACTTTTATCTCTTCTTGACTATAATACATATTTATTACCAGTCAATTCATATTCATTTACATACATATTCGTTCCACACTCTTATTTGTAATTCTTACCAAATAGGTACTAATTACTATAAAATCATTACCAATTGCTTTACTAATACATAGCTATTAATTAATACTCGCTATCCATTCTTTTAATCAATAATCTTTATTATTATGGTTCATGAATAAGGATTTCATAATTACCTTAGTTTATCATATTTACTTCCAATATCATCAATCATACTAGACATATTCTAGTATCACAGTATACCTATTTTCTTATCTTTTCAGTCACTATCTTTATCAAAACATTTATTAATAAAGACCCATGAAATATCATATGTATTTCAAAACCATTTGCTATGTACTCAGTTTTAAAAGTCTCATGTACTCACCTTAGCAATAAAATGCTCCAATCGTATTCTTTACGCCAATATCCTTGCTTCACAATTCGGTCAACCTTCCAAGACCTCACCAAATGCATAATACAATAATTACAAGATGATCAACATCACATACTACTACCAATGTGTCCATCTATCTCTAGATAACACCTACTAACACATTTCCCCCAATTATGGTGATTTACCAAACCCTAGGTTGAACCACCCATAAGATTCTTACAAATCCAAACCATACACTTGATTCCCTTGTTAAAATACCATCTATTAAGTGTATGCCACCTTTATTTAACCATTAATCACCAACTCAAGAACTAGGGATTCAAACCCAAGCCAAGAAATCCATAGATCTAAAGCTACAAAGATCAAAGAGTGAAGATTTACCTTTAATCTCCAACTAGGAGTGAAGATTCACGAGATTTGACCAAGAAATCGACTCCAAATGATGGTTTACACTCAAAAACGTATACTCACTTGTTGGGAGAGAAACTAGGGTTAACAATGGCATTAAATGAGCCAAAACCCGTCTTTATTGCTGTCTGACGAAGTTCGCTTCGCGAACTTCAGAGTTCGAGTCGTGAACTGTTGGTACGCGCGAAGTTCGTGTCGTGAACTTTAGAGTTCGAGTCGTGAACTCTCGAAATCAGAAACCCCAAAATTCTCTGTCGACCATTCGCGATCGCGAACTATACTTCGGGTCGCGAACTCTGCTCCCCAGGCAGGCTGCAACTTTTGTTCCTTGTCTCGACCCGGTTTCGACCATAACTTTCTCATACGGTGTCCAAATGACACGAAACCAATTTCTACGTTCTCTAAATGATTTATCCTTATTTATCATATTTTTTATAAATTTATTTATTTACAAATTTCGGGTCGTTACAAAGTAACTAAGGTATCACTGGTTGTTTACACTCTGCTCAAAGGATAATGTCTGAGAGAATTTTGGCAGCGTGTAAACTAGCTGGGTTCACACGGAATTCGTTCGCTAAGTCCTCAATTTTAGTATTGGGAAATGTGGTGACAAAGGAATGAACGATCGAATCCACATGTGAGAATTACGTTGGTGCAGAGGATATTTCATGTGACGAGCACTACTAACGGAATTCTAATAGTACTTTCTGTCGTATTGTGATCGCCGATATATTCTAGAAGATTTACATAAGATTCCCTTTGTCGGCGTCACGCAAACTTGTGCTTTACTTGTGTCTTTCTGTGACACTGAAACTTCAGACCTTTGTGCACTTCAGATCGCCATGCGTCTTCGGATACTCATGATTCTTTAGATGGCCGTTGGCTTCAGTGACCTTCACTAAGAGTTTTGCTTAGAGAAATATTTGTCCTCATGGCTCAGCGTTATTGTCAAGTGTGTGCTGAACCTGCTACAACTAACTGATCGGTTGATCAGTATCTGATTCCGCATGGGGAACTGATCGTTGTTTCAGATGGTGATCATATAGTGTAGCTGGGTAACTGAAATCCGAACAGATCAGATTCTGTTACCCACAATCTGAGGAACTGATCCCCAAATTGTCTTCTAACTATTTGCCATTTTGTCTTCATTAAATCTCCTTCAGTGGGGGATGCTTTTCAGCGACCCAACAAATATGATAAATGGCTGGTTGAACATGATATAATAACAAAGAAAGTAGTATGAGGATCACTTATTTTGGCAATCTCGTAAAACCCGGGAAATTTGGCTTAACTTTTGCAATTGGTGGGCCATTGACATCGGGCAAATCAGTGGGTTAGATCAACTGATGGAGTCGTATGTACGAGCAAATTTTACAAAGGAGAAGGTAGAACATTATTTAACAGCTTTGGAAGGCAAGAAATGAGATCGTGTTCAACAACAACATCGGGGCATTTCAGGCAATTAATATGCAATCACAAGCCCAAGCTTTCTATTGGTTAAAACACCGGACGAAGGTAAACTGGAACACAACTACATGGGGAACTTGGTGCACCGATCCATTCATAATTTAATATAAGATGCCCTTAGGTGAGGTTACTAAAAGGGTTAAGGGGTTTGGTGTCTTTTAAAATTAGGAGTTTTTCTTTGTTTGTATTTGGTTTGGTATTTGTATCCGTAGAGGTGGTTTGGTGAACTTTGTAATTTGTACATAGACATTTTTATTTTAATGGATCATGGGGTCTCTCGAGGTGGGTAATGGCAATGCCGAAGCTCGCCTTGTTTGACCTTTTCTTTGCTGTTAAAAAAAAAAAGAAAGTAGTCAATTAATTACTCGTGCGATTATTGTTAATGGAGATTGGGCACAAGACCCACAAAGGGTTAAAATGAATTCTTATTACATTTTAAAAAGAGGTTTGATTCTCGTTCTAATAATCATCATACTTTAAATGCTTAAAAGTAAGGACCATTTCGGAGAAAAGCTTTAATTCAAGAGGTCAAAGAAGTCGGTTTACGACTATCCACACAAGGAACATTGCCGTTTGTAAAAATTGGTCGTGGTACCTTGGCGGTCGACCAACTTCAAGTAATTAGTCGATCTCGAGTTGTGTGGTGAGCATCTGATTACAAAAATTGTGTATACAGTCTTCCAAATTTTACATTTTTGTTCATATGCTTTTCTGATTTTTGTCCCTCAATCGTTCCTTAAGTATGTAACAACTATTGGGTCCATTTTTCCATTTTCTTCCTTTTCCTTTATCTTCATCCAAATACCGTCTAAACAAACCTAAAATCAAACCATGAAACCAAAATAAGCTCTAAAGCCAGGGGCGTCTCCGAGATTCTGAAGGCAATATGCGAATACACGAAAGTGGACCCCCTAAATACAATATATATATATAAGAAAAATTAGACTTTCTATTTTTTTTTCTATTAAATTATTAAGTGGGCGTAAAATTTTAAGATTATATATATAAAATGTAAAAAAAATTGGGCCCCTTTTAAAACATGGGTCCTGTGCAACTGCAGCTGTTAGTCTGTTACTAGGAGTAAGCCCGGTTCAAAAATCGAACCGAACCAAATCGAAACCTATAGAATCGAAACTGATAACGATGAATTTTCAAAACCGAAATCGAACCGATAACATGTAATCGGTTTTGGTTTGGTTCGTTTCTGTCTAGTTCGGTTTTTTAGGCCAAATGCTCATTCTTATTCAAAAACAGAACCGAACCGAAACCGATAGAACCGAAACTGAAAAGCTTGAATTTTCAAAACTGAAACCGAACCGATAACATGTTACCGGTTTGGTTCGGTTCGGTTCGGTTCCGGTCGGTTTTCGGTTCAATTTTTTCGGTTCAGTTCAATTTCATAAATCAACAAATTAAACCGAGATAACTGCATAAGTCAACAAATTAAAATTTTCGTGAAGCTACAAAGCCAGGGATCAAATGTTGTTATCCTAAAAAATGTTGTTATATCGGTTTTCCCCCAAATTTTCAAAACTTAAAGAGCTATATCGGCTATTCTTTGATATCACGGGCATTATCATTAAGCTTATGATATCACTAGCCAATAACCCGTGATGTATCACGAGTGGCTCATAGAACTTTAAATAAACTAACTATAGAAATTACAAATTCAGAAAAAACAGAAACTCTCCCTAAATCATCAATATAAGTAAGAATATAAAGAAGTAATTAACTATTAATCCCTGAAATATATTTCAAAATCAGGTTCATAGAAGATAGAACTGATGATGCCATCAATAAGGAACCATTACCGCCATTCGGAGCCTTATACAAAACCACAACACATAACAACGTACAAAAGCAAAGAGAGATTATGATTACTTCCAACATTTGATTTGTCTCATTGAAACACATGCTAATGCTACATCCATACTTCAAATTTCTGTCAAAACAAATCATTTATTCGACCCAATTGACACATTTATAAGTAAACTCGCAACAAATGCAAAATGAAATATATAAAAAGAATTAGAATAATAATAACACGAAAGTCAGTATTTTACTAATTAAAATGAATTAATTGAAATTTTGATGCTCTATATGAACCATGATTTGACTTTGAGTTGGTCAAATATGTGTCTTTTGTTAATTAAGTCAAATAGTTGACCATATGGTCCATCCACATTATAGGGTGCATAATTAGGGTCACCTTTAGCAACTAATTGCTTGTACTTCATAACTGTAATATATAACAGCTGAAACTTTACATTCCTACAAAAAAACAAATCCACATTGATTTTTTAAGCTTTAATTGCAAAAAGTAAAATTAGGGTTTATTGGTCAAATAGTCAATCCAATATTAAAAAAATAATTAGTTATTTCTAAACCCAGATTCAGAAGGTTAGCTGAGTAGTTTTGTTTGTAGAATTTGATAAGTTCATCTCTTGTATCTATGCTTCTTGCTTTTGGCTTTACCTCAAGGATTGCTTTACCTCAGATCTCTTTCATTTTATATAGAAAGGTTAGTACCTCTTCTTTCTAGGTATCCTTGCCAAAATATATATTTAACGTGTGCAATCTTTCAAATTCAGCAATCCATTTCTGTGAAATTTTAGACATTAAAGATTAATATTAATAAGACAGAAAACTATTTCTATCACTGGATTCACGTCCCCATAATTACTTCTATCACGATGTCAATTATTGATCTTGGTGGCTTAAATTATTCAAAGCTGACATTGATTCTTGGCACATAGCTCTTTCCACGTCATAATCACGTCATTATTCAAAGCTGACATGGATGCCACATACGCTGACATGTAGACTCCACCATATTTAAAGTTAATTTTATTAAACCCTGTTTTCATTCATTTTCCTTCACCCCTGTCGTTTCTCTAATCTTCCCTGCTACGTTTATCCTCTTCTATGTGCCGATGCATATCTATGGGTATATCCCCTTCCTTCAGCCTTCTTCTGAAATCCTACATCCATCGCCTCCACCACAAATCCACATTCTCAGTCTTCGTTCGCAGCTTCGATTTATAGGGTTTTAGTCCTTGATTTCTAGATTTAGGATCAAGGACTTGGATTTTGCGTTCAGATCTTTAGGGTTTTAATGTAATACGATTATAAATAAGATATATGGCTTCGTGTATCACGTTTTGGTTATTGATTAAAACAGTAGGTAAACCCCAGATTTTGCAGTTCATGATGTGCTTTCTTGTATTGTGCAATATAACGATTTGTTATATTTGGAATTTTTGTGATTATCTAATAAGCTATTGGCAATTTCTTATTTCACATTTAAACGCCAATTTGGCAATTTTTGACATGACAATGGAGTCATTTGAAGACCTTTATATATTCTTTATGTTAATTATTGCTATGTTAATTATTGCTGATAGAGGTGCATTGCTGGCAGTTGATGAAATACAACATTTAAGACTTAATACCCAGGTGGTCAGGTAGCATCAATGAACAATAATGTATGTTCGATTTCTCTCGTTTATCCATTTATCGTAGTAAACTTTTTCACTTAAAGTTTACTATGAAGAAAATTAATTGCTCAACGAAAATGTCGATAACTAGTTGTATCGGGTTTATTGATAAAAATTAAGCTTTAATAAAAAGGTTTGACTTTTTCTAAAGAAAATAATGGATAAAGGTAGGGATGTGAAACCGGACTGGAAACGAAAAAGCAGAAAACCGAAAAATACAAATAACAAGAATGGAGAACTTAAACAAAATAATGGTTCCAATTCAATCTGAATATTGCAGGTTTAGAACGGATTGGAACCGAAACTACATTATCAACATAAACTACATCTTGAGTTTAGAATCAGAATTATTAAATTTGGGTTCTAGAACTGTAAAAACCAAAACTGAACCGGAGAACCGAAAAAGACAAAAAAATAGAACCGAGAATCGGCCCGAAAAATGAGTCTAACCATTTCCGATTTGGGTTCTGTTTTTCGGATAAAACGAACATCCATATTATTGGTTCTGAGTTTAAGGTTTTGACTATGTTCACTTATATGGAGACACTACACATGATGAATCAAAATCTTTTTAATCGATTGTGACATGGAATTATGATACGAAATATAGGACTAGAGAATTATTGAACATATCTCTTTTTATGAATATTTAAGAAATATCAATTTAAATAATGAATATGAAAACTATTTAGATTTTGAGAATAAAGAAGTCGCTACATAAAGATTTTCTTTTACTGAATCATGTATATTATTTATAATAAAAAAAATTTGTCCACTTATAAGGGTTTTAAAAGAGTGTCAAATACGAACATAAGAACTCTTTAATAGAAATAGATAAGAGACGGAACTCCAGTTTATCCTTAACTAGTAATGTATAATGTTGACTTTCTTCCTTCTCACCAAGACCGATGTACATCCTGACAACTATTTTTCAAGTACTTAACCTACTCGACACTCTGGACCAACCAGGGGTAGTACACCGTACATGTAAACTAACTGGCATGTTGCCCTTGGATTACGCCTTTTGGCCTGATGTTTGGCCCTCACTCTACTCTCCATGGATGAACCTTGCAATGGAATTCTTAGGTTTTTTGAGCATTGGGTTCTCATAGGGGCGAATCCAGAATCAAAATCAACTGAGGATTTCATTCAAATTTAAGTGCAAACCATATAAAAATTTCCACTAAAATAGTTTTTTAATAGATTTTTCTACATGAGTGCCTCAACAAGGGTGGGGGTGACCATGTGGATTTTCCCTTGGATCACCCCCCCCCCCCTCCCCCTCTCCTAGTCTTTACTACCATGTGGATTTGCCCCTGGTCTTTACTCCTTACCCGGTGCATTTTTACATCCGATAAACTTGGCAACTTGCTTATCCTATTCCTCTTTAGCACACATGAGCACTCAATCAATGAGTTAAAATGCCTTTGTTCAGAGATGGTTGCTCATAAGCTAGGTTTCATCTCCAATTCATATTTATCAACTAATTTCTCCCAATTCAAATATCTGGTGAAAAGGAAGATTCTTTATGTTGTGTTCGAGTCTGTTTTTTATAATAATAAAATTGGATTTTTGGCTAATTTATAAGAAATAATTAATAACTAACAAAGCCTATAGTATATTTTAAATACAAAATTAAATATAAAAATAATTTCAAAAAGAAAATTCGAAAGCGGGTACCTGAATACCCGAAATTTCAGAAAACCACTACCCGTATCTGATACCCGAAATTTGAGTACCCGAATATCCGGGTACCTGGATTTTCGGGTATCCGAATTTCGGGTATCATATATTTTTTCGGGTACCCATTCTTTCGGATATTTTTTAACATCCCTACATATGAGTATAGTCAAAATTGAGTAAACGAGTATAAGTCATAGAGTCGACTTTGAGATGTTGGCTCTTCCCTTTGCCAAGTGTACGAGAAACGTTGTACAACGTGACACTTGGGACACCAAGAGGGTTGGTGTTGGAAAAGGGTGAACTGAGAAGGAGCGTGTTGGTGATATTATTGCGTTGGGACCGACTCGCAACGGTGCAACTATAATAATAAACGAGTAATTGAGTTACAGTATTTATATGAGTTGTGTTTGTGTATGCATGAGATTTATGTTTTTATCTATTTGTATGATTGTGGGAATTCACTAAGCATTAACTTACCCCAAAATCCCCCAACATGTGCTCGTACGAGTAGCAAGGGCAATGAGAAGGTGGAAGGTTGATATTGATGAGTTGTTGAGTTTTTGGATTTGGATTTTAAATACATTTATTATTTTCCACACTAGTCTTATTATTTATGAGTTTTTATTTATGGGCATTTATTGAGAGCGGGACAAGTTATCTTATAAAAAAGTGATTTATTATTGACTTAAAAATCTTAAATTTTTGTGTAAAAATCAAGGTGTTACAGTTCATAAGTCTAACTTCTCAGAGCCCTCTTTGATGATATTTTTATTTCAAGAATGATAATTTCAAACATTCACACCGTATAATATATGTTGGAGCTTTGGTGGCTAATTTTAATATATATAGTGGTTCCAACCTCAGTTGTAATGCATCATGAAATAGAGAGTGTTTATAAATTAATGCATTGATAGAGTCTTAGCTAGTGGATTTGTTTTTTCTTTCGTAATAGTTGAGTGAGCGAGTGTTTTACTTTGTAATTAAGTCTCAATTTCAAATAGAAGTGTTCTTCAATCACAACAGGAACTTGTGATGCAAATTAAGGCCATTACAAGTATGAAGGTGGCTTATAAAATTTAAATATTGGATGGTTTTAGTTGAGAATTTTCAGTAATTAACGAATCTAGTTATATATTAGTATACGGAATATGGATCAAGAAAGAAGCATCCTTATTTAAAGAAGCTAGCAAAGGGTTACATTTTCATGAAATATACATATAAATATACGTATATATACATATATGTACATATACATAAATATTTAGACCATAGATATATATATATTTTTTCACATGTAGGGTCCGGATACGGTGAGGACTCTTTTCCCGGTGAGGACTGCGAGGACTCCAAAAAAACTCTAAAAATGATCCAAAACAAACTTTTTTCAAAAAAAATCTTTTTTAAACATTAAAATTGCAGCATATAAGTTACAAAAAAATTAAAAATTTTAAAAAAATGATCCCAAAAAAAAAAGGATCATTATTTTGATCCACAAAAAAAAATATGGACCATTGTTATGATCCGAAAAAAAAGTGGATCATAATTTTTTTTTTCAATTTTTTTTTGTCAAATGTAGTAATAATCTTGGGGAGTTCTGTATATTTTTTTCGGAATTTTTTGAAATTTTTTTGAGGTTTCCTCACGAGTTCTCACCGTTTTTTGAGTCCTCACAGTATCCCATTTCTTCACATGTATACCCTCTATATGTATATATATATACACAAATATATACGGTATGTATATGCATTTTCGTAAACGAAAATGCAAGTTCCGATATGAAAATGCAAATGCAAGTTACGTAAAATGCATGTGTATATATACATATATATAGGGCATGAATATGCATATATATATATATATATATATATATTATACTAGCTTCATAGCCCGCCCGACTGGGCGGGCATGCTTCAAGAGATATATTATAGAAAAATACAAACAAATATTAATATTTTTAAAATGACATAAGAATAAATAGTTGTAATGATAAGTTTGTACAAAATTTGACACATGAAAAAATGTTACATAAAATTTATAAACGAAATAAGACTTCTTTGTAAACGACATTTGTTGTTGAATTAGTGTAATTGCCAACTCTGTCACAACAAAATGACCTTCAATGCGTTCTTTTTTCTTAACTCGTGATAAAGCTACATAAAGTTGGCCATGTGAGAATACCGGTTTTTTTGCAAAAACAACCCAACTTGAGACAACGTCTGACCTTGACTTTTATGAATGGTCATAGTAAAGTAGACTTGAACATGAAATTGCCTCCTATTCAATTTGAGAGGCATCTTGTTGTCGGAAAGACTAATAACCATTCGAGGGATAGCGCAAATTGGACCAACTTTGCCGCCAAATATGATTTTACCTTCGATTATATTTATTCCCATTCATAATATCTGAAGTCTCGTTCTGTTGCACAATCCAGCTTTCTGATCTATATTCCGCATACACATTACCGGAACGCTCATCTTTAACTTCAAGATATGTTGCGGGACGCCTGACATTTTTATACTGTTCAAGAAATCAGTGGTGTAAAGGTCAAGGTTAAACATAGTATCATCTTCATCTGCAGCAGAAATCGAGTCCGATGACTCGTATGTCTTTTCTTACCCAGGAATTAAAGAAAGCATCCGTTCATTTATGATGTCCACCATTTCGTGTGTGGGAGCAAGAATGACTCGATCTTGAAAAAAGTTGCGTTGCCATAGATTATCCAGCAACTGAGGGTATGTTTCTTGAATAATAGCCCCAACGTTATCATCAGACTCTGGAATCAGCATGTTGTCCGGGAACTCTATTGACGATTCACCATCATTTTCAGCGCCTGTGTTTAGATAATTACACAAAAGTTGATATCATTCAAAAAACATGGAATGGTTCATAAAATATTATAAATAAATGAAAAACATACCTATAGTTCCGTTGCCAATATCGATTGAATCAAGCATGTCCCGTATCTGGGTCGTAAGCTGGTAGTCTATTTCATTATAAGATGTTGACGTGCATATACGATTGTTGTAAGAAAATATATATATAAGAATTAGAAAATGTAAATTGTATATTACAAATTGCAACGACTTAATTAATTAGTTAAGATTGCTTACCTAACAGCTTGTATCCGGTTTCAAATCTCATTTTCCGTGTTATATATAAGGTTGAAAAAATTTAGGACGGTTTCCTGGTTCGGGCATCATATTTCCCAATCTATGTGGATTTTCTCCATTTATCTTGGAGTTGTAAGGGCCACGTCCAACATTAACATACTCGTCTTGCTTAGAACCCATAGAAGTGAAAGCGAACATCATGTTATATCGCCGTATATTATTTAAAAAAGGAGCGCTCTTTGGATGTTATTTGGTAATCAGATCTTTCAACAATTTTGGTGGTTCAATAATGTCAACAGGCAGCTTAACCATACCCCTCATACAACATATTGAATATGAGTGGGGGTTTGAACCGGATCCTCCTCGGTCCTTCTCAGCTTTCCAAACCATAGCACCACAAGACGCGCATTCGAAATCAGGATCTCCATGGTCAAGGTATTATACAAAATTATGCGTACAAATCTTATGATGTAAAAAATTAATTTATAAATTTAAAGAATAACGGACCCTTTAATAATATAAATTTGTACCGTTTGAAATTCCAACAAATACATGTGGTGGTAGCTCAGATTCATTTTCTTGTTGAGTGGTGGTAAAGTTTAAACCACGAGAGATTCTCGGACGCACTGTTTTTCCTTTTTTGTTAGTCTTTTTTTCCTTTGCATTTGAAGAATCTCATATTAGACATCATAACGGGCACAATATTATAAAAAGTACATAGATAATAACATGTAAAAAAATTCTAATTGCTTTAGGTTTCATTTGATAGTAAGAATTGCAAACCTTTTTTGCATAAATTAAAATTTATGGGTGTATTGATGTTGAACCTTGAAGTCTTGTTGGTGACCACTCCACTGACTGAGTAAAATAAAAGTTTTATTAAATAGCCATAGAAAATTTAGTAAATATATAGAAAGAGACAAATACCGTTTATTTTGATATCACTTTTTGAAGTAACGGGAAATGCGCAAGGTTGTGTTGTAGTTGTAGGAGTTGCAAACGGTACAAATGGTGATCTGGTTGTTGGTGGTGTTGCGAATAATCCATTTATAGAAGTGGTATTTCGATAAAACATATTTAAAGGTGGACCTAATTAAATTCATTATTTAAAATAAATAAATAAACACAATAAGTAAGTCAATATATTTTTTATAAGCAAAGTAAATGCATTTTATAAATTTTGATATACAATTTACTTACATGATGAGTGGCTCATACGTGGAGCTATCATAGGCATTGGTGATATAAACGAGGGACCTAATGCAATATAAACAATGATTATATAATTAGTTGCACAATTTTATAACAACGTTTTTATGTTTTGGGAATTAAGGAATCATTAAATGTTACGATCCCTTGAATTGATACCTTTTGCTTCATTGTTGTTGGTCGATATCGAAGTTTTTGTACTTTTTGACGGCCTTCCAGGACGCCGTTTAGTTATATCACTGACCAAATCTGTTATAGATAACACATATTCTATAAAATGTGAATATGTATATATTTTCTACTGTTTTAAAAAAATACATTATTATTAATAGACTTTATAGACAATAAAGGTTGCATACTTTCAGGTTTCCTAACCACATTTGGAATCTCATTTGGCAAAGCTAATAGACGAAAAGAAGTAAAATTTGGTTAAATTGTTTGATAAAGTATTTAATTAGAAACAATATAATCTAATATATTAATAACTGGAATAATTAAATAAAATACTTACATTTTTTTGACGGCTTTCCGATATATATATTAGAGATATCTTCTAATGGTGTGTTGGACGAAGAGCAATAACCATCTAATTGAGATTCTACTACGATGTGTTTTATGTTTTCTGGCTTATTCTCATTGTTTTCTACCGTGATTTTTCCTTTTCCTCCTTTTTACGAATTCCCTTTCACAATATTCTCATCAATAGTGGGATTAGTTTTTTCCATACAACCTTTAAGTATAATATCTGCAAATAGCATTGTTAAGCATATAAGTACGATCCTAACATTCGTAAAGCATATATAGAATATGTAATATAATTTCCAGCACAAATTAAATGAATTTGAACTAAAAATAATAAGGGGCTCGATGAGCAGTGTTAAGTCAGTAAAAAGTCCCCCATTTATCCATTGTTATATAAAATTTTATACATTTAAAAAAGGACTTGAAGCATGACCTTATGTATAACACTGTTTAAAAAAAGCACATTGTTAAAAAAGCACGCTGCTAAAAATTTTGACATCATGGATGTCCAATAATGGGCCGTTAAAAAAAGCACAATGTTAAAAAAATTGCTGGGCTATGCAATCAGTCGAATAGAGCCCAAATGCACGGCCCAAATTTATTTCACTAAAAGGGTTTTATGGGCTATTTAGTGTTTTGGTTTTTTAGTCAGATCAAGATTCAATTAGATTTAGGCTCTGGAGGTTATTCACGTGATATCAAATTTGACGGAAATGAACGGATCTAGGGATTTCTTTCGGTCATTCAAATTCATGAGGTGAATCCGACGCCGATTAAGTTTACAAATCATCATAAATTCATCAGGGATTTCTTTCGGTGATACAAATCAAGGATTACGTTAACATAGTACGGTTTAAATACGTATTAGAGAATTGAACAATTTCGAATTAGGGCTAGAATTGTTTCAAAAACTTTTGGATGTTGCGTATCAGCAATACAATTTTGAAGACAAATTTTCGAATTACGTATCAGTCATTGTCAAGGACTTCAACACCGGAAAAGGATCTCGGAAATCACAATCGGTGGTCTCTGCATTTCTATCAAACTAGGTATTTCCTTTGTTATTGTGATTTAAACATGACTTTTTTTGATTTCCTGTCTGTTTCTTATAAATCGTAAATTATATTGTCAATATTTAAGATTGAAAATTATTGAGATATTAGGTTTGGGGGTTTGATATTTCATATACATAATGTTGAATGTTAAGGACTTATATATAAGATTAGAACACTTTTTCAATCCATGGATTGACAAATAATGTTGAATGTTAAGGACGTATATATACTGGTTTTAAGAAACGCAAAAATTGTAAAGGGTTATGTTTTAAATAACGATTTTTGTAACCTTTCGCCCTAATTCATTTGAATTTTGTTTCTCTACAATTCTCAATAATGGCATATTAGACACTCTAGCGTTATGGCATAAAGAAATAATGACGTGTTAAATGTATTGAATGGGTTCGTATTTCCGAAATTGTAGTTTTTAATACAAAATAATAAACCATACCTGGATTTTCAATGTTGCGTAATTACTTAAACAACGGTTTTCTGAATGAGAAATACGTTAATTTCCTTGTTATGCAGGATTCATGCGATGACTGTTATACAAATTTTGTTATTTGCTGCACCAAATAAAAACATATTTTGCAAGTGGATCGTTAGCACATGTGAGTGTTTTACGATAAATTGACAATTTATTGAATAAGTATTACAAAATACAAATAATTTAAGAAGAAAACTTATCTCTGTTTGTTTGTAGATTGAAGAAGCTTGAATGTTAGAATATGCAAGCGTTTGAATTAGTTTTCTCTAATTGTATGACATATTCAGGATAATTGCGTTTAAAATGGTGAAGAATTTCAAGATAAGTTATAAACTTCCTTAATTCATTGAGAGTTAGTTATGGTAAATATATAATACCATTTATTTATTCATAAGAAACTCGGTAATATATTAGAGAAGTAAATATATTTTCGATACTTAATATCAGACGTGTAAATATACTGATTTATAGGGATAATAACAAAAATTTCAAAAATTTCGTTTTTTTAACATTCTAATATGAAAATATTACCTAAATTCAAAATGATTTAGTGTGATTTTGTTTCTAAGAGTGATAAATTCATATTAGGAAACGTTCAAAACGATACTGTTAATAAATTAATTGTTTCACAAACATGATTTAGTACATAGAGTATAACAAAATTGCCTTTAAAACTAAGCTCATTCCTGATGATGTTGATGGGGATCTTTGAACGGGGCTGAATGTGTAAAGTAAACCTAATGTAATACTTAAAACTTGAAAATACAATTCATACCTGCACTTTTTATGATTGTTGTTGTTGGAGTAAATTGTAGTTACATTGAATCGATTACGTTATTAATGAAAAGAATTGATGCATTGAATTGATATCTTGAGCATGCATTATATAGGTTAATATATGTTTAGGTTATAGAATTATTCAGTTAGTTTTATTTTAAACGTTAAAATGCTCTAATGTAGGGATATATAAATCCTTCCCAAATATGTGCAAAGTAGTTAAGGCAATAATTATTACTTAAAGTATTCAAATTTTACTCCACCAATCATATTACCAAAACATTATGAAAGTTTGAAAAGATTTTGTTAAATACTAATGGTTATAATAAACTGAAAATTTTGTATTGGGATACTTACAAAAAACTTATAAAGTTTGAAAAGATTTCGTATTTATTAATGGTTTTAATGTACTTGAAAATTCTGTAGTGGGGACACGTGATTTTAAAAAAAATCCCGAAATCACATGACCACAAAAATAGTATAATTCTCAAAATTAAAGGTGTAAACCAAAATTGGTTAACCTAACGAATCAAATAACCAAATGTAAAAACCCAATAGAAAAAGGTAAAATATTACGAAAACTCTAAAAAAAATAAAAAGTAACGATGTCTCAAAAAAACTCAAAATAATAAGATAACCAATTCCAAAAATGTTTAAAAAAAAGCATAGGGCCATGGCCATGTGATGCCTGTCAATCTTCCGGTTCGATCTTCACCTCAACCAATCCCTCCGACCCTTTGTTGGCACTTTCATCTTCAGAGTCCGTGTCAAGATCTTCTAGATTAATAAACACGCGGTGTTTCTTAGTACTCGAAGTGCCGCTGCCAGACGCCCCATCATATGAAGGTGGTGTATGCATGTCGAGCACACGTTTAACACTATCATCAGCCATGCTAACCTTCTTTATCAAGTTCGAAGGCGTGTTGAAATCTTCAAACGGCTCATTTTCCGGCTGAAAAAATATAATCAAATAATTACTAAAATTATACTTATTGAAATGTAATTATGTATTTGTGTAAAATATATAGTAGCATAAGGTTACCTCATAAACAACATCAGCCGCTACATGGTCTTCAATAAAATTTTTTTTGAAATGTTGGATTAACTCGGGATCCTCAGTCAAACCATCACATCGGTAGGTGTGGTTGTTTTTGCCATGGTTGTCTTTAGGATTCCACAGCTTGAATAGTATTTTTTTTACCGAGAACATTACTCAACTCATCTGGAAAGTACTTAGACGGATCCTTTCCGTATTTGTCAATCAACTCCCACATGGTAAGGCTAGACAACTTGAAGAACCAGTTGTTGAAAAACACAACTGCTGCCGTACCAGTCTCATCTATAAGTCGGATAACCGCCCTGAACCTGTTGATTTAAAACATATACACAGTAAATAACGGAAACACGAGGCATTATTAGATGGGATATTAAATTCATCAGTTTGACAAATATTACCTCGAAACGGCTTGCACTGCCCCACCGTCTTCACATTCGTAAGACGTATTGCGATGATTTTTTGATCTTATTATAACTCTTTTGGTGCACTTCTTGCATGCCTTATAAGCCCAGCCCAATTGGTCGTGTACACAATGAAGAGTTGCAAATACTATGCAGTGGGAATGCTGTATATATTAAATTAATATAAAAGTAAATTAAAGGAAACCATAAATAGATAATGGTATGATAGTAATAGTTAAGGGACTGTGGTTCTACATACCGATTGAATTTGACGAATATGCCCACCTTTTTTTTAACGCCACCCCTAAAAAAATTGGCTGCGATAACCACTTTAGCATCAAGTGAAAAAAACTCAATTTTGAATTGGTTTGGATCATAATCCTCTTGATTTTCAGCCCTGAAATACAAAAATAAATCGAGCACAAATGGTAATATAATTATGGTTTTTCAGCGGATTTATTTTACAATTAAAAAGGTTACTAACTCTGATTTAAATGCAATAATAGCATGATGATTCTGATCAATAATTATTTTAGTTCCGAACAAAGCGTTATGGACCGCCGGTGCCCCTGCATTGTGTGGGTAACAAAAAAAAACTTAAAAAATTACTAAATGCTACATTTTAGTAATTTCGGTTGAAAACACAAAATTTATAAAAACTGTAATATTTTAATTGATGATTAATAATTTACACACTGAATCAAATGTACAGAAATGTTTAGGTGTGATATATGTTTTAAATCATACCTTCAAAGTATTTAACCTTGCCAAGCTGTGGTAACACCACAAAATGTCCAAACTATTCTGGATCGTTGGCATAATCATTCCACATCGTGGCCCACTCTTCCCAAAATGTAAAATCAAGTTGTTCTCCCATGTTTTTATAAACTTGTAATTATTTATAAATATCATATAATAATTGTTATACATATAAATTTGTATGTGAGTAGTACGTATTTATTATCCTCGACCACAAATACGTCGATATTTCATACCACTTTGTGTGGGTACATTTACAATCTCCATAATTCCAACAACCGGGACAATAACATCTCAAAACAGAGAACATAACAAAATTTGAACGTACTACAAATACATTTGTGCCATAAAATCTAATGAAAGTTGTTGGCTTTAAAAATTAAAGTTATAATATAAACTGGACGTACCAACAGCCTCTTTTTCAGCATAAGTACGATCAATCGACTTAATTTCAGTATATGGTTCGAGCAATAAACTATACAAATTGTCATCAATTTGATCGATTTGATTCACTGTTGTGTTGAATACAAAGGCCAATTTATACCGATGTGGTAACAAAGGGTACACACCGGTATTCTCATAAACTGTGAAGTTGGAAATTTCATAACACTGGCATTCCTCGAACTGCGGCTCGAACTTATACATAAACTCTTTCTTAATCCAAACTTGGATTCGATCATTCTGCAAAATTCAAATAATGAACTTGATTAATTCAATTATATATGTGAAAAAATGTTATATTATGTAAAAATGATAGCAATACCTGATCATCATGCATCACTAAGTCTAGTGAATAAGGATTATGTGGTTCGTTCTTCCGTTGGGAATGCCAGATTGAAATACATCTTCCCCGAAGAGATATGTTTTGTAACCCTGCATCAAAATTTCCTATTGGGGTAATGGATTTCGGTTTATTGTTTGCTGCAATAAACATGTAGAAGTTAGAAATCGTTTCATACACAAACTAAAATGTAGTTTACTTTATTTACCTTGATCTGTTTGCATGTTAACAGGACTCTGGTTTGGATTCTCAGTATTACGAAATCTTCTGGACCGTAGTGATATCCTAGAAATCTCCAACCTCCTCAAGTTGCCACTGGATGAAGTTGGTGTTTTGAGGTAATTCATCTTCCCTTTTCCTTTGTCTGTGGTTGTATTCATCTTGAACTATTTAAGAATTATACTGTTAATAAATGATTGCAAATAAGTTTAATCATTAAAATACTTTTATGTTTGATTTTGACTTTAAAAGTCAAAATCAGTAAATAAGTAAATAAATAGTATAAAATTTCCATAGTTAAAAACAGTATATAATTTAAGTCTTTTACACTTTTAAAGTCAAATCTGACTATTTAAAGTCTATTATGATTTTTAATACTGACTATATTTAATTCTGACTTTTAAAGTTTTTAATGCCTATATTTAATACTTTTAATCAAATCCTAAGTTTAACAAAAAACTATTAACCTTAAATATGATCAGATTTTATAAAAACTGTATAAAGCAGTATTTGTTGAATACTGCAATTTATAAAAATAGTAAAAAGCACAGTAAATTTAAATAAAAATAAGTGGAATAAAAACAGTAATTTTGAGTAAATTTCAGTAAACAAACACTATCAAATTTTTCATTAAATTGTAGTATTAAAACAGTATAAATTTCAGTAATTAAACTATATTTTATGCAGTTTTTTATATTGTTTTTTAATACTATTTTTTACATTTTATATTGTTTTATACTGTATTTTTGTATACAAATTTAATATTTAAAAGTCAAACTTGGACAGTTTACTTTTAAAATAAAACTGTATGGTTATTAGAAATAGTACTGTCTTTTTACCTTACCTATAAAATCAGTAAAACAGACAGTAAATTTTAATCCACCAATAAAAAGTGTAATAAAATAGTAATTTTAAGTAAATTACAGTAAAAAAACATTATTTGTTTAATACCGCAATTTATAAAAATAGTAAAAAGCACATTAAATTTCAATAAAAAAAGTGGGAAAAAACAGTGATTTTGATTAAATTTTAGTAAACAAACACTATCAAATTTTTCCATTAAACTGCAGTATTAAAAAAGTATAAATTTCAGTAATTTTACTAAATTTATACAGTTTTTTTTATACTGTTTTTTAAACGGTTTCTTTACATTTTATACTGTTTTATACTGTATTTTTTTATACAAATTTAATATTTAAAAGTAAAACTTGGACAGTTTACTTTAAAAGTAAAACTGTATGTTAAAACTAATATGGAAAAAATACAGGTAAGCCCGTTATAAGTGAATTAATACACTTATACTCTTTCACAAATCAAATAAATATTAAGGTAACACTCAGCACTTTTTAACCTTTTATTTATTTATCAATAATGATAAACAAGGCTACAAGTAGTTTGCGGAATAGTTAAGAACAAATCCTAACTAAACTACTTGTAGGAGATAGACAATAAAAAATACTATCTAAGACAAGTTCTGATCAATAAATGATCAGGCACAAGACAAGACACCTTCGTTACAGAGATTCAATTCTCAAATCAAGTAATTAATGTATCACTGGTTGTTTACACTATGCTCAAAGGATAATGTCTGAGAGAATATTAGAAGCGTGTAAACTTGTTGGGTGCACATGGAATTCGTTCGTTAAGTCCTCAATTTATAGTATTGGGAAACGCGGTGACAAAGGAATGAACGATCGAATCCACGTGTGAGAATTTCGTTGGTGCAGAGGATAATTCATGCGACGAGCACTATTAATGGAATTCTGACAGTACTTTCTATCGTCTTGTGATCTCCGATATCTTCTGGAAGATTTGCATAGGATTCCCATTGTCGGCGACACACAAACTTGTGATTTACTTGTGTCTTTCTGTGACACTGAAACTTTAGGCCTTTGTGCGCTTCAGATCGCCATGATTCTTCAGATACTCATGCTTCTTCAGATGGCCATTGGCTTCAGTGACATTCAATAAGAGTTTTGCTTAGAAAAGTATTTGTCCTCAAGGCTCAACATTATTGTCAAGTGTGCGCTGAACCTGCTACAACTATCTGATCGGTTGATCAGTTTCTGATTCCGCACGAGGAACTGATCGTTGTTTCAGATGGTGATTAGATTATGTAGCTGGGTAACTGAAATCCAAACAGATCAGATTCTGTTACCCACAATCTGAGGAACTGATCCTCAGATTGTCTTCTAACTATTTGCCTTTTTGTCTTCATTTAATATCCTTCAGTGGGGGATATTTTTGAGCGACACAACAATCTCCCCTATTTGATGTAGACAAGTTGTTAGGAAACTCCCCCTGAATATGTGAAGGTTTTATATTTAACCTTGAGTGTTTTCACAATTCAGAAGGTCTTCAATATGCCTAGAAAATATTACAGCAAATGAGGATCTGATAAAATCGTATCACGCTTTAGTTTGGTGACTCATATATTTTCTTTTTTTAGTTCTTTTTAAGGTATGATAATCAATCAACTCAAGTATGTCAAATATTATCATTGTCTGATAAAATTCATTCATGGAGAGCAAAAGATAATGAAAAGTAAATTGTTTAGAGCATGCAACGATAAAAGAAAAGATAGTTAAGTTATAGATGATTGTATTGAAATCATAGAAACATCAACACACAAATACCGGCACACAAAAACCGGCCCCATCTTTCTTCTGATTACTCCTTCCTGCCCTGTGACTCCCTAGGCCCATCATCCGATATTCCTCCTCCTTTGGTTCCGCTAATTCCTCTTCAGATAGCCCAAGCCTTCTGGCTGTCATTCTGACCTCCTCTTCTTCAAGAGTCATTGAGCTCTTGCTCCTCTTGATTTTTGAGGGAGGGGGAACAGCGGGGCCTTTTCCCATATCGAGGGACAAGCTTTGGATTTTTCTCTTGGGAGCTTGATCTGGAGTCCTTCCTGTGACAACAGAGGAAGGGGCTATGGGGATCCTGGTAGTACCACCAAGATGAATAAGGAGAATTTCTTGAAGTTCCTCGAAGAAACCACTCGACCTCCTTTCATGAGCAGCCATTTAATACCGCTCAGAGGTCCTCAACAAACTCTGATTCACACCGCCAGTACGGACACTATCACCACGAACCAAACCACTGCCACCACTATCCAAAGTTTTTGTCGGTCTACCATTGACCCTCTCCGTTGTAACCTGTTGAGGCACATATTTCTCCCCCTGAAAATGTGGAGGAGTGGGTTCGGTAGCTGCAACATTTTCTGCATACCTGTGTGGCTCAACATGCTTGGAATTAAATTGTTTTAAGATCTGAGTAGATATTTCCTCAAACCTGTCACTGATTGATTTTTCAAACTGATTGAATCTGGAGGAGAGATCAGCATTGCCAAAGGTGAGGTTGTGAATGGCAGAGATGAGATTACCAATTTTTCCAGATTGTGCATTCACATCCTTATGAATATTTTGCTGATCATTGGCCGGAATATCCTGCAGAACATCCTGCACACTGTTTGTCATATGCTGATTGTTGGTTAGATTCTTGATGTTGGTGTTGATGACCCCACAATAGCTTGTTAGAAGTGCAAGCTGTTTGAAAATTTTATTAAAATTCGCCACAACACCATGGAGATTACGTGCAACTGCACACCCCGGTTCCTCAAACCATCTGGTGCGTCGGTTTGCGAGGCACTGTTGGGAATCTGAAGACTGTGCTTGAGAGGCACTATTTTCAAATCCCGTATATTCTTGGTGAGAGGGACTGGAGAGAGAGGAGTGAGTAAAAGCTAACATACCTTCAGGTAATTCAGGTGCAACCTCCGCATCCAGGCTTGTGAAATTTGAGCTTCCAACCATTAAAACTTTGAAGAAAGGTCCAACATTGTCAAGGAAATCCTTTTTCCCGTGTGAGTGCAAGAAGATCATACATAAAAATCGAGGAAAAGCAATCGATTTCTCTTTATTGGCTGTAGCAACTTTCTTTACAAGTTGAGAAAAGATTAGGGATCCAAAGTCAGCTCTGGTGTCCGAAAATAATGCAGCTCCAAGAATCAATTCATGACCAGACACTTAATCAAATCCGCTCGTTTTGCTTGTTAAGCATTGAGAGATAGTCATAAAGACAGCTGACCAAAGTTGACCCATCAACGTTCTAAAAGTTCCTAGGGAATAGGATCCCCTGTATTGGATATACGGTAGGATGGTCTTCTTTGCTTCTTCTAAAGATGCAGTTGGTTCAAAAACTTGTGGAGCCCGAATATAGTACATCTTAGTTGCGACTCTGAAGGTTGAGAGGTTGAAGGAGATGGTGTGCTTACCCTGTAGAATTGTTCCTGAGATTACATCTTCCTCTGATTCGTTCAATGTTGTGCATGTAAACCAGAACTCTAAAAGCATTAGTTTTAATATCGGGATATCAAAATGTAGAGTATCCCTCAGTGCATGTTGATAAAAAAATTTAATAAGCTCTTTAAACTCAGGCTTTAAGTTTCTGACACCAGGATTAAGATTGCTTCTTGAGTTGTTCTTTGTATAGTAGATCTTTGGGTAAGGATACGACACATTGGGAGCCGGTTGAAGTCATGTAATTTGACCTTAAGTGTCTGCTGTTTTGAAGATAGGTCCAATGAGAATGTTCCACCTCATAAGTATCTGATGGAATTCCGGCATCCGATTCGTCATCAGATGGTCATTAACAACATATAGTGTTTGAAATCATGGACTATCTGAAAAGTAAATTTTTTTTTTGATGCACTAAAGATACTGGTTCGGTGAGACATTGAATATGAGAGTTCAGATACACAAACAATGCAAGAATTTCAGTGTTTAGTGTCTTGAGTACACTAACATTAGATAATGAAAGAAAGAGAGAAACAACGGTCAGAGATCAGTGTTTCCTTCATAAAATCTGATCCTTGTTTTTCTTAAAATTAATATAACCAAAATTGACTGATAGATATAGTTGAACTTATTTTGATTCCTTAAACTGATAAAATGCCATGTTCCTGATCATAATGAGACACTAAGATATGGCTAATAAATCAGGTAACATTTCAGTATTCCAAGTGATCAGATCCATACATATGAAAAACGTTTGAGGCATTTTTACAAACATAAAGCAAGACAGAGATTTTAAACATAACACTTCAAAAATCTTGCATGATGATGATCAGTGGAAAGAAAAGAAATTGAACAAGAACATACAAAAAAAACAGTCTTCAGACTTAGTAAAAGAAGAAAGGAAACACAAACATATGATGATAATAACGGCAACATTGGTTGGCTTTAAGCAACTTTTGATGATGAGAAAAGCTTCGCTTTGCCTTATTGATGATTTAGGAGAGACGCAGGGGCTTACAACTGATCATTAATCAGATGTCTTCATGTTGTTTGCCATGCACTAACCTTCAGCTCATTCATGGACTTTTGGGTATCCACTGAGAGATGGATACTTGTTGTCATCGAAGACAGCTACCTTCTGTGATATATTCTTCACAGTATTAGATGACTTTCTTGAGCCTAATGCCATTCTTCTTTCATAAGTGAGGTTATGACATTCTTTGCTTTTATGATTTTTACTGCTACACCCTTTTTCTGCAGTCTTTGTTAGGTCACAACAACCCTGGTTTATAATGTTAATTGATAGAATATTATACTTAGAGAAATATTAAAGTGATAACACAAGAATATAGTCAATGTATAAATCCACTGAGTGTGGCTTGTTGCGGAATAACAAGACCACTGATCAATTACAAAAGATGTGAATGTGTAAAGTAAATTAGTAAGTACTCCTTTGCAAGATGATCTCTATTTATAATGTTATAGAGATCTTACATAATGAGCAAAGGAGTAACCGAAGGACTAAGCAAGGAAAATGACTAAGATCAAGGGATTTGATCTTAGTCCGTTACTATACTGAGTATCACTCAGTCCTTCTACTCAGTATCACTATCTGATACTGAGTACTGATACTGAGTTCCAATACTGATCACTCAGTATCAGACCTAAACTTAGCTATATTATTCTACATATTAATCAAAGCTAGTCTAGGTTGTTTTGTTATCTTAAGATCTAAAGGGGCAAGGCTTTTTGCCTTAACAATCTCCCCCTATCTAATGATAACAAAACAATTTACAAAGAGATAAACAAAAATTACAACAGCATAGGTAACAATATCTTCTTCTTCATTTGCTGTTGATGGCTTCATTCTCATAGAAGACTTCTTGTTTGATGTGGACAAACTCTTCTCTGCTTTTGAGTTCATCCCTTCTGCTATTCAGTACTGCAACAATCTTCTTTCTGAACCAAGAGTCTTCTTTCTTGGTGATCATCCATTTCAGTCCAACAAGGTGACTGATTTGAGCTTTTGGTAGATCTTCTTCAGAAATGAAGCACTCTCTATCCTCTGAGTCAGTATACATATATCCAGAAGTTGGATATATGACACTCTTTTGATCCTGAAATACAAGGTTAGGAGGAAGAGGGTACTTTCTAAGATACTTGTATGTATGGAGGCATTCTGGTCTGTTGTTTGAGTAAGCCTCAGTCATCACACTGAGTGTTCTGTACTCTATTTCATGAAGTAAGTCCTTCTCATAACATACTGCAGCTACAACACAGATCTCATCCAAGACTATTTGATCATAGGTTGATTTCTTTGGAAGCTCTTTGATCAGTCTTGTGATCTTCACCCAGTCTTGAAGACCAATTCTTTGAATGTCATGAATAAATATCTTCATGGGGGGACTGGTTAAGCCAGTACAAGTGATAGTAATTCTTCCTTCTTTGAGCTTCACTTTTACTTTATTAACATCCAGATTTAACCAATGTATCCCCCTTACATTTTGAAATGTTTTGGTCCTCAAGAACTCCTTTCTTTGTTCCTTATACTGAGTCCTAGCAGCAACCATATTCCAATAATGTTGAATATGGTCTGGACCCTTTCTTAAGATTCTATGTGAAGGACCAGGAGTATCAGTATCTGGGTCAGATTCTGGTTCAGTTTTGACTCCCAACTCTTGCTCATATAAAAATCTTTCTTGTT